>OX465283.1:15319772-16545246 GCA_949987705.1 Thereva unica | reverse complement strand
TTTCACTCTGCCGCGGTTACTGTCGGTATTGCACTCAATGATAGAACCCCCGACAGTAGAAAAGGGCTCACATACAATAAAAGAGTATAGCCTTCTTATTAAAGCACACTTGAAGTTTCTTCTTTCAGTCACCTCTACCCTCTACTTGCTAGTTCTCTGCAGGTTGTTATACGAAGTATTCGTGTATATTCTAGCACGTCATTCATCCTTCTATTTCTTCTTTTACCTATTGGTCCATCATTGATAGCAAATGATGATGCAGGGATAGCATTCTTTGTTCCGAAGCTCATCGGCTCAATTCTGCTAGTCGTTCCAATGCGCCAGCCATTTTGGTTACAGGATCAAATATTCTTCTTAGAATCGGCGGTGTTCCACAATTCGATTTCTATCGAATATACATGTAACATATATTTAATTCGAGTGAAATTGAATTCTGATACGATTGCATTCCACTCGAATTGTGGAACGCCCCCGAATATTTCTGTTGATGATTTTGAGCTGATTATTCGGAGATTATACTCTGACTTTGCTATCATAAGTGACTTTAAACTTTATGAAGTGTGGTTGGATTGAGTTTGGAAGTTCTCTATAAATGTTACAAATGTGCATCGCCTACCTTAGAGTGAAAACTGATTAGATTTTCGATTGCGTGTAGTGAAGCTACACTGGTTACTCAGTTGGAAGTGCCAGATCCCTACAACTCACCAATCCTTCTTTCCTTGCGTATTAGTTCGGCCAAGTCGCATACTGAAGTGGGGTGGCGGGGAAGTGTCGTTGACATGGTGATTAAGTTGTAAGTGGTGTGGAATAGGTATGGCAGCGGGATGGCATCGAAGTGGTGTAATGCACAACGACGTGGCAAGCATCACTCCGCGTTATCGATGTACTACATAATTTTTTCAATTAAAATGTGGGCGTCGGACGATAAGGATGCTCTTGTATGTGTACAAATTATTAATCTGTTCCATAAAAAAATCAATAAAGAAAAAAATGCATTGGGCTTGTACACTGGGGCAAAATGTGCAAACCACTGCCACTCGATCTCAATGCGTGCTGCCTC
Source organism: Thereva unica (assembly GCA_949987705.1). Lineage (NCBI taxonomy): Eukaryota > Metazoa > Arthropoda > Insecta > Diptera > Therevidae > Thereva > Thereva unica. The sequence goes on along the minus strand of OX465283.1, from coordinate 16,544,186 downwards.
CCTTGATTCCGTGTGATTAAAATATTCCGTTTGCCACTTAGTCACCAAAACACCACCACGACAATTTCTCACCAATTCAGTACGCGTTCACTGTCTATTCAAAGAAAAAGATCAACACCTCACCACGCTTGAAAGTGGATGACGTGGTACTAAAGGCCGACCCATCCCTACACATCTTAGGCGTGACATTAGCCAAAGACTTGCGATGGAATGACCATATATTCCAAATCGCCAAACAAGCATCCCAGTGCTTGGGTTTTCTTAAGAGGTGCAAGTTCCTCCTCCAGCCATCGGCCCGTGCTGTTATTTATAAATCCTACATTCGGCCTCTTCTCGAATACAACTCTCTCGTTTGGGGCGGCGCGTCGATAACCACCTTGGCATGGTTAGATAAGGTGCAAAAAAGGGCACTTAAATTAATTGATGACGACACCACCTGCTCCACCATCGACCCCTTGAGCCACCGTAGGAATGTAGCAGCGCTAACAAAATTTTATCGTTACTATTATAGCGACTGTTCCTCCGAAATAAACGCTCTCCTGCCTCCACGGCAATCTTATAACCGCAACACCAGATTAGCCCACTCGTCTCATTCCTTTTACCTACAACTCCCCCTTTCACGCACTCAACAAGATATGAATTCGTTTGTAAATAGAACAACTCGACTGTGGAATAATCTCTCGCAGTCAGTATTTCCGAGCTCCTACAACATCCAAGAGTTCAAATGCGGGGTTCATCGCCACCTTCTTCAACACCCCTTCGAACCCCCATAACCCTTAATCTATTCCTCTCCCCCCGTACTAAGCTTGCTGCTAGATATTGCACCATGACGTAACAAACGACATGACGGACTGGTAGTACAAAGGGTGATTCCTGAGTTTAGCATTGCCACATAAAAAAAAGAAAAAAAAAGATCAACTATGTTTCGTAACGCCAAGTCAAAATTAGTCTGGGACTGCTAACGTGCCCTTGGCGAGCTGGGGGCTCTTAATCAAGTTATCAAGTCCCGAGTAATCTAGGCTTCAAAGGGAATGAAAAAGCAAGTATACTCCGGAACCGGCTCAATAGCCGGACGTGGGGCTAAGGAGAGCCCTTGCTCATCGGACTTGGAAGAAACACATCGAACGCATCGAGCGGTTCTTTCCTGTTGCGCTGGATAGGAAGGGCGGAAAACCCAATTTTAGCATGAGTAGGATGAGTCTGCCCTTCCACTGGGCAGATTGCAGTCTGGCCTACAATTATGAGGTATAGGTATGTAGTACGATAGGTCAAGTGAAGGGTTCGCAGTACTTATGGACCCATACCTTATCAAAAGAGAAATACGGGAGGTCAAGGCTCACAGAGGGCTGTAGCACCAGTAATGATAAATAGCCTATTTTGTAGGTGAGGTTATTAGCCCTACGCCAACCTTACTTGGAATGGTTAGTCCGATCATATTAGCCCCTCTCTACATAAATCGTTTCTCGAAATCATTTATATACATATACTTTATCAATAAGTTCGCCTAAATCGATGCGATGAACGTTCATGCGAATATTGGCTTCCAACGCTTGATTCAATACCGACAGCAGCCCGAACGTCCCAAAAAATACGAACGTTGGACGCTGATTTGGACACTCGTTCGATCATCGGTTACATGCTACCTACCAGCGTTGCGGTCCTACCATCAAGCGGTTACATCCTACCATCAAGTTTCCAACGTTGGAGGGTGGCCATAGTATCGTGTACAGCAGGCTTATGGCACGAATCCATTGAAGAAGTTTGGCTCTTCCGGATTTCCTGATTACACTTCTGTTTATCTGATTTTTTTTAAACAATAGTTTATTTTGAACGATTCACCATTTTACAACAGTTAAATTTGTGAAATACCCTTGACACTATGGAGTTCCGCGCGATGGCGCAAACATTGCATCCAAGTTTTGATCCAGAACAACTTTTATAGGCAGCCGTTACCAAGGAAACTAGTAAGTACAAACAGAAACCACAAACCTAGGAAGGATGTGCCATAATTTATGGCGCAGTGACAGTAGTGAAAAGGTTCCTTCGGTGCCGGTTTTTTTTGTTAATGTTTTAATCGTTTAGTTTTAATTTTATTAATAAATAAAACAAAAAAAGTTTTTGTTTTTACATACAAGATTCACAAATAACATTTCGGAAGAAAATAACAACATGGAAACGTACACTTCCCCTCGTTTTCCGCAACATATAGAAAAGTGCTATTGCCGGCGAACGTGCGTTTGCGAATCGCTAGAAAAACCGCAGAAAACTTCTAACAAATTCATTAAAATCCGCAATGAAACTGGACACTTAAAACCCAAATGTGAACGGATACCATTTTCGGGGCCAAGTTCTAGATGTACTAGCAAAAACAGCGAAAGATATTCTTCACTATTCCATCACCCTACAGAATTTGAAAAATTGAGCTCCACATCCTCGGATTTAACATTGACCGATAGAAGATATTTCTATGAGAGGTCCAAGGAAGTCTCACCGATGATGTCGCAAGCGTCATTGCCACAAAACTATCACATTCCTGCTGAGCCCCAAATGACATTTGTTAATTATGTCGACGAGGACAGGATCAAGGCTCTTAATGAATTTCGCGTGAAGAATGCCCAAGACTGTTTTAGTGTTTTAAGTAGACATTCAATTAGCCGAAGACTAGGGAAGTACACTAACAAACCAGATGAAAAACATGAATGTGAATTTGTTTATAAGATAAATGCAAGAGGACTTCTGTCGCCGGTTAATGCTACGGAAGATGGGAAGCTTGTTTGTGGGATTTGTAACAAAACGGAAGAATCGCCCTTTCCTAATGGAATTATTCCTGTGTCCAGTGCTGGCTCAAGGCTTCATAAAATTGTTCTTCAAATACCAGAGTCCAACACCAATGCTGGCAATGGAAAAGGTTTCGCTAGAAAGAAGAACGAAATTTTACCATCAAAGAGTCTCGCTCTTAGATATCAGAAGTTGGTGTGACTACTCAAGGGTAAGTAGACTTGGATTTTCGTTTGATAATGATAAACTGATATTCTACTATCTATTTCCACTTAATTTCTTGACTGACTGCTAACGTAGTTTTATAAGGAAGTCTCGGTCAGGCCTCACGTATAATTTTTTAATAAAGCTTCAAGTCTCGGTGCACTTCAAAACATCAATTATTACCCTTGGGCACAAAATGTTTTTCTAGGGCAACTTTTATAAGAGCAAAGGTAGTATGTACTTCGTTTGGTAGGCATTCAATTCGACTTAATTTTTCGGCTCCAGTCAAGAATGAACTCAATGTCGTGGTGGATAGAGACAAGGTCTGGAACATGTTTATGTGAAATTGCCGAACGCATAGAGTAACGCACAGAATCTTGATCTGCGTACTTGTTGGATGCGTTGGAATTAGTTGACGAAAGCCGTTTATTAAGATTAGAAATAAGGTAGGTAATATAATGGCTCCTGGGGTAGCACTGGCAGAGATGCCGTGAAGTTTAGAATCGGCACCATGCATGCTACCTTGATTAAACGACCGCAAAGGAAACACTTTTTAAAACTTTTCTTTAGAACTAAGTCAATACTAATAGCTTGGATTTTAGCCCATGGGCCAGGGTGTCATATGTATTCTGCCAAAGGCTTTGGAAACATCTAGAGATTCATTGAACTGATGCATGTTTTGGTCACCAGTAAACCTTTTTTGCCTCAAGGCCATAGTTAAAAGTGTCACCCTTTTTTATATAAATAAGCTGCCAAAAGTCTATATAAACTCTGGAAAAATAAGGAGTGCGTTCCGTAATATACTGGGAGCACTGCGCCAGTACTACCAGTGGTAGTTTTGTCGTTCCGTTTTCACCAAAGAGTGCCCTGTCGCAGTGCTCTGGGAACATTCATGACGTCATGAATATTCCCCTTTTTACTACTGGGACTACTGCTTTGAAAGAGGTAATGTGCTCCCAGTAGTTTCAACAGGTTTTGACAGATGTGCATTATGGCTGTAAAAAAATTTAATCGTGAGCAGTAAAATATGGAGGCGGAGCCAGTATACTGTGCGCTCGTTCCGTATACAAAAATGTACTGCTTAGTTCAGTATAACTTTTTTAAACGGAACGTGCTTCGCAGTGCACTGGCATGACGTCTAAAATCACAGTGCCCCCAGTATATTACGGAACACACTCAAGATAGAGCAAAGAGTTTAGCCAAAGGCGTGGTACATTTTTTAAGGTCCATAGGTATTATCAGCTCAAGTGGATTTATTGTCGAGTGTGTTCCGTAATATACTGGGAGCACTGTGATTTTAGACGTCATGCCAGTGCACTGCGAAGCACGTTCCGTTTAAAAAAGTTATACTGAACTAAGCAGTACATTTTTGTATACGGAACGAGCGCACAGTATACTGGCTCCGCCTCCATATTTTACTGCTCACGATTAAATTTTTTACAGCCACAATACACATCTGTCAAAACCTGTTGAAACTACTGGGAGCACATTACCTCTTTCAAAGCAGTAGTCCCAGTAGTAAAAAGGGGAATATTCATGACGTCATGAATGTTCCCAGAGCACTGCGACAGGGCACTGTTTGGTGAAAACGGAACGACAAAACTACCACTGGTAGTACTGGCGCAGTGCTCCCAGTATATTACGGAACGCACTCGTCGTTAAGTTCCTTAACACTGGATACGATATCTCGATTTACGTCTCCTCTTATTAATTAGCAGCTTCAAACAATTTGACATTGACAACAGCATATTCCACTCAAACACCGTCGGCAACTACTCGGCGATGTTAGGTTTCGTTTGATCAACGCTCAAAGACGTACGTGCTATGCGTGGGCCCGATTGCTGATTGGACCATTGTTTGTTCGAGCGAAATTCCAGATGCGATTACAAATAGCGAAGAAAACGGCGCCAGGAACAGCCAAGAAGAATTGGGCGGGTCTGCGGGACCCGACCATCGGGCGAAACTGGCACTATCCAACAAATTCGCTGCGCTCGCAAACCGGACGATATCGATGTAGAAAAAAGGTATTTATCGGAGTCCAATTGTGGGGTGTGCAATGGAGTTGTGTCCACCTATCCGTAAACGGATGCAGCTATGGAACTCGGACAGCTGTCTAGACCATCATCTATAAGCGGAAACGAATAAAATACGTCGATTAAGAACAATACCGACGATTGAACAAAGAAGTTCGACAGAAAATGAAATTGGCACGAGAAGCGTACTTGAATAACGTTGCGACCGACATGGAAGAAGCGGCGTCGAGGCAAGAGTACCGGACCCTGTGGCAGATAATCCGGCATTAGGCGGCAAAACAACATCAACAAATGACAACATCAAAAAATCGGATGGAACTTTCGTGACCTCTCAACAAGGGCGCCTGCAGCTTTGAAGAGAATTCTTCCACCAGCTCAACAACCACGATCCGCCACAAGGACCAGCAATCGAACCGCCGTACAGCCGAAAAATCAGTTTCTCGATATCGAACCGACACTTATCGAGGTGAAGAAGGCAATATAATCGCTGAAAATGTAAAAGCGTCGGGAATAGCTCAAATAACCGATGATCAAAGCCGGAGGTGATGTCCTATCACAACAACTCGACGTTTCATAACACTCATATGGCATTCGGATCGTGTCCCGTTGGCGTGGAAGAAAGCGATCGATCTGCCAAACTTTCGATCGTCGGCCAAATATTTACGAAAATCATACAATCGAGGCTACAGGAACATCGAGAGCAAACGAAACGTAAAGAATAAAAATGAACATTCAATAGCAACGTGGACAAAAGGCAGGCTAAGAGCAAGATGGTAGGAGGGGAGATATATCTAGCGAGTCAAATTGAATTTTCAAAGCTGGAGCCATGTGGCGCTAGACCATAGCAGAAGGAAGACACTTCGGGTAGAAGTGTAAATCAAACCGGGCATGTAGCGCCAAAAGAAGAAGATTTTTGTGTTTCTACAGTTAAATACCAACCAACTACTATGAGTAATCAAACAGGTATTTTTATTTGCCATTCGATGAAAGTAAAGGTCATTAAAGTTTAAGCTAAAGAGTGTGCCTTTCGAGCAGGAATGGTATTTGGGAATGTTTTTAGAACAGAGTATCAACCAGGCAGGGTTTACATTGGCCATCAATGCCCCTTAGTGTTAAAAAAGTTGTGTTACAAATCTTCTTTAAAAAAACCTTCAAATCTTATCAATATATTACACAACAGATACGCAACAAATCCATTTATCTTCAATTATTTGAGTTACATATGAAAAAATCTTTGTTTTAACAAGGAAAGTATTTAGCTTCATTATTGTTATTAAACAACGTGAAAGTATTTATCTTTTTTATCGCATTAATTATTTTACGTGCAAGAAAATTGTAATTACCACTGGAAAAACTAATAGGCTTAACCGATTAACAATACTCTGAATTGTTTGATGTGGATTTACTTAATTAATATGTAAATTAAGCATTGGCTTTAAGACCTTCAATCGAAGACAATGCGATTTTGAATAAACGTGGGAAAATTGAGTATTTAAGTATATCATTAAGTATTTATAGTATTTAAGTAATTTTGATTTAATTAATTCTTAAAATGCATAATTGCTTTTAGGTCGGACCCAGTAAGTTACATCACATTAAAGGTTAACGCTACATAATTATCTTTCACTAAGAGAAAAGTGAAAATTTATGATTTATGTATTATTAAGAGGAAATTTGTTACCGTTATTTCATGTTTCCTAGTTTTATGCAATGGAAATTGATCGTGAATATCGTGTTTTGTTATAACTTAGCATTTGTACACAGGTTTCCTCAACAACAATTAAATTTACCAAAAATGAAACAGAATCTACTCTTCCCGAAATCGTATCTGCTCCAATTCCCCCTACGCTTTGAGACTCTCAAACAATAGGCTTGACCACAAACTTATACATAGATATAGTGTGTTTCTACCATCTTTAAAATACGAGTATGCCAGTTCAGGTTAAACAATTTATGAATGCCAGCTTTGTAGACAATTTTATTCTGATACCTAATCACATCTTTTAGTTCGTCCTCTTTTCTGAACTAGTTGTTGCTCGTACTGTTATTATTAGATTAAAGAACAAGTAAATATCATTTATTGAAAATCCAGTAAGTATGGTAGATAGAAAATAATATTATAATAATTCAAAATATCTTATTTGTTTACTAATGCACTGTTTTTGTAGCAATTTTGTTATCACCTAATGTTTACTGTGTTATAAACAATTTTTAAAATCAAAAGCCACGGATTAAGTTGAGGTTAGCATAGCAGAAAAGATGGGGCCATGTTTTGAGGTGATAATCCAACCTCTTGTTTTATCAGCTAAATTGTGAGTGAAACAATTGTTAATCGGTGGTCCGTAAATGGAATGCTCAGCCTCCATCTGTAGGAATTTCAATAGCCAATTACTTAGAATTACATAACTTTTAAATGCGCGTTTGATTCAGAACTACTTTTTCCATTAAAATTTATGCAATTTGCGTCTTTTGAATTAAACGATTCACTTGCATATTTATTTATGCTTATTTCGTTTTTATCCAATTTGTTAAATAACATGTCTAGAGCAAAAGGCTCACTTCTTCGTCATTATGTTACAATGAGATCAAAGACATTTCTGCTTGAGGGTGGTGAATTCAACAAATTGTAAGCCGGCGCAATTTGTTTCAGAAGTTCAATTATGGGATGCACATTGTATTGCATCTTCACAAGAAACATTTAAATAGACTCCGTATCATAAAAGAAGGGAAATGAGCTGTTGAGAATATAAATGAGCCGGTAATATGTGATTTTAAACAAACAGAAAGACGTTGTTCGCTGGTGGGGGCTTGAAACCCTCACTGTGCATGGAAATAGTGATGGTGCAGCAAGGGGCTCGTCCATGTTGTCTTCCTCTGCAGAACAGTCCTGCTAGCCTACACCCACATCGACCTCGGCAATCTGTCTTGCATTTGCGAAATATAAACGAAGAAGCCTCTCGGGAGTCCGGAATCAATCCGTTTTTGTCTAGTTTCCGATATACGCCTGATGGGAAATTATGAAGGCGTGTTGTTGAGCAGCAGCTTCAGTGGGAGGTCTGGAAGACTTGTTTGCTCATTCTTTGTAGGCTGATGTCACGTAGTGCTTATTATACCTTAGCTTGTTGAGTGTTGTAAAGAGCAATCAGAAATTGTTCAGAAATTTTCTTTAAATGGGCTGAACGATCAGTGAATTTAGTAATGAAAATAACGTAGTGGTTGAATAATGCTGACGTAAAGCGGCAGAAGAAATAAACGTCTTCCCTCACAATTGCGACACTCTTGTGAGCGATTCTATTTTCATTGCAATTTGTCGTCTATCCTTGTTTTTGGCATATGACTACTTGTGAAATTGTTGGTGTCATGATGCTGCTAAGTTGAACCTCTTTGGATTGCTTTTTGGTCGACCGCCTCAAACGATCCATGGATCCGAGTAGCCATCGAACACAATAGTCATGTGTATTTACTAGCTCACTTAGACCCCCACTGTACAAAAGTTGCCCAAAATCGAATTGCACCGTTGGAGAAAAATCTAGGGACTCCATTATCACCGAACCGTGGCCAGCAAAGGCATTTGAATTTGATAGTATTGACCACATGCGCCTTTTTACCAAATTAGCAACCCACAGGAGGTTTACATCCTCTGCTATCAGAAAGTATGGTTGCATAACTCAATTTCGGATCCCCTACCGATAACGAGCGGCGTTCCGCAGAGATCCCTACTAGGACCATTACTCTTCTCTATGTACGTAAATGATCTTAGTATTGTCGTGACAAGCTGCTAGCTCCACATGTATGCAGATGATGTTCAGATTTATTTAAACAGTCGCCTTGGACTGGTTGAGAACTGTATTGTGGACATAAGACAGTCTTCACCGATCCGATCACATCAGTCAATATCTTATTCTCCTTTTGGGATGCACAATTGAGGTTTACAAACTCCTCAAGGCATTGGCATTTGTTTATAAGTTTCTAAATTCCGACCGTCCATCTTATCTACATGAATATCTTCGAATTGGACGTACGTCTAGAGAACTTGAGACGACTGGAAGAAAAGATTTCAAAAGGACTGAGACTCACTAGGACTGTAGCATAATTTAAGAAGATCAATCATGCGTTGTGATCGAATGTCGATTGCTATAACCAGAAATCACGCTCAAAGCCATTAAAACCGTTGTAAAACTTTGACGTTAGGGCAGGTTTAACAAAATTATTGTTGGCATTATTGCACGAAAACACACATTCGGTTTCATTTAGTGGCTGCTAACTGCTAAGGTAAATTCTGCACTTTATACCATAAAACAACTCTTAACATAAAATTTGGCAACAAAATATATCATTATTTCAAGCAACCAAAAACTAAAATAAAATTGATTACCTGGGCCATTGCGTCAATGTCCGTCCGTCTTTTGTGTTTTCTTGCAATAAAAACTTTATTAGTAGCTTATCGCATAGTATCAATATTTCTTAACGTTAGCCCGGCAATTGTTTAGCGGAGAATTTAAATTTGGATCACATTTACACCTTTATCAAATTCCAGATAGTATACAGACGGTCATGCTGTATTATTTTACAGCTGAACAATATAATAACGAACAAAATACCCAACAGTTCAAGGGCGATCTTACACAATTCGGAAGGTTCATACGTGATCGCAGCACAGCATCTTGAAAGAGTTAAAGGTGAACTGCGTTTTGGAGCAAAAATCGTTTTTTTTTTGTAGTCAAACATGCGAGGAGTTTTTATAGTAAACAGAAGCTTCAATGGTCATTTCGTGAGATGTTGAATGGTGCAACACAACAGCAGCGCAGCAGCACCACCAGGTATAATTCTCCTTGCGTTTTTTTTATCATTTATTAGTGATTTTCTTAATATTATAACAACAACAACAAACCGGAGGCACCTTGCCGCTCGGATGTGATGATTTTTTTAAAGAGCTGCGCGCGCATTCGTTCGATATTGTTGCAAAAGCATAACACGGCCGCCCAGCTCACCTGCCCTTATCTGAGTGTCTGTTGTGTCTGGCCACTATTAGCAATTAGCTTCAAGATAGCCCCACAGTTTTGTTTTTGTTGTTGCAATATATTGTAGATAGTCTCTTAGTAGCAGACTGCAGGCGGCATGAAAGAGAGCTCCAGCAATCTTGAGGTGTGCGAGTATAAAAGAAAGAAATTGGACAATCTCAGTTTCAATCTCGAACGCAATCTTAAGCAGATCACTGTAGTCACAGAAAATTGTCGGTTGAGTTGAAATTTAATCGCGGTTATTTTGCTCAACCGAAAATTATTCAAATTTTTCAAAGTTTTTTAGTATTAGTAAAAATTCAATTAAACTAAACGAGAAAAGTGTATCTTCTCTTTTTAGACCCTATTTAAAGAAGAAATTTGTGAAAAGTGCAGAGTGATAAAAAGTGCAAAACTGTGGCAAAATGTTCGCCACAACCATTATCAGTGTAGCTTCATGTCTTTTGGTTTTATTCGTTGCAGGAGAGGATTTACGTACGTACAATTTACATTTTTTTTATTTTTTATTTTTTTTTTGCAATAGTGTTGAGATAGTTAAAAGCCAGTTTGTGTATTTCTCAAGTAATAGGTAGTAATTTTGAGCTGTGGTTTAATTATGTAATGTAGAAGTAACATTACTGACCAGTTGTACACGGCTAAAGCGTTAAGAAAGCAATATATTGCCACACTTTGTTCAGCTATGCACTATTTATAAACGCGGGTATTTAATTACAGTTTAATGTGTCTTATTTAATTAAGTTTATAAATTTTGGATAGAGCTCAAAAAGATTAGACATTTTGTATTGATTATTTTTGGTGGTAGTATGAAGAAAGTGAAATAGGATTTATGACTAAAATTTTTGTTGAAATAAGTAGCTAGATATTGATTAATATGTTAAGGTATACCAAATTCAATTACCAGTGTAATGCTTATTGCATATAGTGAGTAGCAAGTGATGAAAAAGGATATTTACATGAGCCTTACTGAGGCTTGTATTGGAAGATTCTAAGAACTGTAGGAAACCAATAGACGGAGAGTCAGGGCCTCCCAGACCTACGTCAAAGAATAAAGCCTGAAATTTTTTCTGTCTATTCTCTCTACTTTAGGTAAAAACACTCGGGGTTTCCATCTCTTGACTAGTGGTGCCTTCGTCCGGTATGACGTGATGTAAGGGCGCAACAACTGAGCTCGTTTAGGTTAAACTATAAAAGCTAAAATAAGCAACTATTTTATGACAGTATTTAAAAAACCAGACCAATCCGAACTTCTTTGAGGTGCCGATCGTAACGTATTACCGAAGTTATAATCTGAAAAGATTTTCGTTAAATTCGCATCAGCCGACATGGAATCAGAAATACGCGCACGGCTGCTAAAACCCAACCAGCTTACTGTAGTCTGTCCAGGCTCTTCAAAATGAAGCATCTAACCAGAGAGGGGGGGGGAGCAAACTAGATGACATAGGCTCAGAATTGAGACCGGTGAAGAAAATAGTTTCTAGTTTAGTTCTAAGCTCAGATTTAACCCTGAATTTAGGATTTTTACTCTGTTATAAATGCAAGCTGGCCTCTTTCTAGAAACCCTGCAATCCTGGCAAAGTCAGAGAATTTGAGTAATCTGGAAAAATCAGGGAATTTCCATTCCCGGAATTTTTCATTCATAATATTCAACTTATAGTCTAAGATCCGTAGAAGAACAAACTTCACCAATCGAGTAACCGAATGAAATTTATTTCTATGATAAAAAGCATGCTAACAAAAGTAACGGTTATGGATTGCCTAACGAAATAGGGTGAAGGCTATATTTGATAGGCGTTTTCTCGTCTTTTCCGGCCTTTTCTCTATTTTGAAGAGAACTATGAATTTTGGTGAAAACATCAAAAGAGCAAAGTTGTAGAGCAGGGAGACTATACAAGGAGTTAAAACTCTTATGGGGAAAATAACCGGAAATTTATGCGTAGCAGAAACTAAACTTCTAGTTCATTTTTGGCCACAAATGTCGCCTAAAGCTGACGTGCCCCACAAGAAGTTAGCTGAATTTTACCCATTTCGACGATTTATTCAAAGTTGTCAGCCGAAATGCAAAAAAAATCATTGAGAACTAATAAAATTCATTGGAAAATCCATAAAATGGTTAAATACGAAAAATCAGAAGTTGATTTTTCAAGTTAGGCGTAAACATAAAATATTTTAATAGTTAACGAACTTTGCCATGAACCGGATGAATATAATCGGCCATGTTTTTTGGGGTACATGTGACTGTGGCGCCCTCATTAATCAAACGAAAAGTGACAACACGGAGTTATATCTCCTTGTATAGTCTCCCTGTTGTAGAGCATAAAATTTCCTACAAATTTTGTCTTCATCTTTTTTCGAATTCAGCATAGTTTCGCCGCCAGAGGGCGTTTTGTGCCTTTTTCAGATTCTGTTGATAGTCCAAAGAAAAAGGGCTACTACTTGATCTCATTTAATTTTTCATACAAATGCATAATTTTAGCAAAAAGTTTTTCCTTGCAGTTTATTGTATCTACGAAAGCCCGTAGACCCATGGATTCAATCTTAAATGCTTCTCTGTCAATATCTTGAGTCGCTTGGTTAAGTTACATTCCATATCTTCGGCAACCAATATTATTACCGGCCATTTTTCCACCAAGTCCGCATGTTGCTAGAGCGTTTCTCCAACTTCATCATAAAAGAAAGGAATTTCAATATCGCTCGCACATGTGTGTTTTTTCCCCTTATTTTATGGCGCGAGTTTTACTCCACGTAATGAAGAAATTATTATTGCTAGGTATTGTCCACAGAAGTGTTTTGAACCATTTAGCCAAAGCTGGATACAAAAAGAAGCTCGATGCATAGATTTCTCATAAGTTGAACACGAAAAAACATAATATACCAAATTAAGATCTGCGATTGGCTGCTGCAATGCAATGAAATCGCAAATGATGATGTAAAATGGGCCACGTTCGACTACCGGAAGCCTGAAAGATCATGGACAAGGATTGCGAAATTGTAGCAAACATTCGCGAAGTCAAGATTGACGACTAACAAGGTGATGATGTACGTATGGTGGAACTGGAAGGAAAATGGCCCCTTTGAGGTATTTCCAGTTGCTCGGACGATTAATTCTCAATTCAATGTGGACTACCATTAGATTAGCCAGGCAAATGAACGAAAACGCTACGATTAGAATAATAGGAAAGGTATTGTTTTCCATCACGACAAAGCCTGACCGTACATCTTTGAAGACCTGCCAAAAAGGAGTTTGGTTGGAAAGTTTTGATTCCTCCACCATATAGTCCACATATACGTAGCAGCGTAAAGCAGTTCTATCTGGTGGATGTTTTCAATAATGGTAAACATGTCGTATTTGAACTCGTTTTGGTTAAATCCCTATACCATAGCCATGCAGACAGGATAGCTGGCTCGATCAAGTTTTGGCCGATGCTCACTGTCTATTCTTGATTTTCCATATTATATTACAATCTTTCCTCTGAAATATTAGTTCTTTGATATGATCTATATTTCACGATATAACGTAAAGTCTTGGAAATATTCAAATATTGTCTGGAAAACCTGGAAAGGTCTGCGAAATTTGGTCTTAATGAAAAAGTGGCCACCCTGAAATTTTTCTCGTTACATTTTTTTTTACTTTCAATCTTAATTCTTAAAACAAAAACAAATTCTTGTAAAAATTTCACATATTATAATAGTGAGCGTAAAATTTAAGTGTAATTTTAATGATTTAATAATTCTCGTTAAGCTAATTTTTATTACAGATTCAAATGTTGAGGGACGTCCATTTAAATGTTATTCCGGGCTTTCTTTATAGCATTTTTAAATTGGGCTATTCACTGAAATTTTCATAAGCCGCTCATGCAAATACTCTCATAGGTATTCCAACGACATTCAGATTTGGACCTCGTTCGCTAATAGACATTTCCTTCTTCAAAAGCTTTAATGATTGAGGCGGTCATTGCCTTGCTGAAAAATAAATAGTCTTCGGTTAATTTTCCTCAGTCATATTAATTGCTCTTATATCTCAGTATGCAAAGTTGCATTAATTTTCATTTGTATATTCATAAATGGCTGGCTTTCTATATGCATACAACATTGCATTTTGTCTTCTATAGTTTCAGGTCATTCTTACTTCGTCAGATGTTTAGGACTACGCCGAATTAAGTCTTCTTCGTTACTAACAATAAGCATCACATCGTAATAACAATAATCTTTTAATTCTTACTGATAATAAGTTATACAATAGTATGCATTCTGGATCTCCAGTCTTCTCTGTTAGCTCTTCTATATATTGGTATAAAAATACAAACTTTCTTAATTTATAAGAGGAAACTATCTCAAACAAATCTTCAATTTTCACTTCCATAACTTACAAAACTAAACAAAATCTTCAAGTAAAAAAACGAGTATTTTTACTGATTACCACCTTTACCTTGATCTTGATGAATGAATATTTTAACACATCTGCCAAACCTTTACGTAATGCATTCACCGAAATTTCATTCCCGCATGAAGACCACCAAATAAAAACAGCCTAAGCTCAAAAAATGTTAGTTAGTTACGAAATGCATTGGAACTGGTTTAACACACGCTTTCTACTAATTTTACACACTTTCATTCATTAACTACCTTTGATTGGCAGGTTTCCATACACAGTAATTAACGCAATTTTGCTATCAATAAAAATGGGCCGAACTGTGGAAAAACTTCCAACAACGGCGTTTTGCTCCACGGTGCTTTTCGTACAATGTTTCCTGATGAAATAGTTTTTTTTTCGTTAAAGAGTTACCACCTGAATAGGGCTTGTTAATCACCTTTCAGGTTATTTTCATTGTACAAAGATTTTAAACATTTATTTTGTTATTTCTTTGCAGCATCGAACTTCGATAAGTGCAAAAGGGACGAGACTTTCGATAAGTGCCTTGTGGATGCTGTGAACAAAGCTTTGATTTTCCTGAAGGATGGTGAGTTTTTTATTTTTATATTTTTAGCAAAATCGTTCCGTGCGTTGTTATTGATTTTCTGGGAGAGTTGACGCTATTTGCATTTAAGATAATGTAAGAAGCCGAGTTTGTGTGTGGCTTCCGCGTTTGTTAAAAAACATTGCAGATATAAAGAAATGACTCGAGTAGTTTTTGCGCGTGATTGAAATGTTTAACTAACTTATTTGCGTGTTTTCTATTTTTTTTTAATTTGAGATTTTAGTTACTGATATTGATTACTCGGACATTCCGAGGCCATAACTTAGTAGCATAATTTTATGACAACACACGTAGGAACTTATTTTCTAGAAGTATCAGCTTATTTTTGGACTTGGCAGAAAGTCTCTGTACTTGTGGAGAAGATACTTTTAATCTTAATCGAATCAATACAAAAACGTTATTTTATTAAGGCCTTTAACGATGACTACGTGCGAAAAGGGTTAATATCTTGTAACGCTGAAATTAACTTCGAAAGACTTATGTCGACTAACCAAAAAAAAAGTTCGTGAGCATTCTGAAGATTTCAGTCTAGACGAAATTAATTTAACCTTGACGTTACTTCCTGGGAGATTTCTGACGTGAAGAAATAACTTTTTTGAAAAGAAATGCCGCACACAGTGACTTTTAATAAAATTAAGTGCTTTAGTCATGAGGACACGTTAAATATGTAAATGGGAATAATCAGTTTCCGGATGTTTTGAGCTGAATAAATTATTCTTATTTCAGAGTCATCGATCAATGATGTACAGAAATCTTGGTAAACAAAATGTTCTTTACTGAAAGTAAACAGCTTATACAAAGGCTTTGTCCATTTGTCCGGCCGTGACTAGACTTACTGGCCCACTTTTATTCCCGAAGCTACGTTCTACGTATCAAATAATAAGTCCCGGAAGGAGACGTCTTGAAACCGACTAAATGCACCGGAAATTCTTAAAATGTTATCCAGGTTCGAGGCAATATTATAGGATTGCCACTTGATGGAGTACTTCCATAATACCAACAGGAGTAGAACTTTCTCGTTTAAGACTCTCACACAGATGGAAACTAATTCTTAGCTTCTATGCGGCTACACTAACGCCCTGTAGGTTACCAAAGGCCTCGGGCTGCCATCCGTCAAAATGCCAAGCATATAAACCCTACAGCTTGTGCATCTTTCTTCGGAAATTTCGCCAGTTCTACTAGATGTTTGGTATTCTTATCGTAAGCATATGTATTTGTAATCGATGAATAACATATGGAAGTTTATGTTAAATTCAACAGTTTTTTTCCAGGGTTTCTCTGAGAACAAATAGCTGATCCGTTATGGATCTTCCCAGGACGAAAACCACATTGATACTCTTCTAGTATGGTTGGTCGTACTCGTACAGTACTCGTGAAAAGACTGCATACTGTATTCAATAGCATTAATCCTCTGCAGTTACCACTAGTCAGTGGGTTCCCTCTGTACGGGGCACACTATATCCTTATCTCCGGATTTCAACTGTTATCTCATAAGTTTTTAATACAAATTTAGTAACCATTAACCATTAAGTAATGCATCTACTGAAAATAAATATGTTCAATACCGGTAACATATAAAAATAAAATTATATCTTAGTTAGTAGTCATATCTTAGTTATTCGGATAATTGGCATTCGGATAATCAAATCAAAGGCCTCATGGTGTGTGGTGTTAGCGCTAACTTCCCATACAAATTTCTGCTTCAACATAACCAGCTAAATGAACTGTCTAACATTATGTGAAGACCCAAGGGGCAAGTTGCACTATCCATCATTTCGTTCTTACCCCCATACACAAAACCGCATTTTTAAGCAACGTGTCTCATATGAGCCCGAAAAATTGCCAGACTCACCCTCCACCAACACAAATATAACATCGTACTAGGAGTCTGCGAAAACTATGAGAAATTCCCCCTATCATTCGCGTTTATTGTACAACTACAAACGCATCACAATATCTACACGAAAAACAGGCAGCAAAATGAATGCTTAGTGTAATTCCCGCATCATATACAAACCGTTTTGATGTGAGAATCGAGTGATGGATAGTGTAATTTGCACCAATTGGCTGGGGCTTACTCATTTTTTTTCAATACCCTGGCTGGGACCTGTGTATCTGAAGCAAAAACGTCAACTCCGCCGCCTCCAGAATGATTCAGGCAGGAATGCATATAATTGGTTTGTTACTACCCGCCCATTATTGTTTGCTTCTATTCTGTACAAAATCATAGAAGCGGTAAGGGAGCGTTCAAGTAATACGTAACGCATTTTGGGGGGGAGGGGGTTTGTAAAACGTTACGATGCGTTACAGGGGCGGGGGGGGGGGGGGGGTTCGAACAACGCGTTACGTAACATTGTTTTTTTATTTAAATAAAAAAATAGGGCATTCAAATCTCCCAACTTAGCAACCCTTTTCGTTTATGTTTTACGGGTAATCGCGATTAAAACAATAATAAGCTATTTTAGCGGCTTTCTGGTACTTTGCGTCATATAATTGTCACTTTCAGGTAAAAGTGTTGGGTGTTACGTAACGTTTAGGGAGGGGGGGGGGGTACAGAAAAACGTTACGGCGCGTTACAGGGGGGGAGGGGGGGGGGGTCAAAAATTTTCAAAAATTGCGTTACGTAATACTTGAACGCCCCCTAATAACCAAAAAGCTTACGGGGTATCTAGAGTCTAAATAAATACTGACTAACAAACAATACGACATTAGGGAAAAAATGAGCTCTCAGCCAATATATGCTTCGATTTGATGAGTCTAGATAAGGAAAATATAGACAGAGAGTTTCATTTCTGTTCAAATTAAAAGTACTGCAAATCCACACATTCTATCTACAATCATAAATATTAAATTATTGTGGAACAAAAGATTTTTTCATATATTATTCGAATCTCATTTCTGTTTTCTCTCGAAGCACTAGGTACTAAGCCGTAACGAAGCTCACAAATTCCTATCGAAATTTACAATTCAATGCGTAGTAACACCTCAATCCGAAGCATTACTTCCTTCATTTAACAGCACTTCTCACCCTATTTTTAACGATTTATGCCTATGGTCGGTAATTTTTTTCTTGTTTCATTCAATGTAAATGGCGCAAGAATCATACCTTTTTTTTACATGTAATGAACGAAAGCAATGTTATATAACACATTAACATCAAAAAATCGTTCATGTTTTACATTACCTTTCATGGTAGACTGGTGCACAACAATATTTATGCTCCATTATTATCATTGCACTTCTACCTCAGAAACTTGCAAGTAAAATTGAGCATGCGTAATCATGCAATTGTTGATGTTGTCTTCATTTAAGATCCCTAATACTGCTGGGATTTGTGTTTCCGCGGTAAGAGCACTAATTTTATAGCTCTCTGTGCCACCGGACTTATACAGGCGGGAATATTTTTTTACAAGGGGTGGGTGTTAACAGACGCGTAATCCAAAGCTAATTCTTTTTTCCTGGCACCAGAAATTACTGTGTTACCCCGCCCTATTGCACGAGGTTTTTTAAAAGACTGGTGTCTAAAGGAGTTTTATATCAATGAATCCACTGTACCTGACAATATACCTCTATGATCATAAAGAAACGTGTTTTACCATTGACTATACTTCTGCGCAAACTTTTTGTCGTATCTTACTTCTCCGAGGTTTATCCAGCCTCTTCAAAATTTGCTCATATTCCGCTCACATGGAAAAGGAAAGATACACTCTACCTAAGCATGCATAATTTAGGTAAGTCTGGTCTGGTTGCTCTAAATATCCCCAAGGCAAGGTATTGCATTCTGAAAAAATTCTCATCTATTGGTATTGTTTCAATTCTAAAGAACTACACTGAGATTTGAGGCCTTTTAATGAAAATAGTATCTTAATAACGTCGACTTTATATCCCACATCATCTCGGATGGTGAGCTCTACATCTTAATTATACGAGTATCACTCGCCCTTTACCTAATCTTTATAAACTTCTCTCAATCTTTTCTAATCCAATTCACAGCTTCGCTGATAACAATACTCTAGGTATATCTATTAACTTTTACTACTTCTTTTCCAGGTAACTCCGATTTTGGCATCCAACCACTCGAACCATTAGAAGTAAACAGCCTAGTCATAGAAAGCGGTAAAAACTCCCCAATAACCCTAAAGCAAACCTTCAAGGACGTCAAGGTCTACCATCTGATAGGATCCAGCAAAGTGGTTAAGTATAAGTATGTTCAACGAAAACTGTTTCCTCCTGCTCGAAATTTCTCTTAAAACCAATCCTACATTCCAGCACCGACCTTAACAAATACCTAATAGTATGCGACAGCAAAAGCGACCGAATAGAAGTCGTTGGCAACTATGAAATGTTCGGACGCATCCTGCTATTCCCAATTACCGGAAAAGGACGAGCAAACTTGACACTAATCGATACAAGAATCGAGCATCGACTCATTGGACAACCAGTTGACAAGGATGGGGAACATTACATGGTGCTGAAGGATTACAAAGTTGACTTTAGACCAAAGCGGGTGTTTATGAATTTCGATAATTTATTTGGTGATAAGTTGCTGTCCGAAAATATGAATAGGTTCTTGAATGAGAATTGGGAGTTAGTCTTCAATGAGATGAAGGCGAGCTACGCTGAGAACTTTGGTGAAGTATTTAAGAATATTACGAACAAACTGTTTTCTAGGATACCAATGGACAAAATTTTTATTAGATAACTTTGAATGAAAATGTGATAATTGGATATTGTAGATTTTTATCGATTTAAAAAGAATTAAGTATTAGAAATGACAAGTTTAAACATTTTATGTATATTAAGTTATTAGAGAAAAGGTGTATTAAGAAAAATGTGTTTTTATTTAATATGCTCTTTGTTTTATTTGATTTAGAGTTGCAGTTGAATTGCTACGAAGAGCGATGGCAAATTCGGACACGAAGTAATTAACGACAACGGCTTACGCCTCCTTTCATTCGCGGAGTCAAACAATTTGATCGTTGACAACAGCATCTTCCGCCATCCACATAAACACCAAACAACCCGGGGAAATCCCTCCGGCAACGACTCGGCAGTGTTAGACTACGTGTTGATCGACGCAAGATTCCGATCGCCAGCCAAGAAGAATTCGGCGTGCCAACGAGACCCAACCATCGGGCGAGAGTTTCAAATGGCATCATCCAACAAATTCGCGGCGCTCGCAATACCGGACGATATCAATGTAGAAGACAGGCAATCACCGGAATCCATTGTGGGGTGTGCAGTGGAATTGTGTCCGTAAACAGTCGCAGCCATGGATCTCGGACAGCTGTCTGTCGAATCGTGTCCCGTCGAGTAGAAGAAAGCGATCGTTGTGCCAATTTGGAAGAATGGCGACAGTCGGGAATGCAAGAATTATCACGGTATTAGCCTTCTTTCAATCGTCGGCAAAGTACAACGAAAATCATAAATCGAGGCTACAGAAACATCGAGAGCAAAGGAGCCGGAAAGCACAAGCAGGATTTAGACCACATCCAGGATTCATTGATCAAAATTCGCTCTCCGTTAACTAAAGGAAGAAAGAATTCGTTGCGACAAACGAACTGTGGTCGTTTTCATTGATTTTAAATACGCTTTCAATGGCAACGATTAGAACAGCTTGTGGAGAGCCTTGGAAATCGAAGCTAGTGCCATTGAAACTAATGAAATTGCGGAGTTCGATACGATGACAATAACTTCGTAACCGATTTTAAGTTCGCCTACGATGTCTTCGCCGACACGGATGCCGAAGCAATGGACATCCTATACGATATTTCCCGTATCGCCCGATCAAACTGTTTAAAAATCAATGCCGACAAGACCAAAGTGCTCACAACGGACGTATCGAAAGCCAGTGTTCACCTCGATGGAACACAAATCGAATAGGTTCCGATGTTCAAATATTTGGGAGCATTGGTTTAGGAAAAGAAAGTGGCATCGACGGCCGACGTTCAAAGCTGCACCGTCCAGGCAACGGCAACTTTCGGCTCGCTCAAGTGGGGCATATGGAAACGAACAAATATTGCCGTCAAAACGAAAGTACGCCTTTACCGAACGTTCATCCTTCCGCTTTTTCTTTATGGATCGGAAACGCGAACACTGCTCAAGCCGGACGTCAGTAAGCTCGAGGTCTTCCAAATGCGATGCTTAAGGCAGATTCTCGGTGTCTCACTACGCGATCGTCTTTAAAACTAGACAGACAAAGATGTGATCAGCAGACACAGATCGACGAAAAAATTAAAAAAAACGTCGAATACGGTGGTTTGGACATGTTTGCCGAATGATGATAACCGCTTGCCACGTAAACTTGTCTGGCGAGACCATCCGGCAGACAGGTGAAATCAGAGATCGGCACCGAAGAAAACCTTGCTAAAGAATATCGAAAGCGACTTGAAGAATCAACGATTATCAGTTATCGAGGTTCGAGAGGTCCCCACAAATATTCAAAAATGAAAACGAATCATGAATAGACTACTTTAGATTCTATTTGAACTAGGCTTGAGTGAACTGACCCATTTTGACACAAAAGCCTGGGTAAGAGTTTAGATCGCCGCTAACTAGAATTATATGAGTATGTAATAACTCCGCAATTTCATTGCTACCTTCTTCAGCATCGCCCAAACTCCATTTAATAGAAGGCGTTTATTCAAACTACATTTTGAACTAAAGTTGATACTAAACAGAGCCCCATGACCCGATCAATGGCATGCCGGAGGGGTAGTACAAAGGGTAACTTCTGAGTTAAGACCTTCACATAAAAAAATATTCCTAACTTGTTCCTCTAAGCATTACTTTACTCCACTGCGTGCTGCAGACATCAATCAACATTTAAAATTGATAACATTCGACATGCACAACACACAACTCCTGAGCAATTGGTTCAAACTACTTTCATGTCTCTGGTATATTTTGCAATCGACGCTTTTTTTACCTCAGCTCAAACTAAGACCAACTGGCCCAAAAGAGGAAGTCCCACATTGCAAAAATCATAGACATTCAAAATCCAAAAGCTTGTTACCAAATATTGCTTTGGCAGTCGCCTGCAAGTGTGCTCTCACCGCGCTACCCTCATTTCCCTTAATTGTGCTCACAGATTTCATACTTATCCAGAGATTGCGAAAATATTACTAACTACTAAAACTATGTTCGAGATTTGTCTCGGCATTTTTTATCCATTGCAAAATGGAAAACGTGATAGGCACTAGCCCACGTGCAACCGGTGAATGATAAAGCCACAGACCGAAAAAAAGTTGAAGACCAAACAAAACCGCTCCAGGTCAAGGTGTTCCGTCCGATATACTGGACACCTCTAGCTGGACATTTGAATATGACCCAGCGGTGATCCCAAATTCGCCGCTGATTCCGTTTGTTTTATTTGCTTAAACATTTGGAATCAATTTTCTTCTGGTTATCAAGTCAAGGTGGAGTTTCGTAACCGCTTTTCTGGCGATGATGGATGGCGCGAGTTTGGAATTTTTTTGATTGGAATTTCGTTTCATTAAACAAACATTTCGGAGGATTGAGAAATTGCGCAAAGTATAAATGCACGAGAGGAGGAGTATTTGGATTTTTAGAAGATAATTTGGTGGATTCACATCCGGCAGTTACTTGCTGAATGCGCGTTTTGTAACTTGCATGATTGAAGCAAAATACCGCAGGTGATAGTGATCGCTGATTGCGTTGTGGAAAGGTCGTGCGTTGACCCGAACCGGTGGCTAATTAGTGGGAGTCAGTGATAGTCAAGTTATGAACGAATGTACGATGGTCTGAAGGGTTCGCAAAAGGGGGGAGGCTATAGGGAATAAGCCGAGTGGGATAACCAAATGTTGCGGGTGTAAGTTTGTCATGGAGGCAGAAGAGCGTATATTTTGGCAGGCTTTAACAGCTCAAAAAAGTTTTGTCTAGGTTGTTATTATATTGCTATCGATGGCTTAGTTACCGATGAATTTAAAGGGCCCTTTTCGTACTTAAGGGTTGTTTTCGGAGCCTCGTCCTAAATAAAAGTTAAATTCGAGGGGAAGATTTGTATATAGTAGTAGTAAGCTTACCTCGAAAGATAGAAAAAGGATAGGATAGGTTAAGGGAAGTCTGGAGGATGCATGAAGATGAGGCGGAGAATCTCACATTTGAACTCTTGGATGTTTTATGAGTTCATTTTTTAAGTAGCCAGGCTGAGCTACAGATGCCACCGTCTTGCATTATTGAACGCATTAGACTAACATAGAATAATACCGCCATCAAGTTTCATAAATAAATTAACCAAAATTCAAAGCACTTCTTCAACTCTCCCCAATCTGATACCACCCCTTTCCAAATATAGAAAGCCATAAACGCGGCACAGTGGTTGAAAGCGAGCGACTATAAGGGCGGTAGTTTTGGGCGAAGACATTCAATAATAATCAACATTATAGAAGAGACTCCGGAAACGGGGATGCTATCGGACTGTATGCTCTTTAAAATCTCAAAATTTGAGCAACCTTCCGTGCGCATACAATACAAGGTAACCTGGACTTTTCCGAAAGAATCGCTGTGAGGACTCGTATGGTACACGGAAGGCTCCCTAAAACAACGGGAACGCTATTGTTCTCAGAATTTAAGCCAACTTCCGTGCACATTCAAGAAAAGCCTTCCTAGACCTTTCATAAAGTAACTCAGTGTAGTCTACTATGGTACACGAAAGACTCCAAAAGAGGAACAAGTGTGGGCGCCGGAATCTGCATTGAAAGCCCTAGGTTCAGTAGAGCGAAAGTGCACGCTACACTAGCATGAACTCAGGCAAACTTAAGAAGGAACCACAAAAACACAAAAATAAACGGATCTTTGTCTTCTCTGATATAAAGTTGCAATCAGAGCGAAAGGTCCTGTAAGACCAAGTCTAAAATAATATCCCTTGTTTGGGTTAAAGACAATGAAAATGTCGCTGCGTAAGTTGTTTCAATCGACCTCTTCATACAAAAATCTTGAATATTTGTATGAACAGGTCGATTGAAACAACTTAGGTGCCACCACCCCAGGGCTCCGATGTTGCATTCAACAGTCCGGAACTGACTATTGGAGCACCCATCAGATGTGGGGGTGAACAAGTCCTTTGCTAATTGGAATGATATTTGTCGAAAACTGTAGGTTCACGCCTGGACTGACCAATTAATCGTTAAGGCGCAGTAGAAAGGCTGTCAGGACGCTTGTTGGCTTGATTACCGGACACTCTCCCCTGAATTGCCAGTTACAGAGGATAGGAAGGGCGGCAGAAGAAACAGGGTCGCGCTGTTCAACGACGTCAAGTCTAAGCGACAAGCTACTGGGCAGACCGCTGAATCTGTTCAAGCAATTTGGCCTTCAAATATGAGGTAAGTGTAGTACAATTGGTCAGGATGGAGTGGCTGCTGTATTTTTGGACCCAATACAAAAAGAAAGAAAGAAAAGAGTAATAATAAAACGCCTAATACGACTTTTATGTCGTCGGAACAGAGATTAAATAATTTGTTGTATTGTTGCATACCTATAGGCGTAAACATTTTTAAAGTTAAAAAAACAGCTGCTAATAATCACGTTGAACCGAAAATAACTACAAAAAAAAATATTTCCTGTACGCCACTGTATTACAATATTTACGCTTAACTGTTATACCATAATTTTCAGCTGATTTCCGCATTCGGATTCGGATAAGAAATTTTACGAGCGAGAGAATTCAGAGTAATTCGCACATTTCTCCTTTTTACGATTAGAGAAGTTTTGTGAAAATGTCTCGTTGCTCGTTCCTTTTCGCGCCAATGGAACGTAGATGTGTGTGCACTCTTCTGTATTTACCGTACGTTTCTGGAGAAATTGTGCGTGAGAGAAATTGTTGACAATTCCCAGAGCGAGGAAAACATTTTTTCTCACGCATTTCTGTAGAAAATTAAAAACAAATCGCAAAAAAGAGATAGGAACATGTGTTTACAAACGTTTGTTTGAGTTGGTTAGAAAAGGATGGATGAATGGAGGGGAAATTTCAAATATCTCGCGTTATTCAATGGCGAAAAAAAAGTAGAAGCGCGAAGGAGAACTTCTCGTGCCAGTGCTGTGCGACTAGAAATCATTTGCGATGTGGCCTCTCTCTGTTCCGCGCGTATCGATGAGTTAATGTCCGTGAAAAATTCTGTTTATTGTTTTTTCATTTCTTTGTAAAGTCGCGACAATTTTCCCGAGAAATCGTCGAGAGTTTATTTTACATGTGTGCTTTATAACAGTGATTAACGGAAATATTGCGAATTTATCACACGATTTCCCAAAAGAAACGCCTAAAAAAATTCACTAAATTCAGAGTCTTTTGACAGCGACGACAATATTACAACAAAAAAAACCGTATCCCGCCGTGTATGTATATAAGTAGTTGCGATAGTGTGTGTGCATGTGAAAAAAATGTTTTATTGGAATATTTTCCAATAAAACATCGTTAATTGAGTTTGTTTAGTTGAAAATGATTTATCGGAGAATTACCTTGATAAAATCGAATCGAGTTTTGTGTAAATATTAATTGCCGCGGTGGCCCACAAATTTCACGGCACAGGTGTGTGAGAAAATTTCGATGCTGCGTGTGTAGTGATAAAAATCAATTCCATGGGCGTTTGACAGTTCTGTGGCGAATATTGGAAGTTGGGCGATTTTCTTCAACTCACAGAGACCGAAGTGGAAAATGTTTTTCGCTGGCATTTTCCGGGCATTTACAGTATTTTAGTGATTTGCGGCGCAGTTAAGTGCGGAAATTGGTGAATTAGTGAAATTCAGTGCGAAACCGAAACACAGTCAAATGGAAAAATTCATGCAAAGAAAAGCGTCTTCAACCTTCGTCAGTGGCCAAGTCGATTTTCGTCGGATTCTTGTGAAAATTCAATTGATCTGTTTTGGATAAGTAAAAATTTCTCCCTTACTACCTAGATAGAAATAGGCGAAAAGAAAATTCAGTGCCGTTGTGTGTGAATATTTTCCCCGAGCGATATTATTTTTGTGTCAAGTACGCGAGCGGGGGTGGTTCTGTGTGCAAGCAACAATGTTCAACTTCATGAAGAAGGGGGTCGGTGTCAGCGAGCGGGATCGTGAAAAATCTGACCGGGATGAAAAGGAAAAGCGGAAACGCGAGAAGAAGTCGAGAAAGGAAGCAAAACAAGGAGTTTCGGGGAGTATGAGCACTGAGGAGCTCCTCAGGCTCGATGAGGTAAGTTCTTCGTGCTGTTCACAGCTATATATCCATCCACATCCATCCCTACATAAACTGGGTTGGGATTCCGGTGGCTTTTTGTCTGGAGGATATTAAAAACAAAAGGTTTGGGGTCAAGATGCTGAAAAATATGATAAATTTCACATTTTTTTTCATCATCTTTAAACGAGAAGGAAATTACCTTTTCTTGTTTTTTTGCTCTATTGTTGATTAGCGAAAGGTAAGGTAGCTTCTATCGGAATTCATAATTTGTGGCCTGCTGCTTTTTTGGCATTTTCATTATAATTGCCGTGAACACCTGGAATTCGACAATGAGGGTCTTGTAGTCAATAGTATGGCACAATGTCTGCTACAATACCATGAGAAAAATGCTTTTTTGGGAAATTTTACAGTTTGCTGCACATGGCTTGGAAATTTTGACGGTAGGAACATGATATACCACCGGAAGATTTTTCATATGCCAACTACATTTATTGTTATAAATGATCGCGAATATAATTTTTCATAATTTAAGTACAAGGGTTTCTTGTGAAGTGAACAAAAAATGGCAATCTTATGTTATGTAAAAGACTAATGGAGATGAAAAATGTAATATGGTAGAGGGTGAAAGTATCATGCCACCGCCAGCCACTTCCCTGTCAATTATGTGGTTACTCCAACTCAACTAAGACTACCTCCTGACAACCAATTTTCTCGGAAACCGTACTTTTTATAGGAATATGTCCCTGCATCACCTTTTATATGACTGCTATTTCTCCTGGCGTTTCTATGTCTTTATCTTTTTCTTTGAGGGGACTCGATAATTAACACCCTCCTCTCCTGCTGACCTATTGTTCAGCGTCTAATAATAAGCTAATCCCGGAGAGGAGCCAACCTTTACTTTTGACTTGCCAATCTTGAAGTACTGTCATCCAAGCTCACTTCGGTAGATTTCAATAGGTTGCTTTCCTCTAATGAGTTGGATGACCATGTAGCAAGATTTTACTCCGTTCTGTATGGAACCTTTGCATTCTGTATACTTATTAATTGAGCTTCTTATACCCAGGACACACTAGCACTCTTAATCTTGATTATGACGTAAGAATTACGTAGACTGCATTTTATTTCCATATCTTTGTTATCTACGTCATTTTGACGTCATAATCAAGATTAAGAGTGATGGTGTGTCCTGTGTATTAGGTCGTCCAGATCATTTCCACCTTAGTACAAGAATGAGTTGAGGCATACCAAAAACCTGAAGAATAAACTCTGGAAAAACTACCTGAAGAGGAAAACACTATTATGAGTTTCTATGGATTTCTCAATTGCTATGACCAATTCCACGCTCTCTCCGAAGCCTTCTATAAGGAGTACCTCAGCAACATAGATGGTAAAGTGCATGGTGATCCCAGAACATTCTTTCAATTTATCAACACAAAGAAAAAAGTTGATAACTACCCTAACACCATGCAATACGACAACTCTCAGTTCTAATTCATCCGATATTTGCGACAAGATCGCATCTTTCTTCCTTAAATCTTTTTCGGCCCGGTCTTCCAACCCAACGCGAACAAATCTAAAATCTAAACACATCGAAGCCTCCTCTGGTGTCTCGCAAGGCAGTCATCTTGGTTCTCTCCTTTTTATTTTATTAATTGATGACATTGTTACCCTGCCAAGGCACTGTAAAATCCTTATTTACGCTGATGGCATCAAACTGTACCGCTATATAAGGAGTATAGAGGATTGCAAACTTCTGCAAGCAGATCTAAACACCTTCTATTCCTGGTGTTCCAACAACAACCTGGTCCTTAATATTAGTAAATGTAAGGACATGACTCCGCCTTACGTCCCATGAGGGATTATTCACACAGGCCACTGGCAGGTCGTGGTATGAAGGTTTCTCGCCTTGAGACCAGGACTATAACACATATACCGGCAGGTCGTTACCTGCAGTCCAAAAAAAATCTAACAAAAATCTTTATCGCCTGAAGATCTAAACTTCTATTTAGTCTAAAGTTTTCTTTGAGGCCCGGAATATTTTTACCCTTTCATTAACAACCTGCTACTACCCTAAACTGTTGTCTTCGCCTGTGTCTCTGTGGGCAATCATGAGGTGACAGTCTGTCAGGCGGTTGCCTCAAGTGCTCATCTCTCAGTCAGATTGAGTAATGTATGGCCTTCACCGGGCCTGCCGGCGGTCCGTATATGAATAGGGCTTCTAGGGAGCGTGGGGAAGCGAGTTCTAACCTCACGCAGTTCCTGAGTGGACATAAGGATTTAAAAGATACCTTCATTTTTCGAGCACGATGACGCAGAGCACGTCCCATTTATTGTTTGAGGCCCCACTTACCCCGAAAACATCCTAGGATACATAATGAGCTCCAAGGATGTTTGGAGGACATGGCATCACCTCCCAAAACACGGGGAAACGTTGTTATATAATCTGTCAAGTGGGAACGGTACTTTTAAACTTGAAATACTTCATTTAAAGCAGAACAACCAACAAATATTTCAGAATCACTTAAGACTAAAAAATTCACAATACATTCCGGCATTTCCATCATAAAACAAAATGATGTAAACTCTGCAAATAATTATATTGTCCCCCATCCGTCATTTTGAAAGCGCGCAGCTGTCATTACCAAGATTTAATCACACACTTTTTATCGCAAACTCATATAATTTAATCAGTTTTTTTGTTCCATCCGAAAAATAAAAGGTGGCCGCATTAACTGGCTCACTTATCATTTAATTCAGCCACAATAATTGCTTCACATTCCCCTCTCGATAAGATAACAAAGGAATCGCAAACAAGACGTCCAATTCATTCTTCTGCAAATTACCCCATTCTTCGGCTCAATGGAACGCATTCTTACGCGTCCTCCTGGCTACAACAACTCCATTACGTGGTCGTTCTGGAGAAGCCATCTATATAGTATTTTGATAGCCGGAGTATACTCTTCTGGGTCCCTCGACCAAACAATAAACGGGGCACCAACAACAACAACAACGACGACTCTATTTGTCGCTGTAAGTACCGCATTTCGCTACGGTCAATGACTCATTTATGCTAAACTGGCCCTGCCCCAAATGAGAATTGGTGATTCCTCGTCGACGACGACGACGTCTTATATGCTTCCCCATTTCTATATCTGAGTTTCTGGCGGAATAAGAGGAGCGACCAACTCTTATCCATGATTAAAAACAACAGCAGCAGCAGGAGGAGGAGAAGAAGGTCGACGATTTCTTATGCTACAAAAGGAAGATAAATTCGTCAACATTATCGAAAAATCGTTCGCGGCATTATGACCTGGAAATGGCGGTAAGGAAATGTTAAATAATCGTTATGAAACCGAGTTCGGTGCATTGTCCAAGAGGTGAAATATGAGCGAAACATTTGCGGACAGTTCAACAAGAATTTCGTCAGAAGCTTCTGTAGTCGACACTATTTCTTGCCCGTGCCATTGCCTAATTTGCAAGCCGCTAATGTAGAGAGAAAGTTACGAAAAGTTGATAAAAGTCGCGATTTTTTCATTTTTGAATAATTAACCAAAATGAATGGAGGTTGCTGGGTTGTTTTCGATTCTATGAATATTTTTCGTGGTGGACTGACTCGAATTTGGCTTCGAGCAAGAATCTTTTTTAAGGGAACCAACAATGGAGCGGAGTCGATTTTTATGGGTTCGTAATTCCTGTTCTATCAATTACAATGGGCACGACGTTTCCGGATGAACATGTGAAATATTTCAAAATCATAATGAGAATGGCACGACAGGTGGTTGGACAAGTGGCTTTTTAAGACCTGTCCAATAAACGACGACGTCAAAACGCGACCTCGAACCAAACAAATCACACTCGGATGCAGCCCACAGAAACAGCTGTTGGGACTTACTGGTGGCGGTGGCGCAAAAGACGAAAGGCGCAAACGCTATGAGATCATGGCGTGTGCATGGTATTCACAGAGAGGTTTCATAACACGTAAAATATTTTGCCATTTCGTAATTTCTCTGGCACTGAATGAGAAATAAAATAAATCTATATAAATATAATTGGAGTGTTTGTCGTAATTGTGTTTTTCTTAATTCATAATACATTTTGCATGATATTAAAACAAAATCAAGCATATTTATAATTTTTGTCTGTCCGTTCCATTTCATTCCATTTTAGGAATTCACGGCATTCAGTATTTTCTTAGGCGTTTAAGCGCTACTTTTTCACTGTGATCCGACTATCGATGACGAATGAAACATGACTCGATAATCGAAGGAACGCAAATGAAATGCGGTCACTGCGAGATATTGTTCTTCCAATTGGCGGAAATACTAGGGATCATTATGGTTTGGCATCTCCGCAAATAATCGATGGTTCTGATGATGATTTAACCAGAGAATATATCGAACACAATGAACCAAAATTAAATAATGAACAAAAAGAAAACTATCAATTCATCATCAGCAAGGTGAATTTTTAAGGCCCACCATGAGGCACTGGAATGTTTTTCTTAATTAATTTTATATTGGCGTAAATACGTGCAGATAAAAGGGTTACCGATCGAAGAAGGCCATAATATTATTATCTTAAAGGAGTCCCAAAACTAAGGTTGACAAGACTGCATGTTCGTTGCCTAGGAAGGATGCACCATAACAAATAAAGTATCTATTGAAGCTGTTAGCAGAACAGCGCAAGATTTAACTGCTTCATTGGGTTTCGTTGGAGTAACTGATTCATTGGCATAGATATCGTGTAAACGTTGCCAGTTGTCCCGACAGATATGCGGGCCGATGAAATTAATGCACGTCTCAAATGATAGGGAGCGAGCGGAACCCGAGAAGATTTACTGCAGACAAACACCCAGCAGATCTGTTAGTAAGTCCTAATCCCACCTCCTCGCCGTGCCCCTTAGGGTACTTCTTCGAAAGAAGCTAACGGGTGACGGGCGAATAGCGAGCTCTCTGCGCAAAAAAACAGAGTTTTAAGTCGGTTGGGCTGGGGGTTAGCAACGCTCTCCCATAAAAAACACCATGGCTACGAATCGGCAAACAATGCGATCCGGTTGGACAGCACGACGACGACCTTTGCTTTTGGAACAAGGGCACGAATCGAATGATGGAATGTGAGAACACTGCTTGCCGAGGGACGGCTGGATGAAGTCCTCAACGAAAAGAATGGATATAAAATCAAGATCATGGGACTTAGCGAGACCAGATGTCGATCGAAATATCTGCCCAAACGGTGTGTCCTTCTTATATTTTGGCAGAAAAGAAACTGAAAGCCGTAGAATGGCGTTGGCGTAATACTCACCAAAGATGTCCGGTCCAGCTTCATTAGCTGGTCACCAGTTTCTGAGAGGATAATTACATGAAGTACTATCCAATAGTAGTAGTCCAATGCTATGCTGCAACTGAAGACGCAGAAGATGACATCAAAGACGAGTTCTATATGCGACTGAATGAGGTTTTTTGCTCTATTCCAAGTGGACCATCATTGTTTTACTGGGTGACCTAAACGCACAGAACGGCTTCAACAACACCGACCTTGAACAAACAATTGAAAATCAGTAGACAGTAGGAGGCAGTAGACCCACGCTTAGAAGGCAGCAGGCTGGATTCAGGAAGGGCCGCTCATGTATAGATCATATTAATACCTTGAGAATCATAGTGGAGCAGTCTACTGAATTACGATCTTTCCTTTACCGTTCGACTCGGTTAATAGGAGCTTTATATGGCAGGCACAACGGCAACGTAGACTGCATGATAAAATAATAGAAGCCTTATACAATTCCAAATGCAGAGTTCTGCATGATGGAAAATTATCCGACAGCTTTGAGGTGAGTTCAGGAGTACGACAAGGATGCCCACTTTCGCCATTACTATTTCTCCTTGTCGGCGCTCTAGATAATAGAACAGGCGGCATACAATGGGGTTTGCTAGACCGCCTTAAGGACCCCGACTACGCGGATGATATCTGTTTTCTGGCCCACAGACACCAGGACCTTAAAAACATGCTAAAAAATTTGGCAACAGAAAGTAGTCCAGCAGGCTTAAGGCTGAATCCGAATAAAACCAAAAAAAAAGCGGATAAATGCAAAAAACCCTTGAACGTGCAGCGCTGTATAACCGTCACTTGGAACTGGTAGATAAATTCTGCTACCTCAGTAGTATTATTACCGAAAATGGCGGGGCAGAAGAAGACGTCAATTCCAGAATAAATAAAGCACGAAGCGCATAAGCATGCCTGTTCCGCATATGGAGATCAACGGAGATCTCAACGTTAAGGCAGTTCTTTGTGCGGTAGCGAAACATGGAAAATCACAGGGTGCCTATATGTCTTTATCAACAGATGCCTGCGTCGTATCCTAAAAATCCACTCGCAAGATAGAATTTCAAACGAAAAACTATGGCGCCGTGCCCAGATCAGGCGAAGCAAATGGAATTGGGTTGGAGGCACCTTGCAACGCGAAAACAAAAATCTAGCCAAACAGGCCCTTGACTGGATACTGGAATCCGCAAGGATCCCGTTTAGTCGGAACAACGTGGAGAAGAACTCTACTAGCAGAAGCCGCAACAACTGGGAGGTCCTTTTTTTTTTTTTTTTTTTTTTGTGGTAAGATGAAGCTTAGGAGTCACCCTTTGTACTACTAGTCCGTCATGTCTTACAGGTCATGGTGCAGCGTATAGTAGTAAGCTTGATCTGAAGGAAAGATAATAGGATAGGTTAGGGGTCTGGAGGGTGCATGAGTAGATGTCGATGAACCTTGCGTTTGAACTCTGAGATGTTATATGAGCTCGGAAACACCGACTGCGGAAGAGAATTCCACAATCGAGTTGTTCTATTTATAAACGAACTACTAAACCGTAATGTGCGTGAAGGGGAGGGTTGTAGGGTGAAGGGGTGAGCCGAGTTGGCTAGTCTTGTGTTGCGGGAAAAAAATTGCCGTGTAGGCACGAGGTTTTTGATTTCAGTGGAGCAGTCGCTATGATAATAGCGGTAAAACTTGCTGAGCGCTGCTACATTCCTACGGTGGCTTAAAGAATCGATGCAAAGGGTGTTATCGCCAATGAGTTTGATGGCGCGGTGTTGCACCTTGTCTAGCCAAGCCAAGGTGGTTTTGGGGGCGCCCGCCCAGATATACGAGTTGTATTCAAGGCGTGGCCGAATGTAGGACTTGTATATTGTAGCCAAGGCAGCTGGATGAAGGAGAAACTTGCATCTCTTAAGGAAGCCGAGGCATTGATACGCTTGCTTGGTGATTTGCAGTATGTGATTATTCCATCGCAGATCGTTGGATAGAGTCACGCCGAGGATGTTCAGATATGGATCAGCTGTTATAATATCCTCGCCCACTGAAATGGAGGGAAGGTTGGTGCAGGTTTTGTTGGAGAATAGACAGTACTTGGTTTTGGTTTCGTTGAACTCGACACGATTCTTGCGGCCCCAATCAAGAATGAGTTGGATATCCTTGTTAAGAGAGTTGGACATGAGCTCGCGTTCTAAGAGACAAGGTCTGGCATTTGCTTGTCCTGTGTTGTCGGAGGGGTATGAGTAACGCAAAGTACCGTCATCGGCAAAACTATGAAGTGGATTGGAGGGGATTGAGAGCAGATCATTAATAAATATAAGAAAGAGGGTAGGCGAGAGAATCGCCCCTTGGGGAACGCCGGCCGAAATGGAATGGGGGTTGGATTCGACGCCATCCAATACTACCTTGATTGAACGGCCAGAAAGAAAGCTCTCAATCCAGTTCCCTAGAACTGAATCAATACCAATAGCTTGGAGTTTCGACAGCAGAGCGGGATGCCATACTCTGTCGAAGGCCTTGGAGATATCTAGAGCAACCAAACCAGACTCACCGAAGCCATGGATGCTTTGGTTGATGTGTTCAGTCAGGCACACAAGAAGGTCGCCAGTAGACCTTTTTGGTCTAAAGCCGTACTGCCTGTCGTGAATAATTTGGTTAGACTCTAGATATTTCATCAACCTTCTATTGATTATTGTCTCCATAACTTTGGAGAGAACAGAAGTTAATGCTATTGGGCGGTAGTTTAAAGGGTCGCTGGCTTCACCTTTTTTGGGAATGGGCTGAACATGAGCTAGTTTCCAAGAGTTGGGATAAACTCCGGAGAAATATGACATGGCGAAAAGTTTGCGCAGAGGTTTAGCCAAGGGTGAGGCACACTTTTTGAGAACCATAGGGGGAATATTATCGGGGCCAGTGGATTTATTGACGTCAAGATCTTTGAGACATTTATACACCTCTCGTGTCCTGAAGAAAATTCCGTCCATTGAATGGGCGTTGCGATCGAGGACCGGTGGTGACGTATCAGCTTCAGGTAACGAAGAATTTGAGGCGAACAGAGATGCCAATAAATCGGCCTTGGATTTGCTTTCTGTTATCACCTCCTTTCCATTAATGAATGGAGGGGTTGAGGAAGAAGTAAAATTCTTCTTGATGGAAGTTACCAAGGACCAGAAGTTTTTGCTGCCTACGTGGGTGTTGAGGATCTTACTTCTCAATTTGTTGTCAAATGATGCTTTGACCTTCCTGATGATGGAATTACAGGAGTTTCTCGACTTGATATACTCACGCCGAAGTGACTCGTTGGGGGAATGTTTGTACGCTCTATAAGCGGCTTCCTTAGCTTGAATTGCGTTCTTACATTCTCCATTGAACCATCTATTTGGCCTAGGCTTTATAGATATGGTAGAATGAGGAATGAACAAACACATTCCTGCCTGTATTATTTTAGTAATACAGGAAGCGGCATAGTTCGCACTGGCACTGTGGAAACACAAATTCCAGTCTGTGGCTTGAAAAAAGCGTATAAGTCCCAACCAGTTGGCTTTCCCATAGTGCCAGACAGTTTTTTTAGGAACTGCGTTGGTTGGAGTAGAAGATGGATATGGGAAATTAGCGCTGACTAGTTTGTGATCCGAGTTACCAAGGGGCGAGTTAACTTCGACGGAGTATCGAGTTGGATGAGATGTAAGAAACAGGTCAAGCAGATGGGCTCCTTGACCTTCAACGTCCGGAACTCGCGTTGCACAGTTCACGATTTGGTGCAAATTATTTAGGTCTGCAAATATCTCGGCGTCTTTGCCAGAAACACTGGTGCCATTTGAGTAATTTAGCCAATTGACATTATGAACGTTGAAATCACCCGCAACAATGATTTCACACTCCGGGTGGGAAGATAAAAATCCGGAGATTTGTTCTGAGATAGCATCGAAGGCTAATGAGGAGGCTTCATTACTGATATTAGGGCTTCTGTATAGAAAACAGAAGAATATGACGTGGTTACGAAGAATAATTTTAATCCATAAATGATTAAATTCAGAGGATGTACTATTGTACACCTTCTGAAACGCCACGTCATTCCTAATATACATGGCGACCCCCCTATGGTCGGAGAAATTGTGCACTAAGGTATACCCAGCCACCTGAAATCGATCAGAATCGGTGTCAGTGACTTGAGTTTCACTTAGTGCGAATATGGCCGGGGTATGCATTTCAAGATAGCACATTACATGATTAAAGTTCGAGAGGAGACCCCTAATATTACAAAAAACAAAAGAGAAATATTTGTTTTTGTTTAGGGGCCTTTCCTGCGCAAGGTCCATGACCTCATTTGTGGCTGACTCAGCCGGCGATGCAACCATCGGAGCTTATGGGAACGGCCTTGCTGCAGTGTTATGCCTGCTTAAGCAAGACGATTCCCATCAGCTGGCCGATATTGCTGCAGCGCCGGCGTTGTCTAGCTGGGGGAGCGGGAGAAGTGGAAACGGGAACTTACTTGCTGTCCGTCAGTACGGCGTTGGTGAATTCCGTGTTGGTCGGATCTGGGAGCTGTCGCGCAAAAAAGAGTCCGCTGGAGGCAACTGTTTCCGCCCTGTGTCCCATGAAGGATTAAAGGAGCGTAAAGTAGAAAAAAGAAGAAGTGGGTGCTCACGGCGTGAGTCTGGTACCTACCTTAAGGCGGTACAAACATATTGGCGCGGAGGCTGTGAAGGCGCGGTCGCCTGCGAGAGAATTTCACATACATTTAATTTCTCCCCGCCGCCTGCCCATTGTGTTAGCAAATGTAGTGGTCCGTGAATGTTAAAGGTTTTTCTAGTCACCCATCTGTTGCATTTTTGCACTTGAATTAACAACCCGCTATGCTAAACTGTCGTCTTCGCCTGTGTGTCTGTGGGAATCATGGCAACACCTGCATGCCACGGCCTGTCAGGTGGATACTTGAAGTCCTCATCCCTCAGTTCGACTAAGTATTGTGTGGCCTTCATCGGGCCATGCCTGCCGACCTGGCCTCCCTGGAGGTCTTTAGTAGAGAAACATGTTTTATTTAATTTAACCCAGTTTTCTACTCATTTGATACTGTCTCTTGAGGGGAAAAATTACGTGATATTTGCCGAGACCCCCTCTCCCCACGTGAGATTCGGCTCGACCCCTCTCCGCTAAACGCCTCAAAAAGCTGCAGTATTTTTATTTATCAAAAGACGTTGCAACGCACGCGGGTTTTTGCCAGTTCTTAAATATATTTTTGATATCAATAAACATTCGACAAAATCTATTCAGAAGAAAACGTCTTGAGCGAAATGAAATCGACGGACAAGAACCAGCTAAAAAAAAGACGAAGTAGAAACTTGAAAATGGTTGAAAAAAAGTGAAATAAGAAGCATCGACCGAAATGTCCAAGAAACAAGAACAGGTGAGGCTGTCTAGTCATCCATTGACGACCTGGAAAAGGTGGTGATGATGATGATGAGAGAATATGAAAAAAATCCGAGATAACCGAATTAAAAACTCTCATATTTGTATGCAAAACCCAATCCCCCAACGGTATACGTTCTCTATGTTTTGCTTTTCGGGCAGGAGAGGCCCGGCGTCAAAGGACGGGGCCCATACTCGTTCGTAGACCCAGCTACGTGGTTCTACAGTGGCATGCAAAATGGCAAAACAGAATTACATAAGGTAAATTTCGATTATCGCAGCCGAATGGAACTCCGGTAAATTTTTAACTCTCTTCCAGCATTTTTACACGCAAAACTGTTTTTTTTACAAAGTGGCAATTGGGTGAAAGATTTCTTCATGGGATTTTTTCACCAGGTTGTGTTTCTGGCCGACTCCAGCTTTTGATTTCGGTTATCCACGCCGCGCACAACAATAGCTCCCGTAGTATCTACACAGGTGAGGTTTTGAGTGCTTCTCTGTTGATTTTGTTAAATGCCGCGCCGCTTTTCATTCAAGACATTAATTCCAATGCATGGAGATGTTTTTATGCTAATCGTATACGGGAATCTCGGGAGGATATAGTATAATGATATTCCAGACTTTTATGGCGTTTTAAATGTGGGGGCGGAAACTGGACCCTCGTTCTCAGATATCAGCCATTCAGAAATGTGTGCAAAAATTTCTTTTCAACTTTTGTTATAAATTTTATTGAGGAAATATTTATAAATATTATTTTTATGCTTAATTCGTGTCAATTTTCTTTAACAAATATTGACGTACGCATTTTTAAATCTATACCTACTTGTTTTTAATTAATATTCTTCAGAATTTTGTGAGATTTATGAGTGAATAAATAGAAAGAAACTGGTACATGTTTTATTGTAATGCGTAGATTGTTGGAGTAGTTTAAAATCGTGTTAAATTTGTTTTTGGTCTCACTAGACAATAAAACTGGTATAGAAAGGCCGCACCAAACTGTCCTGATTTTGATATAAAATTATCATAGATGATCATAGCGGAACAATGGGTACAGAACAAGTTGTAAAAATTCAAATATATAGGCAAATAAAAGATTTTGCATACATTCTTAGGAGTCAAGCTTTGTACAATCTATCCGTGATGTCGTACTCGTCATTGTGTACTTTCTAGAAGTAAGATTGAGCTGGGTGTGATAGGAGTTTACACCAAAGAGTAGAAATTTGCATGAAGCCCACGGATGTAACAAAAATCAAAACACTTTTTTTTGTAACGGGGTTTCGATTTTGCATAGTCGATATCTTCAACAGCAGCCTGCTAAGCCAGATATGTAACCGTCGGAGTTAGCGGAAGACAGCCTCTCGTCGGAGTGTTATGTATCCTGAAGCAAGTGAATCCCTAGTCGACAAAGGTTGTGACCAGATGAGCAATGCTTTTTTTAAAGCAGCCTGGACCGCCACCAGGACAATGGCTTCTCTTGAATGGACTCCATCCAGACTCCAAGTAAGGATTCAAAATGCAATAACAGAAGAGTTCGAAGTGCGACAAGGTCTTAGACAAGGAGATGGACTAGCCCCCATGCTTTTCAACCTGGCCCTAGAATGGGTGATAAGAAAAACATCAGTACGGAGAAATGCGTCCATAGCAACGCAGTCTGTACAATTACTTGGATATGCGGATGACGTGAACATCGTGGGAAGGTCCTTCTTGGCAGCAAAAGAAGTCTATGTCGAATTAAAAGAGGCAGCCAAGGACATAGGGCTGAACATCAATGAAGAAAAAACGAAGGTGATGCAACAATCCAGAGCTGGAAGATTTAGAATGGGAAGAAATATAACTATCGACGAACATAATCTAGAAGTAGTCGATAAAACAGTCTACCTTGGGTCTACAATTACAAAAAGAAACGATGAAAAGGAAGAAGTAACTAGACGAATACTACTGGCTAATAGAGATTTTTATGCCCAAAAACAAATATTGCACTCAAGATTTGTGCACAGAAAAACGAAACTCTCACTCTACAAAACAGTAATACGACCAGTACTGTGCTATGGCAGCGAGACTTGGACTATGACCCAGGAGATAGAGGAACAAGTCAACAGGTTTGAGAGGAAGGTGCTCAGATGCATAATAGGCCCAACGAGAGAGGATGGGATATGGCGAAGGAGATACAACAACGAGTTGTATGAAATTTTTGACGACCCAGAACTCTCAACGTTTATAAAAATCAACAGACTAAGACTAGCCGGCCACGTAATCAGGATGAATGATAACCGTATCCCAAAACGGCTTATGGTGGCCGAAATTCCAGGAAACAGACCAGTAGGTAGACCCAGGAGAAGATGGATGGACTCTGTGACGGCTGACGCAGAGACAATGCTGAACATTCGGAAATGGAGAACTGCTGCAAGGAACCGTCAGACTTGGAGAAATGCCCTAGAGGAGGCCAAGGCTCGATTTGGGCTGTAGCGCCATTGGATGGATGGATAGAATGGACTCCATATTCATATGGTCACTCATCCATCCTTAGGAGGTTCACCATCGCTGCGGACAAGCTAGATTACACTACACCTAGGTGGACCTTGTCAAATTGGCTTAGCTCGAGCCGGGCTGAGATGGACTTTGGACGCAAATCGTTGAAAATCTCTTGTTCAGTTGGACAAAAAAGAAATAAGTTATGTAGTGAAGGTGCTGAACGGTCACTGTTCCTTTGGGCCGCATGCCGAAATATATCGTTGTGAAGGTAAGAAAGAGACTGTCTCCCATCTTCTCTGAACTAGTCCGGCCCTCGCGAGGAGAAGATGGATTTCGGGTCACCTTTCCTTGATGGATTGAGTGAGCTGCAGAACAGTGGTGTTCCTGGCCTCTGTCGCCATTGTCCCAACACTAGAATTGCATCACAA
This sequence comes from Thereva unica, assembly GCA_949987705.1. Taxonomy (NCBI): domain Eukaryota; kingdom Metazoa; phylum Arthropoda; class Insecta; order Diptera; family Therevidae; genus Thereva; species Thereva unica. The sequence goes on along the minus strand of OX465283.1, from coordinate 16,504,390 downwards.
TGAGTCCACTGGTGTGTCTAAATCGGCTCCCTAGTGGGAAGAGAAGCCATTTCAATCTAACCGGTTTTCTGTTTCCTGAGACATTCCTAGATTGTGAAGATGTTATCGGAGCTCCACATGGCCAGTCAGCTTTCGCACCAACAGTCTAAGGTCCACCGTGATATTACCATTTAAGGTAAAAACCCTTATTAAATTTTTAGTCATTCTAAGTCCAGTAGACTAGGTTCAGTCGTCCCAAATTAGGGGCTTGAAGGAGAACCATGAGATGCCACAGAAGGGTTCTGAAATCTGGATCAAGGTCTCAGACCCCTTCCTCGGGAGCTTGTCGGCAGCCTCATTTCCCCTGAAGCCACACTGTCAGGGAACCCAATAGACCGAGACCCTGCTTTTTTGGTTTGGCTCTGGAGTACCTCAAAGTACCCTGCAACTATTTTGGAAGAAAAATTCCATGTAAAAAGTGCCAAGCTTCCCTTGTCCAAAAAGATTTTAATTTCGCTTCTTTCTCAAGCCTGAGTCTAGCGCAGGTCTGAATGGCAATAGAGACTATGTAGTTGGACCCTGTGACGCCAGTTCCTGTACCATGTTCCATTTTTGATCCGTCGGTAAACCAATGGGGATTTCTCAACCCACAGAAAGGATAAGCTCTTCCAAATCAGAGCGATCCAGAATAATCACCCTGAATTTCCTTTGGAACCGTAGTTCACCAACCTATGGTCAAATACGCGGCATATTGCAGTATTTGGGATATTTTTAAAGCCCTTTTGACTGTATAGGTGAATTGGAGTCAATCCAATAATTGCCTCCGTCGCAACTGTGGGACCAGATGATCCAGTCAAACTCCCCGGAGACAATGATTTCACGATTATCTCATAGCCGATGACATTGAAATCAGATTCGTGTAGTTTGGTCAAAAGTTCATCAAGTCCAGATCTAGGGAATAAGTGCCCGAGGAGCAGGCACCTCAAAGTTTCTTCATGGTTAGCCATTTTCCTTTTCAAAAAGGACCACTCCGTTCAAAGATTCTTTCGAGACGAGCTTTTGTATATCGCACTTTGAGGACACGATGAGTGGGAATTGGATACTCCTTCATAATGCCATGAAATAGCCTCGGTAGTCTTTAAGGCGCCCGACTACCACCGCAGAGGTCCGTGGTTCGAGTCTACTCCGCGATATGTTTTCCCATTTTTCCCATCTAGATAACATCCCCTCTTCTCAACAATTCCCGAATATTTCTCCTGCCATCACCTGTAAGCGTATTAAACAAGGAAGTCATCACTCGTCTACACTTTGTAAAGGGTCAAAACTCTAAGCTCTAGTCTTTCACATGAAACATTGTTGCTACTCGTTGTTTCGTCAGCCAAAGGAATTTTACTTTAAATTCTATAGTGAAAATAGGGCGGATCCCTGTCTCATGTGCGCTTGAAGCTCTGGAAATATTGGTCGGGGTTGAAAGTAGACAATGTTGAAAATGGAATCCCTTCTCGTGTGATATTTTGTTTGCTGTGCGTCGTTGGTCGGGGACTGTTTCCATTTCTCACCCTCATAATTAAAACCAACCATTTTAGGTTATATTAGCTTGTTCCTTATACTTTATTTAACTGGTTGGATTTAACTATACTCTATTTAACTGGTTAATAGTGGTTATTCTGTACATGAATATTGTTCATTCAGCAAAGGTCTCCTTAAGTCACTGAGCGACATCCCCACATAACGCCGAGTGAATTTAACTTTATACCTTTACAAAGGAAGCCTTGTTTCACAACATTGTAAGATCGCGGAGGGTAATTGTACGATTTATGTAACCAAATTAGGGTTGTGGAACCCTTCTTCGGTGTAATTACATCGAGTGGTACGGAATTACCAAATGTATTTAACATATTCCCATCAATTTTGTTTTCAGGACTCGTCGTTTTTCCTTCAATTATTTTCCTTATAAAATATTCACTCTGCGAAAAGTGCAAGTGATACGCCCAGGCTCTCTCTCCTGGCTTGTGTTTGCAAAACCCATTTCACAAAGAACGCAGCCGCTCTAAGCCCTGAACTTGATGAAGTGATAACCAGCGACCCTTTCACTTTCACTGATTAAGAGGTGTGAACTTCATTACTAATTAATGCCAGGGTCACAAGCTAAGCCGAGTATAAAAATTAAGCATGTCCCCCGACGACGCAGCGCCCGCATAACATGGGCGCAGCTTGTGTTATGTTTGCGTGCCGTGCTTCAGTTCAAATAACCGCCACCCTACGCACTGCACTAGAATGACACTTGGCTTCGTGATTGCTACTGTCGTCGGAGCCTAAAGCCCTTCGAGAGAGCGGCGAACTTACTTCTTGTTGTTGCTGCTTCCTCGATGATTCCCTTTTGTTGTCAAACCATTTTATATTACCGCCATTTAGCTTAGGGCGAGGGGCGTAGCCTCTTATCAATGTTTTCCCTTAATTCTGCGGTTTTCCTCTGTCGCATTTTTGTGCAAAAAAGACGAGGCACAGATGCTCGCCGTTTTGTTGCAATTCGATATCCTGCGGGTGGTGGTGAGTAAAGTTAAGTGCAGTGAAGTTTAAGGGAAAGAGGGCGCAATGCTGCTGTTACTGGGAGGGTGTGTGTGCAAAATGTAAAAGGGGTTGAAGTTTTAAATTTTAATTTGATTTAATTTTAAACATGTGCCGGTAATTACTTTAGTAAATTTGGGGGTCTATTGGAAAATGAGAAGTAGGACTGTTTCCTGACAGAGTAAATCTATATCGTCCCAAAAATATAACCACTATAACCATTATTTACATCAAAGGGGTGGTTTTGGCATCGGTGCCTGCTTTCAAAAATCACTTCTAGGGGCGCTGTCATAGCGAGCTTTGTTAAAAATTCGATACAAAGGATAGTAATATACTTTTTTGCTGCTCTGATTTTGTATTTAGGGGCTTTTGGCTGGGTTTTTGGGTATGATAAAGCGACTGGTGACGTCCATTACATACTGATTGAGGACTTATGCATATCAATCAACGACAAACACAACTTACTCAACTTGGTATGCCAGAATCGACACGAGGCAGAAATGCTGGGCAAAACAGAGACTTAATGCGAGAACAGCAAGTCAACGTAAATCATCTAAAACAAATCGTGAACACTCAAGCAAGACTATATTAGTATCTGATCAAAAAAAATCGTACGATAAAATCATGCAAATTTTCCTAGATGCTCTAGGGTCTAGGCGGTACAGGCAAAACATTTGAGAGATTGCACTCGCAGTGGCATCAACGCGGATTGCATCAACGCTGATTGATGGTGGACGCACACTCAAGCTCCCATTGAATTTGAACCAGTCAGAAACACCTACATGTAACATCCGCAAACACTCAGGTATGGCCACAGGCCTTAAAACGTAATTTGGGACGAATGCACCATGGTCCAAAAAAATACGCTCGATGTGCTTGACAGGACTTTGCGAGATTTCCGAGGAAGCAACCAACCGATGGAAGGTGCTCTGATTCTACTTGCAGGTGATTTTCGTCAGATAGAGGAACTGCATAAAACAACTCTACAGGGAGGACTACAACTGATGCTAAATGTCCTAAGGAAAACATATTGGGTTCTAAGAGCTCGAAAATTAGTAAAGCGCGTCATACGCAACTGCATGACCTGCTTCCGATGTACCGCAAGGACGAGATCTCAACTCTTGCGAAATTTGCCCGGTCCACGTGTAAAACCAAGCAGACCGTTCTCAACTACTGGTATAGACTTTGCAGGACCAGTTGAAGTCAAATTACGTCCAGGAAGAGGCAGGGTCCAGACGACCAAGGGGTACATAGCTCTGTTCCTATGTCTGTCAACGCAAGCCATCCATTTGGAAGCCGTTTCTTACCTATCAACTAATGCGTTTCTCGCTGCCTTTAAAAGGTTCACTGGAAGAAGAGGATTATGTCTATGTCCAACTTCGTGGGAGCCAACCGAAGGTTATTTGAAGAACACGCATCATTCTTAAGGTCGGTGAGTAGGCATTCGTGAAGCACTAATACGACAAAGCATTAATTGGCATTTCATACCACCTGCCTCGCCGGAAAGCCGGATTGCGCTCCATGAAATACCACCTGAGAAGGATCATGAGAGATGTGAAACTTTTGAGGAGAATTATCTACAACCTCTCGCCTCTCACAGACGACGCACTCACTCCAGAGCATTTTTTGGTTGGTGACGTTCTCTTAGCCCTACCAGAAGCTCCCATTGCTGATACTGACCCCATTCCTTATATACGTTGGCAAATATTACAACAACAATGTCAAGACTTTTGGAAGAAATGGCGAGAGTAGCTTTCACGACTTCAACAAAGACCAAAATGGCTTAAAAAATGGTCAAACGTTAAGGTCGGGGAACTACTAATTGTGAAGGAAGAAAACTTACCACCAAAACCCCACACAGGTTCAGACGGACTCGTAGGAGTGGTTGAAATGCAAAGGCAGCCGTTTTAAACTTCCGATTGTCAAGATTGTCTGACAACTACCAGCCATCGAATGATAACATTGAAAGGATTGAAAAAATCACGCTCGAAACGAATATGCATGTCCATATGCTACAAGATGGCAGAAATGGACGAAATACCAATCGATAGCAGAACAAAAGATATTTCGTTCCAGCAAAACTTTTGTCAAATGCAGCCCAATATTCAAACAGTTGTGGACAAGGTATTCTCGAATTTACAGTTTTTTCACATTAAATTCACCCATTCATTTCCAAATCAAATTAATCCTTTTGCAAATTAAATTCACTTTTTGGCAAATTAAACTCATCCTTTTGTAAATGGGCCTCGCTGCATCTATAAACCAATAGTATGGCGTGCGCCAAAACAATTGGGAATCTCAAAATCGCTTCCCTTTGCGCCTTGCCTTTAAGATCACCATCAACAAAGCACAAGGTCAATCGTTTATTGCTGGATTGAATTTAAAAAATTCCTGTTTTTCACACGGCCAATTGTGTGTTGCCTGTTCGCGAGTTGGCACACCAACAAATTTATATATCTATACACCAAACCAAAAAACCAAAACTATTGTGTAGCTGAGCATTGCGATAAAGTAAAAAAGTTTATTTACACCTTAATGTTTGAGTACATGTGTTCTTTATTTGTGCAGGGGCTTCCAGCTATACATCAATGTATATTTAAATACGTAAATGTATTTTGAATCTAATGTCTCCAACTCTTATAGGAATAGTTTGTTTTGGTTAATGCTTCGAAGGTTTGGATTAATTTTAAACTTTTTAACGTTGGATGCAGCGGGCGCACCGGGTCCCAACTAGAATCATATATCTCACATGCAAGAGATAAATTTGTAATTCAATTTCCAAAGTAATTAAAAAAACTCTTCATTTCTACAATTGTAAATTCTCTTCTCCGCACGCAATAAATCGAGAAAGCCAAAGTATATACCCGAAGGAAAACTTCCCAGGCGCATTTCTGCCCGTACGAAATATTGTAACCGATTTAGAGCATAGCCTATGCGAGCTGCTGTGGTAACATAAAACCAATCGGAACGGAATGTGAAGCCAATAAATAACGAGCATAATTCAAATTCAGACAGATTGCGACTATCAGATGACTGGCCGCCGCAAGCCACCCAGACGTGTACTACATTCGAGCAAACACACGAAAACAAACAACAACTAGATAAACCGAGGATAAAAAGTGGATATGAAAAAATCCAGCTCGATTAAGTTCAAGCTCACATGCATTTTTGTTTCTCCTCTCTTTTTTTTCATAGTTCATATTTATTTCCATTGCGCCAAAGAACTCAAATGTGTGGGGCATTTTTAAAGCAGATTTTTTCCTCCTTTCTCTTTGCAGGTTAGGCGATCACTGAAAATACGAGGTCGACGCAAAGAAAAAGAAAAACTGCCGAGCGGAATAACAGCTGACTACAGTGAATTCTTTGCACACCTGGATATTGATAGATCATCGATTGGCGGCGTGGAGCTGGATCGGGGCAACGAAGAGATTCTTGCAGCGGCCACAACGACCACAATCGATCAAGCCAGCAATGGTGGTCCGATGGCGGCGGCGGCAGCGGCGAACGCAACTCACGTTTCTATCAATTTCTCGTCAAGCTCCGCCAACGTAACTGGTTCCCCAGCAATACCGCAATCTGACAGCTCTGAAACTTCATTGCATTCCACTAATAATTCTAAGGTGAGTGTTAATCTTATAAATAATAATGATAATGGGTGCAAATCAGAAAGATATCGATTTACTCTCGGGGAGAGTTTGTTTTCACAAGATAGTTTCTATCTATGTATATATTCTATATGTTTCTGTGTTGGGAGTGCATTTCTTGGTGTTTTTAAGTAAACTGTGCCAAAGTGCCGAAGGGTGGTTGCTAGCTGATTGTGGCAACATTATCATCAAAATTATGAACAATATAAAACACAATGTAGTTTGCGAGATGGGCGTGCATAATTGCGATAAATGATTTCCGCCTCAAAGATTTCTCGATTATGTCATTAGTACAACAAACTTAAGGCGAAAGAAAGCTTAGGCAGACGAATAAATGATAATAAAGTGGTGAGGTTCCATCCAAAGACCATAGAGGAATATCAAAGCCCTTCTCTGTCCGAACTTCAGTTCAACTTAACTAGATTTACATAGTAATGGTAGTTAGATTGGAGTTTGTAGGGGGGGATAGTCTTTACTTAGCTTCAGTATATATGGCTCATGATTTGCCTGCCTCCAGGGGAGTTCATGCAGTTGACAACAGCATTAAAATCGAATGGAGCCAACCTATTTCGTTAGTCTCAACCGGACGTCGTACAAGCAAAATGAAATGAATCCATGAAGATCGCCATCTCGTCGCAAAATAGAGACAACCGATTTTGCGTAGTCGCCGCATTGATAGCTAAATTGAGATTATTAAAGCGGAGTTTCAATATTATTGTCAATACGTATTGACAACATTATTGATCGATTGTCTACGGGGCCCTATACGCTTTGGGAAAGCAACGAGAATAACGAGCGGGAGAGTCACTATTCTAATACATACATAATTAATTCAAATCTAGCGGTGTTTAACGGTTGCAATACCTTGTACCTTGTTGCCCCCAACCTTCGTATTCCCAAGCACGGAGAATTTCTAACGTGTTGAACATCATCCTGTCTATAGACACAGAAACACTTGAAATAGAAAACTGGAAGCTATCACAGATCAACTGACTTTCTCGTATCGCTGATGAACACGCTGCAGAGGAACATTTGGAAACAAGAGGAACATAATCCAGCAGTCAGATGCAATTGAAGTTAGCCCTAGGACGAAGGAAGTGGGAGACCCCGCAGTAGCCTGTTCCGTTTAGCAGTCGCTGGAAATCGTATATCAGATAGACCCCAGCCCGCAGCCTTAAGTAAGGAATTGGTGGAGTCACGGGGATTTGGCCTGATACGTCCAACAAGGTAGGGTTAGATTGGTGACCTGGGTCGGGTGAATGGAATAGGCGACCCGCAGCGAGAAGGTGGCAGACGGATCCACCTCCGTAATCAGCGTGGAGACAGGACAGTCAGGAAAACTCGTTGTTTTGGAAGTCCGGTGCCGAGAGACGATCGCCCTGGAAGGACTACCGCGTGGCCATTAGAGGATAGGAAGACATTTGCTTCCGGCGGTAGTATCAAGCCTGCACGTTATTTAGTGCCACATTGGGATACACTTCGTAGGCATGATTTTAGTACTATCAATTTCCACAGATACACTTTCTCATTGTTAGATATTGACACGTAGGTTCTTAAATATTTGAATGTACCACCAGATACCAAACAGCCATACCTGATTTTGACGAACTCCAAACCCCGATTGTTGTTTTAACTTTGTTTGCAAGTTTTGGCTCATCGGAACTCGACGCTGGCACTAGGGTGGGTTACGCTGACTTTTCACTCTGGATTTTTTTGGCGGTGGAAGGCGCAATTATGTCGGCTCTGTAACGGCACGGTTTGCTACACAACCCGCTAGAGTTACCAGTAGGCCCTAGTTTGTAAACTAGTTCCTAGGCGGATATGTGGTGGCGCATTAAACTAGGTGGTATCTCTGGAGTCTCTGCTCCAAAAGAAAATTTACTTCTGGCTGCTAACCTAACCATTTCTTTTAACATCACCTTTATACGGATCCAACAGCTTGAGCTTTCAGCTGTCAAGCTCATCAGACCGTTCAATGACTTTACCCGACTGAGGGCTACGTAAGCCTCTTCGACGCGATCCAAATAGGCAACCGAGTGTGGCCAGAGGATCGCAGTGACAAAACCTGTATGGCCATACACCAGTCCCTTTTCTACGTCAATATTCGATATTTACTTTAGCTCCCTCGAAAATTTGAAAGCCTTTGAAAGTCCTCCGGTATTATTGACATTCAGGTATAACAAAATCAAGACTAGTGTTGCCGAAATTACGTGTAGCTTGAACAAGTTGGTCCCGTGGCTGTATGGTATAGATTTCAGTTCAACTACTTGCCTGAGAATTTACAGATGGTGGTTTACATTGATCACGCTAACGCTTACACAATCGAAAACTCATTGCTGATATTAGTTGAGACTTTCTCCAATAGTATGTAGTATGGCCTCCTCCTCATGCATCCTTCAGACTATCCTTAACCTATCATATGTTATTTCTACCTTCGAGCTAAGTTTATTACTAGACATTGCACCATGACGTGAATGACATGACGAGCTGGTAATATAAAGGGTGAACCTAGCTTAGACTCAAGCCTAGGGCCTAGGCTCTTTCATATATAAAAGAACGCTGTTCAAACTTCATCTCTCCAACTCCCAAGGCGTTTAAAATATTTGCGAAAGTTGTGTCCCTTGATTGTCACCTATTCTGTTTAAGTTAGACGATTGTAAAAAGCCGCCATAAATGGATAACTGGCCTCTTATGTTCGGTAGTTGGAAAACTTTCTTTCCTCTCCTCCCTCATATAATGGAAATTGCATCAAATCACCGAACAGCAAAACATTAATGCCTCAAAATAACTCACTCGGATTGTTTAGTTATTACAGACGGGCGCCGATTATGCAGAGCATCACAACAGGAACACTCAAAGTTTTGTTAAAATAGCAAAACGCTATTGTTTATCTGACTACGCACCCTGTCCCAAAACGATTCTCCGGCACTGCCTTTGATGAACTCTATTATAGATGTTTCTTCGTATGGACAGTGTTCATTTAGCTTGTCACATTACTTATCATCTCCTTTCCTTTCTTTTAATGGGCTCGACAAGTACCGCAGCCACCTTACGGTCCTCTTCTATTCTTGACAGCACGTGTACCTCATATTTATAGGCCAAAATGCTTAGACAAGCTTAGCATCGCCTGAACTGGCTTATTCCAGCGATATCGGTTGAACCAAAGAAATCTCGCTCCTCACAACCATACAGTGGCAGCGAACTCAATAAAATCATCTTCTTTAAGGCAAAATGTATATGTTGGTCTCCCTTGCCTTCCAATCCTATATAGATGATAACGTGAAGCACAGCGTCCGGTATATGGACCATGGCCAGCTTACATAATCAAATCAGTTTGTGAAGCATGCCGAATTCTCTCCTAACTTTGTCCAGTTCTCCTCTGGATATACTATCATAGGTGCCGTAAAGTTTTATGAAGAAAGATTGGTTTAGGTTATGAAACTCTAGACATCGTCTGCATAAGAGTTGAAGTTCAATCAGTAGTTCAATAGTTGATGCTACTCTAGTAGTAGCCTATTACATATGTTTCGACATGACATGACACTCGAAAACATAATATGTATGTACATCCATAATTGCTGCTCTCATACATGCACAATTTTTCCATTAAACATTTCTTACAGTGTAGGGGCCTTATCAAACTTAATTTGAACATTGTTTCTTCTCCATTTGATTTACACTCTGTCATGCTATTTACATTTTCACTGATAAAAAAGTGTGGAACATAAACGATCAAGCCCCACCTGATAGTAATCAAACAAAGACCATTTCAAGTTATATGTACAAAAACTTGTTGTACATAGAATACCATCACTGTCAGCTTTAATTGCCAGTAATAATGTTAAGATAACTTCGAACTGCGACTTCATGAAAATTCCTGTAAATCCATGCGGACTAATTATAAACACTCAATGTCAGTTTATATTTCATGACGAATTGCACAAATATTCACGCTAAATACAAGCTTCGTTATTTTTTTAAAGAAGAAAAAGAAAATTTCTCGGCAACGCCATAAAAAGCCAGAAGCCTTTCACATTCATCAATTTCAATCTCACAACTCGTCGCAATAACAAACAATTAACTGTGGAATGTTGGAGCGATATCCACAGCTCCACCTCCGCCTTCTCCACGATCGCGATCACAAAACGATCTATGAAATTTAAATTCAAGTTCCGAGAATTACTTTGCCACACAAAACAGTGCTACCAATATCAGCATTAATTACATATAAACAAAACATTCACCGCAGTAATTAGTCCAATGACACTAATTTTCATTCTCGATCCAGCTATGGAGCCTTAGCTTCTAGCAACTAGTTTCCAGTCGATCACCTCGTATAGAAACGTAACAACAACAACGGCAGCACAACCTCCTCCTATACGATACGAAAGCGCTTTGCGCAAACGCAGTCACTACTTGTGTTGATTGTCAATGAAAATTCACTGCCGGAAGTCGTTTTACCGTTTTCTTGGGCCGGCCATTTATATAGTTTTTGTTTGGCTATGTATAGAACCAAGTTCAAAGCCAGCTTTCCTGGGTGAATAAATTTTCTGGTCTGTTAATACTTCCTTCTCTTTGGAGACCCCCGAAAAAAATACGCGCGCACAACAAAGTCTTGACAGTCAGAACTTTTGGGGAAACGCTGCTTGCTGTGCCTTTCTGATTCCGGATAAATCGCAGTCGTCATCTCCGGCTGGGCTGGGGTCAACAGAATTTCACGAAAATCCAACCCAACTCCAAACCACTCTAGTTAATTGCGAATAACTTAATGTCGCGTGTCCAATAAAAGACGCACGCAATTCAAAATTGCTGACGACGACGACGTCTAGTCTAGGTCTAGACAAACAGGATGATGAATTGAGATTTATGCTTCTATTAGAGCTAGAATTGCCTGATGGCTGCGTACTATAAAAGTAGTTAGTTGTGGCCTCGTGTAAGAAGCGTTAATTGATTAATGGTCAAAACAAGAGAGCCTGATTCGCTAGACAAGTTGGATCAACTACGATTTATTTCATGCTTCAATATTCTTTTTTTTCATAGATGAAGCAATTTATTAACTTTTTATTTAACACTATAATTGACCGGTTAGATGGATTTAGTTCCAGCAGTTGTTTCCAGAACGGAATTGTAGTGGAAAAAATTATTGACACATTAAGTGGGACAAATCACTTAACAATTTGAGGAGTCAATTTTTTATTTTATAACATAGTCAATATAAAGTGGAGGGTAATTATCGATTGGCAATGATCAGCGGAATAGGGGGAATAGCATGTAGCATAGCATGAACGTATTGCAACTATTCCGGACTGATGGAACTGCAGTCATAACTCCCTAGCGGTGCCCACTGGTAACTATCCTATGAGAGAGGATAGGCTAATATGATCGGGATAGTAACCTCACCGGGGGAAACATATATTGCAGAACGCGCAACATGCTTCATTTTTCATCATTGCGCTCCTTTAATCCCTCATGGGACATAGGGCGGAAACAGCTGCCCTCCAGCGGACTCTGTTTTGCGCGACAGCTCTCAGCTCCGACCAGGATCTCCCAGTTGTTGCGGCTTCTGCTAGTAGGGTTCTCCACCACGTTGTTCTAGGTCTTCCGACTCGACGGGATCCTTGCGGATTCCAGTCGAGGGCCTGTTTGGCTAGATTTTCGTTTTCGCGTCGCAAGGTGTGGCCAACCCAATTCCATTTCCTTCGTCTGATTTGGTCGTCTATCCTTTCTTGGCCGGCACGGCGCCATAGTTCTTCGTTTGAAATTCTATCTTGCAAGCGGATTTTTAAGATACGACGAAGGCATCTGTTGATGAAGACTTGCAGGCGCCCTGTGATGAATTGGGTGACTTTCCATGTTTCGCAACCATACAAAAGTACTGTCTTAACGTTAGAGTTGAACAGCCGCAATTTGGTGCTAGTTGAGATCTCCGTAGCAACATGCTTCAGATGCTGGAAAAACTTAGTCGTCGCACCACGACAACGAAAAAGGCAAAACGATTTAAGACTTTTCTCATGGAATGTTCGAGCTCGATGCAGAACTAAATCTATACGAAATCTAGGCGATATTCTGTCAAAGTATGAAGCTGGCATCACCGCCATTCGACTGAACGCCAAAGTAGGCCGGGAGTCCATTTATAAACAATAGGTCGGCAAGTACAGCTTGTATGAGAACACCAATGACAATGGACAACAAGTTAGCAAGTAAGAATTTCATCGTTTCAAGATTTGCGCGTAAAGATATCCATAAATCCACCTGGATATCTCCTGATTCAGCCACTCGCAACCAAATAGATCATGTGTTGATTGATCACCGCCACCTTTCGGGCCTGATGACAGTACGAACGTACCGATATGCATTGCAACGCTTTGTATCCTATCATCAGGCTCGACTTAATACGCGATGATGATTCCAGAAACAAGTTCGGTTTAACCACAACGTCTAAACTGCCACTATGTATCTAAGATGATGGTCTTACCGGTACTCACATATGCATCTAAAAACCTAACCTCTTAGGCATGTGAGGAAGGACGATTCCGGAAACTGTTCAACGATGAGATCTACGAACTCTATTTCGACATAGAAGTTGTAGAGGAAATGGGATCTAGCTCGTATGAGTGAAGATGAACTTGGTCGGAAAGTTCTCTGCGGTAAGATCTATCAGGGACGACCGCGAAGGAGACCGAACCTCGGTTGGAAGGGTGGCGTAGATCAGGTCGCCCAGAACTTAGGAATGTCAAAGTACATGACATCGGCTCAGAATCGAAACCATTTCGAGAGGCCAGAACCGGAACCCAGTCAAAGAAGAAGAAGAATTATCGATCGTTCAATAGAACAAATATCGTTAGGGTAAAACGACCTTGTACTATCCAATGACATTGTCTAGTTCTTGGTTCGACAATCGTGTCGAATTCAACGCACTGAAAACGAAGTATTGTCAGTTTTGTAATAAAACAAGCTCCACAATACCTTCCGTTTTAGTGGACTGTCTAGAACTGACGGCTAGACGAACTGAGTGAGAGATGGTTCCTCAATGTCCCAGACATAACATTAACCGAAGATCTGCGTTGTAGTAATCACATATTACAAATCGCTAAACAAGCATCGCAATGCTTGGGATTCCTTAAAAGATGCAATTTCCTTCTTCAGCTGCCGGCCAGGGGTATAATCTACAAATAGCGTGGCTGGACAAGGTGCAAACTCCTTGGTGACGGCGCCATTTACTCCACAATTGATTTATTAAGCCACCGCAGGAATGTAGCGGCTCTGGTTAAATTCTACCGCATCTACCACAACGATTGTTCCACCGAAATATATAACCCCCTGCCTCCACGGCAATGTTTTTCCGGTAACACACGACTAGCCCTTTCTGCTCATCCTCACTGTCTACGGCCCTTATTTTCACGCACACGTCAGTTTAGAAATTCGTTCTTTTCGAAAATAACTCCACTGTTGAACAAGCTTCCACAATCAGTATTCCTGAAATCATACAACACCCAAGAGTTAAAACGCAAGGTTAATCACCATATCCTTAACACCCCCTGACTCCGAACCTATCCTATTCTTCTCTCTATCCTAAGAGCTAAGTTTACAACTGGATATTGCACCATGACTTATACGACATGACGAACTAGTAGTACAAAGGGCGACACCTGAGCTTAGACTACATATAAAATAAAGCTTGCTAGTAGGCATGGCACCGTGCCCCAAGAGAAATGATGGCGAATGCACATTGCACCGAGAAATACATGCTAATATAAGGGTTTATTTCTAAGCTTGGTTTTTTCACATGAAAAAAGAAGAATCATTATTGCCTCTGCATAAGAAAGTAACATCTCTTCGTTCTAGGACTCTATGACTAGTCAGTTTGGTCTTGTCGTAAATCCTGACTGTTCCGCGGTTGACCCGAAATCGATGAAATCGAGTTATGCGCGGCCGAAGCTATCTGAGATATTAAAGCGCTGGTCTGCCTCTGGGGGCCTCGGTAGCCTAGGGGTAAGGCGCCTGACTACTATCCCAGAGGTCCCGGGTTCGAATCCCGGCCAGCCCCACGGTCTTTCGCCTTTTCCACTTTTCCACCTACATAACTTTCCTTCTTTCTTCTTCCCTCTTTACATTCCTGTTTCCTCCTGTCATAGCCTTCCTTGGCACTTCCCCGCTCCACCAAAAAAAAAGCGCATGTCATCCGTTGGTTGATGAGATTCAATTCGTTTTAGGAGGCATAACACTCCAGCGAGTTGTTTCTCGATGCCCCGATGTCAGAGTCGCGACAGTAATGGTTGGAAGTAGGTGGACTAAAAAAATATCGCGGGTAGGTTGTGGCAGTTCCTTCCTTCCCCGACTAGAGCTGCTGTTCGACATTGCACTATATATGAAGAAATAGATTGTCGAACAGTATAAAGGGCCTTTCCTGCGACTCTAGTCTTTCACATAAAAAAAAAAAAAAAGCTGAGCACGAAACTGTAACTGTGCTGATCAGCAAACAGGGAGAAGTATTCGTATGAATCAAGGTATGGGAACAGATCATTCACTCATAGTCCGCCTTAAGCTATCTGGGAGTGATGATCGACCAGAGTCTTAATTTTAAAACACACTTAGGGGCATGGCAGATAAAGCTCCCTCTATTTGTGCAGCTTTTCCAAGAAGGCTGCCCAAGGTGGGGTCAAAGCCGATCCGTCGTCTCCTGATAGCGAGGTTGGTTAGCTCAGTCCAGCTTTACGCAGTGTGGACAGCAACGTTGAATAAGATAACTAACAGCAGAAAATGGAGGGCGCAATACAGGCTAAAGTTATGGAAATAGATACATGTATGCGTACAGTGTATGCGGCGCATTTTTGCTGACAGACAGTTGCGTGCTTGGGTTGGGTATTTGAGACTGCGACAAATGCGGTAATGCGGAAAAGTTGAAAGTATACTAACTTCTGCGTTGCGTTTACGTAACTATTTGTCAGTTTGCATATAAATGCACATACTTCTATTATAGCAATCACCGCACCCGACACGTCGTCGACCACCCGACACCAAAGTCCGTATTATTTTTCTCCAGCTTAAGCGTCCTTCGCGCACAGGACCACATCCAACGGTGCGTGACATGTATCTGGAACATAATGGCAAGAAAGTGAGATGAGTCTGTTAAGAGTCGGTGGACCCTCAGACTTATCCCAAACGTGGATAGATGGGTTACGATCTCACGCAGTTTCTTGAGTGGAAATAGAGGATATAGACTGGTATGACTAGGTATCAAGGATAACCCAGAGCACGTTTCTTTTATTTTGCACGATTCGGCGAATATGGGCCGGAACCAGAGACATACTTCACGCGACGGTCAGCTACTCTCAAATTCCGGGTAGGTATTTTACCCACCCCGAATTTCCGGGTGGGTACTGCTACTCACCATATCCATATAATCCGCCGGCTATGAGTTGGAGTCGTGAAATCGTGGTAATTGATTGATGTCAAAACAAGACCTTGATTCGCCATAGATGATGGATCAACTACCATTGATGGTTTAATATTTTTTCCTAAATGAAACCATTTATTAATCTTTTATTTAAGACTATGATTGATAGGTCAATAGATTTAATTCCAGTGGTTGTTTCCAGAACGGAATTGTACTGGAAAAAATCATTGAAACATTAAGTAGAGCAAATCACTTAACAATATGAGGAGTCCATTTTTAATTTATAACTCACTGAAACTAAAATGTCTTTTGATTAGGAGCGCAATTACCGTTCAATTGAATAAATATCGTTATGGTATAAAACAAAACAATTCAACCTACTAATTAATTCCATTTCTATTTTAGACACGCTACCTGCCACCAGTACCACCAAAGCCACCAAAACGAGGAATTCTGAAGGGATCCCGTGGAAATATATCAAATATACATGAAGAAATTACAGTTACATCACCCGATTCCAGGGTCGTCTTAATTAGAAATACTCTACAAAACGAAATGCTATTCGAAGGCCAAGATACTTTTACTTCTGTCGAAAGCTTAAGAAGCGACGGTGACATTGGCGCCCAAGGAGGTGGTGGCGGTGCAATTTCACCAATGAATAATCTACACGTTATGACATCACCATCACCAAGTGCTGAAAGCCTAACAGATACAACAAATTCATCATTTGCAACGCCACCGTTTTCATTAAGTCCAATTGGCGAGTCACAAGGCATTTATAGATGGTCTAGAGTGCATGCATTTGAGGATATCCATCTACCATTACCCCCGATCCAATTAGTTAAACTGCCACCACCTAGAGAATTAGTTATAAAAAGGCAAAAGTCCCCCCGCAATGATTTTGGGTTTAGTCTACGTAAAGCGATTTGTCTTGATCGTTCCGAATCGCTATTAACACCTATCTTTAAGCCGGTGATATTTGCCGAACCAGGCACAGGTGGTGGTGTAACAGGGCTCCTGCCTGGTGATAGATTATTGAAAGTTAATGGTACCCCGGTTGGGGATCTGCCGAGGGAGACAATAATAGAAATGATTCGTAATAGCGGAGATAGTGTAACTGTTGAGGTAATGTTGAAGAGTTAGACAATTTAAGGAAATCGATAATTATTTTTTTGTTTGCCTTTCAGGTTCAACCAGTCGCTGAATTAGTAGAATTAAGTCGACGCTGTATGGTTAATGGAGAAGAGTCTGCCGATGAGACAGATAAAGCGGCAGCGGTTAATACTAATTGTAACACGCTGAAAAGGAGTGCCAGCAAACGATTTAAACAAGAGGTGAGTTTATCGAAGAAACGTTTTAATCTACACCAAAAATGATTCAATTGTGTGCTGTTTTGTTGCCGTAGCACTTATCTGGCGATAAGCTTCAAATTTTTAAAACAAATCCAATAATTATGATAAACAATACTATTAAGAAGAAGATAAACAATACTAGTAAGAAATGATAACATTCCGCTTTAAGTTGATATTGCTTATCGTCCCTAAGCCAAATCAAAGTGCAATGGTGGTTGGCTTTGTGGACTATGCATAAAATGTTTCCAGGGTGAGAGTTTTTCACGTTAATTATTAAATAGGTTGGCCAAATGATTTTCTAATTGGTGTAACTTTGTATTATCAGTGCAAAATGTTTTCAGGATTTGTAATTCGTAGAAAAAGGTTCTTAGTCAAACGATCTATATTAATATAAGTCACTAGCTGAACCCGGCCTAACTCCATTTTGCCCGCAATAGTTGGCCGCGTGACATTACAATATATTCAAATTTTATTCAACTGATTCAATATGTTTTATTTAGTTTTGCAAAGATCTCACCAGTGTTGTTGCCCACCGATTGCATCAATGTTTCGCAAACATTGTTTTGTTGGTCATTCAGCAATAGTACATTAGATTGAGCCGATTTCCGGATTGTGCCATGTATTTCGTACGCGATGCAATATATCTTCGCACATGTCGGCCCTCGATATGTTTGACAAAGATGACCTTTTGTCATTCGTAAATGTGTGATATATTTTGGGCCACGTACAAGCGCAAGTAGAAACATTCAACATTCGATGGATGATCGCTCGTTGCGCAGCAGTTGCTTCGGTGAAATACACGCGTTGACCGTTTTCCAATGTACCGCAAAATGGACAACTGTGGCATGTCGTTCGTGTATTGCGAAAGAGAATAAACGCCACAGCGCCTCGTTCACATGTCAGCACGTTTGGTATTGAAATTTGAAATTATAAATTTTGATCTTAAATTCGTTATTTGCTAATTTAGAATAGTATCCGGATACCCACTATCATTATCATCAGAACGAAATTAACCAAATTTGTCCGCCATATTGGCGCGGCCATTTTGAAGTTATAAGTTTTGACTACAAATTCGCTATCGCGATCTTAAAAACCTCTAGATCCCCATTTTCAATGAATTCGCAAGAAAATTGGCAAATTCAAACATATTTCCGCGGCCATTTTGAATTTCAGTCATATTTCATCGGCCATTTTGAATTTTTCAAAACCGGGTTTCGAGGTGCCCCAACGGACCTTCATGCGAAATTTCGAAGCTCTACAGTAATTTTCAACGAAGCTCTCCATGACAGCGCCAGGCTTTAGAAAGTAATATAATAGCGTATGTTCTTTCTGTTAATGTAGCACATGGTTAAAATTCAACTCAGAACATTTAACGTTTTATTTCTTTTGATTCTTACTAGTTAGATAAAAACTAATTCTCTATTTTCTATGGCTCATACTATAGACTGATTTCTTTGCATTCTATTTTCTTTTTTTTTTATATATATTTTTGTATAAAGGAAACCACTTAAAAAACGTTATATGAACTATCATTGTTTCATTCCTTTACCATTTAATCGATTTTGTTCAATTTTTACCTTCATCGTTTTAGGGGTGAAGCGCTAATAGTTCCGTAAACATGCATGCTCCCTTAATGGTAGTTTAGTTCGTTGTTGTGCATGACTAAACAATTCTGCAAGGATCCAGGGTTATTTATCTTCCAGGCAACTATTTTCCGTCACTTATGTCATCTCAATTTAACAAAAAGGTGTGTTTATTAAGGTGTGTTGCTATTTAAAGCGTGTTTTTTATAATATGGATTGCACCCTTTTAAAGTTTTAAGAATTGATATGTTTATTTATTTTTCACGATAAGCCATCAAATGATGGGAGGGGTTTAAAAATAACGATAAAAATTTGTGTTAAGTAAATTTTGTATATATTGTTAGAAACTAGTATTTTAAAAACGAAAAGCGTTTTGAAACAATTTAAGACCAGCTAATCTCTGCAGCCTCTAAGGGTGCTAGTCATTGGCTTTGCATTGCGTTTTTAGATCAGAAAAAAGTACAAGGCCTCAAGCCCCCTTAAGTTTTTACCTATTAGGAACTGCGGCATTCACTATCCGCTGCTACAGCATCTATCGACAAATCTGTCGTTCAAATTCAGTTAGTTGATGGACGTATTCAGATCGGAATGAACGCCCGTGTTTAAGCGCAGGAATACAAGCGAAGAGCAACTGCAATTTGTGAAATATAGTTCATTCAGAAAGATTGTGCACTACTCTTCGTCTGCTTCTGGCTGATTTAAGACACGCACGGTTATCTCACTTCCATTGCTGTAATGCTGCTCTTTGTTGATTTTCGCTGGGCATCCATGCTCCTGTGGTCATCCCATTTGATGCAGATGTAAACCTCCTCAATGCATCTTTTATAAAATCTCCATCTGAGCTTGCTTCCTTTTCTGATCTTCCTCCTTTTTACTCACTTAGTTCTGATGGTTTTAATTTTCGTTGTGTTGACACACTTGAATCTTTTGAGATATTACATTCCAACGGCATTGTCTGGGATGATCTATCTCCCCATTTTCTACAGCTTCTCTCGCCGCTAATCGCAGAAAATATGACGCATACCTTTACTGCCTGACAACTCTTCAAGTTCCGTCGCTTTGGAAAAAAGTCATAGTGATTCCTTTACCTAATAAATCTCCTCTAGATGACACAGATTTTCGTTCCATTAGTTCCTTTCCTTGCCAAAGCCTTTGAAAAAATCCTTTATATACAAGTAGTACGATATCTTGAGTTTAACAACCTGCTCTCTAAATACCAGTCTGGTTTCCGTAGATCCCATAATTGTGAAACCACAGTATTAAAGGTAAGGACTGATTTGCGTTATGCGCTCGACAATGGTAACATTGCCGTATTTGTTCTTTTAGATTTCTCTAAGGCATATGATTGTGTGGTTCACTCGCTTCTGCTTAACACACACACACACCCTTATGCCCTCGATGATATATGTAACATTACGCAAACTTTGGTTCTATTCCAGCCTTTAATCCTCATCAATTGTTTAAGCTTGTTAAGTCCCTCATCCTGCCACTTTTCCTCTACAACTCTCTCATATTCATATCTTTCGACTCATCCAATCGTCAACGTCTTAAAGTTGCACCCAATGATTGTTTGAAGGTCGAGTAAGGCGCCTGGCTACCATCCCAGAGGTTCCGTGCTCGAATCCCGGCAGGCTCACGGTCCTTCGTCTTTCCCACTTTCCCCACCTACATAACTTTCCTTCTGCATGCTGAGGTTTGTAGCAGAGGCTTGAACATCGTTTATCAAAACACTAACGCTCATCAAAACACCAACCTCAAGCCGATTTTTTATGAACACATATTTTGCACAAGGCAAACTTTTTGGCTGGCGTTTTCGGCTGCTCAGAAGACTAATTTTGCTTTAATTCGAGCTTACGGTGAAAATTGGTTGTTTCAGATGGCAGGTTAACTGATTGATTACAGTTGATAGGCATCCATTTAGCTTCGAATTGTTCATAGAACTGAACCATTCTTGGTGATGAATGACAGCTAGATAAGTATTTAGCAAGTGGCTGGAGATGAGCTTGTATGAGCGATGTACCAGAATCGTTATTAATTTTTATAAATAGTATGTTTCCGAGTTCGAAAGTGGGATTGAGGGATGATGGGATTGAGAGATTTCTAACAAGAAGAATATTCTGCTATCTCCTGGTAGTTTAACGTTCTGAGGTAGTTGCTCACGAATGAGTTTTACCTGCTCTTACGTTGGGTACCGTGGATGATAATTTGTTTTCTTCAATCGGGTACAAGAACAAAGAGAAACAGTGACTGTACACATTCTTGTTAAACTCCATACGACAGATGAAAGCATTCTAACGGGGCATTACTCTGCTCAGTACTTAAATACATAATTTCCTCCACTTACTAATTTCCTATTACTCATTTATAGCAATATTACATAAGTTCTCGAATTGTGCTATTCTTTAAACAACTTAAAGATCAAACAAATCCTTTTGCACCAACGCATCAATTTGTTTATTCCACTGAACCCCATCCTTTGTCAAGTACTTAAGTTTTATTCACTAGGCAAATGTCGTACCTTAAGAATTATGATTGAATAATAAAAAAAATTTGTCTAGTCGTAGCCGTTTTGTCCTAATTTCTAAATAGAGTAGCCTTGGAGATAGTTTATTTCTGTTGGTAAACAATTTCATTCATAGTTTACATCTAAAAGTGCGAAGTACAGAATGGCTCCTTTGTAGAGCACCAGTATTGATTTAGCAATTATGATTTTCCTTACATCATAGGAAAAAAGACGACAAGAAGACATATCATGACCGATTTATCAGTTATCACATGGATATTAGCAAAAGACTGTCAGGGTTTGAACTGATAACAAGAAACAAATGTGGTGGAAATAGACCAATTAAACATTTTAACACAAATAAACATGCAGATTTCAATTAAACACAATCGGAGTATCAAAGTAGTCACTTCAAAGTGAAGAAAGCAAATGGAACGACAGAAAAAGATGAATAAAAAACAATAATGCTAAAGGATGTTAATAAGTAGTCAAAGTGCAATAGTCAAGCACGAGTTTGTGCGAACAAGGGCGTTTCTTGAAGCTATCTTGTTTTGTTTCGTTATTCTACTGTTGATGATTAATAGTATTTTCTTTCTATGGTGTTTGGGAATGGATGTCATGCACTGGGAATTTTTTTTCATAGGGTTGCTGTTGCAACAATTTAAATGTAAAAGCAAGCGATTTTTCTTTTGCTAAAGCGGTCCTTTTTTGTCACTTTTAATAGTTTATTGTCATAAAGGATTCGAGTATTTTGTAATTATTATGCATCTAAGAACACTGCTGTCTTGATCTTTTATTTCAGTTGAACTGTTTATGGTTTCTTTAATAGCAGCTTCAGTGATTGCAAGTCATTGTTTATACGAGAGTGGTTTCTGGTGTTTCATCCATGGCTATAAATATACATGTTGGGAACATTTTTTTTTTGAAAATTCCAATTGTTTTAATTGAGTTAAACAATACTAACAAAAATGTCACTTTGTTTTGTACGATCGAGAGATGTTCTGAATTTCTCAGTGACAACTTTTATTACTTATAATACTTGGAGTAGATGGCTCCGATCTCTGCAAAATATTAAAGGCTTCCTTTGTACGTGATAACATCGCATCTGGAAGAATGTCAACATTGTGCTCATGATGACCACCTAAGCCAGGAAAAATTCATTTGTACTTCGCCGTCTTGGTCAATTATTCTGAAGTAGAGAAATCTGTCATAAGCACTGCGATGAAACTGAAAACATCGTAACTGGCTGGCGCCGATAGATCCCCTGGGGGCTTAGGTTAGGTTAGGATAGATATGGTTGAACTGTTGGTTTAAGCTGATACACTTAGGCCAAATGCATAGGCCCATTGTGATGCCATAGTGATCCCACTTTAAACCTGATGTGAAAATGTCGTTTCTTCACTAAATCACCTCGAGGAAGTAATGAATCGTCTCAGTTGCAGGATCCTAATCTTCAAGATTTTCGCAAGCGTGCTTAGAGAGGTCTCACCAAATGTGGATAGTTCTAGAGCTAGATAGTTCTAGTATAAGAGCGCAGGGCTTTCTGACCCGCCTGGCTATCTGAAAAGATCTATACAGTCCGATTCCTATCGCCTTGCTGGTTGATTAGTAAAACAGCTTATTGTATGGCTAGAACATCTGCTTGGTATATACTGCAGTGATCCGGTAGTGGGAAGGAAATTTAAATCCCAAGCTCTAGGGAAAGGACTCCTCCTCCCTCCCGACCCTCGAGCGTAGAGCCATCAGTAAAGAAGTTTATCGCACCCTGAAAACTGTGTGGGATTATTTCTCCATTCACTATGTGAAGGGATGTGGACGCCGTAGTTCCTCGTGAAGGTAATCTAGGATGGGTGTTAAAGGTGGGGTTTTATATCTCCTTGTGAAGAGGACCAGTTCCATTTTTATTGTGTTAACGCTGAGTCCGCGGGTGGCAGTCCAGCTTGAGAGGGTTTGTAACGCCGCCTCCATGAGATCACAGAAGGCGAGGAAATTTTGGTGGCTTACACAGCTTCGGGATGAGAACATGCTTTTGACGTTTTCATTGCTAAGAGAACACTCTTTCGCTCAGGCACGGTGTGAATACTTGGGCGAACCATAGTGAAGAAAGCAAATAGAACGCCAGTTAGATTGCAGGCTTACACCTCTGTTCGGTATACAATCTAGCCCATTGGCTTTTCCAACCGCAGTCCTTTTTGCGGCCTTCACAATTTCTTTCTTCCTTACCTCTGGGATGTCTTCGTCATCCACGTTTACCGTAGGTAGGCCTTGCAGCTGATTGGAAACGTTTACCGTTAATCGACGAAACCACCCTGTAAGCAACACCCATGGATTACTATCCGTTTCTTTGCATAGACTCTTAAAGTGTTCTGGTTGGCATTTTAGCCCACTTCTCGCCTCTCTTTTTTTTTTTTTTTTTTTTTTTTTTATGTGACAGTGCTAAGCTCAGGAGTCACCCTTTGTACTACCAGTCCGTCATGTCATTTGTCACGTCATGGTGCAATGTCTAGCAGTAAGCTTAGTACGGGGAGGGGAGGGGGGTATAGGTTAAGGGTTAAAAGGAACGGGGGGGTATTGAAGAAGGTGGTGATGAACCCTGCGTTTGAACTCTTGGATGTTGTAGGAGCTCGGAAATACTGACTGCGAGAGACTATTCCACAGTCGAGTTGTTCTATTAACAAACGAATTCATATCTTGTTGAGTGCGTGAAAGGGGGAGTTGCAGGTGAAGGGAATGAGACGAGTGGGCTAATCTGGTGTTGCGGTTATAAGATTGCCGTGGAGGCAGGAGAGCGTTTAACTCGGAGGAACAGTCATTATGATAGTAGCGATAAAATTTAGTCAATGCTGCTACATTCCTACGGTGGCTGAGGGGGTCGATGGTGGAGCCAGCGGTGTCGTCATCAATTAATTTAAGGGCCTTTTTTTGGACCTTATCTAACCATGCCAAGGTGGTTATTGGAGCGCCGCCCCAAACGAGGGAGTTATATTCGAGAAGAGGCCGTATGTAGGATTTATAAATAACAGCGCGGGCCGATGGCTGGAGGAGGAACTTGCACCTCTTAAGAAATCCCAAGCACTGGGATGCTTGTTTGGCGATTTGGAATATGTGATCATTCCAACGAAGGTCTTTGGCTAATGTCACGCCTAAGATGTGTAGGGATGGGTCGGCCTTTAGTTCAACGTCATCCACTGTCAAGGATGGTGAGGTGTTGAACTTCTTTTTTGAGATAAGACAGTACTTGGTTTTAGAGGGGTTGAATTTGACACGATTCTTCTCTCCCCAATCTAGAATTAGTTTGATGTCTTTTTTAATAGAGTTGAACATTAGTTCACGATCATCAAGACAGGATCTGGCATGTGTCCGTCTTGTATCGAAGCTGTACGAGTAACGTAGAGTACCATCGTCAGCGAAGCTGAGAAGTGGGTTGGAGGGGATTGAAAGTAGGTCATTTATAAAGATGAGAAAAAGGGCCGGTGATAAAATTGACCCCTGAGGGACCCCCGCAGAGATGGGGTGAGATTCAGATTTGACGCCATCCAATAATACCTTAATTGAACGGCCGGAAAGGAAACTCTCAACCCACTTATACAGAAGTGAGTCAATTCCAATAGCTTGGAGTTTAGCTAACAAGGCTGAGTGCCATACTCTATCAAAAGCCTTGGAGATATCCAAAGCAACCAAACTAGATTCGCCAGATCCATGCAAACTTCGGCTGAGGTGTTCTGTAAGGCAAATTAAAAGATCACCAGTGGATCTTTTTTGACGGAAGCCGTATTGTTTGTCGCTGATAAGTTGGTTGGATTCTAGATATCCCATAAGCTTTTTGTTAATTATCGTCTCCATGGTTTTGGAGAGAATAGAAGTAATTGCTATTGGGCGGTAGTTGGAGGGATCGCTGGAGTCACCTTTTTTCGGTATTGGCTGAACATGGGCAAGTTTCCAAGAGTCTGGGTAAACTCCGGAAGAGTATGATAGGGCAAAAAGTTTGCGCAGAGGTCTAGCCAAAGGTGAGGCGCATTGTTTTAAGACGATAGGGGGTATATTATCGGGTCCAGTCGATTTGTTTACATCGAGCTCCTTGAGGCACCTGTACACCTCGCGAGTCCTGAAGAAAACCCTGTCCATTAGATGAGCGCTGAGCTCAAGAACCGGGGGTAGCATATCAGTTTGGGGTAAAGAAGAATTGGAAGCAAACAGAGATGCTAATAAATCGGCCTTGGATTTGCTGTCTGTTATCACCTTCTCATTGTGGATAAGTGAAGGAGTTGTGGATGAAGTGAAATTCTTCTTAATGGAGCTTACCAAGGACCAGAAGTTCTTGCTACCAGAGGTTGCATTAAGGAGTTTACTTCTCAACTTGCTGTCAAATGAATTTTTGACATTCCTGATGGTGACTTTACAGGAATTTCTTAGTTTTATATACTCTGCACGGAGCGATTCACTCGGGGAGCTCTTGTAAGCTCGAAAGGCGGCTTCTTTATTTCTGATTGCATTCATACACTCCTGATTAAACCATCTGTTGGGCCTAGCCTTCACAGATTTAGTAGTATGAGGAATGAACAAATGCATTCCTGCCTGTATGATCCTAGAAATACGGATAGCGGCAGAGTTGGCGTTTCTATTCCGGAAACACAGATTCCAATCTGTAGACTGGAAAAAATTAATAAGCCCCAGCCAATTGGCCTTCCCATAATGCCATACAGTTCTTCGAACTGGTTTGGGAGGGGTGGGAAATTCGAATGGGAAGTTAGCACTGATTAGGCAGTGGTCTGAATTGCCGAGAGGTGAATCAACTTCGACGGAGTAACGCGCTGGATGAGAAGTTAGAAAAAGATCAAGGAGATATCCTCCTTGACCAGCAACATCAGGGACTCTTGTGGGATGATCCACAATTTGTTGCAAGTTATTGATGTCTGCAAAGAGCTCGACGTCCTTGCCAGAAATACTGGTGCCATTTGAGTAAGTCAGCCATTTAACGTTGTGAACATTGAAATCACCCGCAACGATGATTTCACACTCAGGATTGGACGACAAAAATCCCGAGATTTGTTCGGAAATAGTATCAAAAGATAAGGTGGAGGCTTCGTTACTTATGTTAGGGCTTCTGTATAGGAAGCAGAAGAATATGACGTGGCTTTGGAAAATGATTTTAATCCAAAGATAATTAAAATCTGAAGTTGTGCTTGAATGTATTTTACAATAAGCCACGTCGTCCCTAACATAAATGGCAATACCCCTATGGGGGGAGAGATTGTGCACTAAAGTGTACCCCGACACCTGGTAATAACCTAAGTCATTATCGGGTGATATTTGGGTTTCACTTAGTGCGAAGATTGGGGGTTTGTAACTAGATAAGTGGCACTCAACAAAAGAGAAATTCGCTTGAAGTCCACGAATGTTACAAAAGTCAATACCAAAACTTGACTTGTAACGGGACTTCGGTTGCGCGGGTTCAATCGCCACATTCTTTGGGATATTTTCCGGAATTACACTTGCCGCATCCATCAGAGGCAATAAAACTTGTCCGCGTCAAAGTGTTATGCCTTTTGAGACGGGACAAATTTCATCGACCGTTAGATTTTGGCCGCGGCACGTGCAGGTCCGAGAATTGAGTGAGGAAAGGGAGCAAGGGTACTTACTTGTGCGTCGGTCGCGAGTCTTGTCTAGTTAAGGGTGGTGAAGCCTTGCCGTTAGACTGCGTCGATTGTTTTCCTTTTCGTGGACACTTTTACACTTCACTTTTTGTTTTTTTGCTTTTTTTTTTTTGTTTTGTTGTTCAGTTTCCTTCGCGCGTTTTTTAGGGACCGGAGCAGCACACGTCCGCACTCGTTGCTGTCCCAGACCAAACTATTCCATAAGGGGTTCCTCGATCTGGTTTCTGCCTTCGCTGGAGGCGCTTTCTTGTCTTTAGGCAAACCCTTCAACGCTCCTCAATTTCATCATTCTAGCAGAAGTTTGGTGGAGGTCTTCGAGGTCGTCGCGGTGTTGCGTGGGATCCTTTCATTACCAGATCCTGTCGTTTAGGGTTTTCCTGCAGGATTATCTTTCCAAAACAGCTCTTAATTAAGCTTTTTCTAGGTCCATCCGGTGGGGCTTCTGTTGCAGCCGAGAAATACATCTCCTGTTCGAACTCGGTTATCGCTTTCAGTCGTTCCATGGTCAGGAGAGGCCTCGGATAGTCTAAGGACACTCATTTTGACACCGGGTTTGGAGCCGTTCTATGTGCCATTATGGGTACATTATTTTTGAACCTTTCGTCTAAAGGCTTTTCGATTCCTTTTTTTATTGATAAGAGTGGCACTCCTCTGCTTTTGGAAACCACGGCAAACCTAGCAGCCCCGCAACTTCTACGGTTCCTTCTTCGATCGAGCGGAAAGTGTCCGCGCTTCCGCAGTGCCCCTAAGGAGATCGAAACCGCGGTTTTCCGGCTTTAGACTGTTTTCATTGACAGCGATCTTGAATATTCGTCTTTCGTTGAAACCAAGTTCGGCACCCTGTTGCATAGGTTCAGTGATGTCCGTCAGACCTTGCAGGTCAGATTGAGGTGTTATACAATTGTAGTACAAGTGTTTGGAGCGAGGTGCTCCGCCCTTATAAGTTTCCCTTAATGCAACCATATTGATCCAACGAGTTGCGCGAGAAAGGATAATAAAAGGAAATTTTAACCCTTAAAACCGTTACCGCTAAACCGTTACGATTACTACTGTTTAACTCCTGTCCTGTTTGGCGAGAAAATTGTTGCGGGGAGTAGGAACGGGTCAGGACACTGGTTGTCTTTGTTACTGGATACTTCGCCTTAAAGGAATTTCTCGTGAAGATCGGCGGAAGAAGAGAAGAGTCTACCTTCATTCCACCTTCTCATGTCGAGGAAAATAGTCCGTCGTTCATATTCTTTCTCTCGCAAAAACGAGGAGCAGAATTTCGTCGTTTAACCCGACTCGAACAATTAACCTTGAACGATAAATTACTAAACAAATTTTTGACTTTCTAGAATCAATAGTTTATAAAAATTAAACAATATTAAAAATATTTGAAACAATCTTGGTAGAAATTTCAAATGTTTACTCCGAAACTTTTATCTCATGCACACACCAATCCGAAATTGTTATAATTTGGATTTGCTTACAAAAAATATCCCTAGCAGAGACCCCAACCGAAAATTGCTATCAAAAAGCTCTAGAGAAAGCTCCAATTTGTTTTTGGAAAGAAAAGTGCTTTTGATTCATGAAGATTCATTCAAAAAAAAAAATGCGGATATCAATCTTGGCTTTGTGGTGAAATGTTGGAGTTTAAGACTTCCAAACTATAGGCCGATAGAAAGTCTGTTGTGTGAAGGGGATCTAAATAAGTTTAGAATTATTATTTTTTTACTTGTGTTTATCACCTTTATTTAAATTAGTGATTTGTAGAGCTAGGTGTATTTGAAATTGAGTCTACTCTAGCGTGGAATGTATTTTCTTAGTTAGAAAAACGTTAAGCACACCTACAAAACCCCCAAAGAAAAATTCATATTCAATGCTCGTAGATCCTAGAGTAAAATTCCTTGATATCTTGCGAAACACCTTCCCTGCCCGTTTCACTTTTCTTTCGTATTACGATTAACCCACATAAAGGAATTTGCACTTTAAAAATTGAGCTTCCACATGAAACAAGAATTCCTCAGCGTCGAAACTCGTTCTTTTTCTACTTCGAAAACCTCACCCAGAGTCTGCGCGCTAGTGACAATTAATCGAGCCACAATGCCAGTCGGTTTGGGAGTGCAACCTGTTCCGCGTAGGCGAGCTACCTTCAACTGCGAATGGCAGTAGTAATCTATCTCCTAAGCTTCATGTTATCTCGAACTTTAAAGAATTCAATCATGTATTCCAAAATGCTTAATGCGTTCAATTTACAAGGGGTACAGCCAGTTACGATGTTATCCAGCCTTTAAGCCTGCACACGTGTGCGCTTTAGCCGCCCGATAAGACTACATGAGAATTTCATTAAGGGAGTTTCGCAACCGCGGCTCAAACATCTCAATCCTTTCGTTACCCGCACCAAATTGCACTCAAGGTAGTTCTGAATGAATTGCAGCCATTGATTGAAAGCAAATTTCACGGCAAAAACCAGATCAGAAATGCGGAGGAGTGTAGGTCCCTGCTGCAGCACGATCCATCAACAGCTGAAACGAGTTGATCGCGCCGCCGCCGCCAGTGTGCGAATTCTGCGCAGGGTAATATATATCAAGAGTCTGTTGCAATCTGGATTCAATCACGTCATCATAGGTGTCAGAAACTTCACGCACCACTCGTGGAAAGCATTCCGTCATGCAATCTCGCCGATGATGATGGGGACAAGGAGGCGACGTCCAGTGGCCGCCGCCACAAGTGAGATAACAGCACGCGGCTTTGGTAACTGTGGGTGATCTGTTTTGATATCAAAAACCCTCCGGACGTAGGCGAACCTGATCGATCGATGAACCGCTCCGGTACAACGAATGCAGCTGAGATTTCCCAACGCAATTAAAAATCCCAACACGACAAGCCGAGGCGCGCGCATAGTGCATTTGTGCATGCGTTGCCTCATGACGACGGCACCAATGCATATATTTCTGTCAAAATCGAAATGCATTATGAACCGAGGAATTTTATGCTCGGGTTTGTCATTAAATTAATAACGAGCCCCTCTCCCATTCATAAAAGTTTTACTTTACCAATTCGAGATTTACTATCGCCAACGAACCACGCTCGGATGTGATTCTTCGATTTTTTGGGGAGTTTTATGGTGTGTTTTTTAGTCTGTGGTTTGCGGAGGCCCCTTCTAGAATGTCGTGTGCTTTGTAGAAGGTTCTTGAGAGATTCTAATCAGCGCCATTAGCTCATTAGAATCAATTCGTTCGGAAGGTAAATCATAACAGTTAATTGAAGCGATTAGGTTGCTACAAAAAGCGAAGAGGAGCGCTTCATGGATTTAACGATGGTCCAGTGACTTGTTAGTTGATTTTTATAGACAAAATATTTTGATTGAAGCTTGTTTATTGGGAGCTACTAATAAAAGATCCGGGGAACTAAACCTATAAAATTATTCTGTTCCTATAAAAAGCAAATCTTTTGTAATATTTGGAGAGGTTTGGATTTCAGGCAGAAAATTTGGACTGTTATAAGCTGTACAGATCCAACCAGTATTCATAACTGATGTGCAAAGTTTGTTTTTGGCTATCAATATCAAAGGTTTGGTCCACGTGATTGTTGCATCCAATAGACTCTAACGAAAATCACTTTCCGAACATTTTTCTTGTTATTTATGCGAGCTCAATGTCATGTACACCAGATACGGTCGAGTTGAGTCTTTTTACATCTCGACCACAATAGCGCTTGTAGATACAATCTGTATATTGCTACTCTCGGATCAAGCATATGGCTTTGGTATCTTATAGCAACTGAGTCATCGTACTTCCAGTTCCATTTTGCATGTGAACTACCAGAGAGCTCAGCGGCAAGCTTATTTGTATTGTCTACTATTGTACCTATAGTGAATTGTTGAACAGATTTCTCTAGACGGAGAGATAGTAAAATTAACAATGAATAAATTGCTATTGCTAACAAGCAGTTTTTGTACACTCATTCCCATCCAATACCGCGACAATCAGCAATCGAGAATATGATTGGCCTACGGACGATGACAGAGAATTACTATAAAATGGGCGAAGTGGAAAGATGAAGAACCATGCGACTGACTGAGTGGAATCGACTTATCGGATAGAAGTCGGATGCCTTAACCGAGTTTGGTACAAATGGTACTTATGTTGGTTTTTGGGAGTGCTGCTATCGCTATATAATTTGACCAGCTCGTGTCCGATCTTATCTTTATTATCGTGAACTTGTATCCGACTCAATCTGCTGGGATATTGCACTCATTCTTGATTGGATAAATGAATACCGTGTAGAATTGGTTTATTCTAATAGAATCTGCCGTGGAATTACTCCGGTTTCAATGGGTAGTCAAGCAATAATAGCTCCTAACATCCGTAAAAACTCCTACAATATCGAAGACTTGGTTCATCGCCATCTCATTCAACATCTTCCTGAGTACTTATAACCTTAACCGGTTCTATTCCCTGAACTAAGTTTACTCCTTTCTTCTTCTTTGACTCGTTAGTCTGCGATCCAAACGGGACGTTTCCGCAAGGGTTGGGTTGGCGTTGGGTTTCGAACTCCATTAACGATTCGTTTCCATTCTTGACGATTTTTGGCGACGGCTCGAGCGTCGATAACTGGTAATCGGTAACGGTAATTATTCTTTCAGTGGCCCTCGATATTCTTTAGCCAAGTTTTCTTCGGTGCCGTTCGCTGAATTCTCCAGTCGAACATATCAAAACCATCGTAGTCGATCTTTGTAAAACACCGAGAACCTGCCTCAAGCATCGCATTTGGCAGACCTTCTTTGGAACCTGATTTCCTTAACTAATGCTGTGCTGCTGCTGCCTAATGTAAATGTAGATCAGCTGGAATTCTTTACCGTTACGTACCCACCTTCGAAATGAAGATCATTATGACTCTCTTCATGGAAAGCGATACGTGATGATAACAGGCCCCATAAATGCCCTCGTTGTGCTCTTGCAGCTGCTCCTTCTGATCTTCATATCAAACTCCGTGCTGTGCCCTTAGACTGAAGTAATCCGGGGTTGTCGTGCTCGTATACTACTACACGAGGGTTTGGTTGCCGCAACTGCAGACTACCTTTTCCGAAGACTGAAAGTAGCCTATCGTAGCGAAGTCTTCGCCGTCGAACTACTCTCTAGAAAAGAGTGGAGAAACGGTCACGTCCTAATGATGTTTGCTCACCAACAACGGCTCGAAAACTTAAAAAAAATGCATAATATAGGGCAAGTTTTCACTAATGGATAATTGCGTGTTTACGTTCCGTCTTGTCTTTCAGAATAACCAAAAAATCTAAGCCATGAGTGCATATGTTCGTTTTGTGTTCTTGTGTTTTTAGGCATTTGCGGTTATGTCGAATTCGCTCATGCAGAAAAAGTTGAAAGTGGACCAAGTTTTGCGTTGCGTGCGCTCCCTTTAGGCAGGTCGCATTTGAATCCATGCACTTCTATAATGCACGCACGCATGTTTCTGTCTCCAGCTTAAGATATCTAAGCTCAATGATGATGTACTCCAAGCTAGTGGAGCGATGCTGAGCTGAGCTATAGATGTAGCTAGATTTGGAGTATACGAAATGTGTATTAAACCAGCCAAAGCGCTATTAGAACCATATCTAACTTCATATGTAGAGTAAAATCAGAAATTGTCATCATGCATCTATTTGGGTCGACAGCCTTGTCTTAAGTGAAAGAATTCTCTACCAACTCGTTCCAAAACGAATATTATTAGTTTTGCAATCACGTATTTGAAAGAAAAATTGTTACGGATTCGTTAAGATTCTTAGAAATGGCATTGGTTTAATAGAAAGGAAATAATATCGCGTATTTTATACCGCAAAAAAACCCAAACAAAAACTAGACTCAAACTTCCTCATTAATAGTCATCAAGAACCACCTACCAGAAATTGACTTTATATAAAAAAAAACTTCCTCCTATGGACTCTTGTATTCCTCTCTTCTATCTTCGATTTCTAATTAAGCCCGCCGCCAGAATCGAGAGACAAAAGGCTGTGTGTGCTGAGTGCTGTGCGGCTCATTAAACTTCCTGTGGCCTAAAAAACCAACTTAAGAACTTCAGAACGTCTATGTGCAGCCCACCATAACTTTCTAGTCATTGTGTCATGCTCACGTTGATTTTTAGGTTCATCGATCCACCCGCTAGTCCATAACGCAGAAATATAAGTATATAATAAAGAATTTCATAGCCATCGTTCCGGCAACGTAAACCGTTCTGTGTGTACCTTTTCATTCAACCCTCCTTATGGCCCCCATCGATGGTGCTTAAGGTGTCCGCGCAAGCGCAAGCCTTCTGAACAATGATTGATTTTCTCGCATTGTGTCCATTGACGCATGTGCAATTGCACAATTTATGCACGGCTGGTAGTTCCTCTTCCGAGTTGTGATGTTGAAGTAGCCGCTTGACTGGTTGACTTTTAATGGCCTTCGGCTGGCAGCGCTGGTAGTGAAATCTCTTTTAAACGAGACACCCGAAGGGAGATTGAATTATTATAAAAAAATATGGATATGGAGACCCTCCAGGTGGGCAAGAATGGTTGGGCCCTTTTACTTGATCCGATCGTTACTCATTGTTTTGATGATTTTGATTTTGTCTGCTTGCTTCAATGGCTTGTGAATGTAGCCGCGAGGGTTGTGTACTTAGGTCCGATTGGGACTTCTTGTAGTAATCCAAAAAAAAAATGGCGAGAGTGAAAAAAGTGTATTGCCAGCGGCTAGTCATGACTTGTGGGTGAAGAGGTTCAATGAAGATCGCTCAAGGGTTAAGCTGTTTCAAATTGGTTTGGTTTTTCACGATCTTCGTATGATGTATGGTCTGCAAGATCGCAGAAAAACATCACTTATATCATGGGAACGAATCGATCGAGTCAAAGCTGAGTCAATCTCGGTTTAGACGTGAAAGCTTTCAAGTTCCATCTTCATCGCATGCTTCAGAAATCTCGCGATCTTGATTCAGCTGAAAGCTTTATCAGCTTAGTCCAAAGCGCTGAATATGCTTACATGCTCTTCCTGCTAAGTCAGAAGTCTAAGTCCACAGATTCTAAGTCAGATTTGTTGTGCTGTTGAATCTTATATTCCGCTTCAGCACTGGAGGTGACCCGATCGACGGCTTCTTTGGACACAGCTACAGTACACACCTCATCTCTGAGCTTCGGTAACAACAGCTGCGATCAGGCCTCCTCAGTTTCTATGTAGCTGCGTTGATGATCGTGTCAAGACATATTTTTTGATCGGATCGCGTGTGAGTACGTAAACGTTGCACGACACTATATAGATTGTGTGTTTACAAATATTTGATGCAAGGTTGTACATTTCTCTGTCGTACTTAAATTAATTCCGTAATCAGAGAGTTTAACTTGGCGATCTTTAGCGAAGTGATCGTCCCGTCCAGGTGATCTCCAGCGAACGATCGAAGAGTGTTAATAAAACGAATGTTGACCATTGAATTGTTGTGAAGAAGCCTGATCTGTTGTCGTTATGCTTGTGCAACTGTTCTGGCTGTGTTAAGTGGTGTATAATTATCTGAAGAATTTATGTTAAAGGGTGTGCAAAGTGATAATTGAAATCCAGTAAAATTCTACGAGGAAAAAGTGTGCGCATGGATTGTGGATCTGTGTTATTTCAGTTTTGTTTTTAGTGCCGATATTTAATATTCTAGACTCGTTTAAGAGCTTATGGAGGGGATACGATTCAGAGGTTTGATTTGAAGTGGAATTTATGTGTTTTTAAAATAATTGAACACAGAAAAATGTTGATATTTTCGTAATGGAATTTTTCTAAATCTTTTTCTTACATTAAAAAAATAAAAGATTTTTACTTTATTAAAATTCTACTAAAACGAATTTCTTTTGATCGATAAAACTGTCTTTTCTTAGAAGACAATATCATTATCTAAAACTGCACACTCTTTACTTTTCCTCTATTTGATCAATCGATTTACTCTAGATAAAGTTAAATTTAGCTAACCATTTGCTCGTTCTACTATTGTTCGTCTTTTAATTGAGTTTTATCAGCTGGAGCTTAATATTTTTGGCATACACGAAAGTGAATGTCGTCGTCGATGTGGAATCATCTGTCTTTTTGGGGATTCTCAATGTCACAAATCCAAAATTTGTTGGTTTGTCTTTTTGGAAATTTGAATAGGTTAATAAGTGTTTCACTTGTATTTGTTTTGTAAGGGAACTTTATTTAATGTTTGGTTTGGCGATGTAGAAATCAGTACTTAGTATAGTTAGTTGAAGGATGAAAAATATTGACAAAACATTGAAGGCTGAGTTAGGTAGTCGATTCGTCGTATTTGTGTTTTCATATTCTGATGATATTTTGATCGTACTATGTAGCTGCTTGTAGAAGGTACACAAGCCCTAGGATAAAAGGTTTCCAAATTCACGGTGTGTAATCCAATTTGTCAGGGTCCTGGAAGTCAAAAGTTCACATGATCTGTGTGTGGTGTAGTGAAGTTTTCATGGCGCTTCTGAAGTTTTTAAAGGTGCATGCCAAAATATCATAAAACCATGCTTTAAAGACAGTAGCTACGGTGTTTAACCGAAACGATCTACCAAACCTGAAGCTTTTACCCAGATCCCAATATCCACATCTATATCTCTAAGCCATCCATGAACCATACGAGTCGATTCTAAGATACAATATCGAAAAACTGATCAATAACTCGCTTGAATGTTGACAGAAACAGAATTCAACTTTGAGATCCTCGCGTTGTGCTAGATGACCATTCGATCATCGGCTTCGTGCAGCTCTCAAAACGGAGTTCTTTACTTCAAGATAGAGTGGCTTCGGCGATGGAATGACATGCTATTTTTGCACCCTGTTTAATTTTTTATCAAAGCTATTAATATTGATTCTGTAGTATACCACATCAGTGTCCTATATGCTACCATGAGCTATTCTCAACACAGATGCCTTTTAGCTCGATACACCAGCGATGCTCCAACTTCTTTAACCCTTCCGAAAAATACGTTTTCTGGAGGTCTGCAAAGTAAGTCTCCGTGGCAACGATAACCTCCTCAGTCGGATCAAATTTCTGGCCGGCGAGTGGTTTTTTTATGTTTGAAAACAAAAAGTAGTCGCAGGGGGCCAAATCTGGGGAATACCGTGGATGGGGCAGCAGTTCGTAGCCTAATTCGACCAATTTGGCCGTAGTTGTCCGGAAGCTGGTTGTCGCGCCGAAAGATTTCTCATACCCAATATTTCATGCTGGATATGACCAACGCAGTCTTTTGAGATGCCTCTTTCATCGGCGGTCTGCCAATACGAGATCGTGGACTTTTGTCACGTTATCCTCCGTGGTAGCCGTTTTCGACGTACGACCACGTTGAAACTCGTTAAATCAATTTTTGCCGGTTGCCATAGAAGAAGAAGAGTCACCGTATCCAAGCGCTCTTTGATTTCGCTAAGCGATTTCCCTTCCAAAAAGAAGAATCAAATCACCGATCGATATTGCTCTTTTTCCATTTATCTAAAATCCGCGGACACGCCCGCTTCCACACGTGGTCAAAACAAAACTATGAGTCCGATTCGGCTGCAGTGCTGAAATTTGACAGTAGCCGTCTACCAGAATTAACTACACGATAGGAAATTTATCTTGCGATAGTGGCGCTATCGGGCAGTGAGGCTAAGTACTTATCGGTCTGCCCTCGTAATACGTTATACATGGTTTTTAGACATAGACCCTAGTGAATTCAGCAACTCTGTGACAGGGCGCAAAACAGAGTCCGCTGGTATTATTTGTTGGTACCAATGGAATTTTCCAACCATAAATATTTGGCTTGTCGTAAAAAACCTAAAGCTTTGGCCGTAAGAATCAGATCAGTAATCCTGGCAGTTGCAGCTTGTGACTCAAAGAAAGTGTATGGATATATCCTCTGGTCGCATACAGCGGCCTCCTTACATTCTCTTCTGACGTGTCTATGATAATTTCTTCTAATCGGGCCATTTTGTCTGCCTTCTCGTTGCACTCTATCTATATGTTAACTTTGACTCTGGATCCACTGGTGATCCGAGTAAAAATAAGACTAACCG
Source organism: Thereva unica (assembly GCA_949987705.1). NCBI lineage: Eukaryota > Metazoa > Arthropoda > Insecta > Diptera > Therevidae > Thereva > Thereva unica. The sequence goes on along the minus strand of OX465283.1, from coordinate 16,467,673 downwards.
TTCTAACCCTAGATGGCACTCTAAACAAGCACGGTACGTCTGTGTAAAAATAAACTGCATGCCACCCAATAAAGGCAGCATTCGCCTGAGGAAACATTTTGCTTTTCCAAATGAAGCCCGCTACAGGCACGTGCCAATAAAAGACGAACGGAATAGTCCAAACGAAACACGATACACTAACACTATTTTAGACTAACTTTACTTTTTTTTGTTGACCATAAAGAGTGCCATTAGCATACTCAGTAGACCTGTTCTTGTTCGGTTGCGTAGGTCAAGCAGCATTGGATGTGGTTAGTACTTAGTTGGGGGACCGTTTGGGAAAACGGCACTAGCAGAGACGGGCTGTCGGGTGTATTTTTAGATTATCGTGGCTTATGGCGTTTAGGGAGGTGGAGAAATTCCAAAGCATGTCATTGACTATGATTTGGACACATTTCCAAATCATAATTTGTTCAGCCTAAATTTTTCTGTAATTTCTTTTCGAACCTCAGTAGACTCATTGAATTCGCATCTTCTTTTCCAGTTCATTATGGACCTCAGTGTGCTAGCTCAGTGACGAGCCTGTATCTCGGCTTTCCACTTCCACATTCTAGATCATGGAGGAACGTGCTCTTATGTGTCAACATTTTAATGGGATCACTCATACTTCTTCATCAAAAGTGTTTCTATATGGAGCCTTAGTCGATTCGTAGCTTTAATCATTGGCGACATTATATTGCCTACAAAAGCGGTGCAATTCCACACTGCAAAACATTAGAGATTGAGCTGCTTTAGAGTCACATTCCGTCACATCCCCGCTGCAAAACCAAAGCAACTCCGGAAGTACACTGTAATTGCAGTTATAATTAACTTCTGGCACCGCTCCACTCCCACAGTGAAAGATATGATAACATGTGACTCCAAATCAATACTCTAAAATACGGAGCCACACAACTCCTATACTGTACGACACAAATGTTGCTCGTTCGGTAATAATTATTTTTTCCGGGTGAGGTTATTAGCCTCACGCCAACCTTACTTGGAAGAGAATAGCTCGATCATATTAGCCCATCCAATTCATCTTCTTCACCAAGCGTGTTGTACACAAACCCCATGTCATTCTTCGATCTTGACCTAGTCTGAATTTGTTATATCCTTTTAATAGAGCGGATCAACACACGGCAGATCCGTATATTAGAAATGGTTTAATCACTGTCTTCAATGTGCCAGAAGCCTGCCAAGATGGAGTGATTGTATTCCAGGAAGTGTTCATCGATATGCAGTACTTTGTTCGTTCTCGAATATCAACCCATAGTTCCATCATTCGACTCCACAGAAAATATTCTATCTTTTTGTCATCCCCATTCACATACAGGCCGCCGGCAGGCCACGGCTTAACCACACAATTACTGGCCGCCAACTGGATGGGTTCTGCAGTCCAAGAAAACTGACAAAAATCTTGTATGGGAGCTTATCCTCAGTCCGCGCCTGAAGAACTGAACTTCTAATCAGTCTGAAATATTTTGTTTAGGCCATGAAAATTTTGACACTTGAATTTTAACAACCTGCTACGCTAAACTGTCGTGTTGGCCTGTGTTTATGTAGGGGATCATGAGGTGCACGGCCTGTCAGGTGGATGCCTCAAGTCCTCATCCCTCAGTCACATTGAGAATGGATGGCCTTCATCGGGCCTTCTGCAACCTCTGTGGCCATTGCCTATAGCACCATAACCACTAACTTGAGGAACGCGTTCGATCGCCGATGTCGTCATTCTGTTTGGGTATTACTGAATGGGAGTGAATGGAACTAAACCTCTTGTTGACGTAGATATTTCGTTCATACTTTTCTCTATTATTTTCCGACTTGCACTTGCCGTTCAATATTATCACTCTAGATAGAGCAACGTTAGCAATAAAAAGGGCCTAACCTCTGAACTGTTGCTATTCTAAAACGTTTGTCTAGTGGTTTGTCACTCAGATTTGCTGGCTCGAGTTGGGTCGCGTTAAACAATGAGTCCTAGCTCTCCGCTATCTCAAAAAAGTGACAAAACACATGAATGGTAAGGTGATCCTCGAGACTGATCCTTGGTAATATTTTCTTACAGGGCGTAGAAGAACTTTTCTACATTGCATTCTTTGTATATTCAATTGTGATTAAAAACTCAAGCTCAAGTCGCAGTTGCATTATGACGTTAAGACGCTATTATAAACAAATGCCAGAAGCTAAAGTGGAATTTTTTCTGGGAAAACCAATTAAAAGAAATCAAACTTCAACAACAAATTCAATATTTTTTTTTAAATAATCATAAACACTTACAAAACCCGCAGTTAATTGATGCTCAACAGCTGGTCCGGCTACGAAATGCAAGTTTCCTTACCAAGAAAAATCGCCTCGACATCCCACAACTATTTACAAACCCAGCAAATGAGCGCCGCGCGACTCGAGTTCCCCGATCAATATGTAAACAAGGACCATCTTCACGGGCGCTCCTCTTCAAAATTGATAATCTTCTGTTTATCTTTTGTTTTTATCAGCAGACCGCACTTCATTAGCGCGATATCGTTTACTTGTTACGTGATACCGACCGACGCAGAGCAACTGCATGTAGAAAAAGTTCAGCACTTGTAGCAGTGTAAACAGAGATTCGACAGTGCCTAAGAACGTAGAACGTCATCGAGACACTTCTCTTGTAACGATGCAGGAAAGTGGTGCTTCGTCATCCATGTGGATACAGAATTATCTGCTTCATAAAAGTTAATTTTTCAGAAACGAACTATCAAAGACTGCCGAACCGATGGACCATTCTTAATGTGTCCAACTAAAAGCTACAAAAAACCCGAATTACTCGAAATAAATCTCTAGAATCTCTCAGTCACTTGAGTCTAGCGACACTCTCGGCCTGCGCATTCGCTTCAGCCCACTGCGCAGCTTTGTGATATGCATAGAAGAGGAACCAAGTCCCACGAAGAAGTCTCACCTAATCGAGCCGATCTACAGCAGGATCGGGCGTCGCTAGTAGCGCTAGCATGAATCAATCTAGATGGACGTTTGTCAGCTGTTGCTCGATGAATTATGGCCACTCGACCTCGTCGTCTTCACCAGAGTGAACCTGGCGGTATCTGTTACCAGCGGACAAGAGGCGGCGGCGGCTCTATACGGAAATAGTCACCTGAACCGAAATGGATCGCTGCAGCGGTGACGCAGTTATACGAATGAAATCGATACTTTGATCCGGACCAAGTTTCCACGGCACGGCAGTTGTCGCGCGGCGGCGCAGTACAGTTTCTGGCAAAGGTGCATGTGGGAAGATCGAGTTAGGGGCACAGAAATATGCCAATTCACGTACGTCAAGTCAAGGAGGTGGTGTCCGAGGGCGGTGTATTATCCGACCTTGGTTCGCGTCGATCAGTCCTCATTATTATTGTAGCGCCGCAGAGACACTTGGCTCGGCTGCATATGAAATTTGTCGCGCTGGTTTCACCAGAGCCACGGGCCGACCTGCGACCGCTAGGCCAACTACGGTTACTGTACCAAGCAACGAATTCGCTCCGATGATTGGCATTTGGCAATTGAATTAGAAGCAATTATGTTCGGCGAAAGCGTGGGCTGCGAGCTCTCAATAAAATAATTGTCAATGAATGGATGGCATTGAGGCTCGCGGAATGATTAAGCCGCTTCTGTTCGAGTGGTTCGAGAGAGATTGATGAATTTATTCGAGTCAAGGTTGAGCTGAGAGAAGTTCGACTGATGACAATCGGATTATAAGGAAATATATGAGAGAGTTTTTTTGGGGGACAGGTTAGCCATTCTGGAAGTTGAAAGAGGCGATGGATATCAATGTTGCTTTAGGCCGGTGCGTTTTAGAAGCAATTTCAATTCAAATGAAACTAAGAGGTACAAAAATATCTCTCTTGTGAACGAAATTGTCTTTTGATGTCTAGGGGAACATTCATCATTTTCAAACTGAGGAAAGTCACTTTCGTTATTACATAACACTTACATATATTTGCTCGCTTTCATGTGTAGTTTATATGAGACTGTTATTTAAGAGATTTTGTTATCAAAAGAAACCAAGCTTAAGAATAACCTTTTGTGCTATCAGTCCGCCATGTCATTCAAGTCGTTGTGCAATCTCTAGGAATATGCTTAGTTTAAAGGATGGAAGAGGAAAAGATAGGTAAGAAGAGGTCTACTGAGTGCCCTAGCAAATAGCGATGAACTTGTTCCTTTCTTCTAATGAGCGCCGAAACCCAATGAAGAAAGCCAGTTTCCAGAAAGGTCATAGCCCGATGTCAAGTACCTGGTAATGATGATCGAGCAGAGCCTAAATTTCAAAACAATCGATTAGAGGGAATAGAGCGTTCGTATTTAGTTCCTCACTCGAGAGGCTCAACGTGACGAACACCACACTGTGTCGTCTCGTTTTGTTGGCTAGTGTGGTTAGCTCGATCCTGCTATATTCGGTCTAAGCAGGGATATTGGCAATGGCGGCTTACGGTACCAGACGGAGGTTTGCACGCATGCTACGCACATACCTACCACGTCCGACTATCAGACCACAACGGAGTGAAAAAAGTCGAGGGACGAATCTATTAAAGGTTGATGAGCCCGCACATTAATTCCAAATGTCAAGACCAGACCAGAGAACTTAGGTACTGAGCTATGACCCTATGCGGTTCCTGAACGCAAATGCAAGCTATAGGCAATACCTCTGATCTTGTAAACTAGAGTTGAGCTGGAGGCAGTACATTTGTCCATTACAGCATTGTACTGAAGCCTCAATATTTTTATATACATACCCCGGTTCAAAAATAATGTCCTACTAGTATATGAACGTGTATCGACATAACTGAAGCGAAGTGTGATTATAAATACATAGCGGAGAGGCATTTCCTACTATTTATGTGGCCACTATATTACAGATCCTCGACTTATGTTATGCCCCTGGACTGTTAAAAACATTACTCCGTTTATGACCAGGTTCATCTCAGTTTAAACCCGGGTTCAACCCAGCCATAAACGATGTTAAACCCGGGCTCAATCCAGTCATAAACGAGGTTAACCCCGGGTTCAACCCAGTCATAAACGGAGATCGAGTTGAAACTGGGTCCACTCAACCCAACTCAGCTCCTCTACCTGGATCGAGTTGATATTTCGCGTCATATACGCGGGTTGAGTTGAAATTGACTTCAAGTGGCATTTGTTTTGTTTGTTTACCATAGGTAAAGTCCCGCCTTCGGCGTTAGTTTCGTTTTCGGTGTTTTTGCTTGCACAGGAACAAAAATTATTAATGCCATGCAATATTACCTTTATTGAACGGCCGGAAGGAACTGAGTCAATTAGAATAGCTTGACGTTTATTGAACAGAGCAGAATGCCAAGTGATGCCAAAAACCTTGGAAATATCTTGTGACCAATCCAGCCGCACCAAAATGCTAAATACTGTCATTCTGTGGAGATTAACATTGGGCTTACGTTCGCATACTAGATGGGGACCAAATCAAGTATCTATGAGCTGCAAACCCCTTGACGTGGCATTCCATGTTTCACTGGTTACTACGATGATAACATCGACTAATTGAGCCGTTGAGAGTCATAGTGGCGTAAGTCATGTTTTATTAATTCGGAGTAAAATGAAACTCCGCGTTGTTCTTCAAAAAAAATCCCGTCTAGAGATACGAATATGTAATTCTTTTATGCCACTTTATAAACTATCAAAATTTTAGAATATAAGCAAAAATTACTCAGAAAGATACGACACTGTAATCCTTTCTGTGCGAAGAAAAAGGAAAGTAAAAATCTATGATCAACTTCTCTATTCATATACGCACTCCGGAATGGCGAGAGGGCGGAGCAACGGCAAACTACACAAACACATGCAGAGCAGGAAGTACACGAAAATGGTACATGAATTCACACAAGCAAAATAAAAGTCCAGACGGCACAAAAAATTGCGGAGAAGAGAAATCAGTGCGTCTCTTTCGCACTTCGTGAAATCACATTTCTTTATTTACCCTTTCTTTGTCAGGTTTTTTTTTGTTTTTAAATTAAATTTTGTCTCGCTTGCACCTTGTCGATTGATATATTCACTCGCAAGGGAGCTTATGGGAAATTTTGAGAGTGTCGTATCTTTGTGGGTAATCTTTGATATAAGCTTTAGTTTGTTTTTTTCAGTCAAAACAACCCTTTTACAAGCTTTATACATAATATTAACTTCGTTTTCTGTGTGGGACAAATTTTGCGACCGATTTTTCGGCCACCACTTTCATCCTCAGCAATATGACGGTTTTGTTCGTAATGATAACAACACGCTGCCGTCTGGGGTTCTAACGGTAACTTATAGCTACTTTTAATATGGGGCTGAACAGAGTGATGCGTAAATAGTATAATTTAGTTTTAACTCAATTTTTGAAAATTTTTGACTTACGCCACTATGATTCTCAACGGTTCAATTGCTCTAAAAGATGCTTTACAATAAGTCACGCCGTCTTCGCCAAACTAGGAACGGTGTTGTCTGAAGGCGCTGAATTTCTCACATATGTTTTACGATAAACCGCACAATTTTCACAATTAAACGATTGTTTTCAATGTGAAGTGCTAAAATATCAGAGAAATTTAACTAGAAATTAAAAAATGAGTAGAAAAAGTCAAAAAGATAAAATCATCCGACCGAATATCCCCACTCCCCACCCCCCTTTGAGCTGTTAGTGGTCGCGCCCCCGGTTTGGAAACCGCTGCCATGGAGGGTGCCATTAGCATACCCAGTACACCGGTTCTCGTGTGATTGCCTAGGTCAAGCAGCATTAGACATGGTTAGTACTTAGTTGGGGGACCATTTGGGAAAACGACACTGGTATTTGGAATGGTCGATTAGGAATACGTTTATGTCTGTAACATAGGCGGGGATACCTCTACCGGACGCATTTTTAGATTTTAGTGACCTGTGGCTGTGCCGGCTCCCGCATACCTCTAGTGGGCGCTAGTTCATCCATCAAAAATAATTAATCAGATTGCAAAATTTGTGCGGATAACAAAATTTGCATGTATTATGCAACGGAAACAATTTTTGATCCCAAAACTTGACCCATCCATAGCATTGAAACCATCGAAAGCCAATAATTTGTCAGATTAACTAAGACAAAGCACAAAACACAGATTTTCCCTTTTACTAAAAAATGCAATATATTACGGCCTAACTGAAATCCTCTTCGTTGGCCATTATTCACCAATTTCCGGAAGCTGCAAATTACCATAAAACCACATCAACAAATCTTTACAAGCAGTAAGACAACAGCGTCAGTGAGCATCAGATGCGACCGCAAGAACCGACCGGGGACTGGTGATTGAGGAGAAACTTAATCACTCAACACGCTCCTATTCAATACCGTTCACAATAATTTTCATCTGCGGTTAATTAGAGCCGGGATTAATCAAGGGAATCAAAAGATTAGCCGCAGACCAGCGGCACTCGGCTCCCGTCGTCGCTGCCGACGCCATTGAAAGGGAAAACGCATTCGAAATTCGTTAAACACCAACGGCGACATGCTAATCTCTAATTAAATTTATGCTCAGCGGCGGATAATCGGTTTTTAATAAACCTACGTCGATAATTATGGGTTTTGAGATCGGCAGTTCGACTCTAGGTTTTTTGGCCGAACGTGGTTGGTTATCCCCCAACAATTGCCGAGCTGGGTTGGACTTTGGCAAATCCTCGTGAGTGCGAAATGCTAAGCAGATTTCGCAGCAGTGCCAAGGTATGGGGTTAAGTGGTCTTTAAGTTTCTAGGTGTTGGCTCTTCAGCATCGCCGGCAGCCGCATCCAAGTGAAGGGAACTGCTGCTGCTGCTGCTGCTGCAGTACCGCGGGCTGGTATGGAAACATAAATCTCTTAATTCGTTACCTTGGATTCCGCTGAATGGTGCAGGTGCTGTGTATAGAAGGTGTCGAGTCGTAATTTACGAGCACTGTGCGGCACCGATAGGCCTCTTTAATTAACAATTGATGCTTGCCTGCCTTTTCAAATCGCGGCACAAAAGTCACACTTGCTAATAGCGCATTATTCTCCAACAAACGGACGTAATTAGTCGAAGGTGCTCCTCCCCGCTCACCTGGAGAGTGTCAAATTTCAGCAATTAACCAAATTACAAGGTAGAGAGGAAATCGACTTGACAGCTTGATATTTGATGTATTTTTAACCTGGAGGTTAAGGGCTTGCGGAGTTGGGACTATAACTACTGAAAAATTGCTACATCAGCCCGGAACTTTGTCCAAAGGCGGTTTTTGTGCGCGGCTAAAGCAGATTTTTAGTGCAGATGAGATCATTCATTACTAATTGGAAAAAACATTATGAATTTATGGACAAGGAACGTTGCCCTCACTCCTAATCGCCTTCCTCCAATTTCATCCAAAAAAAAAGCATATTTAATAAATTTTTTTATGCCCATAAATTAAGTTCATAAAACGTCATTTTCGCTGCTTAGACAAAAGCCAGCAAAAAAGAAATTGAATTCATAAAATTTTATGGGGATTTTATGGTAAGACCGCGGAGATTCTTAGAAGAAATTTGGTGAAAATCGATTAAAATCTCAAGTTTCAAGGTGAAAAAAAGTTTTGCATATCTTCAAGTAATAATTTCTTTTTTTGGTGGGAGATAATTAATAAAAAATTCGGAAAAATTAATTATACTTTAAAATTGCTGGCAGTGCATTTGGGAGAAAAGTTATGGGAACTCGAAGAATTATGCTTGAGACACAGGGTGGGACACAAGAAACGTTCGTGTTTGAACTATTTTTGTATATCTAAAAATTTATTAAAATGCTAAATTTTTGGGTTCTTTTAAGTCAACATTTCCTGACTATTGTGTGCAAAAATAGTGCTAATTTATGAGATCAAAAGTAGCAAAGAAATTAGAAGTGTTAACGAAGATTTAAATGCCATCCTCATGAAAGATTTTAACTGCTCTTCTTTTGGCGTACTAGTTGAAGCCACGGTAGATCAGAGATAACGAGCCACCAGCCAAAATGAATTAATTTTGCATTAACAGTAGGTGGAAAAATCAAAAGAACGTGAGAAATGTGATTTAAAGAATTTTAAGAGGAAGAAAGCAATTTTCAGAATGAAACAGACCAAATTTTGAGATATTTTGCAAAATAAACATGCTATAAAACCGCAATCACATAATTACTAACCGACTAGAAATTATCATAGACGTTACCTTCATTAGTGATACCATGTACATCTTTCGGTGGTACCTTTTCGACTCCCCAACTAATGTTCCTACACAGTCACCCATCTAAGTACAAACCGTGTTCAATGCTGCTTGACTTCGGTGAATTGAACAGGAATCAGTTTACTCGGTATGTTAAGTGGAACCATTAGCTTACGGGTAGGCGAAGGTAACTCCACGATCGTGAATCTAATAACTCATATTCGATGTTTATTACGGACGCGAAGGGAAAAAAACTTATGGTGTATCCTACAACTATTTCTTATTTCCTATCTTACTTTAGCAGATTTCGCATATTCCTATACTGCTTAAGCTACTACCGACAGATTCTTCATTTGATTTCATATTCGGCTTCGAAATATCCTACAATAATAATTCAACATATGCCATTTACTAATTCATTCCTCTATATTTATAAGAGACTGGAAAGCCTAGTCGAGCTGTGTCGACGTCACCTCGACAATGCCTACATCGGTGCGGCCTTCGTCGTGAAACGAACTCTCCTCCCGTATCGGGTTGTCACCTCTTTCTGAGTTGGCTGGTCACTCCTTTGCTGCTGTTCTTGATGTGTTGATCCTGACCTGGACGGAGGATTTTCCGTCGTTGAGAAGGCTGGTTTGAGGCGGTCTAATGAAATCCTGACCCGTTTTCCTTTTACTTCCACCTGGTAGTATTTGTCCTTTCGCTGCGTCACCCTGTAGGGGCCATCGAACGGCGGCTGAAGAGGGGGTCGCACAGCGTCGTTCCTCACGAATACGTGAGTGCATTTGTGTAGCTCCCCCGGTACAAAAATTCTGGTGTTTTCGTGGTGTCCAGTGGTCGTGTTTTTCATGGCGTTCATCGTTCGGCGGAGATCTTTTACGAACTCCGACTCTACTTGTCTCTTCGATGGTTCCGTCAGAATTTCCCCTGGGAGGCGGAGTGTGGTACCATACACCATCTCAGCCGGCGTCGCCTGGAGGTCTGGCTTGAAGACAGACCTTAATCCAAGGAGAATTGTTGGCAGAGCGTCTATCCAGCTACTCTCCGTCCGGCACATTATCGCAGCTTTTAGGGTTCGATGCCACCGCTCCACCAGGCCGTTTGCCTGTGGGTGATACGGAGTCGTCCGTAGGTGCGTTATCCCCAACGTCGCCGTCAGTTCCCGAAACAACGACGACTCGAATTGTCTCCCTTGGTCGGTCGAAACCTTCAGTGGTACGCCGTACTTGGATATCCAACCTTCGAGGAAATGCCGCGCTACAGTCTCAGCTGTTATGTCCGCCATCGGAATAGCTTCTGGCCACCTCGTAAAGCGGTCGATACATGTCAGGCAATACCTATATCCCCTAGCTGGCGGTAACGGTCCAATAATGTCAACGTTTATGTGAGCGAAGCGCTCGGTAGGAGGTATGTATTTGGCCACTGGCGTCTTCGTATGCCGCTGGATTTTCGCGCGCTGGCACGGGATGCAGGCTTTTACGTATGCTGCGCAATCCTTTCGCAGATTAGGCCATACAAAGCGGTCGCCGACCAATTTGGTCGTCCCACGGATGCCCGGGTGCGCTATGTCATGCATTGCCTTCAGGACTTGTTGTCGCATCGTCTTTGGGATCAAGGGTCGCACGTGTTCTTGCGATACGTCGCAATATACCGCGGCATCGGCGTGTGGCAAGGTGAGCTGCTTGACTACAATAGAGAATTTCTCCGGGTGTCTGATGATCTCTTGGAGATCTGGGTCGTTTTGTTGATGATCCGCCAGCTGCCGGTAATCAATGGATGGCAGGCTAGCCGACGTCGCCTCGATCCGCGACAACGTGTCTGCGACGACATTTTCTTTTCCGGATATGTGGCGAATATCTGTGGTGAATTGACTAATATAATCAAGCTGCCTCGCCCGTCGGGGCGAATGGGTGTTTGAGACCTGCTTAAAGGCGAATGTGAGCGGCTTATGATCGGTTACGACGTAGAAAGCCCTTCCTTCCAGGAGGTTCCTGAATTGCCTGATTGCCTTGTACACTGCTAGTAGTTCCCTGTCGTACGTACTGTATTTTTTTTCTGCTGTAGTCAGTTTGTTAGAGAAAAAAGCGAGTGGCTTAAGGTCCTTACCGTCGGCTTGGTGCAGGGCCGCCCCTACGGCGACCTCGGAAGCGTCGACGTGTAAGGCGAGTTCGGCGTCCGGTGACGGGTGTGCCAAAAGTGTTGCTTCTGATAAGTCTCTCTTGCATCCTTCAAACGCTGCAATCGTTTCCGGTGTCCAGTTTATTACTGTGGTGTCGTTCTTTTTATTTCCTGATATCATGGCTCGGAGGATCATTTGATTTTCCACCGCGTTGGGTATAAACCTCTGGTAGAAGGCGATGAGTGCTAGGAACCTCTTCAGGTCCTTTGCCAACTTCGGACGCTCAAAGTTCTTTACCACTAAGACCTTCTCTTCCAGGGGTCGAATACCATCTTTATTCACTGCGTGGCCGAGAAACTCCACCTCTTCTTTTCCAAGCTGGCACTTAGACACGTTTATAGTAAGGCCGTGTTTTCGGAATATCGAGAAGACTTCACGTAGATGTACTCGATGTTCTTCTAGGCTGGCAGACGCTACGCAGACATCATCTACGTATGAGAAAACGTACTCGCAACCTCTGAGGATCTCGTGCATGAAACGCTGTAAAGTTTGTCCCGCGTTGCAAAGCCCGAAGGTCATATAATTGAACTCGAAAAGTCCGAAAGGTGTCGTGATCGCTGTCTTCGGTGCGTGACTTGGTTCAATCGGTATTTGGTGGTATGCTTTATGAAGATCGATAGTTGAAAAAAATTTCTTCCCGTAACAAATCGTTGAAAAGTCTTGTATGAAGGGGATGGGATACCTATCCGGTATCGTGACCGCATTCAAACGGCGATAGTCGCCGCATGGTCGCCATCCGCCATCCTTTTTTCTTACTAAATGTAGCGGGCTGGACCAGTTGCTTTTGGACGGTTTGCATATGCCCATCTGAAGCAAGTATTCGAATTCTGCCCTCGCGATCTTCAGTTTGTCCGGTGACAGTCTCCTTGGCTTAGCAAATATTGGTGGTCCTTTTGTCTCGATGTAGTGGGTTACAGTTGTAGGTGACGTAGTTTTTTGTGTAGCCACTGACGGCCTCGTGATATCGACGAATTCCTGCAATAGCGGTGCGAATGGGTTGTTCGCGTCTATCATTGTAATTCGCCCCCCCTTTACCATTTTAATTTCTCCTACAGCCGAGACGTTCGTCTGTCTGTCTATCAACCGAGCTCCTTTAATGTCGACTAATAGCCCGAATTCGTCTAAAAAATCGGCTCCTATAATAGCGCTCGATGTCTGGGCGATAATGAAGTTCCATGTGAATTGACGGCGGAGCCCTAGGCTCAGCGTGAAGCGCTTGGTGCCGTACGCTGGAATTTTCGTCCCGTTTGCTGCATATAATTGGAGTCCTGGTTGAACGTGCTTCATTTCTTTCGTATTTGGTGGAACTACCGAGACATCCGAGCCCGAATCTATTAAGAACTTCGTTCCTGTAAGCTCGTCTCGTATGAAGAGGCGCTTGCACCTTTTTCCACCCAACGACGCCTCTGTAATTAGGTGGTCCTTTCGTTTCCCGGCGTTGGTGTTTTCCGGTACGAGCATGGTTCACGACATCTGGTGGCATTCTCTTTAAATCTCTTGTGGTAAAAACATATCCAATCTCGTGGGCGGCTTCTGCTTCTTGAACGCGACCGCGGTCCGCGGTATCCGTACGGTGTTCGTCTAACTTTCATTGCCGAAATTTCTGCCGTTAATTTTTCAATTTTTTGTTCCAATACCGCGATCTGCGACGGTTGGTCGGGCGCTTTTTCCGAGACTCCAGCTACGCCGCTAAAATCGCTGACCTCCAATATCTTATCGGCCATAGATGATAGTGACTCCAGGTCGTCTTTGCTCGCCGACAATATAGCTCGAACCTGGATCGGTAACCTATTTAGCCATAGCGAGCGCAGCAAGGAGTCTGTGGTGCTTTGCCCCCCCAGATGTCGCATCTCGTTCAACAACTGCGACGGCCGCTTGTCTCCAAGCGCCACGTCATTGAGCAGTTTAGCTATTTTCGCCTCATCCGAATCAGAATACCTCTTCAGTAAGCACTTCTTCAGATTTTCGTATTTGTCCGACTCAGGGGGGTTTAACACCGCGTCCCTGACTTGCTGGAGCACCCTGCCGGTTATCGCGCCCACGACGTGGTTGAATCTGGTGCTGTCCGTTGTTATCCCACATGTATTAAACTGCGCTTCCATTTGCGCAAACCAAATTTCTGGGGACTCTTCCCAGAATGGTGGGGTCTTAATTGAGATTCTCGAAACCTCTTCATTACGTGTGTTGTCCCACTTTCTGGAGCCACTGGCCTCGCTATCTACCATATTTAGTGTTGGTGGTTCTACCGTCCTTGAAAGTTGTGATTTATACCTACGGGTTTTCGGGGATATGCGTAAAAACATGAACTGCTAGAGATAGTTGCTCTAGTTGCTACCGAAACTTCACGCGATGCCTTTTGTTACCAGTGAAATATGGATAGACTACTGTACCTAGTAACGATACCACCTACTGTATTTAGCTACCCTTCCTTTCTCGTTTTCTTTACTAAAGACTAATTCAATTATCTAATTTTAGCAAATTGTCACCGATAATTTTAGCTCCAGGGTCGGCCACTACTTTTGCTATTTACTATTTGTTCTGAAAATTGACTTGTATTTCTATATACCATCTGAGGACCCTGAGTACCCTATTTATTCCTCTGTCGTCTTTTCCTTCTTTTGCTTATACTTCTCTGGTATATTTGTGTTTGATTTGATTCGCGCTTTTTGTATTCGATTACTAAAACCTCTTTCCTACTTTGACGTTTACTATCTAATCGTAAGCCACTGATAGCAAGTGGTGAAATTGAATTTGTTTCCTAATCCTGAATTTCTATCCTAGTGTTTACTTCCTTGTCTTTAACCATCTACGTTTTCTTACTATGGTTATTCTAAACCGTTACTTAAATCTAAAAACTACGAAAAAATAACATCTAAGATCATGCGCGGTGCAGTGCCCTTCATGCGAAATCTAGAAGCATTATTCCCATTGTTTACGCACTTATTAACTCTATTATCGTAAGGCGCGAGCTCACGAAATGCCGATGCATCCACTACGTTATATTACTATAACAATTTTCAATCACTGCCGCTTAAAAATGGGGAAATAACTCGAGCTATGCATAAGGGGTGTGTATCTATTAGTTAATTTTCGATTAGAGGAATTGTCCGACCGTAATTTACCCACAATAAATTTAATCGACGACCGATTCGTAAAATTTGCACGATACGCTTTTAATTTGCATCATTTATTTAATTTTTACCAAAAAAAAATGTCTTCACCTCTTACAACTACTGAAATTTAATTTATTTGTTTTGAAACGCAGGGTTATTTATTTCATTTTTTGTAAAAAATAATTCAATATCAATTTTTTAAAAAATAATTTCATGTTAATTTGTCTATGCTTTTATTAAAATAATTTCCTGTTAATTCATCTGTGCTTTTATTAACTTTTTCGTTAACATCCGCCGTTAATATTCTGGCAATTCTAATTACTCTTTTTGCGCATTTCCGAAAGATCAATCCAGTTTACAAAAACAAAAAAAATGTTTTACAAAAGAAAAATTTGTCTTTAGTTTCACTTTTTCTATTGGCTTGTTAACGGTCCTCGTTTCCATTATAAAACTTCACTGATCCTTACATTTCTATGTACTTACGGTTTTTTGTTAACGTTATTAAGTACCGTGCTCTGGGTTTTCTTGCTACTCACTGCTTTTCCGCTTGGTTCCGCTATGCCCGTTACACTTTACATTTGGTATTTAATTTCCAATTTCCTTATCACATTATTACCTAAAAAAGTTAAGGGGAGATTTTTTACACAATATACCTGCTTTTTGTTTTTTATTTTTTGTTTAAAAATAAATTCTACTTAACTTAGCTTAACTTAACTGTTGCTCCTCGTGGTCTCCTCGTGGTTCCCTCGTGGTTCCTGTTGTACCGTTTACCGCCCTCCTGATGAAGCAAGAAAAACGTGGAAGGCTTACTCCAAGTGGATCTTCTTCAAATGGATTTGTATTTCTTTCTTTTGAATGTACAAAAGTAGTCAGAAATAAAGGCACTGGAAATTCAAGCAAATACACGGTGAATCAGCGGCTAGGAAAATTTCCTTTCACGTTTCTTCTTAATACGGCAAAAATCACTCTTAGCAGGCCGTAACTATGTCTTTCACTACTAAAACATCTTCGGCCGCAATTTACACTGGCGATTACTACTTTTAACAATTTTTAATCCTTTTCAGCATTTCTCCCCCGACAAATAACACACTACTTCTTGGTCACCTTGAAGTTTTATTAATTAAGTGCTCAGCACTTTCTCATATAAATGTTAACGTTTGGTTAATTCTAAACGTCGATGGTCACCACTGTGGGGATTCGATACCCTCAACAATAAAAAACTAAAATTCACTTTAAATGCATTTAACTTTATTTCGTTTCCATTAACTTTAACTTATTTTATTTCTATTAACACATGCCGTCTACTGCAGGTCGCGTGGCGGCAACAACCGAGTGAAGATTATTTCTCTGACTAAAAGCTTCTTTGCGGCTCTCTTATCACTCGGTGCCATGATAACGGCACCGGCGATCGTACTTGTGCAATTCGGGGGGGTTTCATTGTGCCTCCTCCATGGACTATAGAAAATATCCATGGATCAGTAGTTCACTCGATTGTTGCCGCCACAAGACGATCGATTACCATCCCAGAGGATCATGGTTCGATTCTATACAGGTCCGAGGATTTTCGTTTTTCAGAACACAGGATGGACGTTAAACAAGTTCGATGAGCAATTGTTTACAAGCTCAATCAATGCTAAGGAGAGGATTGCGCGTCATTGAAATGATGGAAAAAGTATTCGACAACCCTGTGTAAATTCTCAACTCTAGCCAAAGTCAGACAGCGCCCTCTAAGCCATTACGCTCTGGATGACTTAAAAGAGATTTCCAGGGTAGGGATCGAGGCACTGTTAAGATTCCTAAACTGCACACGATGGGAATATCTTAAGCAGTTGGCTAAAGAACCACTTAACTAGAGGTATCACTTTGTGGATTAACGGCCGTAGTGGGGGCGCCTTACAGCTAGGCCTATGTGCCAATCCTATGACTCAATACACGGAGTCGTCAAAAAGCACCCAAACTTAGGAGATAGTGGAATACCGCAGTGCCTTTGAGAGTTGAAAAAATGCATCCAACCAGTTTGCTTTTATGGGTAAAACAACGTCCCACCGAAAAACTAACAGACTTCAAAAAGTTTGCTCCTAACATGGCTCTCAGTCTCAGTCTAGATTACATACCAAATAAAACAGTAAAGCTCACAGCAATGTTGCCCTTTTGATAAAGTATGGCTAAACGTTTTGGTTTAGAGGCCAAAAAACTAGATTAGGAACTTCTATCCAAGCGTTCAATCGTTAGTGTACTGAATGGTGTCATATCCAAACCTTATTCTGGGGTCTCCCAGGGGTCAATTCTGTCACCTGCTTTATTTTTAATATCTATAAATGGCTTAGTTTCAATCGTTTCTTACCTACATCACAACCTTGGGCGGAGGGCAGCAGAGGTTAATTGTTGTCGAGTAACCCCCGTGCAGGCGGCAGGGTTCCACAAACCCGAGTGATGCTAGCCCTCGAGTTCGTGAAAGCTCGCATCACTTACTTACAAGCTGCTGGTCAAGCTATTGACTTAACCGCTATTATAAAACTAAGAACTGTCTGGGGGGAGTCCAGCGGAGAGCCTGCCTCGGGTGAACTCCGTCCAGGCGACGAACTTCCACAACTTCGATCTGGTAAATATAGCAAAAGCCCGTGGAAGCTCGCACCACTGGGGCCGATGTTTTAGAATTATGTTCGAAATAACATCTATACTCCAGCCGATTTCGTCTTATTGAAACGACGAAATATTAGCAGGAGGTCGATTTTTCCAATTAACATCGAATTTCATTCGCTGGGCAGTCTTCATTAAAGATTCATTCTTAGATTTCCAAGTTTCGATTTCATAGGATAGTGGTTAAGTAAGGCCCTATTATCGAGGTCGAAGTTCGTACGAACAAGTCGATGGGTCTTACGAAAAAGATATTGTTTCAAAATGTTGGTGAAAAAGATATTGTTTCAATTTATTGCTGAAAAAGATATTGTTTCGGTTTCTCGCTGAAAAAGATGTTTCGGTTTCTCGGTGAAGAACATATTGTTTCGTTTTCTGGCTGCAAAACATATCAGCCAGAAAACGAAACAATATGTTCTTCACCGAGAAACCGAAACAATATCTTTTTCACCGAGAAACCGAAACAATATCTTTTTCAGCAATAAATTGAAACAATATCTTTTTCGTAAGACCCATCGAAGTGTTCATCGAATAAATTCCCTAATGGTACGCCCACACTAAATCCACGCTTTCCTGCGCGTTCTCTGTTTAATAATTATCATGGACATGGAAGGTTGGTCTCTTCTTAATCTATGTTCACAGATCTCAGTAGTAACTGGTTAGGGGTCATCCATAAATTACGTGAGGCGATATTTGCGATTTTTCAACC
Source organism: Thereva unica (assembly GCA_949987705.1). Classification (NCBI taxonomy): domain Eukaryota; kingdom Metazoa; phylum Arthropoda; class Insecta; order Diptera; family Therevidae; genus Thereva; species Thereva unica. The sequence continues at coordinate 16,449,850 of OX465283.1, read as the reverse complement.
CCCCCTGACGAGATGTCGTGAGATTTGGCTCGAACCCCTCCACCCCCTACCATCTCTGTATTTGGGGCATTTATCGTCAGTTCCGATCTGAACTTCTTATATTCACTCTCAAGCCATGAATTTACGGCAAGAATTCACGCCAAATCCACTCGGCGCTCACGTTCGCGCTTGTTCGCGGGTGTTCACGGCGTGAGTCTGAAGCCGCCTTGAAGTTTTTGTTGAGCCCATGAACATTTTTGCGCGTGATTTTACCTGAATGCCACGGCCTGTCAGGCGGATATCTGAAGTATCATCTCTCAGTCAACTGAGTAATCTGTGACCTTCGTCGGCCTGTGCCGGCCCACTGCCTACGGGGGCGGCCTGTAAGTGAATGCGGGTCTTTAATGGAGAAATATGTTTTACTTAATTTAACCAAGTTTTTTTTCGCAATTTTAATCTGTTTCTTTAAAAAAAAGTTACGTGCACGTAGGTCTCGGCACATAAACTTCGCTCTCCCCTACGTGAGATTGGGCGAGATTCGGTACGACCCCTCCCTCCACCTAAACGCCTCACGTAATTAACGGACGACCCCTTAGTCGGAGTCCGTATCCCTAGAACAGACTTATGACTAACTCAATCAACAGATACATTAAACGCGTTCTTGCAACATTTCCTCCCCATCCTTGGCATTTTAGGCGACAATAAGAAACCCCTACAATAGAATGACCACATATTCCAAATCGTCATCCAAGAGTTCAAACATAGGCTCCTTATAACCCCAAACCTTTTCTATCCCCTGTACTAAGGTAACTACTAGACTTTGCACTACGACGTGATCAACGACACGACGGACTGGTAGTACCAAGATTGATTCCTGACTTTAGATCTGCCACACAAAAAATTGAGGGAGTGACTATGGCATAACAGATTTAATACTACGCCATTCAGAATCACTTATGCTAGTCATGAGATGTGTGTTGTGAATAGATCTTTACCCAGATAATTATTAAGTAATTTCATTTAGTTTAAATCGACCAATACTATAAATTCATTGCCTTTGTTGCTTGTTTTTGTGCACACCATTACTATGTGCTAAATTTAAAATCAATAAAAAAGCCGCGACGTTTATAGGTTCCCCAAAACAAAAAAAATTCGGCCTCATCATAAACAAGTCATCAATCTTAATCTTAAGTGTTGCAAAATGCAAATAATTTTCCCATCGAGAAACCGCCTTTGAGATCGGCAGACGCGGATATTCAAATCACGAGATTTTGCCATTATTGATTTCTCAAAGCAAATAATTCATTTGGCGGCTTGTCCAAACACACACTGTCTCTCTCGCCTTAAGTCATACTCGTCGAGATCTGATCGAGCCACCATGAAGGACCGCGGGAAATTCATTTTCGAGCACTCGAAATCAAACAAGACGCAAATATCAAGCGCAGCCACCATGAATTGAAACGTATAGCGCAACGACGACGAACTAGTTGGTATCCAAACATCAACAACATTTCAAATGTTCATTTCGAAATCATTTCACGTTCGGCGTGGAGAAAAAGTTCGACTGTTGTTTGTTGTTGTTGTATTGTTGATCGAGCTTCACGGCTATCGATTTTATTATTACTGTCCGCGTCGTCGCCGCCGAAACTTTGGAGCGGACCGCCGCCGCCGCTTTTGCATCTCGTTAATCGTTATCTGATTCTTAAGCCTTGACATGGTGTTAAGAAAGCGCAACATTGTGACTGCTAATGGCCAGTTTTTGGCACATTATAGACAGACATTTTCGCGATCGAAACACGAGATCGACGAGGGATTAAGACCCTTTTTCGATATGGCGTGGATCGAGTGTCTAATAACAATCAAAAATTTACATTCCAAAGTAGATGGAAGGTAAAAAAAAATAGCACCACGACCGCAAAGAAAAAACATAAAACAAATTGACGGACGCGCTTCGTCGTTGGCGACTTATGCAGATTTGTAGCGATGACTATCTGGATCTGGATCATGCATAGATTTTCGCTTTGGCGGCTTGATTGACGAACTGGTTTCAATCGACTCAATTCGACGCAGAAGACGCTATGTTTTTTTCGATTCGTACCAATATTTTTATCATTTCTCGGATGTTACAATGACATCCGAACTGATTCGAATGAATTTTTTACCAAAATTTTACTGCACCACTTTTAATGGGTGTGTCAAAAGCTCGATTTTATTACTCTTCGGAATTGTCGAAGCTGTTTTTAATTTCCAATCCGAACTAAAACTGATCTCTAATATGGACGAATTTTGTCTAGTTTTATGTCGTTTTTTTGGGTCGTAAAATAGATACTACTAAATCGTTTCTATAAAACCCAAATGAATACTCAAGAGACTAAACTGAAAGATAAAAAGCGATAAAAGAAAAATGTCTTTTAAGAAACGTCTGCTCTTTGGCCAAATCAAAATGGCATAAAAACTCCCGGTAGGTCAATCTTTGCAACTTTTTTAAGTTCAGGGATTTTCGGTGGTTGTTTCTTGTCTTTTATTTTAGCGACTTCCTGGCGATTAGTTAGCGACGAACATTGGACATTTTCGAAACGTTGTGACAAGTTTTGCTTCTATTGTTGTACGATTTTGCAATAAAGATAAGCAAATTGAACGTTTTGTTTGACTGTGACCGGAATTTATTTGATGGAGAATCCATAAATGAGTTTTATGGGAAATTATTCATTTTATATTCAGAAGGAAATTGCATAATTAGTAGCAGGTGTACATGTTAAATTGGTGGCTTTTTTGACACATTTAATACCGTGTCGAACGCTTTAGTGCAATATACAGTTTAAGCTGAAGGAACACCATTTGAACTATTAGCAAATTGGAAGTATGTATACATGCTAGCTTTTATCCGCGATCTTGTCTGCGCGGATAGATGTCACATTATGCCTTAATCTCAGTCCCCGGGTTTTAAGTCAAAGTGGTAGCCTGATGGGTTCAGAGGAGTTCGGTGGTGAAGAAGGTTTCTCCCTGATTGACGCCTGGGAATATCTTGGTTTCGATTACGGGTTTGTACAGAGTTCTTACCTGAAGCCTTTTATCAGTTCACAGTTTTGGAGGGTTTAAAATGCACAGAAGCATGATTGCAGCGCCAACATTGACGTAGAGGAAGAAATATGGTATTACTGGTGGATTAACAGTGAAACGGGGTAATGTACAGCACTCGCGACCTCCATTACAGATTCATACTTCATATGCTGAGTCGGCAGCTTCTCTAGCATAAAGTTGATGAAGCGAGTCGTTTGTTGGAGCCATGATGCGCAATCTTGTCCAGCAATGTTGAGGTATATTTTGTCAGTTAAGCTAATCAGATCTCCAACAGTACCGTAAAGGTGATACCGTAGTCCTAGATGGCCAGTCAGATAACCCACCAGCAGCCTTAGGTCCGCTCTGTTAAAAGCGATAGGCCACTTACCCATTGCAATCGAGACCTTGGAGCTGGATCCTGCGTCACCAGCCCCTGTGCCATGTTCCATTTTTGACCCGTCGGTAAACCATGTTTTGGATCCCCAGAACTTTGACGTTTTGACACTAGACCACAAGATAGACAACTTGAGGCAGGCTTTAACTTGACCAGAATTTAAGGGGATATCAAACTTGACAGAAAACCAACATGATGGCAAATAGCTCACGTTTTTTATTAGGAGAGTCAGAGACCGAGGCTTCTTCCGCAGTTCGAAAACAGAGTGCTTCGTCCTCTAGCAAGCCAAATGCTCCGCATGCTGCCTGATCTGTTGAGTGGACTGCTTCTGCCGTATAAGGAACCTATCTGCCAATTTTCAAGTTTGCAGGCATTAACTCAGCTAATGATGACAATATAACTAGTCATTTCAGTGAGGGTGCAATGGAATGTCTCACTGCTTCCTCCTCGCCAACACTAGACACTGAGATTCAATGTACGTGGTCGTCTGGGATTTCTCCTTTCTTCCTTTCCAGAAGTGTCATTTTTTAGTTGATATTTTAAATTTAGAGTAGCCTTAATAAACCATCTTGCCGGCTTAACTAGTTAATAGTAGTTCCGCTTAGGTCGAGTCTTCACCTAGCATATGGTATACCCCCTTGTTCGCCTGGTGGTCTGGTAGAGCCAGTGTCGCAGCCTGGTAAGCAGGATTCACTTGTTTCAGGAGGCATAACACTACCACGAGGCTGTCTCTCTCGACTGTCGCAACCAATCTGGAGTCAATCATGTAGTAGTCTGTGAAACTATATTTATCTTCCGGTCTTCACAATACCATATCTCTCGGTCACTTCAATTGATCTCGGAGCGGTTAAGGTGTGCGACTACCAGATGATCGTGATCGAATCTACTCTGCATCATGGTCCTCGTCTTTCCTATCTCCCACCGAGATAACTTTGCTTCTTTCTTGTCTTGCCTCCCTATAAAAAATTCCATGCCCTTTTTCTATCACCGAATTCAAGCTGCTGTTTACCGAATATTGGGTGGGAGCCGGTGGAATAAACAGTACATTGCCGTTGTCAGTTCTTTCACTTATCTCTCTACTATCTTTCCGAGTACAGTAAATGTTGTGACTGACCAGCAATGCCCCTCTAGTTACTCCTGTAACGCATGTTAGCAACATTGTCAATCAGATAGTCCAGGGCCTTGAGCGAGCCGCCTTTAAGGAGATCAACTGCTTTTGGTCTAATCTCGTCTTTCTGCTATCACTGATTAAGTCCAATCAGAAGCTCCGCCCAGCTAGGCCTGTGTACGTTACTTCCAACGCCTTATTTCGGCCAGACAACGTCCGCCTGAGGTTAGTCAGACTCTGTTCCGCGATGATGCATTTGCGCTGATTTTGCTTACGCTTTACCTCTCCTGCTTACCTCCAGTCCGATTCCTGCAGTAAAGGACGTGTTAAGCCCCTGATTTGCTCTTGTCCGTAGTGGTTGGTCTGGAACTCATTACCTTTCAGCTACTTGTTCCGTACCCATCTTCGAGACAGTTGGCCTTCTCTGCCTTCTGCGTTCCCTCTTTCTGTTCTGTTTCAGTCGTTTCTGCAGCATCCACCTAGAGTTGAAATTCTGCACTACTTTCCTTCTACTGATATATTCTTACGTTGCGTTGTCCACCTTCTCTAAGGATGATTTCTATTTACTTTACAAAATTTCATAGCTTGAAGTTTTTTAGTTTTTATTTTCTAAATCTAAGAATATCTTGAATGCAAAGTTCGGTACAACATCTCTTTTTCTGCTATATACCAGATTGTTTCTTTATGACGATACATACTAGGGCATAAAACTAAGCATCTTCTCTCAATTAATCATTCCTGGAAACTCTTGCGAAACCGTTTCCCCCGAAATAGACTGAATATTCCAAAATCTAACAAACAATTCGATCTTAACATAAATCCAAGCGCCCAAGTAAAATTTATTGCGTGGCTTAAATTACACAAAGCCTTAAATTAGTGCATTTCCCATCTTCTATCTCTGCTCGCAATTCCATTACGAAAATATCATCCAGAGACTTAATCGTGTCTAATAAAAGTCTGCCCTAGATTAAAAAAGATCCACCGAGCATAAACACTAGAAATGGAAGCCATAAACGCCAGCAGCAAGTGAATATTTAAATCCTCGACGTGTTCCAAGAATTCCAATGTATCTGCTACAGAAATCATTCGAGCAATCGCTCCGATCCTCGCCGCTTTCCAATGGCCAAAAGTCCGGATCACCACTGAAGCCGGAGATCCACCGAGGATGCATCGGGAAGGCGCATGCATGCGGCACCATTAAGACAAAGGCCGTGACCATAAAGCCGCATGATGGCCATCATCATCAGCACCACACTTCGCAGCACGGCGGCGGGGCCGGCGGTTCCCATGGCCAGAACCACCACCGAAAGAACAGCGTCAGCTCGGAGACCATAAGTGATAGCGGCTCAGAGATCTCCTCGTGGAATTCTAATGAGCTCAATCAGCGGAAGCAGCAGCACAATGGCGGGGGACCCCGATGCCCCGATTCTAGGCAATTGGCCCTCTTGAAGTCCCCGGCAACAACTAACCGGAAGACAATTGACGCGATCATTGCTGGGGTCGATGCTGGCAGGGCGCCCAGCAGGGCCAACCACCGGCGGATTAGACTGCACAGCGATGGCGACAAGGAAGGCGATCAGGAGGATAAGAAGAGCAGCTTTCAGCGGAATCGCAGTTTTCGGGTACCTGGATCTGCGGCCAAACAGGTAGGTGCCATTGGACCCAGCAATGGCACTGCCAAGCCGCCGTGGCAGACTGTCTATGCTAAGGCTAGAATGGCGGCGACTCCTAGCCCAACTAGGAATGGATTGGCGAGGAACGGGAGTTTCAATAGTCGACTTAGAAGTTCGTTCAGAACCAAGAACGTGGTTGAATGGGGCTCCTTGTGGGAGAGATCGCTCTCTATGCGCAGCGATGGGAGTCCCTTCAAGAACTTTGATAAGAACTTGAACAAGGTGAGATTTTGTGTAGGACTTTAGTGTCGCTTTTAAACTTAGTACAAACATTTAAATGTGTGGTCGACAAAATTACTAAAACGATTCTCTTTTTCTTTCCAGGTGAGTCCAGTTCTAAATGGATGTTTTTTGGTATGTACAATTTGTTGTGAAACTTTAGAATGATCTTGCTACTATATAGCGATAAATCGTTCCAAGGTTTGTGCAGGAAGTAACTCCACATGATCGTGGAGAGTACTTTGAAGAAGTTGAATTTGCGTAAAATTTAAAGGTCTTTGGCAAATATATAAACAAAAATTTCAAGATCTTGGATTAAAGCTAATCAACGAAATCAATCAAGCTTGAACCACAAACGTTTCCTTCTTGATTGGACAAGTTGCAAAAGTTTCTCTTTAGGTGATTAGAAGGCGATTGATGTGTGAACGGATTAATTTGTAGCATAAGAAGGAAGTTTACGAAATATTTTGGGGGAATAGAACTGGCACAGTTTATCAACATACTATTGCCGTAATCATTTAGTTAGTTAGATTCAGCATTGTATGGATTAGATCCGCTTCTCGTTGCCTTGAGGTTTTGTTGTTGGGCCAGGCAAAACTGAATTCAAATTTGATCCACCCTAATAAATCAGTGAAAAAGTGTTCATGGCATGCTACTGGATAACATTGAAATAAGGTTTCGAAATATGTTTTTGCATTGAGATGAGCTTAGACGATATATCATTCTTAGTAAGCTTTAGTGAAAAGAAGATAGAAAGAGGAAATAGAAGAGATCCCTCCGATCTCATCCCCATTCCGAAGTCATCTGGTTTGTTATCGCAGGCTCTTGAATTTACCATGCAAAGTTTGGTCTATCTCGATGGCATGACTTGCTTGTATGATCTTTTCCCCTTCTTACCACCCACCCTAGCCTCTCTCCAGAATCTCAGAATATGAAGCAATATTGATCCCAGGAGAAAGGTGGATCACCCATGGCAGAGCTCCACATGACCATAAAAAGGCTATCTGATATCTGGTGCCTATCGTTGATAGCACATTGACGCAGTACCATTCATCCCTTCAGCACGATTGTTTACACTTGCCCGAGTAAAAATAAAAAATGGGCTTACAGCGGGCGAACACCGGCCGCTTGGCTTTTTAAGGGGGATATGATGGCCGTAGAATTTTAACCATTTTTAATGGGAGCATATACGGCCTCACGACACGAAAACTTGACCAAAAGATTTAAATGGCCAAGAATTAAGCTGGAAACGCGGGCATTGCACGGCAAATATGAGCCAAAAAGAATCTACGTCTCATTTATTATAGAGAAACCCAACTGCATTAGGGTTTGTGAAAACATCTCTATATAGATGTCAATCATGTTTGGTGTGCACCCGTTGTAAGGCCATATTTTATATTTACTCGAGTGTGGATTGCGGGTTCTATTGAGTAGGTCCTCTCTAGATCCGCCGTATTTAGTCTGTTTCACTGCTAGACTGGGGCAGCTTGTAACACCTCATCGGCCAAGCACCAGTTCAGCCCCCCACTGTGGCAAACTAAGATTTTGTATCATGGTTTCTATACTCTTAGTTGGAAGGTTAGAAGGCGATATGATAGGTTGGACGGTCGGAGGGTGCTGAAGCAGACAGTGATGCAGCTGACTTCTCAACTCTAGTACGTCGTTCGAGTAACGCATCAACGAACTTCTAGTCCGTAATATGCGCGAAAAAAAGAACTACATGATAGCTTGGCTGAGTCGACCGGGCCTGTCTTCTATCGCGAGAAAAGTATTGTCGTGGACGCAGAAAGGCGTTGCTTTCAGTGAAGCGGATCAATCGCAATGATAATTGCAATGACAATTTATTAGAGCTCGTACAACCCTATGACGGCTCCAATTGAATCACTAAAGAGCGAAAGGAACAATAGCCAATGAGTTGCATGGCGTCGTTTTGCAGCTCGTCAAGCTACGCGTATACTGGTTTTGAAGAACCAGCGCAGATATAACGTGAAGGCCAATGTAGGACGTAAATTGCAGATCGAGCTGCTGGATGGTGCAGGAATTTGTATCTTTTAAGAAACTCCATGCATTGGGATGATTGTTTGTCGATTTAGGATTTGTGGTCATTCCGTGCCACATCGCGATTTAGTGGTAAGAGATAGATTAGCGTGAAAGTGTCCAAAGACTGACATTCTAGGCAGATTCTATTGGACCTTCGAATGTATTTCGTCTAATTGAACCGGATAAAATCGGATCAAATCGATTTAAATCGGATCCCATCGGACCAAATCGGATTAAATGCGATCAAATCGGACCAAATCTGTTCAAATCGGCTCAAATGCATGTTATACTACATGTTATCCTCCCACTCATTCTAGCTGATAAATAGCTTATGGCGAATATCTGGATGCTTCGAATTTAGGCGTTTGACCCTTATTATATTGTCGACGATTCTATTATGGTAAAGGATCATGTCACCGCGAAATGCTCCAACTCTTGCCTTTGGGATGTCAGTCGGATTTAAAACTTGGAATCGCACGAATCGAACTTGTAATCGCGGAGATATGGTCGATCACTAAGATGCAAGATTTAAATACGGCAAAACCCAGTACGTCCTATGCTCTATGTCTGTACAATGTTTGACGTTGAAACCGATTGCTCAACAATATTAAAAATTGACATTAATGTTTTTTTAAGTTCATGTCCCATTCTGTCAAACCAAATCATATCACAGCCGCAATCTAAGCTAATTACGATCAATAATTTCACTCGATATCCGACACCATAAACAAAACTTGGACCATGTGTTGCAAATGAGCCAATTAGCCGGCAACCTAATTCCCTTCGCCTCCTATCGACCCTAGATCAACACGAGACCCTCAACCGCGGCAGCCGCGTCTCTGTGTGCAACATTGTCAACAGAACCATCAGATAAATCCCGCGCTGGACGCACTCGATCAGATCGCCTGTCCCGAGCAATTTATCGAAATAATGTTATCTAACGTCGATAATAATTTATTATGCATATCTCTCAGTTAGGTTTTATCTAGTCGGGTCTGCCCGATGCGAGCTCCGGCTGCGAGATTTATTGCCGGTCTTTGCGCTGAGTAATTTCTGTTTTGTTTTGCTGTGTAAGGAACAGCGCCCGAATGGGGCACAGGCACTCGACTCTACAGCAGCCCCAGAAGTCGGCTCGATTGTCTTCTGCGCGCTGTATGTCTGTTTTGTGTCGAGTGCGGCTGCACCAGTAACCTCAGCCAGCTTCGGCAGATCTATCAATTTCCTTCGCAGTTGATGCAAGAAGTCGTGATCAGCTGCAGATTTTACTTTCGTGGGAGTTGACCTACGTACAGGATTATGTCACGGCGAATTATCCACGAAAGTAATTCTTATTCGATGCGGCAAGACGTTCAGGAAATAATGGCATTGTTTCTGCTCCCCCCGAATCGATCTGCGGAAGCTGTAAGTGAAATTTTTCCATTAAGCGCTGCAGCTACTTGCATTTTTCATCGCTGCATCTCGCAGCTACTGGAATGATTAATCGAGTATCTGGGGTCACCAATTATTCGACTCCTAATCACACGTTCGGAGATAAGTAATTAACTCGAGAATAATGTTTCGTGGTGCAGTTTATCTATCAAAGTTCTAATTAGCTCTCCCCTCAACGAATTAATTTCCAGGCAGGAAATTCTTAAGCAAACACACCGAGACTCGTCGCCATCGATTTGCGCATGCGCGAGGTGCTGAGACTGCTAAAGGTTTCGAACAAGCCCCGTTCTTGTTGTTGTCGTTGACTAATTGCAAGGTTGCCAGAATGTTTGCCAGAGTAATTATTATTCCATATTTTTTTCAGGTAATGAATAGAGCGAGAAATACCCCACGGTACTAGGCACTTCCAGCCATGCCTGGGACTTAAGTAACCGAGTGCGCGAGCGGCTTCGTGATGCAATGATTAATCAACAACAACCGCAAAGTGATTGGGGCCAGGCGACGTGTTCTTGGGGGCTTCTTCTTTTGATGTTTTGTTTCTTCTTCTTCTTTTTCAAAATCTTTTGCGGGAATTTTTCACCTCCAAGAATAGCAATGGGCTGAGAGTTTTTGTTTGGTGTTAAGTAATGGAAGGTAAACTGTTAGCATTTCGAAGAAGTCTCGTTTCGTTTTTGGCATTGATTGAATGAATATAATCAACCAAAAAAAACTGCTTTTTTAATTAAGCAATACCGGAACTTGAGTTTGGTTTCTGTTAACAAAGGTGTTACCTCCTTAGAAGGAGTGCCCCAGCACCTGCTTGCACACATCAGAATTACTTAAAATTCTGCATTTGTGGGTTATTTATTATGAGTTTATTACGAAGGTTATCTTGATCACATCAGAACTGAAGTCGTTTGTAACAAGATGTCATTTAGGCATATTGATTGGGTTGGCTGTGGGTTTGGTTGATTGCTAAGTAACATGAAGCACTTGTTCCGAGCATACAGGGTGTTCCGGGAAAAAAATTGAGATATTATCACCTTCACGATTGAAGCAAATCGTATATATGACAAAGAGACATAAAAAATGGAACTTCACTGAGTGCTGAGCCTTTATCTTATTTGTACCATTCATGACAGTTCGTATTTCATCATTTTCCGTATTGAATTTGTGGCAATGTTAACCTATAAAACAAAAGCCAAGACGTAACCGACCTTGGCAAGAATTCCATAAATACTTTTTCCGCGAATAGAACTTCAGTTTCGATGATGGAATTTTTTATCCTGGTTTTTACTTGTAGCATACGGTACGGCAGGTGGTCTAAAAGTTAAGTCTTCCGACTATCATCTAATCAGGTACTTAATGAAACTCGTGGACTTTTCATTAAAAACTTGTATACAATTCACATGTTGTCGTTCTAAAAAAAGTCTCAAAATTCTTCTTCTGAACGAACAGCTCTAGACTTTGAAACTTACATATCTATACTCTCTATAGTCATTTTATGAACCCTGAATGAATATTGCATGAACATACATGCTTTAGGGAGAGTTATCAAGTTAAAGAATGCTTAGAATCCAAAAAAATAGTCGACGAGAGGCAGTAAGGTTTTAAATAAATATGTCTACTACGGACCTTCTTGCGTGAAAAGTCTCAACACACGAGGATGCATGCTTCTGAAGCAAAAACGCATCTTGAACTCACCTACAGAAGTGCTCCGAACGATAAAAAAGAAGATTTCTCTCGCAAAAGAAGATTTGACCACTGAAATAACCCGCCAGAACGTTTTTTATACGATAAATGCTCAAAGCCCATTTGCACGGCCTATTCTGTGGGTTCTATATAGAAATGTACTGGAGAGAAGAGAAAAATAAACTGCCAACGTCCACATGCGATTTCACACAGATTAGAATTTGACCTAAAGCAGCACGGCTTTAGGCCGAAAAAATATACTGACGACCTCCTCGTATGTGTAACGAAACATCTCAACCAAAGAATTCATCGGTTTGGTGAGTGATTTGTTACTCTAGGATCTGTACTATACTTTAATATATCGCCGATATACCCTTGCTGGCCCCTGTGCTGAAAGCCGAGTCGTCACGACAAGTCGTTTGAGTTGAACAAAGTGACGTTTCAGTTGAATTACGACTTTCAGCAAAAGGGCCTATAGTGGAAATGCTAAGTAGAGTTTAAGCCCCTGTATTGAAAGTCATGATTCAACTGAAACGTCACTTTCTTCAACTCAAACGGCTTGTCGTGTCGTGACGACTCGACTTTTAGCACAGACGCCGCTGCTATGCTGAAAATCGTATTTTCTGTCATGTGAAGTGAAGCTAATGAAAGCAGCGGGCCACATGCAAATTCTGGGGTGCGGAGCCACAATCTGCCGTTGGTAGAAGGCTGGTAAGGAATCTCATCGAGAAATTGGCTGCCGAACAATGCCTGAACTGCTAAAGCGATTGTTGCAGCAAAATTTTGGGGGGATATTTCAATAGCCTGGCCTTCATCGCTGCGGATCATTCGGTTTTTATTAAACAAAAACAATGAATTACGGAACAATAGCGAAATTCTCCCAATCTCCAGAAACCACTCATAAGTGATACGAACAGATATACGACCCGTAATAAGACGTTGCTGCTAACAGATCTGCTAGGTGTTCGTTTGCAGCGACTCTTCTCAGGTTATGATAGAAGTGACAAATCGGGCGCCACCCCTTTCGAGGTCTTTGTTAGCCGTTTGTAGGTGGAGAAGTGGAAAAGAGGAGGACCGTGGGGCTGGCCGGGATTCAAACCCGGGACCTCTGGGGTGGTAGCCAGACGCCTTACTCCCTGCGCTACCGAGGCCCTCAAAGTGTAGTGTGTTATTATTCGCTAAGATCGCTTCTCCCTATGGTGTACAGGCGCGGATCTAGAATTTTTTCCGGGGGGTCACAGGATAGAAAAAAATAACAAAAATAACCAAATAAACAACACCTTTCAGTCGTTTGGTTAGTTTCAGGTTTTTATGTTTGCAAAAACTAGGTTTTGTTCGTTTGGTTTTTTTTGTTTTTCGGTTTGCAAAATATTGTTTCAGCTCTATTTTTTGAAATGCGTGCTGTTTTGGGGGGGGGGTCATGACCCCCGTGACCGCCCCCCCCCCCCCGGGACCGGGCCTGATGGTGTACCTCTATTGGTTTATTTGGTTACTATTTAGGATTATTCTTCAGCTCAACTTAGCCGCCAGCTATTGCATAAGGTTTACTTTCACGTTGAGGGTTATAAGAGCTTCTTGAATCGATTCGATACGTACATTGGTGCAAGCGCCTTCAATGTCTGAAAAGATAGTGTAGATAGTTGATGTTAAGCTGACGACAGTAACGTCCCATCAACCGTTTGGCGAGAGGAGAGTCGATGACTCTTTCCAGTGTCTTCAATGTTAGGCTAATCAGTCTGTAGTCCTTCACGGATGATCTGCCGACACACGCCTGCCTTCGACCCTGGGAATGTAACTGAGCATCACGAAATTAATTAAAGAAAGGAAAAGGTATGCTTTACAAATAGTAATAAAAATTAAAGCACATGCCTTAATATTGTACTCTTGAAGTAACTGGTTTTAATTTTCGAAAATATCAGGGCTTTGGTTTTCATCCCGGTCCACTCAAGTCCAAACAAAACAACAAAAACACTTGCAGTCCACCTGCAAGTTCCAATTAACTTCCACAACGAAAACATCTTTAGCCTTACAAAGTATCCATGACCCGAGCACCGATAAACCGCGCTGATAAGCCCCCAAAACACGTAACAACTTTCTGCTTGTCCTTTTCGCTCATTGATTTCAATTTACTGGATGAAATTCTTTGCATAAACATATTGTGAAACCGTGAAAATCGTTTACGGCGCCCGCAAAAAAGTGGCGGAAAACTAAATTAAACGATTGCCGCACGGCGGTTACCATCCGAAAATTGCCAATAATTAACTCTTCGCAATTACCACAATGTCCGCCGCTAAAATCCTCGATCATGTTCGCAAGTTACAGATCGACTGATAACGTCCATTAACGCATTTCGAACTGGGGACGAAAGGCATCCACTTTCCTCGTCGGATTGGTCAACTTTCGATTTTTAAATGGACGCCATGCAGCCGAGTGTGGTGTGCTCCTTCTGGACATTATCTCGGCAATTCTTATATGCCGGCGATAATTGCCACCCTTGAGAGCTGGAACAAGCCTCGAGAATTTCAGCGTTATCGCGAAACGTGGCAAATAGCACATGTGTGTTACTTTCTTGGGGTACCGCAAGGTTGTGCTCTCCTACAACGCTGTAATTACAGAGCGTTAAAATACCTGCAATGCACGAGTTGTTGTTATCGTGCTCCTCCCCGGGTTGTTCCACTAATCGGATGCGTGGAAGGCTGCTTTATTCGCAGCCTAATCGATGCTGAAAGTAAATAACCGCAGATAAGCGCGCTTAAGTACCGGGCGGGAATTCATTAATATGCAACGATATTAATCGCCCCGATAAATGTAGGCTGCGGACCCCACGCGTGGTGCCTTTTATTGCCGCCATAATCCGATTTGATTTCTGCTGCGGAAAATGTTGCCTGATAAATGCGGTCGATTCGAGTGAAATGAATAACCTGGCGCTCCGCTCGACAACCTGTGTTTGCTGAAATTTTAATCGCTCGGGGTTTAAGTCTTCATTATTGTGGGAATCAATAATATGGAATGCAGAGCGAAGCTGACGAAGCTACTTCAAGGTGAAAATCATGTCAGGGAGGTGAAATGGACTAAAAGTATATTGAACTAGATTTAACAGTAGGGGGTGGTTGTAGAGAGCTCCTTGGCATTTATGTGGATGTCAGCTGGTTATTTATTACATTCACTTTAAAACTGAACGATGATGAACTGAAGCTTTTTAATGGAAGTGTGCTTATGAAGTGAAACTGCCACATTGTGTACGATATTTTCAAGCCAATTTGTTCACTTAAGACTTCATATTGATTTAAAGCAACCGGAAATACTTTGACTGTTGAATTTTTGGCAAAACTTTCACAAAGGCTACCATGTTATATACTACCATTCACCAAAACCCACATAATTACATCAAAAGTTAAACAAGAAACTTGAGTTTGATTATCGAATTAGGGACAGACAATATTGACTCAGTCACATTTGATTTGAAGGTGAGAAAGGTGATGCGGATTAAAAACAACTCCAAAAATGCTCCGTTCCAACGCTGTTACTCACATTGGCGCTGCATATAGCAGGACTGAGCTAACCACCCTCACCATCAGGAAGCAACAACTCGGTCTAGAGCCCCAAATTTAGCCTACGGTTGATCTTCACACCAAGGCGGGCTGTGGCTGAATGATTTGTTCCCATACCTTGATCCTGGCAGACGCTAGTTTGTTCCTTTTGCACAGATTCACTTTTGTGCTCAGCAAAGATCAGACCACTGCCTTCAGATCACTTGGTTCGTCCATAATTCCATCTCATGCAGGCGTCATCCTACGAGTGCTACTCAATGTTATCCGTGATCCCGATCGTATCTGCTCCTTTTAGGAGGCGTAGTCATAACACATCATTATACTTGGTGATGGTGATCTACAGAAGAGGGCTCAGGACGGATCCCTGCAGAATATGACACCTTGTTCTGGAAGCTGTCCATCCATCTTTTGATTCACAATGAAGTGGTCAACCTACTTTTCTTTTTGGTTGTAAGTGTTTGTCTGACTACCAATCTAAACCCAACGCGATTCGCCTGCACTGGTTAGAGTAATCACATATTCCATAAACGCATAGTTCATATCCATCTCCTCATGTCCTCCCAGACTCTATATTATCTGATTATCCTTTCTCTATCCTTCGAACTAAGCTTGCTGCCAGACATCTGACCATGACGTGTACGAGGGTGACACCTGGGGTGGTAGCACGTAAGTTGTTTTAATCGACCTCTTCATACAAAAATTTTTGTAACACTTGAATTTTTGTATGAAGAGGTCGATTGAAACAACTTACGTGCTGCCACCCCTGAACTTAGACGCACACATAAAAAAAGGCCTCAAATGCAGATGAAAAAGTAATGCATCCAATGATCCCAACAACGGCAAAATTGCACGAACTGCAATTCGTATTGCTTCCGCAACCACCGTATTCTTCTCCAGATTTAATATCCAGTGGCTATTAACTGTCTTCAAATCTCAGAAAAATGCTCATCGGAAAGAAATATGCATCCCAAGCAAGTGGCGTCACGTACTACAGCTGTAGTATTATCAATTGAGATTCTCTGTCCAAAGCATGGCTATGATAGAAGCATTATACTTATGCAGCTGTAACTTTCTTCTCTTTGTCTATTTTTCTAGTATGCAAAAGTATGTTACTTACTTCGTAAAAGCCTGTTTAGTGGATGTAGTTGCTACCCTCATGCCAACTTTACTTGGAAGAGAATCCTGATATCATATTAGTTTATCATCTCTTTAAAGATAGCCGCCTGTGGTCGACCGCTTGGACGTTATGGTCGCACATTTTTATTTACTGCATTTTATTCCTCCTATATCATCATTACCACACTATAGAGGTGCTATTACCACACCCAGTAGATTAGTTCTCGTTCGATCCTCGAAGTCAAGCAGCCATTAGTTACATATGTACAAAATATGGGGACCGTTTAAAAACTCTGCGTACCGTCCGCACCTCCTGTTTAGTGTTTTCATTTCACTCGCATAATGTAGTCCGATTCAGTATCTTTCGTAACCGTCTATTACCACCGATTACTTACATGTATTACATAAATAACGTGTATGATGAAAATAGTATCAAACAAATGATAGTGCCTAAAGAAATTATTAATTGTAGTCATCATTTACAGATTTTGAAGAATAAGTAGCCGCTGTCAGAAATGTAAACATGGCAACTGATTTTGAATCACGTTGATATGGCACAATATTTTTCATGTATCTAAAATCACTCTACAACAACATAAAAATTTATATCCCTTTCAACGATCCATTAGTTTCACTGATGTAAGCACTAACGATTCATCAACCATTAGTACTTAATCAAAAAAAGCATTAAAAGTCAGCAGCGGGTTTGGAGCAGCGATTACCACTTAGCTTTCATTTGAAGTAATTTTTGTTGTAAATTCCTCCCATAAAAAAGTGAAAAATTCGAAATATTTGTGAAGTAGTATTATTTAACAAATATTTCCTTAAAAAACTACCTATGCCAGAGCTCCTTAAGCACAATGATTTACTCCAATAAAACCAACACTAAATCTCAAAATAGCACGGGATAAGCACTCGGTGGTAAGAAGATCCATCCCAGCGCAAGGCCATAACTCTGCTTAATGTGACCTTTTCCCTCTCTAAAAATACCACAGAAGAAATTTAGTGCTGGATGGAATCAAAACGCCAGATAAGAGCTGTGTAAAGAACTGCCTAAAATCTCGGATAAAATCTCTGCTAAAGGTTTTAGTTTACATGGAAGCTAGATGATAATCAAAAGATACAAATGTGGACAGGCCGGAACAGGATGTTGAAGTGGTAAACGACTCTAGTGACTTCATGGATCATGATAAATGCCTGCTAAGAACCGACCCAAGCTTATTGCACAATTATACAATAAATATAAAGTTATCCTTGATCTTTTCCTTAATGACCGAGCAATTTTCAATATTGCCTATAATCTCTCATTCTTAAGAGGTTTTTTGCAGTCACCCTAGTGGCATTTTACGGATTTAATTAGAGGCGCGATGTGCAAATTGCTTTGCCATTAAGAGAGAAATTGCGGCAATAAATTTGCAGCCATGCGTGATTGGGTTTTAAGTGATCTAATTGGGGCTCGCTGGAGCTGCGGCAATTATGCACTGCGGCTGGTCGTGGATGGTGTGCTCTTTATATTGATGACACAGTGCTCGTAACAGGGAAAAATTGGAAGCGATAGATCAAGATTTATTTTTAACAATTGTTAGCAAGTATGGAAATGTGGACTAACTTTGATGACATTATTCCCTTCAACGGTACTGACATTCTAGTTAAAAGCTCATCAGTAATTGCGAAATAGATTTTAAGCAAACAAAATCAACCATGTGGTCTTAGAAAAGAAGGGTGGTCTGACAGAAACCAACTGAAAAACCTTATATCCTGTGCTTCTATAGACTCATTGATCCTCCGCAGGAGTGCGGCAGCCTTGACCAAATTTAGTCTCTATTGCCGATTCTTACACTGAAATGCCACTATCCTGAACTTCGTATTTTCTGTCATATGAAGTGAAACTCATAGAGGTTTCATTAACTTCACTTCAAATGACAGAAATTACGACATTGAAACGGAAACGCTGCTGTTGAGGTACTAGAAGTTTACGTGGCAAGCGGTTATCATCCATTCGGCAAACATATCCAAACCACCGACGTTATTGTATTTCTTCTTCGAACAGTGTCTATTGATCGTATCTTTGTCTGACTGTCTCATTTCGAAGGCAATCGCGGAGTGTAACACCGGCTCAATCATCGCATTTGGAAGACCTCAAGTTTGTTGGCGTCCGGCTTGAGCAGTTTACGTACTTTCGTTTTAATGGTAACATTTGTCCCTTTCAATATGCACCACTTGAGCGAGGCGAATGTTGCTGTTGCATGGCAGATGCGGTCGACGATGTCACTTTCTTTTCCTCAACCAAAGATCCTAAATATTTGAACATCGGAACCTGTTCGATTTGGGTTCCATCGAATGGGGGATGCGACAAAAATGTGGAATAAGTTGTCCGTTGCTTCGGCACCCGTAACGACCAAGACGGCGCTATCGTCGGCGAGCATGAAGTCGTTTACGAAGTTGTTGTCGTATCGAACTCCGCGTCGTCCATCGAATGCTTCAAGTATAATCTGGTCAATCACAACGTTGAAGAGAAGTGGCGAAGCGACGTCTCCTTGTCGGATAGCTGTTTGAATCGGAAATTGCTCGGATAAGTCGCTTCGAATGCTGCTGTTTGAGCCATCGTACGACGCTTGGAGAAGTTGGATAATTTTCAATGAAACGTCCCAAGGCTCTCTATAAACGAATTTTATCCTCCATTAGCTGGCAGAGAGCGAATATTTGATCAATACATCCTCGATGTGGTCTAAATCCCGTTCTCTCCGGGTCGCTTGCTCCCGATGTTGATGTGGTCTCGATTGTATGATTTTCGTAAATACTTTGCCGACGATCGAAAGAAGGCTAATACCGTGATAATTCCTGCATTCCTGACTGTCGTCTCTCTTCAAAATTGGCCCAATCGCTTTCTTTCACGCCGACGGGATACGATCCGAATGCCATATGTGTGTTATGGTGACGCGGAGTTGTTGTGTAGTTGTACAGTTGGTAGAAGAATTCTCTCCACAGATGCAAACGCCCATGGGTAGAGATCACGAAAGTTCCATCCAATTTTTTTGTTGTTATCGTTTGTAGGCCCGCCTTATTCTTCTTGCCTGATGGTGGAGCCGTTTTCTTCGCTCTTTGTAATCACATCTGTAATTTCGCTCGAACGAAGATAATGGTCCTATCCCCATTCGGGACCACGAACTGCACGTACGTCTTTGAGCGTCGATCGGAATCTTGCGTTGACCAAAACGTAATCTAACATCGTCAAGTCGTTGCCAGACGGATAACGACAAAAATTACGATGCTAGGTCAATAAAAGGCTTGAATCAATCGGCAGGTGATGGTCGATTGCACAAAAACCTTGTTGGCAGCTTGTTAGTCAACCCGAAAGTTATTGGAGATAGCGCCATTTGATCCTCTTTAGCTACCGTGAGCGACTTTAGGAATGTCGCAACTTTGCAAAACTTTACTCTCTACTATCATGGCGACTATTCCACAAAAATTCGCACTCTCCGGTGTTCACAATATAAAACTAGTCTTCCTCCTTCAATCCGTTTCGCTCACACTAAAGTTAAGAAATTTGGTCATGTATAGAACAACTCGATTGTGGAACAATGTTTTGCAGTTAGTATTTCCGAACCCCTGCAAAATACAAGTGTTCATGACCTGCATCATCAACCTCCTTCTTCCGTACAGCCTGAACTCTTCTTAACCTATGCTATCTTCAATTTCTTTCTTCTACCTAAGCTTTGTATTTGATTTGAAGCAAGTACCACGAGAGTACAACATGACAAACTGATCTAGGTAGCATATGGATCTGACTACCATGACAGAAGTCGATTCCATTAAGAAGTAATAATTGAATTGAATTGGAAGTAATGTCCATAATGCTGCATACTAGGAAGAGTCTCGTTTCAATCATTCTGACACGTATCGTAACCTTTCAAAACGCCCAGTTGTGCATCAAGAGAAATAAACATCAATCCTCTCAACTCAATTCATTATTGATTTTGATTGTGCAATTGCGCAGATGTGCTCCTAACATAATCGACATCGTTTCAATATGGACGGAGTCGTTCCTACATACATAATTCCAAAATTAACAATAACATTTCATGTAAAACCCTGTTTGTGTCTTTCAAGGAAATTTCCCAACGTTTTACTCGCATTACAAACACGGATCAAATCCCTTTCATTCCAATTCCCGGCATAACGAAACCATTCCACGAATTGTTTGTAAAACAGAAATTCTTTGATGTTTTCCCACTTCCCTTGGGTCGTCATTGCTCCAAATTTGAATCTATTTAAAAACTAATAATTCGAAAACCGCAAAACAAGTTTCCCCCCATTTGACGATAACTTCACACAGTCAATTACACATTGGAAGGGGCGCTCCATAGTGTTCCCATAATTCATTCGCGTAAATATAGGCCAAAGACACGTCCATCCCACCCATTGCTACCCTCGTCGAAGCTTGCACCCATATGATGACGAACTTTGCTGAGTCTCTAACTAACACGGAAGCTAAGGTTCGCCGGGATCGGCACTGATCATTGAACTCCTCGCCGTCATCGGTCCAAAAGCGCCGGGCGAATTTAGTTGTAATTCGTTCCAGAAAGTCCAGAAATAAATTCAACCGTCGTCGACGATCATAATTGAACGGCGAATCGCTCGTAGTTGAATGAACTATGACGAGCCGACACAGTGGATCTCTCGTGGTGGGACGCGCTCTCTCCTCGTCTGGGGCTCGGCCTGTGATGATGCATTTGGTATGCAGCAGCAATGCACCAGAAATCGTGGAATGCACTTTCTGACGAGGACTCACTCAGTGATCTTAATTTTGTTGGTCTAATGTTGAATGATGAAAGAAAAGTTTTGTTTGCAGCTTGAAAATTTGGTGGATTCCTTGGTTAATGGCTTGTTTTTTTGTTTTTCTTTTTAGGCTAGAATAGACCAGGATAGTTCGACAGCTTCCGGCGAAAATGTGTGGTTGGTGCACAGAGGTGGATTCGCAGCAGCCATTCGCCTGCCGCAAAAGCAAAT
Organism: Thereva unica; assembly: GCA_949987705.1. NCBI lineage: Eukaryota > Metazoa > Arthropoda > Insecta > Diptera > Therevidae > Thereva > Thereva unica. Next base: position 16,428,601 of record OX465283.1, on the reverse strand, counting down.
TGAGCCGGGCAAGGTGCTCATTCAGTTGCTGCACAATGGCGAACAGATGACAGTGGACGAGGATGATATCGAGAAGTCCAATTCGCCGTCTCTGGATCTAGTCGAAGACATCTGCCAGCTTAAGCACCTGAACGAGGCTTCCGTGCTGCACTGCCTTCGACAGCGGTACGCCAGCAACCTTATTCACACCAAGGCTGGCCCGATTCTCATAGTCGTAAATCCGATGGCGCCGCTTTCATTGTACTCAGAGAAGGTGAGTCTTTCTTTTTTTTTTCTTATTTTTATTTTGACATGCAAAATGTGTGCAAATAATCTAGGGTACGCGCGCTCATGTTACTCCATACAGCATGGCTTTGTGAAAACAGATTAAATTGCAAATATTTGTTCCGAAAATTCCCGTTATATCGACCATAGGTGTTTGCCATTCTCAGGTATTTTTGTGGACGCTTTCAGAACATTATTGGAGGATCTTTGGAATAAAATACAGAATTGATGAGTTCAAAGACTTCCCAGACCAAAACACAAACACCAAAACTATAATTCCCAACCTCTTGGTCCACTAAAATAATAGCCATAACAGTCAGATTGGACATAAACGCATAAAGCCATTAACAAAACTATGCTTTCAACAGTTTCGAAAATTTTCGAATTTTTCGCTATGTTTAGCGCCGAATTAGGTAATGGGGCAATGATAATAAATCAATTTGACAAATTTGGAAAGGTGAGAGATTTCGGAGATTTGCAAAATTAGAATACCTAAGTTATCGGGTCTAATTGTGGCGGATTAGCGGGGGCTAAGGCAAAAAAAGGTTACTATTAAGCGACCACTTTTGATGCAAGAGCGCTGGAAGTCTGTTTTTTCTTCATATTTCTTATCGGGTCTCCTCTGCTGATCGCCCCAAAACGCGATGCAAATTTTTTAGCTAATTTTGGAAAGTTGGAAGTAATTAACTCATAATTTCGCGATAAATTTATTATGTAACATAAAACCGGAGGAAATGTGATATTGAAGCTGTGTTTGGAGAATGAACGGTTGTAGTTGATTTTAATTTTGGTTTTATCAAGGTGGTCTTAGAAGTTATCGTAAACATGGGAGTTAATAAGGAAAATTGTAAATATTGTAATGAAGTCGATTTAGTCGACGTAAGAAAAAATGTTGAATCAGCCAGCTTTGTACGATTAGTCATCACAACAATGAATATATTTTAAGACTCCATTGAAGTTTGCACTACTTGAGTACATAAATATTATTTGAAGACATCCAGAAACGTAGTTTGACGTATTTTTTGGAAACAGAGACACGTCTTCTGATAAACGAGTTGATCAAACTATAGGAGGAGGAGGTTTATGCAAAAAGTAGGTTAATAAAACCAGTGCCCATGTACGGTAGGTTAGGTCTTTTTAACCGGCCCATTATTTTTCTTGTTATAAGTCGGCCAAGTCGCCCTAGAGATAGTACAGGTTTCCTGTACTCTCTACTTTTGGCTGGTGGTAGCCAAAATTAGCGGTTTTGACTTCACCAATTGGACTGCTAACCAACTCGGTCGTCGAGCTCCGGAGAGACTCCCTGCCTGGCTAGGTAATTGGCTTTCTCCCCTCTATGTTCTTATGACCGAGAACCCAGATGAGGGTCACGTTGGGTCTTCTACCAAGCCTATCTAGTTCAGCTCTACATCGCTCCGAATATTTGTACATCGGACTTTCGCAGGACATCTCCGTTGTCCACTCTCTTCTTGAGGGTAGTTCGGTTGTAGTGACCATACCCTAAGGTAGCAAATTCATAATATTGCTATGTCCGTAGGGTTTTGAGGTCCAGACTCCGGATTCCCTCAGTCTGAGGGCCCTACACTAGGCTAAATGTTTGATGTTAAAGTCCGTAGGGGGAGATAGGTGCAAGAGAACGTCGAGAGCTTTGGTGAGGCGTGTCCTCATGGCCCCTATTGATCATACTGTTGCCGTTCTCTGGACCCTTCCCAACTTTATGACGTTTTCCAGTTGAGTTTAGGCTCCAGTATTAGGCCTAGAAATTCCATTCTGGAGGTGAGAGTATGCCCCTCCAGCTCCAACCTCGGGAGATTAAAGATGGAAATTTTCGTTTTTCTTTAAAAAGCATCACTTCTGTTTTATCTGAATTGACTACCAGACTGCTACTGACCAACTGCTGCCGGACGCGATCACAAAACTGAACCGACAGGAATCGCTGAACGCTAGCGATTTGGGTTCTCGATGTTCACGCCTAATTTAAACTGCCTTGTTGCGATTGATCGCGATCGCACTTGAAACGCAATCGCTTTCGCGAACACGGCGGTGTGAATCGGTCTTAAAAGTATGACAAAACACCCTGCAACTGCTTTGGAGGACAACTTCAACGATGAGAGTGCCTTGAGCGCAGCTTGACTGTCCCAAAAAAAGATTGAAGATGTCTAGAGCAACCAGACTAGTTTCACCAAATCCATGTAAACTACGGTTGAGGTATTCAGTAAGGCAAACTAAGGGTTCGCCAGTACAATCGAGACCTGGAAGTTGGATGTTACGACATCACCCCCAGTACCATGCTCCAGTATTTATTAGATTTAAATAAAATGGGATAGTCAAGAACCTTTTTCACCAAACTAGTGGGCTCCCTATCCAGATTACCAAAGGCAACCCCTAATTTATTTTGACTTGATTCTAAGTAACTTTATCATTTTGATTGCCACCTATCTCTCAGAAAGCATCAAAATTCGCTGGTTACAGTAGGTCCTTTGTAGCGCACAAGTTTGCTTTAAAGGCTGTTTCAAGGGTGCCCGAGATGAACGTCCTGCCAAACCTAGCGCTTTTGCCTCAGACGCCGCCACTCTTATCTGCCCCTAACTTAGAGATGTCCGGGTGCCATAGGAGACCAGGATACCTAGAATAGCTTATCGTGTATGCTCACGGAAGGTGGCTTAAACCTAGGAATTTTGCAGACATGGAGTCCAACAGCATTCCCCCTTCCGAAATCTCTTCCAAAGTACTGGTATTTGTAAAATGTCTCCGCTTAAGATCATTTTCCAGATTGTCTTTCATTTTCAATCGCAGCGCAGCACTCTTAACAGATTTCTTAACTTCAAAATGAAAGAATACCAACTTGAATAGAATCTCCAGCACTGCTGTCGGCGAGGTGCGGTTAGCCACGGCTATAGAAAGCCAGGCCATTCTCTTAATCTTATTTATTTTGCTAGTAAATCTATTAAGCTTGGTTCTATACCCCTACGTCAAGGCCCCGTTTGTTATTATGATGGTGATGTATATAAATGTACATTACAAGTTTGAGATTTAATATCGCTCATCGCCTGCAGGGACCAGTTCCGTATAGCCTGGCAGTGTAGCAGTAAATTTTGTTGTAAATGCACCGCAAGCGTTTCGCCGGGATTAACACAGCTATTGCTACGCTAGCGCACTAGCTACTAGAGCTGCTCATGATCCAAAACTTACAAGAGCGAAGATATAACACTTTCCTGGGGAGATCTTTTTGCTTAAGTATTCTCGCCTCTAAAAGAAGACCGTTAATTTGCGAGTTGATAACATAGAGACGATTCAATCTCAAAAAGTGCTGCCCAAACCTCGTATTCGTAGAGTCCTTGCCATGATGTCAAAGGATGAATTCTTGAGGCCTCCCTTATTATCAAAGAATGTTGTTAGGCCAGACAGGGTCAGTCCCTCAGACTCAGTGGACTTTCCTCCTTGGACGCGTCCTAAGATGAGCAAAACAAAGGATAAGTGCATCGTTTCTCCCTATCAACAATCTTTTCCGTTGTAAGTATGTGTAATCCCAGCTCTTTTGCAGCAGTATGGGATCAGATTACATTACCTGGAAGTTATTTGATAGAATGAGTATTCAGTATTATTGATCATCAAATTACTCCAAGAAGTACTTTAGACCTTTCAGCAATTTGTTGGATATCTGAAGTTAATCAGAAGACCACACAGCCTTCGTTTTCCTATAAATCTGTAAGGAACTAAACTTCTTTAATAAATTTATAAAAAGAACATTTAAAACGCAAAAACACACCTTCGGTCACCTTCTTACCTCCAAATCATTATTGTTATTCAAGTTTCTAAAACCCTTTACGGAACCAAAGCAAATGCGATGAGCGTGATAACTCTAATTTATTGATTTGCTTGCATTTCGCGAGTGGGAAGCCCTAGTAACGATTAGGAACCAATACGATAGAAGAACACTTCGATCTATTCTTGTTACAAGCAAGGGCCATGGAACATTGTCAACAAGTACGTTCGCCACCAAATGGAAATTTCTTGTTATTTCAACTAAAACACCGCAGTTTCATTCAGTTTTGTGTGATGGAAAACATATTTAAGTAATGTTTACTTTTATTTCTAGGTCGTGTCAATGTTCCGTGGCTGTAAGACAGAAGATATGCCTCCGCATGTCTACTCCTTAGCGCAGACCGCCTACAGGACGATGCTGGAGACAAGACGTGACCAAAGTCTAATATTTATGGGCCGTTCTGGTTCCGGAAAAACAACCAGTTTCAAACACGCACTTTATTACTTGGCACTGGCTGCTGGTAAGTAAATTTAAAGATTTCCTTCGAAATTCATTTTTCGATTAAAAATAAAACTCATCATCAACAACACTTTTCAGGTTCTGTAAACAAGCTGCTAACTGCTGAAAAGGTGAATGCAATTAACACTATTCTCGAGGCATTCGGCAACACAAAGACCCGATTAAACACCAATGCAACCCGGTTTACGCAACTTTTAAGCCTGGATTTCGATCATAGCGGACAAATTGCCTCTGCATCGGTACAGGTGAGAAGACTGCAAGAATCTTTATAGTTATTGCAGCAATAACTTATGATTATTGACTTTAATTACAGGTACTTCTGCTGGAAAGGTCAAGAGCTGGAAAACGAATCAATAATGAGCATACATTTCACATACTGACCAGACTTCTAGCTGGCGCTGAGGGTGTGCTGCAGAAAGAACTGCATTTGGATAATATATCACCAGAGGACACCAACCCGTTTGTTTCGTTATCACAGAAGCTAGAGGAGAGGCACAAAGCTGCAGCTGAGTTTGGCCGAACTGTTCAAGCATTTGAAACTTTGAATATTGATAGTGCCGCTGTCAAAGGAATTTGGTATATTCTAGCTGCTATTTATCATCTAGGAGTAGCTGGAGTCACTAAAGGTTTTGCATAACTAGTTTTATTAAATTGCATAATAAATTTACAAGAATTTGCGTTTTTCAGTTGGGGCAGGTCCAACATGTCGGATTCAATTTAACAATCCATCAGCAGCTCGCAAGGCTGCTAATCTGTTGGGGATTAATTTAGAAGATCTTATAGCAGTTGCATTTCCGTCAACAACATCAGGTAGCTCTAGTCCAGCACGTTCGCCTACGGATACATCTGATACATCTTGGGATAGTCTAGAGGGACTTGTAGTTGGTTTATACTCAGAGGCGATGGCTGCGGCTGTTGCATTAATAAATAAAGCAATTTGTACTTCTGCACATACTATTGCCTCCATTCTGCTGGTAGACACTCCAGGATTCCAAAATCCTGCTAGTTGTGGAGTACAGTATGGAGCATGCTTGTCTGATTTACGTCACAACTATTTACAAGAGAGATTACAGCTACTTTTCCATCACAATACCTTGGTGGCGCCAAGAGATCGTTATGCACAAGTATAAATATATTTAAATGAATGTTTTTCAGTGCTTATGCTCATATTTTATCTTAGGAATTAGTTGAAATAGACACTGAAGGTCTCCCAGAGACCCATCCGGGGCCGCTAGTTTCCTTGATTGATAAAGCTCCTCAGAATCATGTAGTGAGAACATCACAGCGAGACTTGCGAGAGCAAGATCGAAGAGGTCTTTTATGGTAATGGTTCAAGCTATTGGTGAAATTAACTTTTTAAAATCTAACTTTCTTCTTCTTGTAGGCTTCTTGACGAAGAATCAATGTATCCAAACTCAAACGACGAAACTTTCCTTGAGCGTCTCTTTTCTCACTATGGTGATCGAGAACATCAAGCTCTACTAAGAAGAGCAACTGGATCGAGACAATTTGTCCTGCAACACTTGCAAGGAACAAATCCTGTCCTATACTCAGCCAATGGCTGGTTAAAGGCAAGTCGAGAGCATCCAGCAGTCAAAAATGCAACTAGATTATTGCAAGAAAGCTCCAGAGAAGAAATAAATCGCCTTTACGTTGGCACACTAACAAGAGGCGCTGGCAGCGTTTTCTGTGGATCAATAGCTGGCTTAGAAGGAACACAGTCACTACGTCGAGTATCCAGTATCCGAAGATCATTCACATCAGCTGGTGTTAAGCGAAATTCCGTAATGTTACAAGTTAAGTTCACTGTTGACGGGATTATCGATACACTTCGAAGAACTGGAACGCATTTTGTGCATTGTTTCCTTCTCCAGCATGTGGCTGGAACGCATTCCGTTATTGGTTCATCCCCAAATCACACACTCCAAACTTATGAAGATATGGTTAATGTTCCTTTATTAAGAAGTCAAGTATGTTTTATAATTATTTTAAGATACGATAGAAGTTTTGTAAATCGAATATTATTAATTCTAGCTTCGCGGCTCACAAGTTTTTGAAGCTGCTCGATTACACCGCATGGGCTTCCCTGAATCAGTTCCTTTATCTGAATTTGTCAGAAGATTTGGTCTTCTTGGAGATGCTTCTATGAAAGAGTTAACCGTTGAACAGATATTAACAGCAAATGAGATTGATCCCTCTAATTATCGCATTGGACCTAGTCAGGTAAGTGAAAATCTTGACCCTGTTGACTGCTTTTGAAATTAGTCGATCTGAGGTGTCGTTTACATATATTTAGGGGTAAAAAGTTTTCGTTTTCTATTCTATCGCGAAAGTATGCAATTTTTAAAATATTAATTTCTGTTGCATACCTGAAAAGATACACAAGATCTTATTGCATATAAGTAGGCTGCTTCAATAGCATTTACGTATATTTAGCATAACTTTAGGCTGCGAATGGATAGTGTTCACAATTTAATTTTGGGGAATGAATGATCATTTACATTCATACAAAAATGACGAAAAGCTGCATATGCAACTTCGGCTTATAGCTCTTAAATATTGGTGTTCCTCCCGGGCTTGTTTAATTCGGTAAGTGAATGTATCGACAATTGGTAATGTAATTCTCTCAACGCAACACCTCCCTTTTAGTACCTGAACGAAGTTTTATTTGTAACTAAAGTCTTTTAGAAACATGGCTCATCTAGCCACTCTTAGTGTGACTTTTTTTCATTATTGTGGCAAGGGCATTGCAGTCGGTGATAATCTTAATCGCCCTTCCCAGAACGTAAAATCTCCACTTCTTTAGGGCGTGTAACTGTTCATCGTCATTCTCCCGTTGTAAGACAATAGCTCCGAGTTCGTCCTTACTAGTAACGGCATGAATCTCCATATGGGCCTCTGGCGTCCTAGGAACCTTTGTAAAGTTTTCCTAACATTTGGTATAGGAAACTCAGTTACTACTTTTGTTCCTTTCTCTGATGGTCGTCGTTCCCGCTAGACATCCCGTTTTTTTTATAAAGAGGGGCGCATTACTTTTAGTAGCCCACGGGTGTCGAATATCTTAGGACGGCCCTGGTTAAGACATAATTTTTTACAAGTATTAAATAATTTCAGTTTTTTATATAAATTTAAAAAAAAAAAAAAATGTTATAAAGCGCTACAGCCCAAATCGAGCCTGGCTTACTCTAGAGCATTTATCCAATTTTGACGGTACCTTGCATATATCCGCCGTTTTGGGATACGATTGAAAATTTTGCACCAGCCTACTTGATGATTCGAGCTGCGAGGAATCCCAGTAGACTTATCGCAAAGTAGTTCGCTGACTCTTTGTCCCTCTTGGTTGTTTAAAAGGATCGCTGGCTTAATACTGACCACTGAAATCAATTTCTGTTGTCCACGTATAAGAAGGGTAAAATGTTTTGTTTTCTTTAAAATTACCTTATAAGGTAATAAATGGTTGCTGTAACGGTCGTTTCACAGCATCATTCCGTACGAACGCATGATGACATGTCTTTAATTCCTTATGAACGTATGTGTAGTCTTCCAGCTTCTGCATAACAGCTTCGGAACTGCCCGTCTGTGGTAAAGAATTCTCCAGGGATTTCAAATTTTTCTCCGTACATTAGTTCGGCTGATGCTGTGCATTGATGCTCTTATTCCAAGCAGCCAGTTTCTTTGTGCATCGTTGAGTTGCATGGCATTTGATAGTGGTCTTAAGCGTCCTATGGTCGGCTGGCTTGAGAATGATATGGTGATGATCTGTGTCTCTTAATCCCCAACAGCTTGGCCAGCTCTCGTCCTTGGTCGGTAATAAGTGTTCTTTTATGGTATCAGAAACTTCATGGGCGAAGCGTCGAAATATTTGTACTGCATTGCACAAACCAAAGATCATCCAAAAGGTGCCATTATCATTATGGCTGTTTTCGAAATGTTGTCTGGGTTGCCAGGGATTGTGCTAAAGACCTTCTTCCTGATGAGTTGGTGAGCGAAGTCTTGAATCTCGGGTATATAGGTACAGTAGAGGCGATAGAACCGAACCTTTAGTACAGTGTAGTATAGTATAGTATAGTGTTTTCTAGTCTAGAGAGTCTGCCACTGCATTCTTCATTATTTTCAAAAGGAAAGATGTGTTAGCCTGCCTGGAGGAATTGGCTTCAGTTTAGTTATTTTTGCGTGGTTTTGAGAAGAGTACCATTTTGGTTTGTCTCGATACCGCTGGAATGTGTCTGTTGCTAAATAGATAGCGAAGATTTCCCGAAGCTTAACTGTAATGATTTTGGAATATGTGATGTTTTGAAGAGAGCCAAAGTGTGTTCTCTCATCATTATTGCCATTCGATTTGGAATAATCCAAGAATTTTCAAGATGTAGCTGCCTGGAATGTGAGTGACTTTGGAGACTGATTTTCTAGTAAACAAAGTTTGCTATTTCCTATGTACTTTTCATGTTCGAGCAGCAACTTCGCTAGGAATCTCTCTTCGTCATTGTCGAGCTTAAATCATTTCTCTTTTCTTGATCTTGTAATTCTCCTAGCAACTAGTCATTGTACCCCACGTCCTTTCAGTGAATTTTAACACATTCGTTTTGCAGGATACTCTCCGAGTTTTAGTTCTGCCTCCGTTGTCTGGAGATACATAGGAATCCTCAAAAGGAAAGGCCTGCACGAATGATTTGACATTGTTGGCTAATCGATCCCCTCCCAATTGACTACCCTTCTCAAAATTGGGGAGGTACAGAGAGTAGCATATGCGACTGCTCTTCATCTAGCATCGCTGCGATTCAGTTTGCAATAACCTGATTGTTGTAGATTAAAAAATTTAAGTAAAAGTTGTCCACGAGTGATTATCGTTGGTGCTGCCCTATGAATTTTTGTGCAGATGGACGATGCAATCAATTATCAGTCATACTTTTCTTATCACAATTTTTCACCACTATATTCAGTACCCTTTGAAAAAATGAAACCTATATCATGGTTTCAGGGCGTCAGTAAGATTGCCAACAACACACATGTTCACACTCCGTCAATCGCATTTGAAATTTACACACAGTTCTATAGCTTCTGAACCTACTTTTGTAGATCCACGGCTTTTGAATGAGGACAATATCCAACTTCATCTCATCAAAGCCTCGTTTCATCATTGCAGATGCCGCTTTGCTATGTTGAAAATTCAGCTGCCAAACCTTGCTTAACCCAGATAGAATTGGAATTGTTGATTTTCTTATATAAAAACGACTGCACTCACATGAAAAGTGCCCACCGTTTTCCATCTAATATTCTCTGTACAATTGAATCCAACACTGCTAACGGTAAAGTCTCCCCATAAATTATTTCATAAAAATTAACATGATTTGAATTGTAGAATTGAGCCGTCGCAACAATGGAAAGCCTGTAATGAAATGCGACCTTCAGCACCTAATCGAGCAAGCAATTTAGCATTCAATTAGCAAACTAACCCAAAACATAGAAGCGCGCCCAAAAAATATTATCATAAACACGTCAAACGAAATTTTCTCCTCGCGACTAATTGTGGCGATATGCGGCGACACACCGCGCAAGAGCGACACGCAACCGATCAGTGCTGCCAAAGTAAAACTGCCAATAATTATGCAGAAAACAAGCCCACGGCGCATACCTGGCGAGAAAACAATAGAGACGCGCGGACAATCAAATATGAACTGGGTCCACGTTTCTCCTCTATGATTTGCGCGCTCGCGTCTATTGTTTATTTTTATATGTCATTATGATTCGCGTTATTCGTCGTTGACTCTTTCGCTTTGTGGCTGTTTGATTTGGAATTATTGTCTGCATTTATTATGAGCAGGGACCAACCACCGTGTGCAGTGAAATGCCTCGGCGTCGTTTATTTTCTAAGATATGTTCGAACCGTACGTGATATAGGTACTACTACCCGATCCATAAATGTACGGTCAACGGGGTCAGTACACCCTGTGCACTGATTCAATTAATTTTGGCCGGTGTCCATAATGTACCGAAATTAATTCAAATTGTGTCTGGCCACTACTGGCCTGAGCACAGATTGACTCCTTGGATGCAGAATATGTTGACATAAATCATTCTTCTCTGGGTACTGACAAGTACAGATTGATTGCGAGATTACCTAACAAACAATTAATGGATTTTTGGAAGTAGTACGCTTTTCTATTTTTGACTCTTGTTTCTTTTTTTGTTTAGGAAATGTGTTTCAAAATAGCACAGACACTTGCCGTTTTGTGTGAAAATAAAACAAATTAAACAATATTTTTGTTGAATAGCTTTCTTTAGTTCTGTAACTATGACAGGGTTGGGGCTACCCTAGGTCTATTATCAATTCTTCTTGAGTTCATCTCAGAAACGGGTTGCATATCAAATGAAAGCACGTCTTGCAAAGTCGTTTTAAACTATTGACCCATCGCAGACCTTACTATTCCATTGAATCCGTTTCGGTATGTTTACCCTGGGTTAAAGACCTGACCAATACGCGAGAAGGACATGACAGTTAAAGGAATGATGCACCTGGAAATTTTTTTGTATACTGCTCTTTTCTGATTTAAGTCACGTTACTGTCACCTTTCTATATTTGGTAAAATTGCCGGTTGGGGCATAGAGGTTGAGGCGCCCGACGACTATTCCTGAGCTTCGGCTTTGATTCCTCACAGCAGCATAATAAGACTTCGATACCCTTTTTCATTTTCAGTGATTTTTGCTTCTTTTAAATTTTTCGTTTTAGCAAATATTGTCAGCGGATATCCAAACGAAGAAATGCCTTTTACGAGCTTTCAGACAGTTCTTTTTGTTTCATTACCAACATTAAACATCAATCAACATTATTGTTTTGGCCATTATCATTATAGCCTAGCTTCACCGGCCGAACTGCACAAGTTCGAGCAAATTGGTGAGCTGAACTTGAAAATAACCTCAGTTCGCTTACAAATTCCGCATATTCAACGGAGGATAAAACAGACACCTCAGTTCGCCCAACTGGATTCGAACTGAAGTTAAACGTATAAACTCGCTCAAAAGAGGGGAATCAACTGGAATAATATAATAGAATGCAATTCCAGTGAACTTTTGCATTTCTAACTTCCGGCCAAAAAGCAACAACCATTTCAAGCACGAACTAAACATGAACTGGCCTTTAGAAGGTGAAGCCACTTATGTGGATTGAACTGAACATTATTGAACTGAGATAGGTAAAACCGGGGGCATTAGCGTTGGCTTAGTTGGTTGATCGGGGTACCAAAGTTCCACTAAGATTGGGTGTTTATCTAGCGGGCGGCACACCTCCTTGTTCCGCCTGATAGTTCAGCACTGCCGGCGTCACAGACCTTGTCAGCTGGTTAGTGGGATCCATTATTTTCAAGAATCGTAAGGCTCCAATGAAAATATGTTCCGCTAACTCCAACGGTTCCCTCTGAACCCTCTCAACTCATACAATATCAAGAGTTCAAACCCGGGGTTACCGCCACCTCCTCCTGCATCTCTAGAACCTATCGTATTCTCTTTCTATTCTTCGAACTGAGCTTCCTACTAGGCATTGCAACGACATTAATATACAGGGTGAAACCTGAGGTTAGACTTTCACAAGTGGAGACCACCAGTTCTAGTGGGTCTAAAGTTCTAGTGGTAAAACCACTAAGTTGGCAACGCTGCCGATGACATTAACATGGTAGCGTAGGTCAGGCACAGGGCACAGCAGTTAAAGAGTGTAACTCTAGAATTAAAGAAGCAGCTTGTCTTTTAGCTTATGCTAGACGGAATAGTAGCAAAGAAAGTATTAACTGGCAGTGCACAAGGCAGCATATAAAGACCGAAACGCTGGAGGAGAAGATTAGAGAAGTCCAATGCTCGACTTGGGCTATAGTATCATTGGATGGAAAAAAGTTGTCAGTGAAAACAATATACAAGTGTAGAAACATTGAAGTTAGGAAACTACACTCTCAGGATACAATGGCTAAATCGGTGCCTGTTTTTTTTGGTAAAAATTTGTAAAACGGCTTTCTATATTAATTAATAAGAAATTGCGAGTACAATGGTTCATCTAATAGCATCTCTCGCTAAACTTAAGAGCCTGCACCTACCAACAACAATGGTTGCCAATCATCATACGAACGAAGGCAATTATGCATGGTCCAAGAGTACTGGATTTGCCTACAAATCCTAACATAAGACGCTGATGATCGACTTGGCTCAAACCCATCCTCGAAAAAAGTGAAATTAATTTCCAAAAAATTCACTTTTAATATCGCTAAAAACCTCAAAACCGCATTAATTTTTCAAAATTTCATTTTAATTTTTCTAAAACGCGACTTTTTTCATTTCTCCAATTCATTAAGCATAACAAAGGCGCCATTATCACAATCGCGATTCCCATATGAGCAAGTCAGCACTGATGACATGACGCGACACCTGCATTTCTCGCTGAATTGAATTCGGATAAGAATTTTCCTATCGCGGCGGCGGCGGCGCGGTGACTCTTGTCTTGGGCTACAGCAGCGCAGCAGAATGGAAAACTTTCTCCTCCCTTTCATGAGTCCAAAAATGTGGTTCACTGGGGCATGGTTAGTATGCATGGATGCGCATCACTTGTACTTCTTAGGCAAATTCCGATACTCTATTCGCCAGAAGACAATGGCAGATTTCGAGAATGGCTTCTGCGAGTTTTTCCTTTTGTTTTCCACCTGAGTGAATGTAGAATTTAGCGGTGGTTAGGTTTTGGCCCGGAGTTAATGAACTCCAGTGTTGTGATTACGCCCGCATTAAGTCTACAGTGACTGATCTTGGCGGGGTTTAATTAAACCAAACAGACAAGAGTTGGGCAAGAAGGAAATATGGGACAGAATGGAGTCATGTTTGATTCCGTGGCGGCGGTAAACGCATTTCCGGTGTATTTTTGCTCAAGCTGAAAAAGAAACATTTAACCCGTAACTCCAGTGATCGTAACTAGGTGAAACCGATCGGGTATGATCTCGTAATTTCAGCTGGATTACAGTAACGTCCCGTTAATTTGCGTATCGCTCGGCCCGTTGCGTGACATAATCCTTGATTAGGGCAGATGGCGGCTAGAGATGGCGCTGCTGAACGAAAAGAGTGAATAGCAACAACAACAACAACAGCAAATTTAGTTCATGCTTAATTCGAAAATTAAATTCCGAAAGTGGGCAGCCCGTGACTGGCCGCCGCCGTAGGAAAAAGTGAAATTAACGTCGTATGTGATCAGCTGTGATCGCACATCGATGCGAGTATCCGAAAAAAAAACAACATCAAATCAAGTTTAAAAGGCCGCCATACGAGCTCCGCCCCGGGGCGAATTGTTTACATGCACCTGAGGAGAGGTAAACGCACTCACTTTCATCCCAATTCAAAAATTCTTCTCCTTCCGAGTCCGGCCATTTTTCACATCGGAAAAGATAAAACACAAAACTCCGGTGAAAGTAACAAAAAAAAAATTTCGCAAACCTCTTTGGTATTTACTTTTTTTGTTGGTTTTCGATCTTCAATCATCCTCCATTGCGAGGAACCAGGTTGAAGTGAAGACATCTGTGAAATCCAATACGAGCAAACATTTTGGGTGCCTTTAAGTAATCACTTGCATGCATTGCAAACAGGTATCCACACACGAAAAAAAAAACAGCAACAAACATCACACAGGTGAGTCTGGCCAATGTCCAGCAAGCACAGGTAAATTGCGAAGAAGAATTTTTGATCATGGTTATCGCTTTCTTCTTGGATCGATTCCCAGCCGATCTGGTGGCCGCTGGCTAGTTACACATCGCGTATGTGAAAAACTGTGCCTAGCGCTCTCTCAACATGAGTAGTAGAGGAAAACTTGAACCTTCAAAAGCGGCTCAACGAGTCTCTCGCCTTTACCGTTCGTGCGGTGTAGTAATTGGCAATTAGGCGGTAGCGGCACTCCCTGGGCAACAACAACAACAAAAAACACTTCACGCGCCCAGCGGATCATTATGACATGCGAGAGTCATTTGCTTGCTCAAGACCGTACCAGAATCCGCCAAAATCGCCGCCTTTGGTGGCATTAATCACTTTCACTTGTCGATCGGCTTTTCTGATAACACCTTTTTTATCTATGGTGATCTTCTTTTGGACAGCTCTGCACTCCCTGACGTACGGCAATTTGCGGAGTACAACTGCGAAACTAGACTTTCCTGTTGCGAGAAGAGTTTTTGCAAACCTATGCGTGTGGCTCTCTGGATTGGAGTTACTTTGTCGCATGGAAATTATAACCGGGTTTTGAGTTTAATTCCTGAAATTATTGTGGAAGTCATTAAAACTGGTTAAGAGTTTTTGTTGCTAATAAAGATACTAAAGGGAATTCAAATGGCAACTGTACTGAATTTTATACAATTACCTCCGTAGTCCGATCCTTCCTAAATTTATCAATCAACAAACAATATAGGTTTTGCCTTATTTTGACACAAATGTAGTTTGCGTGAATTTCAATCATTCCAAATTTACACCCAAATATTCTCCAGACCTAGTTCCGTTGTTCTCCTATCTAAACATCGTCAGGAGCTGCAAATCTAAACACTAACACTAGCAGGCTCTAACACTAGCAGGCACTTCCTCATAAAGTCAGCAGTAGTTTTTTCCTGTGTGAGGTATTGGGTCCAGAGGTGCTGCGGCCATTCATTTGGCCTATTGTACTAGAACCCCTATATCTCATATTTGTAGGCCAGACCGCTTGAACAATCTCAGCATTCTGCCTAGGGGCTTGTCGCTTAGACTTGAGAGTTCGAGCAGGGACTCCTCGAACAAAGAAACTCTGCTCCTCGCTATTGCGGAGCACTCACAGAGAACGTGAAGGGCAGACTCATCCCCTTCCAGGCAAAGCCTACATATGGGGTCCTCCGCCCTTCCTATCCTCTATAAGTGGTAATTTAGGGCACAGTGCCCGGTAATCAAGCCAACAAGTGTCCTGACATCATTCATACTGCGCCCTAACAATTTCTTGGCCTCCTTAGGGGACGGCACAGGAAGGAACCGCTTAGAGTTGGCCAGTCCAGGCGCGGACCTCCAGCGTACAGTATGCCCTTTGCAGCAAGCTGGCCGGTGTCCCAATAACCGGCTCTGGACCGATGAATGCAATATCAGAGCCCTGTTTAGCCAGGGCATCCGCACTTTCATTGACTTTGAAGCCCTGGCAGTAGTACTTTTAAACTTGTCGTATACCAGAAACGCTACATTGTCGACATATCTAACAGTGTTCGAATGATCAACAATGAAACTCCACAGTAGACCTGATTAAACTCCACCATGTGTGAATCATTTGCTGACTCTGCTTCGGAAGGGCGAGACTACTGCCTATCACATGCCTTATCGAAACATTTCTAAGTTCACTGAACTGTATCTTATCCAAGGCAAATTCAAGACTTCTATTCATCTAATGGCGCTACAGCCCAAATCGAGCCTTGGCCTCGTCTAGGGCATTTCCCCATGTTTTACTGTTCCTTGCAGCATGTCTCCAGTTCCAAAAGTTTAACATTGTCTCTGCGTCAGTCGTCACAGAGTCCATCGATCTACTCCTGGGTCTACCTACAGATCTATTTCCTGAAATTTCTGCCACCATAAGCCGTTTTGGAGTACGGGTATCATCCATCCTGATTACGTGGCCTGCTAGTCTTAAGTCTGTTGATTTTATAAACGTTTTGGGTCGTCAAAAATTTCATGCAACTCATTGTTGTATCTCCTTCGTCATATTCCATCCTCTCTCTATTACTGTTTTGGAGAGTGAGAGTTTCGTTTTTCTGTGATACAAATATTGAATGCAGTATTTGTTTTTGGGCATAAAAAGCTTTGTTAGCCCGTAGTATTTGTCTGGTTATTTCTTCCTTTTCTTCGCTTTTCTTTCTACATATAGACCCACACACTTACGTTCGCGCCTGTTCGCGGATGTTCACGGCGTGAACATTTTTGCACTTGAATTGACAACCTGCTATGCTAAGCTGTCGTCTTCGCCCGAAACACATGTTTTACTTGATTTAAACCAGTTTTTTTTAGCAATTTTACACTGTTTCTTAAAAAAATTTATGAGATATTTGCCGAGACCCCCTCTTCTCCACGTGAGATTGAATGAGATTTGGTACAGAAAAGAATTGCCAGGCTTAAAAATTCTCATGTTTACTCAAATGGTGTAAAGTTGAAGCTTTTAAAACATAATCTTTGACTTTAAGTTAAAGATATCCTTCGTTGATGTTTACCGTCCTAGGACTTACTCTTTTCCCACTAAGTGTGATTTCTGATACATAGTTATTGCCGGCCATTTCGCTGCTAAGTTGATTAGAGTATGGTTCGCAGATAAAAGGCTTCTCAGCATACTGTGGTGTAGCACCATCTACGCCGGCGTATGTACTCCAATAAAAATGAAACGCACCTTATATCTTGTGATCCCAATTCAGTTGGTACCTTAGTACATTCGGTTTTATTATTAAGCTCGAAAGGTGCGCGGCCTACTCTGAACTTCGTTTGAATTTTATTTCATCGGTAGCCAACTATGTAATACCCCGGCTTCACAGGCCGAACTGCGCAAATTCGAGCAAATTGATGTACTGAACTTCAATTCAAGTTCCCATACATTTTCACATATTGAACTCAGAAAAGGCAAGCCTGAATTTTCCCAAAAGAACATGAAATTGAGATTGAGCGTAAAAGCTCGCTCAAAAGAGAGCAATCAATTGAAATAGCATTCCAGTGAACTTTTGCATTTTTAAATTCTGGCGAAAAAGCAACAACAATTCCAAGCACGAACAGAACATGCCAGCCGGTGCGGATTGAACTGAACTTTATTGAACTGAGGCCGGTGAAGTCGGGGTATATAAAAAATTCCAGCGAAATTCTGAATAGTGCCGAGTAGTTTATTTGGTTCTGAGTGACTCGATCAGGGATGCCCAGGCGCAGATACATAACTTTTCGGTAATTGATTTAAAGTCAATAAAAGTCGGTTTCAACTTTTTATGAATGTCATGTTTAGGCTGTTACCAGTCAAAAATCCAAGCATAAATCTAAATTTTCATGACAATATTTTTTTAGAAGAATAATAAACAGTCCAAGCAAACAGTCCAAAAATGTCGCCAGATTCAATTTTCTAACGCTTCAACAGCCATCGACTAGAGTGAACTAGAAAGCGCTACATATTGAAATTCCTGTCCCACATCAGCGACTATCCACCTTTTCCCATATGCTATGAAAAAAAACCCAGCCATAAATTCTGCATTCTGCATGGTAGCTCCACTTCACACAGGTTGTACTTGACTCGCATAATTTGCGTAATTCACATGCGCCTGCGTACTGTACGCCTCCGCGCCTGAAGATGGGACCAACCTCTTTGATCCCAGGTAAACCGCTTGACTTTAATTGAACTCCAAATCATTGTCTTCTGCGCCCTGGGATTAGTTGATCTTGAGAAGATCTTCTCGGTGCATTCGGGTCTTTTGTTTGGGAATTGTGCTGAACGAAGAGGCGACTGCATGCGACCAGCTGTATGGGGGCTGGCGGCTTCATGCAAGGCTGCATCCAGCACGCCATGCCATCCGCAGTTGCATGTCCAGAGGATCGATTTCTCCACCTTGAACAATACCTGTGAGCACTTAATGGCTTCTATGCGTATTTTTGTTGTATGGGTAATAGCGCTGCAGTTGGCTGGACCCTTGCACCGAGGCGAACTTGATTCTGCGCAATGGTCATTCTGCTCCCACATCTGGCGAGTTACGAAATTTCCGCGCAGCGCGCAGTCGCGTTGGTTAAGGTCAAGTTCAGATTTTAATATTCACGGCAAGAAAATCGCGCTGTGGCCGTCAAAATTTTTATTATTGAAGATTCGCTTTTTTTGATGATAATGAAGATCTACGGAAAAAGTAGAAATAAATAAGCTTCGATTTTGACCGCAAAACTTCCTGATCCACTCGGTGTGGAGGAGTGCACTTTGGACAGATTCGGCTGGATTAGTACAATCCGCCAAAATCGCGGTTTCGGACCGATTCTTCAATGGGATGTGGAGGTGGGTGCTGTTCTTCTACGGATTGATTCTTCTATTTTTTGTGAGTAAACATTTCTTTTGGTTTTTTTCATAAATTATTTTTTTGTTTCGCGCCAAATGAATGTCATTTTGAAAATTTTGTGGTGTGCACTTTGTGTTTCTAGTTGTCTTCTTCTTCTGTATTGTGGATCTCTAACGAAGATAGATTACGTGTCGTGTCAGTTATACAATGGAGATTACATGAATATGTATAATCCGACAAAAGAAAGAGGGCTTGTGTCTAGCATTGAATGTTTTGGAACATCGGTGGTAATTTCAGCCAATTGTGTTGGATAATAATGTGCATTTGTAAGGAGCATTGTGTAAATGTCATAAGCATATGTTTTTGGCTTGGTGCTTCGAGCAATTAATTAATCTTCTTAAAAAACATTTTTTTTTCTATTTCATTTTTGGCAAGCAAGGTGATAGGTTTTATTCAGGTAGAAAAGTGAGAGCATATATGTACATGATCCATGAACTTTTTTACAAAAATGTTTGTATTTAATATTTTGGTTCGTTTTTAAGTTAATGACATATATTAGAGTTGTGAATCATCAATGATTTTATGACGTACGAAGGTGATTTATGTTGTAATTCTCTGAGATATGGGCGGTTCTATGTATGGCTTTGCCTACGTGTGCCTATGATTACCATTAGACCTTCCACCTTTTATCGTATAATTCTTTTTAGTTATCTGACTGTATATTAATGATGTTGCCAATGCTACCAAATATTGCCTGCAATGTGCAAATGTTACTAAGGTAAAGTAACGGTGGTGTCAGTATGTTGCAAACACTACGCAGGTTTTTTTAAAACTAATACTCAACCTACATTGTAAATCGGTTTGAAATAGTGCCAAGTGTATTTCAGCACCCACTTAACCTATATAAAATAAATTTTCTTATTACTACAGACTTTGTATCGTTTGCCGTACATAAAAGGAAAGAAGAACTTTATCAGAAACAAGAAATTAGTTGTGCAATAATTACGATTGATTTTCCGATGACGAAAATGAATTTAGTGACATTTAAGCTTAGTTATCCCATCTCAAGTCAAAATTCTCCATTTATGGTCTTAAAAAAGGTAATCTTCATGCCTCTATATGGGGTTTTATTCGCAGTAATATTGCTGTCACTTCTGCTCTGATGAGTTCGCAGCTATCCAAATTGTGATCCTCAACTGGAAAGTCCTCTAACGCTGCCAAGACCACTCACTGGCAACTGGGAGAGTGAAAAATGTCGCTAACCACCTACAACAGAGCGATTCTTCTTCTTTCTTCTTTGGTCCAATAGCTGGCGGTCCGAACAGGATGCCCCCGCAATGGATACGCTACTGTCGGTATCGCTAGGTCTCGAACTCCATTCACGATTCCTTTCCATTCATTCGATCAAGTTTACTACTATACTACTATATCGTGACTTGAACGTCATGACGGACTAGTAGTAAAAGGATGACGCGAAAGCTTCATCTTTCCACAAAAAAAAACTGATAATTGTTCATTCGTTAAGTCGCCCTCGATATTCTTTAGCCCGCTTTTCTTCGATGCCGATCGCTGAACTCTCCAGTCTGCCGAACGGTCTTGCCAGATAAGTTTACGTGGCCAGCGGCTATCATCCATTCGGCAAACATGTGCAAACCACCGTAGTCGACTTTTTTGTTTTTCTTCTTCGATCAGTGTCTGCATCTTTGTCCAACGGTCTCGTTTCGAAGGCGATTGCGAAGTAAGTTACCGAGAATCTGTCTCAAGCATCGAATTTGGAAGACCTCGATCTTGTTGATGACAGGGTTGAGCAGTGTCCACGTTTCCGATCCATAAAGAAGAATCGGAAGAATCAACGTTCGGAAGAGGCGTACTTTCGTTTTTCGTTTACTGTTCGATTAGAGTTCCATCTAGGTGAACACTGGTTTTCGATTGGGCCTTTGTGTGCAGTTCGGGCTTTTCCGCATTGATTTTTAACCCGTATGACTGGGTGATGCGGGAAGTGTCGTATAGGTTGTCCGTTGCTTCTGCATCCGTGTCGGCGAAGACGGCGCTATCGTCGGCGAACAACAAGTCGGTTACGAAGTTATTGTCGTCGTATCGAGCTCCGTGTCGTCAATCGAATGGTTCACGCATAATCCCATCGATCACAACATTGAAGATAATTGGCGAAGACGTCTCCGTGTCGGACATCCGTTTGAATCGGGAATTTCTCGGATAAGTCGCTTCGAACACGAACATTGTTTGGAGAAGTTGGATGATTTTCAATGGCACGTGTTCGGTTTCCAAGGCTCTCCAGCACAGAACTGCTTGTCTAATCGATGCAATCAAAAGCGGATTGAAATCGATTAAAACGATGACAGTTCGTTTGCTTCAACAATTTTTTTCTTCCATTAGCTAACGGAATGCGAATATTTGATCAATGCTTCCTCGTTATGGTCTAAATACCGCTTGTTCTTTCCGGTTGCAGACATGCCCCAGTAAAAAAAAGACAAACGGCACGGTACGCTTCCCTTTTTCTAGACTAACAAGAGCAAAATTGGAGCTTTAAAAATTTGTATAAGACGAAGAAAACGGCAAATTATCTTGTTGACCATAAAAGTCCGTTTATAACCACAGACATCCAGCGTGCCAGACAAAATAATACTCTTTTATACAGTATGTATGAACGTATTTACATCTCCGGTGACAATGACCGGACAGACATTCGTGGAAAGAATATTTTGCCTGCGCGGTTAATGTCTGTACGTGTCTGTGGGTGTCTGTCGGTAAATGTGAATACAGCATCGGAACCGTGCAGACACTTTTTCTTTTCTTTAACAATGCGATTATGGATAAATCTTCCACTGAGAAGTGTTGAACATTTTCAACAAAAATATAACTAGTGTCTGTCGTCTGACACGGCACGCTAGATGTGAATAAACGACGTCTGTCGGTGTTCGGCAAGACACTTGTCTGTAGATATAAACGGATATTTTTACTTCCCGTTGCCGTTCTGTTCGGTGACGTTAACGTTCCGTAAAATGCGAATCGTCCTCTAAGGGTGCTATAAGGATTCTCGGGGAATCGGTTCACGTTTGATTGCGTAGATCAAGAAGAATTGGTCGTTGTTAATACTTAGTCGGGGGACCGCTTGGGAAAACGATACTCGTGTTTAGAATGGTCGATTACGAACACATTCGTATCTGTAAAGCTGGCTTCGCACGGAGCGCGATAATGTGGACAGACGCGGCGACGGCGCACCATGAGAAGAGTGTCGTCCGTGAAGACGCAGGCAAGTCTCTAGCGGTGTGTAGGATCCGCCTCGAGTCGGTAATAGACTAGTACCATCGGGAACATTTGTCGAAATATATAGCTCTAATAAATGGAATTCATGTTGTTGTTTGTTAAGTTACGGGTCGATTAGAGAGGAAATCTTTCGTAGACGTGTTTGGAGATTAATGGCAATAGGATGGCAATACCTACCTAGTGCTTGGCACATTCTTTATGGATTGATGTGAGGTAGGATTTCTTCCAAAACGTAGGAAACTTTCGTAATTGCAATGCTCTTTTAGGATAGACCTTTGCTAGTATATCTTAAAAGAAATCAACAGATGCTTCACTCTCTATATTCAAAAATTGTAACAATAGACGCAGTCAAACTGAGGCGAGTGATTATATCTTTGTCATATAAATAAGCATCACCGAACAGTCATTCCTGATGTCTAAAGACCGCCTTTACACGTCCAACCATAACACAATTATAGCAGCGAATTCTTCAAATTGTTTAATAATCACCCAGCTGGAAAACCAGCTTACCAAAGCAAATACGACTAGAGTCCATTTCAATGCAACATTGACACCCAATTGTCGCCAACTGCATACCTTTAAATCACAAACGCCTTAATGCGCATGTCACTTAGACTAAAGCCGGCCGCGTATAACCGTTTTTACTGCCTTCTTCAAAGCTAAATAAAATTCCTAATAAATCTATTACTATGACACTCCCAGGCATCTATTGCCACCGGTTCCGAGAACTGAATCCCTAGACAAAGATGCTCTCGGACATTGGCTATAATATGTGCTGTGCATACATCTACTTAGGACACAAATCACGTACAACATGACAAACGACTTTTTCTTGTCGCTCGCGCGGGCTATGTTTTATTCTTCCTCGTAAATCGCGGATTTCTTCGCGTCTTTAATTTTTACTTTCTTCTAAAAGTGTCAACCGTGCTGCCACTATAGTACAACCACCATCCATGATGCCCATTCCAACCTACAGAAGGGCTAACCATCGAACTCTAGTATTTGTTCTGTATTGCGAGCAGGTGCTTCATTAAAAACTTGTTCCACAGTTCGTCCATGTTCCTGTTTGGGGATTTAAGAAGACTTCTCATTCGTGGGGTCACACATCGATGACGACACAAGTTGACAAAAGAACAATTTCGATTTTTTGTTTTTATGTTTTCGTCAAGTTTTCTACACGAAAGGAAATGATCGTTTCAATAATTTAAAGTGTGTTGCATTGTGGGCTTTCACTCGTGTGAAGTACGTGATTTGTCGGATTTAGTGTAAAGTGAGGACGTGAGGAGTTTGTCTCTTGTCGTTTTGTGTACTTTTCGGGTGGACTTTTACTCTTGATGTCACTTGATCGGAATTTTATTGAGATTATTAACACTTGAAAGTGAGGATCAATCGGATTTGTTGCATTTTAAGCTGATCTCTTTCTGTAAAAGTGAAATTGTTGTAAAAGTGAAACAAATACCGAAGTTGGCTTGAGTTTTATTTTTTTCACGATCAAGGGCAATTGTTTCAATTTCAATGTTTGATCGAGCTGCTTACAGGCCACCTGTTTGAACACACTCCATTTGTGAGCTTCGTTTATCAAACAGGATTTTGAGTTCACACTACTTTCAGTCTGTTTAGTCGATAAATTAGAGACATTCTCGTACTGAAAGTAGTTATTGGGAAGCAGTATAAACCCTTGATTCAGTTGAAAGTAAAATATCAAAAGTTATTTCAGCTAGAAATGACTAGTACCATTACACTAAAAGATCGGCCATTGCCTGAAGGCAACTGAATAGATATCCTATAGCCCACATCCAAAAACTTCTCCTTGCATGTGGGAAGCTGTATGACCTTCTCGGTGATAGATTTCATACACGAAATGTCTGTAAAATTGCTTCGAGTGCTTTAATTGCTTCGTGTACCTTATTCGAAGTCGATACCTATACGTTTCAGAGATTCAACGAACGAAATTCTGCTGGGAAGCGATCATTAAGTACTGCAATTAGTGACCACGATAATCGGTTTGTTGGTGTTGTGGTCACGATCATCGGTTTGTTGCCTAACATTTCAAGTTTGTAGAAACGCGAAGTCTCCATACCAAGCTTTCAAACATACCTGTAGATCGATACGATCGTGGATCGATTCACAAGATCGTCAAAACTTATCCGCCCCAATATCGGTCTGGATAGGACTTTGATACTGTATTTATCGGTCTGGGACGGACTTTTGGGTCACCTTGGGTCGCTTGATGAAAAATGCTTTTGACGTTCGGACTCTGAAGAAACATAACGATCGCTGGAGATCAGCAAACAATATCTTCCTGGGCCATCTCGCAAAAATGGCTAATAATTGTTGGGATGCAGTAGAAAGGATGTCAGTACACCGGTTGGTTTGATGCCCAGACACTGTGCTCTATATTACCATATATTTAGGATAGAAAGGGCAGAGGACCCAATTTTTATCTTTTCACCAAGATAAAGGCGTAACTGTAGACATTCTATATCACAGTACAATGATAGCAAGAAGCAGGGTATCTTTTGTAACGCTGACGTAGAAAGTCGTCAGGGTTGCGATGGAAAAGTGCCAAACCAGGCTTGGAATCGATCACACGATTGCATTTATTTTCCACTTAGAGCAAACGCGGCAGCCATCTTGGATTTTTTACATCCAATCTTCCCAGATAATTTACTATACCTGGAACTTCCGCATTTCGATTCTTCCATTATTCCAATCGTTGTCATGGATTTTGTCAGATCATTTCGAAGCAAGTCACTTCCACTAGACGTCCCGTGGAACGTTTAAACTTTTATTCTTCTTCTTCAGCGGCTATACATCGGAGATCCAATCCTGGCCTCTTGCAACACTTCTCTCTGCCGGTCCTGATTCCGAGCCGATAATAATAATAATAACATTTATTGGTAGAGTACAAAGATTAAACATCTTAACTGTACATAAAAGAAGAGGAAATAAAAAATATTTGAACAATTGCTAAAATAGAAAAGAATGAGAGCAGAAGATAAGAGATAAAGAAAGAGAAAGAGTGAAAAGAAAGAAAGATAGAATCAACTATAGTGGTCTTTTAAAAGCTTGCTGAAAGTTCGGCTAGATGTCGCACTCCGAATACCACAGGGCAAAGCATTCCATTTACGCGCAACTTGGACAAAGTAAGAACGATCACCAAATGGCGCGTTACACCTAGGAATCAATAATGTTACCTGTCTATTGGATTGTAAGAAACGTAGTTTCTCAAACAAATAACGTGGACACATTTTATTCATAAGCTTAAAGATAAATTTATGGAATTTTTAATTCGTGGTACGAGCGATGGTTTGCAAAAGTAAGACCCAATAAGCTGGATGCATATGGTGTAATATGATCATGCCGTCTTAGCCTATAGACGAAACGAAGACAATCGTTAAATGCAATTTCCATTTTTCTCATACACACTGAATCAAGTTTCGGGAAAATTAGACTACCATACCTCAGTTGAGGCATGATTAGAGCAATCACAAGCATTTTACGCATATCAGGTGTGAGAAGGCTAGAGCTTAGCCATAGTTGACTTTTTGAAGAACTCTGCTCTGCTCTAGACTTTTTGAAGAACTCTGCTCGTATGACTACAACAACTAAATTTAGAATTAAACACAACACCTAGGTTTCTGACTGAGTCAACATAAGGCAAAATGACATCATTTATTATAATTGGTGCAAGTGTGCTTAATACAAAGGGAGTCTTACTAACCACCAGACATGAAGATTTCCTAGGATTTAGGGGCAGTTTATTATTAACAGCCCAATCATAAATACTCCTCAAATCATCGTTAAGTCTACGAATACACTCAGCGGTTGAATCTATGGGCATACTTATGTAGATTTGCACATCATAAGCATATAAGTGTATAGATGTGCTTTTAATTACAAGAGAAAGGTCATTAATGTAAATGCTAAATAGCAAGGGACCTAAAATAGAGCCTTGTGGCACTCCACAGCGTAGAAGTTTAGGCTCGGAAAATTTATCCTGGATTTTAACTATTTGAGAACGATCACACAAGTAGCTTTGAATCAATTTCACAGCAGTAGAACCAAGACCGAAATTACTACCTAATTTATGTAAGAGCTTTACATGATTAACCGAATCAAATGCCTTCGAGAAGTCGAGTAAAGTCAAGAAAGTTACTTTACGGTTGTCCAAAGCATAATAGATATCAGAAGAGACTTTTAGTAGTGCATTTTCACAACTATGTCCAGTTCTAAAGCCAGATTGCCATTCAGAAAGAAAACAGTTTTCTTCAATATACGAAATAAGTTGCTTAAAAATTACTTTTTCAAATACTTTCGACAAAAAACATAGAAGACTAATTGGACGGAAATCAGAGGGCTGCAAAGGGGAAATTGTTTTTGGAATAGGTACCACCAACGCTAGCTTCCATTGTGTTGGAAATTGGGAACACGTAAGACTGTAGTTGAGGATATGCGTGAGCACATTTGATACAAACGGTGCGATGATTTTTAAAAACTTAGGTGGAAAATTATCAGAGCCAACCGCCTCAGATTTTATTGAGTATAGTGTAGAAAGAAGTTCATCCTCGCCAATGCAGCGAAGTACAAAGCCATCAGAAGTATAATTTAAGTTGAAAGAAGGAAAATTACAGACTGCATCGGAGGTGGAGCCGATGTCATCTAGATTGGCATCTCTAAACTCTGGGGGTCCTGGTCTACGCCATCCTTTCGGCGGAAGTTGGGTCTCCTTCACTGTCACCCATTCATCTTACCTAATTGTAAATAGTCGCACGCACTCAATCAATCATGTTCATGTACAATCGTGTTTTACATTACGATATACCCGAGTATAGGAAATATTTAGAATTGGGGCTTCAAACCAAAATCGCTCCAAAAAACAAAGATCGATTCAAAGTGATTTTTGAGTGCTCCAATAGTAATTTGCGGGTTGCGAATTGGGACTCCAGGCTAAAAACGCTTGATAACAATTTTTATTAATTTTATCCTCCTCGGCCCGCCGCTGCCTCCCGACTTGGTCGCAATACTTAAATTGATAACTTTTCAATTTGTCAGCACTCAAAAATCATTCTGAATACTAAAAAATCTTTTTGGAACAACCAATGAGTACTTTTGTTTTTAGTTGACGATGGAACCTGACACATGTATGACTCAAATGTCTGGTCTAAGGGGTCTTCCTGAGAATGGCACGAACCTGTAGTTTGTGATCAGTATAAACCATTGAGCCCTTCAATGAAATAAATGAAATATTAAGACTGTATTTTGCATTCTAGATTGGATGGTTCATCAGAGTTAATTCTACCACCGACGTTTTCACCTTGAAGTATGTGGCCTGATAGTATGCTGGCCAGGAAAATACTTTCGGTGGTTGAGAAGATATTTCAAATCTCGTTGATTGGTATCAATACTTCAGGCAGCATGGGAACAAAGTGTTGATAAAACTTTACCATTCCTAGGTACTTCTGGGTTTGATCTGCTTGATGAGAGTTGAAAGAGCGAGATCAATGATTGCCTGAATCCGATCGGGAATTAGTGCCTCTGAAACGGCGTATTTGAATACGAAAATTTCCCTCAACAAGTGAAAAATTTTGTCGCTTCGACTCACCTTACTAATTCACACTTGTTCTGCTATTTCCACGAAAAAAACCCGCCGAATTAATTCCCATCCCATCCTTCCATCCTCCATATCACACTAATTGCATATTCAGTTAATCTCTCATCAGAGTGAAATCTCTTTAAAAATATTAACAACGTTCAATGCCCCCCATTCGGGGGGCAGAAACGAAACGAAAACTGAAATAAATTGAATGAAATTAAAACTGCCGCTGCAGCTAATAAGAAATTCAGGTAATAAAAGCCCGTTAAATTACGGACGGCATTCATAAGGCCCCACACCTTCTGATTTAATCAAGAGTGCTTCACTCATTCAACTGTCCCCAGCAGCAGCTGGAGCTCGCTCTCTCGCGGGGATCTCCGTGGCACTGCTCACAGGCATTTACTGATTGACAAGATTCGTGCATTTTAATTAAATTGCATAATCTTCGAGTCCATGGATGTCGATGCACCGCGGTCCTTAGTACGCATATGAAGCATTATGGAAATTCTCCTTCGGTTGTTGTTGTTCCTCCACAAAAAGCGCATTTTTCAAGAGATGACACGATCATGATGAAAATTTCAACAGACTTTCTCTGTTGTCATGACGATCGTCGGTGATCGCTGATCGTTGATCTGCGACTCTTAAGTATTTGGGACGATGACTCGTGGCATCCATATTTAATTAAAGATCAATTAAATAAGTGAGATTTAATAATTAGACAAAATTTTACAAATGACTACAGCCGCTACTACACAGGCCGGACAAGACGCGGCGACGGCGCATTCTCGCGTAATTCACCTGACGATCGATCACGGGAGAAAGCCTTAAGGAAAACGTGTAGATATGACCAATGGCCCCGTGAGTGATCTCGAAGACAATCGATCAGTCAAGTTAATGGACATACGAAGATCGTCGAAAGAAGCAGCAGATTGTTGTTGTTTCATCATCTTCATCTTCATTTTGCGTATCTTGTCTCGACATCTTTGTGCTTTGTCGAAGAGAGAGATAAATTTCACTAGTCGCCAACTAAGTGACCACCAAGCAAGGTGCACTTCTTTTTTCTATCGCACCATTGTGGCTAGTTAGCTGATAAGTGATCGGCGGTAAACGTACGCGCGAGCATCAGCGATAAGAACGTGTAAGACGTGATGTTTGCCGGTTGCTGAGTCCTCTTCAATGGTGCAAAATGATGCATTTGCAGTGTAATTGCATGCGGCACTGTCGATGGCTTCACAGTTTTCTCTTTGATTTTGAGGAAAAATTTACGAAGAAAAATGCAAAAGTAGTTTTCGTGTTATTAGCAAATGAAGAAATTTTCGTAGAATGCACAAACTTGCACACAAATGGCGTTGCGTTATTGTTTGCCAGGAAGCCTGTGCAAATTATTGATCGCTTTGTTTCTTTATGGGTAACCATTATGAGTACACATGCTTTAATTTGATGGTTGTTGGTTTTAATTGAAGGAAGTTAAAAATAACATGCGATTTAATAAAACTTGGAACATATTAAAATTCAATTGCTTACTTAAGTATTTCGCTGAACAACCGATTCAGTACTAGCCTCTCTCTTATAATTGTTTCTGAAACTGGTGTACGACATCCTTCCAGCAGATGCTTGGTGTACCTCCCATTAATCCTGCCGCAGAAGACTTTCCAAGCAAGTGCTTGTACACTCGTACGAACTAGATCTTTAGACAACTAGAACTCACCGAATTTTATTTTCTTCATCTTCACATCTTTGACATTGTAGCGCTCGTAGATGATTCGCGGAGGGCTCTAATTCGATTAGCCTAACACCCACCTTCGTGCTTAAGACACTGGAAAAGGTCATCGACTTTCACGTCCGCCAATCGGTAGATGATCCGACTGTCCAAAGTCAGGAAGCGCACACTAGGCAGGAACGTTTTGGAAAACTTGAAAGAGATCTTCTTCAGAGTAGATGTCAGACCCGAGATAAGCTTCATAAGCTCTACACCATGCTATAAACATCCACCACAGTTGGTTAAATAACTACTTAACTCCTTAGGCACACGAGTGGTTTGTGTCATCAAAACGGTACGCCATAGCGCTACTTGTTCCTCCAGTCGCACAAAAAGAAGCCATACAACCCACATGGGTTGAACATAGGTAAAGGATTTTCCTCGACCACAACTAAAAGGTCAGGTTGAAGAGGAGTCAGCAAGACGTTCTCTTCTCAGACTTCATTAATGCTGCGGTTTGGTCTGGACAATGTCCTGATTAACTTTACTTAGCTTGTCACTTTGGTCATGGTCAACCTACATAATCACATCAGTTTTTTGATGATGTCGAATTCTGTCATGGCGTAGAGTTGTAGAGTTCTAGTCTGACTACACTTTAATAGGCGGCCTTTAATCCTATGAGAATGGGTAGGATTGAGCTATGACAATCGATATAACATCTTTCTAACGTATGGAGCTATCCTGTTGCGCAAGCTAGCCTAGAATGTATTATACGCAAGACTTAATACCGCCATAGTTGCTATACTTTGTGACATTTCCTTTTTATGTACAAAGCGCAAGATGCTTACTCTTTAGTCTGCAGGAATCGTTTTCTGGTCTCATGCATGATCACTTCATGAATCGATTTGAAGGCGCTCCATGTTTGATCAACCACTCGTTTGCTGCCCGAAGTCTTGTTCCATCTATCAGTAGCTATCTCCCGATTTATTAATTCATGAAGAAGCTCTTCCCAGGGCTTCTAGTAAATTTTATTGCTTATTATCATTAACCTTGCCTGTCCTTGTTTTATAGAACTACTTCATTGCTACGTATGCAATATTCTTAACTTTAGTCACCGGCTTGCATTTATCATCAAACCAATCATTTCGACTCTTACCACTTTTGCCTAAGACTTCTTCAAGCATGCCAGCGTTGACTATAAAAAATTGCCGTTGATCGCATTTGCAAAAGTAGCGGAAAGAGCAATATGTTTTTCTTTTTCAGGCACACTAAGACACTTTCTCAAGGACTCCTTTTCATATAATCGAACCGTAACTATGTAAGGTGTAAGGCGCCCTTATTACCATCACCCAGAAGTAGGTCTGTAGCGGCAACACTAAAATATCATATCGAATTACACACTAACAAAGGTTGCCGCTAGATCAGCCACCCGTTAGCATGATAAAGTTCTTATCATCAGTCTTGTAGTGAACGCCAGAGAATAAAGTCAATTTCATCAACCCGTGCGTTTTAATCGTGTACCGTGTACCGTTTTCTGATAATGTACCCTGCATACCTGCTACATTGGTGACCCCGACTATTGTAAAGTGCTATTTGGAGTTTTTTTGGGTTTTTAAAAAAAAAAATAGTGAAAAAAACACATTTTAAAGAAATTCGCATTTTAAAGCACCAGTTTAAGGTGCTTATGAAGCTACTAGTAGGGCAGTGAGTATACACGCCCATTAAAATTTCTAACTGTGAAATAAATTAAATAAAAAGTTCCACATAAAGTTCCGCAACTAAACGAGTAGCAGCAAATTAGGAACACATCATCATTAAAACAGTAAAAAGAAAAATAAGAAATCTACAAGACCGCATAGTAGAACAATTATTAATATTTAACACTTAAGCATGAAAATTATACGCAAATAAATAATTATAATAACTACACATGTATAGACAAAATTAGTAAAATTATTAAAATTAAACATTTAAGCATGAAATTTATACACACATAAATATAAATAATAACTACACATGTATAGACAAAATTAAAAAAAATACTAAAATTAAACACAAAGTTATACAAATATAAAGATGAAGAACAACTAGGTAGTCAGTAAGATTATTTTAAGGAAACCTTTTTGGAACTAAAGTTTTCATTTCTTATACATTTTACTTGATATATATTGTACATATAATTTTTTTCTTTCCACGAGGGGGAGTGATGTAGCGGCAACACTAAAATATCATATCGAATTACACACTAACAAAGGTTGCCGCTAGATCAGCCACCCGTTAGCATGATAAAGTTCTTATCATCAGTCTTGTAGTGAACGCCAGAGAATAAAGTCAATTTCATCAACCCGTGCGTTTTAATCGTGTACCGTGTACCGTTACCTGATAATGTACCCTGCATACCTGCTACAAGGTCCAATCCTTTTTTATGTGCAAACTAGAGCTCATAGTTGCCTAGATAGTTTAACCTTGTACTGAAGCGACCCGTACAACATTTCTTAAATTCAAATGTGAGAATCACCGGCATATGCCTATCAGAAGACTATCCTATCTCTTCTGTGCTTGCAAAAAGTCATTGCTCCAAAAGTCAAAAAGTGCTTGCAAAAAGTCATTGGTCGAAAAAATCTTGCGGTATGCTCATCACATTACAGCTTATTTTCTATAAATTAAATAAGCTGAACTGTCCTATCGCAACCTTTTTTACTTCGATTCAACTTAACTTCAAGTAGATGTTTCAAGACGATCTGCCACATGTCCTTGAAACAATAGAGGCCCACGGAAGTATACCTCCTCTCTCCCAGCGCCGAGCAATAACACACATTATTGGTGATCGCTTTGGGTTCCTCCAGCTTATCTACCATATATTAAATAGAGTGGATTATCTTGTCCCAACCTTTTTTACTTCGATTCCTGAAGATGATCTGCCGCATGTCCTGGAGCCAATGAAGGTTCGGCAAAGAATACCTCCTCTTTCCGAGCGCCGAACAATGACATACAATATGGGTGATCGCTGTGGTCTCCTGCAGTAGACAGATAACAGTAAGTTTTTATTCTTATCAATACACAAATTAATTAGATCGGAACGTAAGATTAGCCCCATCGGCACAACCTAATACCCTACAGCCCCTTCTTTCGCGCACAATACGATCTACAATTTTGTTTATAAATAGAACAACTCGACTGTGGAATAATCTTCCGCATTCAGTATTTCAAAATTTGTATAACACCCTAGACTTCAAACGTAAGGATCGTCGACATCTCCTCGCGCACCCTAGACTCGTTCTAATCTTTCTTACTCTCATCTATCCTTCAAACTAAACTTACGACTAGACATTGCACCTACTAGACATGACTTGAACGACATGCCCAATCCTAAGCATGGCTTTCCCACAATCTCCTTCCTGCATGGTCAGATTGTATCCCTGCTACATGTCCAGTATTATATTTTTGTTGCAGCATTCGGAAACCTAACCATCTCTTTAGACTGCGTATTAAGTTCATTCCTCTGTTTCTGGTGTTTATCAGTTTTGAATAAATAGATTTTCTTACTACCAATGGCAGAATATAGTTCCGGATCTGGAATCTCTCCTCCTACTCCTCCTACTCCTGATTTGCCACATTATTTTCCTTTCCACAACAACCAGATTGTGGACCCACTCCAACGTTACTTATGCATTAATCTCTGTCTGTCTTATACACTTAATCACTACCTGTTGACTAGACTCTAGTGTTACGAGAATGTTCTTAATCAGCAGCTGACACTCGGTGATCTAGCAGTGATCAAGCCACGATCTCTGCATTGTAAATTGAAATGCCATTCATTAAACACAGCCCTATCATGAAAAATAATATATTTACCGATCTTCATTCAAGGAATGATCCATTATTTATGCGGGCTCTGTGTTATCTCTCGATCACCCTCATTCTCGGAATCCTTTCAATGTCATCATGAACTCCCTAATATCGTTGACGCAATCCATGATCTTCATCTGCCCATATTGGATTTGCGTTGAATGCTATTCTCATACAGCATCTCTCTTAGTCCTATCAAAAAACAGGAAAAAGACGATCATTATATCACATGATATCACAGCAGGATCGATTACAAGATCATTAAAATTTTGTTTCTTATAACGATGATATAAATTTTTGACAAGAAGCAAACTATTGTTTACTCTCAATCGAAAAAGAGTTAAACCATAAAAAAATTGAAGCCGATTAAATTGAGATTTAAATTAGATTGTTCATTGTGAACGTTCCATCTGTAAATTCTCTCATTATAATGTAAATATTTTGAAAGTGTTTTCTCTTGAAATTAATGAAATTTCAAAAAAAGCAATATTCTCCAAAATACCCATCAGCTTTGTTTACCTTTTTTTCTCTTCTTCATTTTAATAAACAAATCTTATATCACTACTTCCACTGAAATCTAAAAACTGAAATCATTATTTTTTTCTTATTTTTTTTTTTTTTTCAATTTTCATAATCACTCATTTTCATTTCTAAATTAAAAAAAAGTAATCAAATCAACAAAAGAAATCTTTCTTTTCCCTTCTGTTTTTTTTCGATTTGGTGCATCTTATTAATAAACTTAAGCTTATATTTCTGTTCGAAAACCACCAATTAATAGAGTCTGGCCGAGAGAGGGAACCATAGGGCACAGAGATAACGAGCAAAGGTTGCGTGGTTATCAGTGATAATGCTGGCTTCAATATCTAAGCCAAACTCGTCTTCACCAATGATATTGAGTATCGTGTCCAGTCGCAGTATCTACAGCCTAAAATAATAATATTAATCAAAAAAAAATAAATAAATAAATTAAAAAAGAAAGAAGAAACGCTATCACTGCACTGGCACCAAAGAAATGAACCGTTGTTGCCTCTCGATCGCTTGGTATTCTGGACTAATAACGAAAATATTTTCTCCATTTTTGTTTTTAATTTTTCCTCTGCAAAGCCCGAGAGTTGTCGTTGTCGTAGTCGTCGTAGCCGCGTCGCTGTCCAAAGCTGGGCTTCATCGCCGTCATTTATAAAAACCACTTTGATAGTGGTTTTCATGTTATACGATCGCGCGCGCATATATACTGGGGAGTTTTGAAGTCCCAATGATTATGGACTTACGGTCTTCGACGACGTCGTCTATCGGCAAACGGTGAGTCCAATGCACATGCGCTTCTTCGCTGGTTACAAGAGCTTGAAAACTAACCCAACTGGACAAAACGATCGACGTGCGCCACACGGCTGGGCGAAGAAGAACCTCCCGGGGAGAGAGAGCACAACCACACAGCGCACCTGAAGCCAGGCTTGACGATCAGCTCAGATTCAGTTTATCGAAAGACTTCACGATCGTAGCAAGTGTCTGTATTTTTTGGGTGAAAAACTCTTACTTAGGGATAGTAGTAGAGTAACGTGAGAGTTCGCGATCGCGTTTTCGAATTTTTCTGTAGATCGATAGTTTCAGTGAATTTCATAAAAAAAATAATGATCGATTCATTTTGTTCCATTAGAAACATGATCGTGGTGTGAAGATCGTTTTGGATATGTGAGATTTGAGTTTTATTTAACTCTTATCGCCTGTTATCGTTTTGGGCTAGTGATCGTTACATAAAATACAAAATGAAAAATAATCTACCATAAAAGAGTTGGTCATAGTGTGATCTCTGCATGGGCTATGCCGTCGGGTTCTGCAACGCAAGTGTAATTTGATCGGGCCTATTACAAACACTCTCGGACTCTATTGTTTTTTTTAAGACGAGATTTTGTTTCGTGTTTTTTTTTTATTTAACATATATATAAACGAGGATCGCCTTCCGTAAACATCACACTTAATAGAACAATGGATTCAACAAATTCAAAAGTACGAAAGACATCTGCCCCCACATCACCGTCAACAACTGGAACATCGCCGAAGGGTATGCAGAAATTCTATACGAAAATACGTCATAAAATTGAAGATATTCCGCCGAAGATAACAGCGAAGCTGAACAAGACCAGCAGCAGTAGTAGTCCAAAACCGAGTCCTGAACCGGTGAAACCAGTTGCACCGCCGCGATCAGGTCGAAAGAATCAAAATAAATTGAAGAATAATTCTGTAGAAGGATCGACTTTGAAGAGTATGGATAATAGTCATACACAATCATCAAGTAGTCGATATTCTTCGCCATCGTACGAGAATTTGAGTCGTGTATCGAGTAACCCGAATGGATATCCTGATAGTGATGAGGAGTGCCGATTGAGTTTGAACAACTCAAATCAATCGCTTGAGGATGAAATATTCGAGGAGCTTGAGAAAGTCGCGCATGATGAGGCTAAACTAAAGGCGGTTTTGAAGAATTTCGACAAAATCCTTGCCGAATTTAACGAAAAGTCTATGACAACAAGCACACCTACCATAAAGCTACAAAACAGTGGACCAAGCTCTGATTCGCAAATCATAAAAATCCAAAATGAAAACAAACAAAAGACTGAGAAACGACCGGACGGGCAAGGGCATAAGCAGTTGCAAAAATCAAAAACATGCAGCATTATCGAATCCCGATGCATTTTGAAGAAAAGCATCTCGGATCCAACAGAAACTATGAGCGATGAATCGAAGTCGTTATGCGGTGAACTGTCACATTTCAGCGCATTTCAAGTGACAAAAAGTCTATGGAATTTGCAAGATTTCGAAACATTCGCGAAAACAGGAAAGAAATTCGAAAAATTCGAATGTAAATTGCCGATTTTGAAGACAGCATACAATACTTACAAAGTTGGTAAGACAGCTTCTAGTCCGATGGCAGTGAAGAGTCCGAGTCCGAAAAAAAATACCGTGAACGATGAAGAATCTTTACATAAGAGGAACAACCTGCCAAAATCGAAGAGTGTGTGGGAACTTACAGAATCATCGCAGTCTACACCGAATCAGCATACGCCATGTACTCGAACATATTCCGGCAGTAAAATACCGGTAATGAAGGCATCACCGCAAAAAATGGCGATATGTGGGCGAAGTAACAGTTTTTGTGATCAGATAACGACAACAGCTAAAATATCACCAACACCAGTACAAGTTAAGGTTATACAAGTTGGGAAAGTCCTGCCGACACCCAAACGTAGCAATCTACACCAACAGCAAAAATCAACGACGGTTAATAAAATTGTGCGGAATTTAAATGAAATTAGTGCAACAAATAAAGCTCTAACAAAATCCACAATGGCATTGTCGAAAATCTCTACAAATACCCCAGCCTCGTCATTATCATCATCATCATCCAAGAAACGTTTTATCACACCAGCATCATCCACGCCGCATTCACTACATAAAGTAGGAATTTCCGCTGTGAAAGCGTCAAGCGCACTTTCTTCACTACCGATGAAATCGACAATTAAATCTGCAAATAGTGAATTGTCACTGAATCATCTAAAGCCGCCGAAGTTGGTAGCGCCGAAGATCAACACTGGCTTAAGTCCGCCGAAGCGGCAGCAGAGCGATATGCTGCTTAATAAGTGCCTGGAGAAGGGTCATGCTATTCTGAAGAAAGTCGAGGCATTCGGAAGTGTCACAAAATTAGAGAAAGAAAATTCATCATCATTACCAGCATCATCATCGTCATCATCATCACAATCAGATCATAAGAGCCTCATCCGGCGCGGCGATGTCATCTTAACAGCACAAAAGTCACATCCACCCCCGCAGGCTGCACGTCGAATTACATCTGCTCCAGTTAACTGTACATCAACAAGCGAGCAATCATCATTATCAACGTCATCGCATCAACCGGAAAACAAAAAGTCCAAATCTAAAGGGCATAATCAGAATTACACGGTCGTCATAGTGAACAACAACAACAACAAGAAGCAACACCAACCACGAGATTCCCATCAGACACTGCAAGAATCAAGCCCCTACAAAGGAGGCTCCCCAGAAGTCTTAGATGAAGACGTTGTCGATGGCTGTATTCTCCGCTCGCGGCAGTCCGAAGACACGATCAAGTCATCATCATCATCACATGACATCTTCTATGCCACAGAATCGACCGTAAAGTACCCTCGACTCGAGTCTTGCAAGATAATTCCGCCGATTTTGGGTAATCCGTCACAGCAGCACGCCGAGCTGTTGGTCAGCGTGAAGGCCATGCAACAGCCGCTACGTGTCCATCAAGACTCGATGCTCTGCATCAACAGCGACGTGCTGCGCAGCGAAAAGGAGTACCAGAGCGACTGCTCCGACGATTCTGGCCATATATCAAATGAAAACGACGAAGTACCGCCGTCTTCCGCCATTAGTTACGCAGTTGACGGAAGCGGTCACAACAACAACACCACCATCAGCAACATCACCAACAGCACCAACAACGGGAAAACTCTCAAAGGAACCAAGATAAGTGAACTATTGGAGAAATTTGAACCCGGACCCAGAGAAGCGGCTGCACCTGTTCCATCTGAGGATGCATCGGGTGCTGCTGCTCCCCGCATCGGCATCGGCAAGAAAACCTGCGCCACCGTGAAAATTGCCGAAGTTAAACCTGTTAAATGCGTCCGGTCGTCGCTAGAGATCTATCCAACGTACAGCTCTGAGGTAACTATCCAGTTTAAACCCTTTGTGTGAGTTGCTAGCTGCCTCTTGTGTTGTTCTGTTGCTGTTTGTTGTTTTTGTTATTGTTTCTGTTATAAAAAAAAATTAAAATTTAAAATTAAAAAGAAAATTTTTCCTCTCTTGAAAATTATCTTTTCTTTCTTATTTTTTGGCTCTAATCCTTTTTCCTTCCTTCATCCTTTAATATCGCTTATTTGGCTTAAAAACATATTTTTTTCGTAGACGCAACGCACTTTTATTAATCATTTAGATTTGTTTATTTTTTTTATGAAATACTAAATATTAATCTGTTTTTGGTAAATTTATGCTTATGTTAATGCAAGAGTGGTGATGATAAAAAAATTTACTGAATTAAAACACACAAAAATTAATGGACTTAGGTCTCGGAAAAAGTTTCTTTAGTAAAATTTAATTGGTTTGTTTATAGTGTGAAAATGAATTTATTTAAACCAAATACATTTTGTTATTATCGACAATGTTTCATCATTTTTGGGGTAGAGTAATGCAGGGCTGTGCCTGAGTATATGGCCGTCTGCGTGCCGGGGTATGTGGGTGAATCAGAGGTAACATCGTATAAATAAAAGGAAAATGTTTAGAATTGGGATTCCAAAATAAAATTGCTTCAAACAAATTTTAGGTATTCGGAGTGATTTTTGAGTGCTAACGAATTAAATGTTTATTCTCCTCCGGCTAGCACGGACTTGTGCACAACAACAAAATTGATAAATCAAATTGATAAATTACACAGCCTAGTGAACTAGTTCGTTAGATAAAAAAAATAAGTACACCATCTTGAAATACTATTGGAGCACTCAAAAATCACTCTAAATATTCCAAACAATTTTGAAGCGTTTCAGACTGGAACCCCAATTCTAAACATTTACCAATCCATGCACATACTCTAATGTAGAACATAATTAAACGCATAAAACCGTGCAATATATTTCGGGCCTATGTAAGAATTGGTCATACAGACTACCGTATTCGTATATCGTATCCGGCGTACTTTCCGTGGCAAGCACGGCACGGGTAATAGAACGGTGACTTTGGTGACCGCACAGGAGATCGCTTCTTCGCTTGTTATGCCTAGAGACGAAGGCAGCAAAAATGAAAACAAAGGGCGGGTGGGGGGAGGGTAGTAAACAAGAAAAAATATTTAGGAATATTATCTAGATGGCAGAAGTGGAAAGGCAAAGGACCATGTTGTGGAATGGATTCAAACCACAGACCTCTAGGGTGGTAATCGGGCGCCTAAACCCCTAAGCTACCGAGGTTGAAAAACTGAATCAGGTAGCTTTCACAGGCCTGTTTTGAGGCTAGTTTAATTCTATTGATCAAGCTCTACAGAAATGGAATCAAGTGAAGGATGCTATGTCTGGAAAATACAGTGGGTGCATCAAAACGTCTCAGCCAAATTTGACCAATTTTTAACAGATCAAAAAGTATGTGTGGTCTGTCGTTCTCTTGATTAGAGACAACACCTTTCCTATAGTTCATTGTACATAGCTGCTAATTTTCTACGAAGGTCGTAAAATATATTTTTTGCCTATCGATAGGTAATTAATCGAAATTTTGTGAGCAATATTCGATTTATCGATTTTTAGACCATTTTTTCGCATGTTTCCAATGAAGAAGCAATGTGCGCACAAAAAAACAACTATTAGCAAAACTCTTCAAGAACATTTTAAGCCCAAAAACCTTTCTATAGGTGCTGATGGCTATGAGCTAATTGAATTCGACAATAAGGTATTTTGGACGTGAATACGTCGATAAATCTTGCTTGCAACTTGATTTTGTTTGATCCACTTCCATATAACCGATCACCTTCAAATAACTGTATAGTTCGCGTGACAATGCGATCTGACTCTTTGTAAAAAAATGAAGATGGCGGTTCCAAGTTGGCGGGTGAGGTATGTGACAAGTAGAGTACAATAAGCTATGCGGTGTCATTCAAAATTCAAAATAGCAGCCAACACAAAATAGGGGCCAAGACAAAAGGGCGGTTACCTTCCTTCGTCCAATCACCAGGTTGTATTCATCACTGAAACATTCATTCTGCGACAACTATCGGTATCTCCATTCCTCACTGAGCGCGACTTCCAATGCATGGCCGTGGGAGGTTTTTGCATACGGAAGTAATATTGATTCTAGCTTGATTCGCGGATACAAAGCACTTTCAGAGCATCAACAAGATAGTGATCCGAGTCGCATTATGTTCTTTTTTATGTGAGAAAACCAAGCTTAGGAGTCACTCTATGTAATACATGTCCTTCAAGTTATGGTTCAGGGTCTAATAGTAAGCTTAATTTGAACGATAGAATAGAAAAGGATAGGTTTGGGGGGCCCAGGCGGTATTGGAGCAGATGTTCTGACTCTTACGTTTGAACCCTGAAGTTGTACGAACTCTCGAACTGTGAAAAACTGATTGCGGGAGATTGTTCCACAGCCGAGTTGTTCTATTTATAACGAAATTCTAGATCAAACTGTGCGCGAAAAGGGCGACTGCAAGGTGAGTCGAATTAGCTTGCCTTGTATTGCAGGTAAAATATTGTCATGCAGGCGATAATTAATAATTTTAGAGGAACAATAGCTAGAGTGTCAATATGCCGGTGGTCTATTAATGTGGTCCTCACTACAAATTCGTACTTGCTGCCATCTCTATAAAAGCCTCGATACCCCGCAATCAAAATATGACGAAAATTCGTCATTTATAACGTATGCCTTTAGGGATTGACACACGGTTTTCCTAATTAATTAGGTTCATATTCGTAATAAATTATGAACCTTCGTCATAAATGCGTGCGTGTGTCGACGCTATAACTCGGCTGTCAACGTACTGCTTTTATACGAGCTCGTTATTTAATTTAGCGTTCAAATATCCCACGAAGATTTTCACATGGAAAAATTCTTCTTTTTCACAATCTGGAGACTCCTATGTAATTGCGTGAACGTTTATGAGGATCATATTCTTTCCTTGGGCAGAGTGTATTTTTTTAGTTATCGCTTTGGAGCTTATAATGGTAGATTTCATTCCTTTGCTAACGATAACGCCTACCCTAAACCGCTTGAGATCTGTACAGAGTGCGAAGGTTTAATTCGACTGCCGAAGAATGTTACTTGTCCAATGATAGCACGTTTCAGAAGTGAGGTTATTAACATTGCTTGGAAAAGAATACACTTTTTGTATAGTAGTCCATTGGGAGTCGTGATCGCACATTGATCAATCTTCAGTACGTGCACTAAAGCCAGGCTCTCCGTTTAGTAAATAGATGTGCAATTCAGTGAGAAGGTTGGATCTAAATTATGTCAATCATAGACTCGTCCGTGAAAATATGTATGTCTTCTGATTTCCCTTCAAAGAGCGATCCCTAACTCCTATGATATCTCTCGATCACACTTATTTTTGTAATCCTATCGATAAGCATCGTCAGCTGCATCATACGTGATCCAGGATCTCCATTGATTTCCTGTCGGATACCATAGGGCATGCGGTTTCCTTCTAAGCAGGGTGTCTTTTTTTTATGTGTTAGTGCTAAGCTCAGGAGTCACCCTTTGTAGTACTAGTCCGTCATGTCATTTGTCACGTCATGGTGCAATGTCTAGCAGTAAGCTTAGTACGGGGGAGGGGTGGGGGGAATAGGTTAAGGATTATAAAGGTACGGGGGGTATTGAAGAAGGTGGTGATGAAACCTGCGTTTGAACTCTTGGATGTTGTAGGAGCTCGGAAATACCGACTGCGAGAGATTATTCCACAGTCGAGTTGTTCTATTTACAAACGAATTCATATCTTGTTGAGTGCGTGAAAGGGGGAGTTGCAGGTGCAGGGAATGGGACGAGTGGGCTAATCTGGTGTTGCGGGTATAAGATTGCCGTGGAGGCAAAAGAGCGTTTAACTCGGAGGAACAGTCACTATGATAGTAGCGATAAAATTTTGTTAGTGCTGCTACATTCCTACGGTGGCTTAGGGGGTCGATGTTGGAGCCATAAACTTCACGATTCGAACATCTAACGACATGTGCATGATCCTCTTAACTGTTTTCTATATGGATTTAGTCATGATAGCATCCCTAGCAATCTGGAATTGATGAGGTACCCCTTAGTCTTAATCCGCACATTCTCTTAGACATCACCTAACTTGGAACGTATCTCTAATTTGAATCAAGGTTTCAAACCTACCAAATGTGGTAAAACAAAAAACGCGATCTCCTCCATCGTCGATGCTTACCAAAAAACAGCCAATATAATGTTAGATTAGTACATCACTTAGGAATGGCGTAACTTCGTACCATGTACCTAAAAACCTTGTTAATTTTTTGTCCAATTTGAGTGAAACATTATTTTTTGTTGTTGTTGTTTTAAACGATATTTGCACAAAAACATTCATGCCAATGCAATCCTACACATTACGTACTCGGCACAGTAGTAACAGTGTGGAATGTGCTGTCTTCGACGCGAATTCCCAGGCACACTACTCACTTCTTAATAGCATGACTAAACAGCAACTGTTAAAGCATAACACTGCTTAGGCGCGCAAGCTACAAAATACCTTTCTTTGTCGAATTGAGTCTGCGCGACGTGCTCTATTTAATCCAGCTTGATTCCAGAATTAATGGTTTTTTGATGAAATGTATAATGACAAGTTTTTCTCTTTCATTTTCTGAATATGCCGAATTCGAGCAATGTTTGTGAACGTTTATAACAAAACGCAAACGTTTCTATTTTTGAATGAAATTTCGGTTTTTTTAAAAGTATAAAACCCAATTAGAACCGCCTAATCACAAAAGTAAACAAGATCGATGCATTGCATAATTCGCGCTGCGCCAAAGCCTCGCCGTGACATTAAGTTCCATAAAAACGTTTGTTTACGAAACTCGCAAAAAGCGCGAGCGCGACACACCAGAGCTAAAAATACAGCGTGTTCCGGTCGCGCCGCCGCGCCGTGCAGTCGTTCCGCCATCGCGGTATCGCAATTAAAAAAAGAAGGAGATAATCAGCGCCAAAACAGTTTCGCCACCAGGTGAGGAGTGTGAGCATTTTTTGTCGTGGTTGGATTAATGAGAAACGCACCAATGTTAAGGTAGCTGCGCAGCCGCGACTGCGCTTGTAGCTCAGTGGTGCGGTCTCGGCTGAATCTCGGCCACCTGTAGTCGTATTTTTGGTTCTTTTTAGCCGTGTGATGTGACAGGTGAGTTCAATAGTTCGCTGGGGATTAGAGCGGCTGTTAATTACTGGCTGGGTGAGAATTTTTTCAAATTAATTTCGCATAATTTCCGGCAGCTGATGCTGAGCTTAACGGACGTCTTAGTCACAAGCTCTGATTAGCTTCTAAGTGAGTCTGCAATTAGGCTAGAACTGACGTGATGTACTATCTCCAGCAAGCCGCGTCTGCGCTCTGAGAAGGTGAAATGATCGTAACTGGGCTGC
Source organism: Thereva unica (assembly GCA_949987705.1). Classification (NCBI taxonomy): domain Eukaryota; kingdom Metazoa; phylum Arthropoda; class Insecta; order Diptera; family Therevidae; genus Thereva; species Thereva unica. The sequence goes on along the minus strand of OX465283.1, from coordinate 16,385,462 downwards.
TCAGTTGGTTCTATCTTGTAAGTAAGTCGGTGGCTTACTTTTATTAATTTTTAAATGGTGACCCCGATGGATTATGGGTGGTTAAGATAGCATGACCCGAAACTTACAAGCCTTGTCAGCTCTTATAGTATTGAGAGAAGTCCCTTTACTCAAAATCGACTCTCATCACAAGCATTCTTAAATATCCTGCGCCGGTCACATAGAGGTGACTAATTCCATGCCAAAATTCAGCATGGAAATCTTTTAGTGACTAAACAACAAAAACATCTCCCAAGAATTTTTTCCGTGGGTTGCCAAAAAGCGTTCTGTCCTATATTTTACCGAAATGAAAACAAAATTTCAATTGAATTGTTCTCGGCGAAAAAGAAAAACCGAAAATGAAAATATGAGATCAATTTTTTGGGATAAACATCGAAATGGATGGTTGCCAAGTGTGAAAATAAAACTGAGAATGAGAAAAATCGCGTTTTTTAGAAGATGCCACTAAGTGTGACATAAGATATAATAGATATGAACAGTATTTTGTTTTAAAACTGTTTGTTTTGTAGTTGTTTGTTCCGGAAATATAATTTTTTTCTAAATTATAAGAAGTCAATGATCTCTTGATGTTTGGAGACACACCGGAAATGCTGTTTAAATTTTTTTAGGTCTTTTAGGTCATTTTATTTATAGAAAAGATCTAAAGTAAAAATTCTAGGTGTATTATTTTACTGAATTTAGGTTTCATTTGGTATTATATCAGCGTCCGTAACGGCTCTACAGACAATTCCAGGGCTACTATAAGCTTCGACTTTCATATAGTTGGCTATGGTTAGGCATGAGATCAGTTTCATAGTAATTAGCTCAATGGTGAATTTACCAAATTTGGAAAATGCTGGAAAATAAGACAATAAATATTTTGAAAAGAGATTGAGACATCGAGTAAGGCTCAGCAAGAGATCTTACCAATCCTGCTTCCATTATTTAGAGGTGTTGAAAAGAGACTAGGGTTGTCTTTATCCCTAGATCGAGGAAAATATCGTATAGGGAAGCAATATCCTATCGACCCATCAGCCTCTCCTCCATGAAAACTAAGGAGCAGTTTTTAGACAGGCATATTAGAAAGGGGCTTACAGCGAACACACTGAACTGCAGAGACTGCCATTCATATGCTAGTGAGAGATATCGGGAGGTCCCTACGGGCCAAAGAAATCAATGTGCAGACATTGAGGGTGCGTTTGACACCGTTACCTTTGACGCCATTCATCGTATCCAGTGTCTGTTGAAGCTGATCGTAAAATTCTAAAGCCACACTAGCAGTAGTTAGGACACACTTTGTTGGGGTGAATAGAGTGCCATTCGACGGTATTAATGGTTTCTTTCACACCAAACAAACTGCAACGATGGAGACAAATAGTGAAGACTGCGATAGCTTCGGATCTTCGGATGAAGTGAGATACTTTAAGTCATTCGACTGGCTGACATAATCGGCATGATATTTTCTCTGCGGTTGCTTCCACGGCTAGGTTTTTTCTGGAACACAAGACTAGCCCGGTTGGTTCGCTTGCACAGTTTGCAGCCCTTCTTTTCCCTCGTACCATGGTCTAGGAATTCGTTTATAGGTCTAGCAAAACCACTTTGGAACAAACTTCTACAATCGGTATTCGAATTCGGGTCGATTGTCGGCAGAACAGATGTGAATTCGTAGCTATCGCGTAATAGTGACAGAGAACATGATGGACAGACACATGTTCTTCAAGGCATAACCTGAAAGTAAAGTTTTTCCACCAATGTTCGGTGTATTTCGTCGATCGCCTAAACCCGTTAAGCGTAAATGAGGATCAGTTGAAGGGAAAGAACAAGAGCAATTATACAATTAGTGACGCTGGAGTATGTCTCGAAACTAAACAGGTATTATCACGCGAACCTGAGCTACAAAATACATACCTTTCGATGGGAACCACAACGTTGGATACCTGGAAAATGAAAAATTGGTCTTTGAATTCTGGGATCCGGAGTCATACTATGCCATCTGTAAAGGGCTGGTAATGAATCGCTTCGAGAAATTTCCAAGACCATCAGAAACAGATGGTTTTTGTGATTTTGTGTAGGCAAGCTTAGATTACTAGTCGTGTGCCTTAGTAAGATCCTAAACGTGCGTTGTATATCCTTCAGATGGCTTTTACACTCAACTGACACGAAAGTTTCTGGTATCATTTAAAACGAATGGGAATTATTGAAGATGGCATCTATCGACTGGTCATGTGAAAATCCGGAATTATGCGTCACTGTCTAGCACTAGCGGTGAAGAGGTTGAGATGAGACTCCTTTCACCATTATTCAATTGGCTCTAAGTGACTCCGCAGGCTCCCTTTGAACAGCTGCTCCGCGATGACTGAGGAATCAAGGTAAGAGGCCAGTGTGCCAGTCCACCACTGTCGATGAATAGTTGAACTAATAGTGGAATGGTGCAATTTCACAATTGCATTTTAGGTATTTAATTTTATTTAATTTTTATCACATTCGGCCACAATACAAACATTCAATCAAAACCCTAATAAGATAGCCGGCTCCCACTAAAATGGCATAGCCCAGATATCAGGGGCGGCGTTTTCATAAGTGCAAACGCTGCACTTGCACCGGGCGCAATTGGACAGGGGCGCAATTATGGAAATTACGATTTAACATCCATACGATTTTTATTCGTCTAACCTAACAGCCAACCGCTTTGTAAAATTAGCAAATACACTGTATACACCACCATGTTTACCAATTTTATCGTTACTTTAATTTTCATAAAATTAGCTTTTACGCAAAATATGAAAATTATTTCTCGTTTCCTCCGAGCGCTCGTGCCTTTTTTCATTGTCCTTTACTGCTATAAAAAAAATTAAGAGCTGATGGGGCGCAAAATGGCATTGTGCACCGCGCGCAAAAGACTCAAGTGCCGGCATTGCCTGATATATATTTCGTACGATCAGTCCTAAACTATTTCTCGTAAGACTAAATGAAGCCTTTTCATCATCATTTCGTTCATATTGTCAATATTTTCGTTTGTCGAAGTTGTTGAAGTTCGATCAAATCGCGGCAAGTCTTCCAGCAATTCGACATCAACATGAGAAAAACATCAAGGATTGTACAAGATGATTTCACCCAAATTGAGCGGAGAAGATTCGCCTGATGAGACCACCGTAACCAAACAAACAAAAACAACAAATGCCATCGACCAAGCATCATATTCAATAGATATAGCCTTGTGTGGAAGTCGTTTTAAGTTAATTGACGACATGAAACAAAATTTGCTGAAACAGTTCATGTCCACCAGGAAAGGGTCTAAAAGTCGTGTTTGGGTTTAATGTTGTCGCATTAACTAGGACCTCTTTTCAAGGCGATAAAAAGATTATGAAGAATTCATAATAACAAAAGAACTCCCGGTAATAAATTGACAGAGTAGTATATAGTTATTGATCAATACGCCCCATCGATGATCAATATCACACCATTCATTTCATTCACTCCTCATTTTAAGATCTTAGGATAAAACAATGTCGTTTGTAATCCGCTGACAATGACAATCTCGCGTTCACCAAAGACATACCATCCACTTCCCGACCACAAAAAACATAACCCCATCAATCAACAAATCTGTGAGCAAACATGCACACTTCATTCTCCCCTTATAAGCATCTACCCATTAACATAATTTAAGGATTCCACCCAGCTACTTACAATTCCAAAACGTTCACTGAATAAATTCTCCACCGATCCATTGTCCAAAAAATTGCCCCTCGATCAACACGCAATCAGCAGCACACAAGCCCTTTTTTATCACCTGAGCCTCAGGTTATGTACGACACTGTAAGCGATCACCTCGGCTAATTAATTTCTATTGTTGCCACTAAACGTCGTCCATTAATCAATTCTATTCTCGTTCCGTTGCAGGTTCTATTCCGATCAGGAGTGCTCAGCCAGTTGGAGGCGAAACGTGATGAACTCTTATCAGATCGGATCGTTCAGCTGCAGGCCTACTGCCGAGGATACCTGGCGAGGAGACGCGTCACACAAAGACGTGTCCAGGTAAGTTTATCACCCAGGCTCAGAATTTATTAAGTAAAAACCCCAGGAGAAAAAAAAATGGGAATAAATAATTGTGGATTATTATTTCGATCGAGATTTTGCAATCATAACGAATGAAATGAGATCTTCTCGCTGATGTCTGATTGATTTTTTTTGTGTCTCTTATGTTTCACCTTGATCGCAGGAGCTGGCGGTTCGGTGTATACAGCGGAATGTCAAAGCCTTCTTGGCGGTCCGCGACTGGCCTTGGTGGAGGCTACTGGTTCGAGTTACGCCGCTTTTGAACGTTCACCGCACCGAGGAGCAGCTGAAGATTGCCAATGATGAATTGCAGTTGCTCAGGACGAAGTTGGAAAAGATCGAAAATGACAGAAACACACTTAAGACTGAACACGATAAACTTGAAGCTAAGGTGAGTTCATTTTTGTTGTATTTTTAAATTACCTACCTACTGGATAAAATTAAAAAAATATTGAAAAAACTATTAAATGTGGGACAAACCCTAGATCACTTCATTCTACATCACAAGATTAAAAATTGTTGCAAGTTGCAAAGCAAGGTTTTCGTTATTAATTACTTTCAATCAGGGATGATGGCGTTGGTCCCAATAACCAACATTTTAATCTTGTTGCATTAAAACATGCCTATGTGCACCTTAAATAAATCTAAAAGCACTTAAGACGTTCTACACACAGCTTAAATCTTTTAAAACTATTTATCAATCCTGTTGGTATCGAACTACTTGAGCGGAATTTTGTTGGTATCGAACTACTTGAGCGGAATATCACAAATCGTAGAGCAATAATTCCAATCTGAAACGTCAATAACTTAGTCTTGCACTTCCAGCTCAGAAATTTATGTTCAAAAATGAATAAGTTCGTCGTAGACCAAATGAAGAGGTTTTATGATAGTTTGTTTTCAACACGGAAATAAACAACATACGTTACCAAGAGAAAGTAGGTATGGTTGGTATCATCCTAGTATTTTCCCAGCGATTCTAACTTATCATTGGTAACGACATAGACTACATTAGCTAAACTTTGATCTATCTCTAGACTTAAGAGACATAACAATCTACTGCTGATTTATTGCTTCTGATTGGTTTGGCTTGGTTTCTGCAATGCAGTTTCTCATTTGTTTCACAATTTCTCTTCAATTCGCATGTTGAGTGATCGTGAACTCGCATATTGAGTGATCACATTGATCAATAGCAGGTGACTCTAGATATGTCACCCCATATCAGATTTACGTATATATATATATTGTTTGTTTTTAATGAAGTATATGGAGTCGACGAGTAACTTGAACCTATTGCATTCTTGGTTACTCCTATACCTCAAACTTATAGGCAAGATCACTTAAACATGTCTCCCAACAGATTAGTCGCTTACGGACAAGATCGCGCCAAGCAACTCGACCCTTCTCACTATGGCAGGACAGAGAAGCGAAACGAGGAGATTGGACCCTTCGATCCTCCGATATTCTGTAGATTGTAATTTCGGTCGTAGTATGCAGTGATCAAGCCATCCTTGATCCTCATATTAGTCATACTTGAAATGCATTTTTGACGATCATTCACGACGCTATTTCGAGATTTGTTCCGTTCTGCTCTTCTATTGAACTAAACCATCCGCCATGGTTTTGTAGGGGCTTATTGCGGCTGAAAAATGCCATGAATAAAATGCATAGGCGGTACGAAGGCAGAAGGGATGAAAACTATATTTGTTTCTACAGGTTAAGAAGATAATACAATTGCCTGCACAGATTTCTTTTCAGGCAATATGTCGTGTCCATTGAACCTTATATTAAAATGAACGCCGTTTGGTTCTTCCTGGATACCAAGCGCTCTTCATCAACAATACCTCTGCTCTGGCCATGCATTATAATGACGTGTCATCTGTCAGTTTAAAAAGGAAAGTGTAGAATTGTTTACAGATTGCAGCTCGGTCTACAATTGAAATAACAATCACTTCCAACTTGGCTCATTTAGTAACAATTGTTAGATATACATTTCTATCTGATTTCTTAGTATAAGCGAAGTACTACAAGTTTTGTTTTTACGGAGATGATTTGATTTGCAATCTTCTACTAAAAAGATGTGGCTCTCCCATTCATCAAGTATTTTGAAGCACTAAAAACAGTAAAAACCAATCAGTGAGTGACTCATCACTCCTCATACCCCACTAGATGTCCTGTCACAGCTTTCTCATTCATTTTTCTGCGTTTCTGTACACTGTACAGGAATGTATGGATATAACAAGCAGAACCGATTACGTAAGTGTTTTATCCTTCGCTTTTTACCAATCCATAACTCGATTGGACTTACTCCTTTTTTTGTGGATTTTCCAGTTCTGTTAACAATATAAACTTCAGTGCTTACCAATTCCGCCCAAATTACCTCTGGAAATTGAACGGCTGGATTCGAATACTAAACCTTACCATTTCCACTATTGCTCGGTATTCCTTCTCCATGCCACCGTTTTGCTCACGCGAGTATGACGCTCTCAACCTCTACGTAGTCCCATTCTCTCTGAGAATTTTTCTAATTTGATCGTTGTCGAACTCTCCACCACTTTACTTAACCTTTTATTGGATGACCGAGAGATTGTCTCCTCATATTTCGAGGCGCTTTCTGGGGCGCCTTAAGGAAGCCACTTAGGGCCTCTTTTATTTCTCATAATTGAAATTATGTTTCAACTCTTTCTAAGCTTGATTCAATACTCCTCTCAGTATGCTCTGAGTTGGACTGTGCCATACTTCAGGATGAAATTAATGTATTTCTTGAATGGTCTAAGGGCATTTATTTGCATACTTTGACCACAAGTTCGACTCTACAGTCCACATAGAAGTGGCCTGCAATAAAGCCAATCAATTGGTAGGGTTTTATCAAGAGAAACACTGTCGCTTTTAGGGACCCACCCCTTGACACTAAAGACGCTCTTCGTGTGCTTGGTCCGCCCGATTCTTGAATATGCATCCGTTGTGAGATCAAAGTGCATGAAGATCTTGATTCGATTCAGCTGTGCAGAGAAATTTCTCTAGATATGCTGTTAAACTGGGCATCGAACGTCCCAACTTACAGCGTTAGATGTCAACTTCTTGGACTCCAATCACTTAAATGCAGACGTATTTTGTATTTTGCATGTCTTATGTTTGTAAGAGATACTCTGTGCTTCCAAAGTTCAGTCTTCTTCTTCTCACTTAGTTCAATATTTTTATGCATCTGAGGAACGCCTTATATCTAGACATTTGCTGTTTGTACCGACGCACAGAACCACCGCATCGCGTTTCAATTCAGTCTGTCATTTTGATTTTTCGATGAATAGAAAAATTATTAAAGAAACTGTTATGTTACACTCACAGTCGGTTTCTACTAAAACTAGGCTCCCAAAAATTCACAATGGCAGAGGTAGAGCACGCCTAGAGATTACCAGGCCAGTTGTGGACGTCCATGGTCCAATTGTGTTCAATTGTTTGAAACTGCCATCTCGTTTTTAGTAAAGCGAGCATTCTTAGTCATGTTACTCATTTTTGATTTCAGGATTATCAGGTCTTCAAGGCATTGAAAAGATGAACGATCTTCCCGGACTGTCCGCTCTGATCTTGAGGCAGTACCAGATAGCTTCATAGGTTGTATGATCATTCCGGCTACATACTACCTCCTCTTACCGTCAAATCCCTCATCAATTCTGAGCTGATGCTGATAGCCTAACGGTGAGTGCTACCTACCTACCTACCAACTGTCTGAATTCCTCGACACGATGATCTTTACATCTTAGAGAGTGCACTCCATGAGTTTCATCTACTATATCCGATCCCTTCCTTTCCGTTGAGTTTAGACTACCCAGCCTTAATTTGCAGCGCCAACACTTGCTTGATCACTTGATCACTCTTATACTGATCGACATGATCGATCGTCCTCTTACCGTTTTGTCAGCTCTTCATTCGTTAGTATATCTTCTAGTTTGTTATACTGTAGAGGCGTGTTGTTATTCTTCCTTATGGCCACAAATTTTTTCTTTATCACATTCTGTAAGATCACAGCGGCTTTGCGATCAATTTGATCACTAAATATAAGACTCCATATATAATTCATAATCGCGCGAAAAGCTCTCTCTGTAGGGAGATCCTTCCGTAGTTGTTCTAGCCTTACGAAGCTAATCTCCCTTCCGCTTGTATAAAATCAGTCTCGCCGTAACTTGTGTGCCTATATCCAATGCACGAAAAACTAAAAAAAATATTACCCTCATTATTCGCCTCAACGATCTATTTTTATCCCTTATTGAAAATAGATCAGAACAACTTCATCGATTGTTTATTTTGGTATGAGCAGAATTTTCGCCCGCTTCGTTCGCAAAAACACACGTCAGAGAAAAACGTTTACGTTTTTTCTTCCTGTTTGTGCCATTTAGAAAAAGAAAACGCCGCGGAAAAAGAGAAAATAAAAAAAGAAAACAAACAGCACGAAAAAAGTTGGCCCAGCATCCTTTCGCAAATTCAGCATCGGCAAGACAAGCAACTGACAGTTCAAGCGGCAGTTCAAGAAGTAGCGAAAGTGCGGGTTCCGCCGGGGTCCACCTGCCAAAAATCGTATAATCCCATTTTGCACACTCCCTCGCGCGCATGCCGCACTCAAGAAGCGGAAACCGATCCCGTCTCTACGGCGCTGGATTAGGTAACACATTGTCGAGCACAGAGCATCTCTCACGTCCAACTTGGATGTGGGTTAGGCAACAATGCGTCAAGCAGACATCACTTGGATCTTGGATGCAGCAAGTGGAAGAAGAATGGACAATAGAGGTCTTCTATCTAGACCTCAGTGATCGTCGGATTTGTTTGGGTCTGCCAGACGATACGGGCATGTCTTCCCGCTGCATATTGATCGGTTCAGAATGCACCACACGTTGACTGCCCACTTAAGTCCACCTTCGCAATTCTGACGCAAATTTGTGGTAATTAAAACGTTTTGCGTGTACGGATTAAACTCCTCTCGAGAGATTTCGTAAATCTGCAGATCTGTTCCTGTAATTTGCAAACAAGACGTGGAATAGCGCAATTAGGGTGAGGAAGGCACTCTCTAGAACGGCGATCTACAGCATGGTATGTTGGCAAAAATTGATCTCTATGACGAGTGGACTTCAAGTGGAACCGCAGCAACAAAATCCACTCAGAATTGACGTGCCTTGAATGTGATCGTTTGGAAGCGATCCAAGATCAATTTTGGCACTAAAACGAGCACATTACAAAATCTCAGATGAAGACCGCTCGGTCAATTTGATTACAAGAAGAGTGGACATTACAAAATTATTAACGTAACGCCGCGGACCGAATCTAATTTTAGGCGGATCTGGCTGTAGCCTTCCGCTAGGTCGTAATGCGAGTGATTGATGTCACGAAGATCGCTCCGGATGTGCGGTGCGTGCGGAAGCTGCTTTATAGCGTTAATCGATGGACTGACCTTTCATGGCTGTTGCGACATTTTTGATTTGAATTTATGCCTTGACCTTAACATTTCCGCGGGGGAGTGTTGCGTGTCCTTAAATAATATCAACTGTTACAAGCTACAATTTTAAACCTAGCAATTGTTTACTTAACTTACTCCAAGCCCCAAACAAATGCGGTTTGTTCTGCTTCAATTTTTATTGTTGTTATTTTTTTTTTTTTACATAGACTATATTTTATGAAAGTCACTTTAAGAACTCTATTTCAACGCTGGCAAGGATTCAGCAGAAGAATGTTGTTTTTATTTCGAAATAGACGAAAAAAAATTAAAGTTTTTCTGGCATTTTATCATTTGTAAGGCGCCAAGCGATTTTTTCTGTTTATTTATTTCCCATTGTTTTTTTTTCTCATCTGGGCATTAACGATGACTACTTTGTTACCAAAAAGTGGCTGAACACGCATTTAAAATGTTTTTGTTTAATGTTTGCCAAATATTGAAAATAAGTTTTTAGAATTCATTGTTTAGAAATTTGCTTTAACAGTTGGACACAGTTTGGACACTTGAATTTGTTGTAAGACGTTGACAAGACATGAATTGACACATTTCAGCGAATGTTAGTTGGTAGGATGTTTTGCTTGTGGATGATGATGTATTAAGTGTGGAAGTTTCTGAATATGTTTGAAGAACAACTCGACTTTGGAACCATCTTTCACTGGTGGTATTTCTGAACTCGTGCAATATCTTAGAGTTCGTGCAATATCTTAGAGACCCTTCCAAAGCTATCATATCCTCTTTTATCATTCCAACTAAGTTTATTATTAGACACAGAACCATGAAACTTAACGCTCAAAAGTGGGACACTGAGCTATTTAACCCGCAAACGGTCCTGCATAGATTGATTCAAAATTCAAGAAGGAGAAACCGGACTCAGATGCTAACAGTAGCTTTAGGCAAATCCTTTTAGTTTTCTAAGCTGAGGTATATGCCATAGAAATCTGAATTCGTGAATGTCATAGGTATGCCACAACGATCTATAAAGTCAGACAGTCAGGCATCCTTGAAGTCATTAGTTCATGTAGTATAATGAAATCCAAGCTTCTAAAGGTATGCGTCGATATCCGGTGTTACACAGAAATTATTACAGGTCGAAGAGTTCCTGAGCCAGTGGTTTCCTAACGCTCCCAAATCTAAACATAGGGAGTTAAAGTATCGAAGTGTCTGCAGATCAATCTCCTGATGTTCCTTCACAACTTCGACATCGTGAGGAGAAGCACTTGGTCGAAATAATTAAGAAGGGATTCGTGCACAAGCTATGCAACATCTTCTACACTAAAATTTACAAGACAGTAATTTAGGAAGCACATTCATGTTTATCTATGTCCAAACTTCAGTTTGAGCGATCCAACCATCACACCTTAATGCATAAATTTTCTATACTTAGAGGAACTGCCATTTATATCTTCGATAGCACGTCATATTCTATTCGTTTTCTAAACAGAAGCCCTAAGCTCCCGCCCTAGAACTTTATGCTATCTTTGAACAGATTTCCTGTAATGTAAATAGGGTCAGTTGCTCCAATGATACCAGTGTTTCTAAAAAAAACTGACCGCAAATCATACTTCTAGGAGGCCTGGTGTGCCAGGTAAAAGAGTCCAGCTTGTAGAACTACTTCTTACTTTACAGCCAACACGGCATTTCGTCGATGTTGATCATGTGATCACTGCGCAAAACGCATTAATTTTTCATATCAATAATTTGCTCCAACCAACTCAGCTCTAAAAAGAACTATCTGGCCCGTATTGGAAAGCAAACTGGCGGGGGTTATTGGCTTCATCCAAAGCGTAGTGACTGGGATTTGTGTTTCCGTAGTAAGAACTCCAACTCTTTTGCTTATTGTGCTACCAGAGATATTCGGTCGGGAATGCGCTTGTTTATATCTCGTTCTGTCAAGTCTGAAGTAATAGGCCGTATATAATTTAATCAGGCATGTATGAACAAAATCAAAGCTAAAGAATTCGCCTGCAGAACGTACAAACATTGTCGGAGGGTGCAAATGTTGTCACTCATCGTAACCAGGAAGTTAGGAACCAGGCTCCTATTTAGCAATAAGCTCTTCTATTATTTCCAGAATAGGGCTAATAATTCAGGACCAATATATTATTATCTCCGTTCGCAGCGAATACTTCTATGCCATTCTTTCCTTTGGTGTACCACTCATTCAATGTATGGAATTTTCTTCAGGTCTCTCGAAGTGTCCCCTTTGTACTTCGAAGGCTCTATCAATGAGCGAAGGGTTGACGAACTGTCAACGCCAGAACGCGGTTTTATTCTGGCTTCCAAACTGTATTACTGCGAATTGAAATAGAAACGCACAACGTAAAGACACCTGTATGGCACCCGAAACAGATCCGGTACATCTTAGTAAAAATAAGATTCGACCGTTCAACAGGCTTCAACACGTCCATATTGCACCCAAAACAGGCACAATACTCCTGAATAAAAATACTACTTTTGCGATTACATCCCGCTTCAGGCACGCATCAATAAAAGACACACGTAATAGTCCAAATGAAGCGCGGTTCACTTTTTTAGATTAAAAGGAGCACAATAATTGGAGCTTCACAAAATTGTGTAGGAAAAAGAAAACGATCGATTATCTTGGTGACCATAAAGAATGCCATTACGATACTCAGTGGACCGGTTTTCGTGTGACCTCAGTATACATGGCATTGGTAGGTCTGTCCTCTTTTTACGAGAGAGTTGTGAAACAATTTCATTAGTCGAGCACTAGAGGGGTGTGTGCTCGAGCGCCTTCTAAGGTCGACGTCCAAACAGAAAACACTCCCAGGGATCCGTACTCAGATGTTAGTGTCATATTTCTACTAACTAAACTTTCCAACCCTTTTCAATATATGAGTCTACGCCGGCACAAGACGAAAGGCATTTCCAGCGGCCTGGCGTCACCTACATGAGATCCTTCAAAGGGTCCTTCGAAGGAGTGCTCACCAGAGCCGGAAGAGAGGGACAGACGGATAAGGGAACTTCTGTTCATGCACAGGGATGAAAACTCAATTGGATAAGATTTCTCTCCCAACCGATCCAAATTTCCCCTTAAGTCAAAGAATTTCCCTCCCGAACATAAAATCTATAAAATTGAAAAACTCATTTATATGCATTTTTTGTGACAAAGGTAGCTTCGACGAAGTTGGTGCCTTATTCACTAGCTACATAAGTGTCCGACGTCGTGCGGAAGGTGGGCGAGCAGACAGCATACTAGCGAGAAGTTCGTGTTATCGGTTCTGTGGGTTTCCAACCCGGCCAAAAAAAGCACCTCGTTATTACCTTTGATTCTCCGAGACTGTGAGTATGTTCTAGGTGCACCAGATATATCTATGGGACACTGCGCCTTTAATTAAGCTCCAAGCTGTTGGTATTGACTCAGTTCTAAAGAACTGGATCGAAAGTTCAATCAACACAGTATTGGATGGCGACGAATCTAAACCTTACAACGGTGTTCCGCAGGGATCAATTGTATCACTCACTCTTTTTTTAGTATTTATCAATGATTTGCTCTCAATCCCTTCTAATCCACTTTACAGGTTCGTTGATGACCGTACTCTGAGTTATTCTTGCGCCTTCGACCATATAAGACAAACCCGTCGCAAACCTTCTCTTGCTGATCGTGAGCTCTTATCCAACTCGATCGATCTAAATCTCGATCAGACCGCAAGAACCGTGTCGCATTCAACGCCTCCAAAACGAAGTAAACTGTCCCATCTCTAATAGAATCTTCGTCGACCTTCTTTCAGTATCTCAGTGGACGGTGGAATCTTTCAGCTGACCAATCTATTTCATGCACAGATCTACATTCTTTGAATCGTTTAGCGGGTTTATTGCTGTTTAAATCGTCAAGCCGTTGCAAATATTTGTAATTATTCCACATCAAGAGGAAGACCTTGATATGAATTTAAATATCATGGGCGTAGCAATGAATTTTTGCTGGGGTGGGCCAGATTTTAAACCACCATTAATTACCTATTTTTTTTTTTTTCCATTTTTAAGTATAAACTACCTAGGTATTTTGAATTTTTAAATGGGAGGTATGCACAATGCATGTTACCTAGCCACCTTGATAGGCTGATCGATAATAATCGTGTTCCGGCTCCTCCAAAAACCGGTGACAAAATCGGCATTACGTTATCCTCAATGCTGTTTTTTATCGTGTTCAGTTCGAAAGATCGCTGTATGGCTAGCCAGCTTGACATCATGCTGGCGGTTTTCATCATTATTTAATCAATGAGATGAGCGACAAAATTATTTTTAACGTCACAATTAGCAACAAATTAGCGACAAATCATAGGATCCAGACCCACGTGTGCCGGCTCTTTGGCTACCCAGTTTAATATATGTATGTATACACCTGCGGTTACCATGGAGATAGAAGCGCGCCAAAAAGCATTTAAGGTTGTACATAGCTTTGTTCCAGAACTCGAATGTGGGATCCGGCGGGAGCAAGAATTCGCCCAATTTGTGTTTCTTTACTTTCTCATGACAGAAAAAGCGGGGAAATGTTCACTTCCCTTCGTGCAGGAATTAGCCGGAAGTTTTCGGTCCTGCGATTTCTTGCAAGTTGTCAATTGACAATTTTTTGTATGTATGTGGATATCTTGACAAGCGGCATACACATAGACAATCGACATTTATGTTATTTTCTTCTTGATTTGCAGGAAATTACCCAAAAACTGTTTCTTTACTTTCTGGATTTTTGACAAAATTATCCCCACCATTCAAGTAAGTTTTTGCCCGACAAGTTTTTGCAGGGAAAGTACTGGAACAAACCTCATATCATGGCCGTGTTCAGTAATATCACCCAGCATACTGCCCAGCAGGAAAGGGTTGAATCGGGCGTTTACGCTGTGATTAACAGCAGGTCACATGAAAGTTTTATAAGTTGAAACTGTTTCAGCCTCCAATATCTTATATTTTTGTGATTACCAGTACGTCCCTCCGGTTCACACAACTAAAATATAGCATCAATCAATGACGTCATTTTCACTACCCAGTATACTGGGTTATATTTCGGAACACAGCCCATATATTGAGTTTCTATTGGAGCCGAGTTGAGTTGGATTTGAATTTAAAACTCAACGACTTAACTCTTTATTTCTGGTTTTATTCCGCGTTATATGTTACGTATATATCAAATAAACTTAGCTCCTGACTTTTTGCCTTTTCTTCCGTAAGAGATTATACTCTTTGTCTAAAGCTGGTAATAAGTTTTGCATTGCGTTACGAGCGTGCAAGTTATTTCCGAAGCAGCATTGCCAACTTAGTGGTTTTGCCACTAGAACTGGTAGTTTATAGTTGCCGTTAGTGAGGAAAAAATCTAGTGGGTTAGTAGGTTTTTTTTTTGGTGGTACATAATAGGAAAGTGTACAAGTATACAAAATTAGTATTGGCCATTCACTAAACCATAATAAGACATCAATTACCACTCACCTAATGATTCACTTAAATAAAAAACAAAAGTTTTTTGCCAAAGTGTAATGAAACCAAAAATACCACCAATTTTTCGTATGAAGTTCTGTAGCTTAAAGACACATCAAGAGTGACAACATTTAACTTTAGTTCGAGTCCAGTTGGGCGAACTGAGGTCTGTTTTAAGGACCGTCCTCACTACATAAACTTAGATTCCACGTGCTTTTGGCCGTAAGGCGTTTGAAAAGAGCACGGGTGTACTTTTACCCCCGTATTCTAAGAGCAGCTATAAGTCACAACACAATCATAATAGAAAACCTTTACTAAATCAAAAGTAACTTAGAAGCGAAGTAGGAATGAAATAAACGTAACTTCTCTTAGCATTGACATAAAAACCAAAATAAGAATTTCATAAGATGTAAGCGTTAGCCCCCAAAATTTTTGACTTATGACTGGTCACAATTTTAGAACAGGGGGGAAAATTTTCTGAATCGGGAGTTAAGAGTAATATCTAGAATTATTAGATTTATGTTGGATCCTAAAGTAAGAACTAATCTGAAAACAAATAATTTATGAGCTTTTTAAAAATGAATATTAATTAATCTATATTCACAAAAAACCAATTTCCATTTGAAAGGCCAATTATGTGAACGTACAATGCACCTTTCTAATTTCAGACTATTGTCCGCGCAGTTTTGCCGCACTAACCTTGACATTAAAAAGTTAGTAAAACAATCACAAAACTCTTTTTATGAAAAATAGGCAAAAGCGCGTAAGAGTTGAGTTCGCGTAGTGTGGATCCACCATTATCCTCAGTTGAATAAAAGGAAATTGTATGCGAATTGAGGTTATTTTCAAGTTCAGTTCACTAATTTACTCGTACTTAGGCAGTTCGGTCAATGAAGCCAGGTTATAATGGTAATTTGTCAAAGCAATAATGCTGATTCTATTATTAAAATCTATTATTTTATAGCAATTTAGTGCAGTGATTATCATTTTGTTTTTAGAATTAGTTGGGAACAGCAACAGCGTCTATCTAACATTAAGTTTGAGGAACTTTAGATATACCCCTGTATTCTAAAGGTATTTATTTTGAAGTTGTTTATACCTACATAACTTCTGTCAACATCGACATAAAAACCAAAATAAGAAGTTTATAAAAAGCAAGCGCGAGTCGCTAAAGCTTGTGACTTATGAGTATGACTGGTCTCAATTTTAGAATAGGGGGTTAGTGGAATATTGACGAGAGGAAAACATTTTAGTGGTTTACTGGTGGTTTTAAAAGTCGAATCTA
This sequence comes from Thereva unica, assembly GCA_949987705.1. Lineage (NCBI taxonomy): Eukaryota > Metazoa > Arthropoda > Insecta > Diptera > Therevidae > Thereva > Thereva unica. The sequence continues at coordinate 16,369,191 of OX465283.1, read as the reverse complement.
GTGGTCTTTGGAGGCAAGAGTTGGCAACGCTGTATTGAAGAAAGTAGTATTTCAAAGACTGCTGTCTTATAAAAACGGCACTGCATTGTATGAAATGCACTTGATACCCACCCAAGCAATACAATGCAATGCAATTATGTTTTTCCAGCTTTATCTCCATGGCCATTGGGACCACTACGCTGTGTCATGCGCCACGAACCAATTATAATAGTAGTTTAACGGTGGACCACGACCGAGGGATGATTTAAAAACTATTTTTTGTAAAATTGTTTTAAGCATTATGTGACATCACGGGTTTTAGAGCGGATTTATCTTGTTTTTAATAAGTGAATCAGTTTTACTGTGGGGTGGGCCAGAAGGATTCTGGGGTGGGCCTGGCCCACCTGGCCCACCCAGTTGCTACGCCCATGTTAAATATAAAGCCATAAACGATTCAAGAATCGGTCCAAATATCTTTCAACTAAAATAAACTTCATTCTACCCAAAAATATGGACAAATACAAACTTGTATATTCCTCGAAATACCATTAATCTCCCTCGAAAAAAAACGCATATTATGAATTTCCCTCGACTTTCGCCGCAAGTAATACGACCACAAAAGCTAGAAAATTTTAAAGAAGGCAATATTTAATCTGGCTGAGGCCATCGAATAATTTACAGCAGAGAAACCGACACCGCGCGGCTTGACAAAAATCGTCCAATTATTCTAAAATTAAATGCTGAACAATGAAAAAATCTCGTCTTTTTCGTGTGGTCTGAAAAATGCGCGGAGCAGCCAGCAGTAAGTCGACTAGAGACATCTTGGCCAGTGGAACAACAATACTCCTCGAATCTGAACTAAATGAACAGAGAAGATGCACTCAAGTGTCCGCAGGCATTCCACGGCAACGGCGACGATGGGAAAATACCAAAATATCGCCACTACTTTTGCGAGAACATTGCGAGGCCCCGAAATCCCCAGAATGTTGCCCCAAAACGAGAAAATCTCGCCTCAGTCTTCGTCGAGTGGTGGTTAAAGAGACTCGTCGCGGCGTACGTCGTCGTCGCTTCAAAATTTAGTTTTTTTTCGTTGATTTAATATTTAAATATTTCCGATTTACGACAGCAGCAATATGTGATTACTTTACACAAGCTTAGTTTATGGACTGATAGACAATATGCACAACGACGACTACAAGCGAAACTTCAAGATTAAAGATTTTATTAATGCGAAATTGTTGATCCGATCCTTTTTAATGTTACTTAATCAAAAGTCCAAATAACCAACAGAAAATCATTTTTAAATATTTCGTTTTTGTGTTTTTGTGATTTGTGAGAATTTCGTTTGTTACCCACCACTTGAGTGTGAGTCGTTCAACAGAACGTGAGACGTCCTTGAGGCGAACAGAAAAATGGCACCCAATCCACCTGCTACTGCCATCAGTACTTTGCCATCGGTAGCACCACCTGCTTCAATGATCAAGACACCTGCTACGGCAGCTAAGCCACCTATCCCCAAAGCTCCTACCACATGTAATAAGATTAACGGCATTGCTCCAACCAAGACTAAGTTACTTACACCTATAACAACACCAGAACCTATTGTTAAGGATATAGATGCTAGTATGAAGAGTGATATCGATTCCAGACGACCACCTGTTCCTCCACAGACATCATCTCGTGCCCGTAAGCCCCCGATACCTGTAACACGACCCAAACTTTCGCTTGCGCCTGATCCTTTACTGAAGCCGCGGGCCCCATACCAAAGTCCTATTGAAATTTCGTTAAAGCTTCCAGTGAGAAAATCTAGTTCGTATACCGATATGCTGAACGGAATGTACAGAGGACCGTCACGGGACTCATCTATAATCAGTTCGCGATCACCGAGTCCTTCGACAAGAAGTAGTGTATCGTCATACTCATCATCGAGTTACCGGCAACAACGATCCATAACTCCTCGACGAATATTTCCGCAGTCGTACAGCCGCGAAAATGAACTCAATCTCTACGAACTGCAATCTCTGGAGCAATCACCAGTTGTCTTCGATGCCAATCTACAATTCGTCATGGGCTGCAAGAAGCAATCTGTACATCAAGCCTTCCGACCTTCACCTTCGCACACCGATCCTCAGACAGCGTCGAACTATCTTTCGGCGAAAATAGCGAGCTTTCTGAAAAGGACCGATCATGTCAATGAAGAATGGCGATCGATGGGCAGACGAAACGATCATGGCGATGATGCTACAATCAGCCTAATCGAACGGCAAAGAGAAAGAAGCGCAGAAAGGGGTCGATTGGGCAGATCGCGCAGTGCTACCAATATTCTAATCAAAGGATATCAACTTTCAAAAACATTACCACCAACAGAACGATCTGGATCGGCGCAAAGAGAAATGTCGCATGACAGTGATCGTACATTGAATGACGAGGAGGTAGGTACCAAGTGCTATAAGGATTTCTTTTTTCAGCAAGTTAAAAATAGGAATCTGTACAATGCGAGCATTTTTCTTCACTAGAATCTCGATTTGATCGATACAGTTTTTGCACCAATTAAAATTACTATATGTTGGTCTAGGCGTGTTCGTGCGTAACGGAAATGTACAACTGCGAATTGAAGAATATTTGGCAATCGATCAAGAAATTAATTCATGATTGTTTACAAATAGAAAATGAATTACGCGTTTTTTATTGAAGAATTTTTCTTCAATTTGCTTCAAAATGAATTTTTCCATGATCGACAGAGGAAAGCTTTGGTATGTTATTAACCTATTTGCAGAGAGGTGCATACGTGAACAAATAAGAAACGATTTTAAAATTCACGACACTATATGGAAAGATTCTGAGTTTTCCTTAACGGTTTGTTACAAAACTAAGAATTGGGCTTGTCTTTTTATTGCATTTTTAATGCTCAAGAAAATTCATATATGTAGAATAACTTTCTGTCATTTAGAGAGCCTTTTTTATCTTCATACTTGGTGTGATGCAACTATATGTATTTGCTATGTTTGTTGGCATAGTTTTATTAATTTCATTTCATGTGTTTATCTAAGTATATTGGCATTCATTGTGTTTATTTTGAAATATTGCAATGATTTGATTGGTGCCAAAAGTACGGATTTGTGTTTCAACCTCTCTGTTTGTTCTACAGTTAAATGTAATTTTAATTCTTTGGGTAGACCATAATTTAGAAGATTGATTGAATTTGACAAGAATTTTGTGTTGGCAACAATTTAATTGGGCCACAAACTAAACATTTAAGAATTAGTAACAAATTTAGAATGGTCTAGAGCCAACAACTCAAAGCTTTTATATTTCAAACGCTCATCTACCCTCGATCTTCTTCAACCCACTTCACAGCATTCGTGATGATGGTATTCTGTGTTACTCTTATGCCTCAATAATGCAAGACGAGACCTTGTCTTTACGATGGCAAATTGTGTTTGATACATACAATTACCAGGGACATTGAACTCATACCTGATTAGAGCCAGGGCCGGTGTTTAGTTTTTTTGCGCCCGGTGCAGTATGCCATATTTCGCCCCCATGAGCTGTTCATTTTTTGATCGCAGTGAGGGACAATGGAAAAAAACACAACCAATCGGTGGAGTTTCTTTAACATATGAACAGATAAGATATGTCCGTGAACACTTTTTCACTTTTTTTCTGAAATTGTGCCCCGTCCAATTGCGCCCGGTGCAAAGACACCAATTGCACTTATTTAAGCCCCGTCCCTGCCTATGTTCAATCAAGATACGCTTATGTTTTCTTAAGAAATTCTTCTTGCAGCCTATAAGAGTAGTCCTAATAACGCAATTCGCCGGCTTAACTGCTTAATAATAGGGTATCAAAGCTCCGCTTGGGTTGGGTATTCACCTATCATTACAGCCTCTGTAGGCTGGTTAGCGGATTTCACTTGTCTTGGAGATATAACACTTCGTGAAAGCTGCCTCCTGATAACCCCGACAGTTGCGTGTTTGGCTCAGCCAGCTGTTTTTGAGGATTTCAAATTTGGGAAATCGAAGCCCCGTTACAAAAACTTTTTGTTTTGATTTTTGTTATAAAAGGCTTCGTGCAAATTTCTTCTCTTTGGTGTGAACTGCTACAACATCCATGAGTTCAAACGCAAAGTCCGACACGGCGAACTGGTAGTACTCCTAAATTTGGACTTTCACCTAAAAAAGCCATCGCCTTATATTCGGTCCCATCTCGAATACAACTCTATTTGGGGTGGGCCCTCGAAAACTGCCTTAGCCTGGCTAGATAAAGTACAAAAAGGACCTCCACCATACTTTGAGCAACCCAGGAAACAAAGAAATACGCGAACCCTTGGTTGTTTACCCGAATAGTCCAACCTCGGATTCTCACACAAAAAAAAACTAAAATTTCGAATCAAACAAAACTCCACCGCAGCCGAAACGTAAACAAAGACGGTACCCTGGGCCTCCAGACTCCAGACGCTCTCTTTTATTGATTTTGTGATTCTTCCAGGCAAAAAAATCGTTGCGGCTCATTGCCTGCTTGTAAGACCTTTTAACCTCCTACCCCGAGGTGGTGGTCTAACAACGGGCGAACGCCGGCCGTAATTGAAACATAGTCCTCGGCCATGTACCGGGCATCAGAAGATTGTTTCGAGGACTGTATTGCCGTACACCACATACACACACATAAACAAATACGCCCGTTGTAAGGCCATTTTCTTATTTTTACTCGGGTCGACGATGAATGAATCCAGGGTAGCAACAGAACAGAAAAATAAGGCGTATAAAAGAAAACTAGAAAGACATAACCTTCGAAACCCAGCAAAAGAGTACAGAAGAGACGAAAAAAGAATTCATAAAAGAAAGAAAACAGAATATGGAAAGCAGTAAAAAATAAGAAATTGTTGCTCAACAGCCTGAAGCATCGTATGCCCCTTAAAAAGCCAAGTGGCCGGTATTCGCCCGTTGTAGGGCGATGTTTTACTTTTACGCCAGTTTGTCCAGTTACACACATTACCGATCGTAAGATCTTGATCTTCTACTGAGATATGAGGGTACATCTCTCGAAAACTGTTGGTTATCACTGTCTGTAGTAATGATATTCCAAGTGAAGGCAGCTGAGACTTCGCATCTTGGCAAGTTTTTCAGACAGACAATTTCGTTAGGAATCGAACTTGTGACCCTTGAGGTTATAGCCTAGCAAGGGCTTGACAAACTAGTTTCTGTACTCACAATGTTTGGAATGTTGAAGCAAAGCACCAATTATATAAGTAAATCTCACTTCGGCGGAATACTGGTCGAGAGTTTGTTTAACCCTTAGCTGGCCCACCTCGTTTTTGTAACATAGCTGGCCTATGGGGTGTCCACGCACCCCACGGAAAAAAACTATTTCCACGGAAAATATGCAATATTGACCGTATAAAAAAATCAGTGGTGTTCTTTGACAACCCTTTTTTATGTTCCAATTGTTGAGAGACTTTTTTATTATTACGAGAGAGAAAAATTTAAGGTGCGATAAAACATGAAAAATCGACATTTTGCTTCAAAAAATCAAAACTCCTATATTTTTTGAATGTATGGACATCCGCAACCGCGTAAAATCTCTGTACATAACACCATCTAACACAAGTGAAACTTACAACCTTCAAGACACAGTAGATGGTCCCACACATATTGTTATTAGATTGATATCATGAAAAAAGGGTTTCTTTTAGGCCTGGGGTGTCCCTGCACCCCCAGGTCCAGCTAAGGGTTAAACATAGACTGAATACGTAACATTTCACCTCACTCAAAATTAGTGCAAAAACTCTTGTCCTCATCGCTTTACGTCAGCATCTTACAATGACTCATTTCGTAGGGAGATAAATTATGAAAAAACAAGATGAATTTTTAATAAAATATGAAAATCCACAAAATTTTTTCGTGTTATCATAAATTTCAACAATTCGCCTTTTGCTAATCTTCGAACGATTCCAAAATAAATGTTTTTCTTGTGTGTAATCACAAACTAAAACAAACTCTTGTTGTTTAGACAGAAGAGAGGTTCTTAGGTGATCTTCGTTTCCTCTTTTTTTTCGTCTTTAGAAAATAGAAAAGACAAAAATAATACAAAAATAAATCCTCTTGACTTTTCGCACTTTATTCTATTGACTCACAATAACGAGAATAGACTTTGTCGAATTAAATTTAGATTTAAAGTTATTTTATTTTCGTACTAATCTGCAATCAAGGGTAAAGGGAAAAAGGACAGAAGAATTTAGTATCAATGAAAAATAGAAGAAAAATAGAAGAATTTCATCGAAACAATTTCATCCCAACTCGAGAAACTTCTGAATGAAATATTTTTTTATTTTAAATTTAAATTTCATTTGTTTTCTGTCATCTTAAAAATAAATCTTTTCGCAGATGCAGTAAATTCCGATTACTGTCGGGGCGTTTTACATAAATGATTTCAATGAAATATCGTGTCATAATTATTTTGAATTTGTGTTCATTCTAATTGTTTTTAGAGACTGAAATATCCTCCTGCAGACTCCCAACAAATATAAATTTCTTTCTTGATTTATATCAACAAAATACGAGCCTCAACAAGAAAGTTTCACTGCCACTTTTGAAGCAAAACGATATAAACTTTTACGAGGTAAATAATGATTTTCTAGATTTCCGATATTCTCGTAAATTTTCATGAACAAAGTCGGATCCGTGCGTCGTTCTGCGTCTAAAATTAGGTCAAGAACGCATAAAATACCGAAATTCTCTTAGTTCCTTCGCAAATTGAAAATTGCTGAATGAAAAACATGTGAAATATTTTATGAATACACGAAAACAAATATTGATCGCAAAAACGTTCTAAAGATCATCGCTGAAATGATCGGAACCAGACGTTATTGTTGAAGTGTGGAAATTGCATGTTATTGAGCACGTCGTTAAGCTGATCGTGAAAGTAGTGCGTCAAACTTATTTATTGTTTTAAATTAAATAAATGTTTACATGCTTCTAATTGTGTGATCGCCCACCATTGTTTGGATGAGAAGGAAATTTTGTTTTGGAACAACAATCGATCGTGTCTCTTGGCGAAAGATACTTACTACTATAGTAAAAGTATCCATCGACACTGATAATTTGTAGCATAGGATGAAATTTAATATCCAAAATAAATTATAGAAAATTTATGGTATCGCGAAATTGAACTTCAGCTTTCTGGTGTAAGTGATTTCCTTACTGATCCACGCGAAGTTGCTTTTATCAAATAAATTACCGACCGCCAACCCAGAGATCCATGGTTCGATTCCACTCCGTAACATGGTCCTAGATCTTTCCACTTATCCCACAGGAGTTCCATTCCCTTTCTCTTGCCATCGCCTATAAGCATAATAAGCGAGGAACCCATCCCCTGTTCGACCACAGAAGTCAATGTCCTGTTACACTATGAAGGTTTCAGCTAAGGTAGGGTAAGATGGTCGTTAGTTGGATATCCAGGAAACTCCAAACGAAGATGTGCCGATGCTCCTACTCCTTTGTGAAAAGTAAAAAAAAGAAATGAGTAGAAATGGTAATTTCTAGAGAGCAGAGAATGGTAATTGGCAGAGAGCGTACAAGTCTCAGGAGCATGTATTTGGTTGAGAAACGAGCCTTTCTGTGGATGGCCTTCACCTCCTTCTGTCGTCTAGGACAACAGCCGTCAAACCAAATGCATTGGCGTGCCACAAAACCGATAATTGAAATTACTGCATATTAGGCGTGCCACCAAAAATTAATTAAACATTAATCAATACCTTGGGGATCAAATTTGTAAGGTAAAGGCTTCCATTTACATACAGGCTGCCGGCAGGCCAGGGCCCTTCAGGCCTGTTTCGCGGCTAGAGCAGGTTTTAGATTGAATAGAAGTCCAGATCTTGAAGCCCGGACTGACGATAAATACGCAAAGATAAAAATCCGTTCCGTTTTCTTGGACTACAGGCCCCATTCAGTTGGCGGCCGGTGAGTGTGTGGTTGCACTTTGTCTTAAGGCGACAAACCTTCGGGCCACGGCCTGCCGGCGGCCTGTATGTGTATATACGGCTCAACATATTGATAATTTTTATTTAATGTGCGTTTCCGAATTGTCTTCGGACCAGCACAGATCTCACATGACACATAATGGCACGCGTGCCATTAGTTACCGACCGCTGGTCTAGGATATTTTCCGGCGTTAGTGGCTCTTCGGCAATTTCTTCTAGTTCCGCCCTTTCATCCGCGAATCTTGGGTAAGTAAAAAAGACGTGCTCTGGGTCTTCTTCCACCGCTGGGCATACCGGTCATCGTGCCCAAAGCGGTGAAAGAAACTTACTTCCCTACGCTCCCTCATAACCCATATTTCGAGATTAGGGGTAAGTCTGTGGGTCCAACGACCCTTAACAGACTCGTACCACTTCAGTTGCATTCCCTTACGGACTCGCAGCGCAAATTCTTTCGCCGTAACTTTTTCGGCTCCCCTCTACCATATTCTGGGTCATGGAAACGCATGCCTTCTCTCGCCAGAATATAAATAAATAAATACGAAAAAATTGGCCGGCCTCGATAATACCCTAGGACCTAAAGCAATTGACTGCCATCGCAGAGGTCCGTGATTCAATCCCACTAAGCCTCATGGCCCTTCGTCATTGCAGCTCTCCCACCTAGATCCTATTCGATCGCCAAAGGAGCACTAGTATTAGATAGCAGCGGGTGGAGAAAAACCATGTCTTGCCGTTGGAATTTTTCGGCTCTTCTCTATAGTATCTTTCCGGCTAGATATCGCTGTTCGACATTGCACTCTAGATAACGTGACGAAGGTGCACCACAAAGCCCTGGCCTTTGATATAATAATAAAAAGTATGAAACTATTTGTTTCGGTTTTCCATTTTGAAATCGCCGCCAAACACAAACAATTGTTGACGAAATTGAATACTTTCCTTTTTCGGAAAGGCCTTAATCTGTCAGCTATCAAATCACTTTATGGATTTGTGGTTGGTTTAGCATTTCAAGACCTGTGGGTCCATCTATGAGTGTAATTTGTTTTTAGATTATCCATTAATCACTTTAACAACAGAAAGAAGTGTAAACTTTTGGCCAATTTAGCTTGTAAACAAGGTATCCATTTCAAACTTTCAGAATTAATTGCAGTTAAAGTAGGGGTTAAACTGATGGAATAAATATGATTAAAAAAGAAACTCCACCACACAAAATCTTCCATTATTCACTTCCGTTAAAGAGGACAAACCAATATTTGTGCAGAAAAAAAAACAATTCCGACAATTACGCAATTATTATTATTATATTTTTATCTGAAAGCTTTTATCTTTAGCATCTAGAAAGAATCTCTCTCTTCTTTTGTTGATGGCTTGAACAGCTGTGAGCTGTTTGCCTATATTAAAACGTTCATTCGTCTTGGGTTTCGGAGGTGGTGTCGCATTACACAATTCACAACAATTCATGCTCATACTCGGCAAATTTACATGTGAGCTGCGCGTTGTGCGATTTCCGCAGCCCCGTCGCTAATTTATGATTATTAAAAAAGATTGTTATAAAATTATTGTAGACTTCGTTGCTTCGCTTTAGTGTATCGCCGATCTGGATCATCTGTTGTAGTCTCTCTTTGTACGGAAAGTGCCTCTCTAGACTTCTCGGGATCGAAAATTAATTAAATCTGTAAATTTGTCATTTTGTGCCATTTAAGGTGGTTTTAATCAAGTGTAATTATGTAATAAGTGCATTATGTATTCTCTATTATTATTATGTAAAATCAGCAATCATTTTGAGACTGGAAAGTGATTAAATCAGCGCGTTGCATTTGTTAATGCTACTTTGAAATTAAATAAACAGACTCGACGTTATTCTATTAGCAGAGAGATTAGTATGGAATTGAGATAATATAATTGTAAATATGTTTTTTTTTCTTTAAACTTAAGAATATGCTCATTTAAATTTAAGAAAAAAAACCTTGTAATAACTTTGGTTTCTTCTTCTCTGACTTTAGCTCCACAGCTTAGCCTTGCCGCTTCCAGTAACACCCTCGTTCAGAATCGTCGGTCTCTGGCTTGTTGTTTCCAATTCATAATATTAGAACTCATAAATCGTCGTCATTTGTATATTAATTTCAACGCCCTTGGTTTCTGTGTGCGGCCCAGTCTTTGGTTCTTAATAGAATTTGTTTGTTGTCATCGCGTGTTCTACACGTCAAATCCTATTTATTTTTTTAGTTGCTGTGGTATTGATTGGTTCTGACAGCTACCCTTTGGCAGATCTTTTTTTTAGAGCACATATTGCGATCGTTCCATTTCCAAGAGATTTGGTTCTGGACCCAAATTTGAGTTGGATGATTAAACGAGAAGATTCGTGGAGATCCAAACTTGAAATATTAAAAGATCAAACTTGTACATGGCATCAGGTGGTGTATATTGTTGTAAGATTCAGTTATTGCTAAAACCTAATTCCAATGCTGATCGAGTCATTTTTGTGGCAAAAGATTGTTCAATCATGAAGATTCTCAGCATCATCCGTAGCATACAGCCTATTATTGCTAAGTGTTCCTCAATGGAGTCCATGAATTGCTTCTTTGGTCGACCGGAATATTTCCTTCCACCAGGGACTCGATTTATCGCTATTTTAGCAGGATCGCTATCGTCAATCCTTTTATACCTTTAAGAATGTCAGATCCCAAGTAAAATTGGTATATTTTATGATTTTATCTCCTTCTCCATTTACCATTCTCACAGAGACCGCCAAATATTGCACGTAGTACTTTTCTTTGAAAACTGCCTAGAAGTGTTTCCTCAGCTATTTTCACTCCGATCGACCGACCGGAAGGTCGTGAAGGAATGCGCCCTCTCAGACCATAGATTTATAGAGTTCCAACTGCAAAACTCTAGTCCAACCACCCCTTCTAAAATTAAAAAAAAACTCAAAAAGACAAATTGGGGTTTCTATATTAGGCCAATCGCAAAGAACCTTGCTCCTAGGCCACCCTGTATTCCCAAAAACCAGGAACAACTCGACAGCAATGTGGAGATTTTCACAAAATAATGCACTTACATTAGTAAAGCTTGTCCGAGCAGACCGCATAAAGAGGCTTCCAACCCCCCATGGTGGTCTCGCGAACTTGAAACACTCGGAAAAGAGTGTAGAAAAGAATTTAATTCACCTAGACGTAGCAACAGCGCAACCTCCTGGGCTCCTATAAGTCGAAGCTGAATAGATACAAAATAGAACTAAGGAAGGCCAAACGTACCTCCAGGGCTACCTTTAGCAGCAATAAAGAGTCCACGTCGGAAGCCTCAAGATTACGTAAAATATTAACTAAACAATGCTTAGGTATTTACGCAAAGAAAATGGCGATTGGCCTGATTCAAGCCAATCCCTGACAATAATTATGGACACCCACTTCCCGAGTAGTATTACGACTAAGACAGCTATCACGATAATTCCTTCAGCCTCACCACAGCTGGTTACATCTGGAAGAGGAGTCTTTTCCCCAGACTTGGAATTGAAGTCTTCTTCCGATTACCTGATCACTGCAATGTATCAACCAGCGAGGCGATAGGAATCGCACTGTCTACATCTTTTCAGATAGTCAGGCGGCTCTGAAAGCCCTGCGCTCTTGCACAAACAGCTCTAAAATTGCATCTGAATGTCGCAGATCTCTTAACGATATGGCTCAACAGTTCAGGACCCTCCTCGTATGAGTGCCCGGTCACCGAAATATAGTGGGAAATTGTAAAGCTGTCGTACTGGCTAGGAAAGGCACGACCGCCACTCTCCTTCCAGGAATGAAAGGGGTTGGTATGCCTTGGGCCACTTTTAAACTCCGATGCAAACAGTACATAATGCGATGCGAAGAAGCATTGGAGGGATCTTAATAAATGCACCTTGGCAAAATTAACCTGATCCTCTTATGATCTCAGGCGGACCACTTCACTTCTGAGCCTCGTCTCAGTTATAGTGGGAGTGCTGACTGTCAGCCTGAATATCTGACGTTTCGTCTTGTTAAAGATAGTTTACAAACAAAATGGTAACATCCTTCCATTCTTCTTTTTCTTACTCTCCTTTGATTCGAGCTTAGGCATCGCCGTCGGTAACATGATCAAAAATCATCGATAGTATAAAAAGTAGTCACTCTGATCTCTAGCTGTGTTAACCAAAACAATATCAACAAACTGGCACTATTATTTCAGGGCACATCAACTTTCATGCCATTGACATTTGATCATATAACATACTTTGATTGCAGTAAAATCTTGTCTAAGTTCCGTATTCTTATCAGTTTACTTCCTAACGCTATAAGATTATTTAGAGATTTCCACTAGACTTCAACGAACAGCAACAAAGAGTGTTTTTAATCGCTTGAGGTTTTTACAATCACAATGAAATATTTGGAATCAAAAGGGTACTGTGAAGAATCGCAATACTCTAGAGATTTGTTCAAGCTATCATATTTCTTGGCCAATCAAAATTTCAGTTAGTGGCCAGCTCAGCTTCAAATTCTGAACGCATCATCATCTCATTTCGTCTTGCTAAAACTGCCCGACTATCTCACGTTGCAAAAAAGAACATTTTTTTGTTTAATACTGATATGAAACCATCACATACTCTTAAAAAAAATCAAATTATCTATGATGAGTAGCAAGAATTTTTATCTAGATCTCTAAACATAATTGGGAAGTCTTATCAACATCATAAAAAGAATTTCAACATAAAAACACTTTTTGCCATTGTATTAAAAATTAAAAAACGAACCTTCTTAACCACAAAAAAAACTTGGTTCTATTTCAGCTCTCCGAGATGACAGTGGATCTAGCGGAGGAGAGATCAGCGTCAAATATATCCACCGAACGTCTAGAAGCTGAAACAGCTGAAAGGCTAAAATTAGAAAAGGAGCTCCAAGAACAGCAAACAAAAGTAAAAAGTTTGCAAGAAACTTCAGAAAAACTCGAAATGGAGTTAATTTGTGCCAAATCAGATCTCAACGGGTAAGGGGCAGAATCCCCCCAAAAAATACGTTTGGAAATAATTCTTTCTCTTTTTTTAATTCTTATAAAAAGCATCTCAGAAGATGAGGATCCCGATAACGAGGATAGCGGCGGTGTCTATAAACTGAAGTATGAGAGAGTTGCACGTGAACTGGAGTTTACCAAAAGACGACTTCAAACCCAGCATGAACACGATTTGGAGCAGCTCGTCGGGCTAAAGAAACAATTGGAGAAAAAGGTAATAATAAAACACGAGAGTATCATAGTTGGTCTTATCACGTATTTCCTGCTACTTTTTATCTTTACTAACCAACCAACGAACCAACCAAAAAAAATAAACAAACGACGACAGCTGGCAGATGCGTACGAGGAAGTTGAAGAGCAGAGACAAGTCGTCGGTCAATGGAAGCGCAAAGCCCAGAAGATGACGAACGAAATGAACGACTTGAGGATGCTCCTGGAGGAACAGAACGGGAGGAATAACCTTCTGGAGAAGAAGCAACGGAAATTCGACTCTGAATGCCAAGCGCTGCAGGTGAGATTTTTGGTTTATGGCGGACAATTAAATCCAATCTACCAATCTCCCAACATTTAATGATTATTACAGGATGCTGCACGGCAGGAGAGACAATCAAAGGATCGTTTAGCTCGAGAGAAGGATGTGCTTATTGCTGAAAAATTCACCTTGGAACAGAATTTGGCGGTGAGTGTCACGTCTTATCTTTTACGATATAATTTAGATAATCTCGTGGCATTTCGGAATTAATGGCTTAATTTTGCTTTACCACGAGAAACTTCTTGATTTTATTCTTTACCCAAATTTTTTATGAATTTTTAATTAATTAATAAAAATATTTAACAGGACACTCGCCTTGAGTTGGAGCTAAAAGAGGAGAAGTTGGCTGCACTACAGCGGGAACTATCCGAAATGACGTTTGGTGGTGGTACTGAGGAGGAAGTTGCACAATTAAGACGATCAAAAATGGACTTGGAACGGCGTCTTAAGGAACAAGAGGAAGAATTGGACGAGATGGCCGGCCAAGTGCAATTGCTAGAACAAGCCAAATTGAGACTAGAGATGACTCTGGAAACGATGAGAAAGGAAGCCAGAAGAGAAGCACAACAAAGAGATGATGAGCTGGAAGAAGCTCGAGGGAGTGCGTACAAGAAAATTAAAGGTACGCGAATTCTTACTTTTTTCATAAACAAAATAAACTTTATATTAATAAAAAAAATTATCATTCAGCCCTTGAGTGTCAACTTGAAACCGAACACGAAGAAAGAACACTGCTGCTTCGTGAGAAACATGAATTGGAAAGAAGATTGCAATCAATGGAAGATCAAGATCGAGTCGATCGAGCAGCAGAAGAAGTCGCCAATCAGAAACTACGCAGAGATCTGCGCAAGTACAAGGCATTGCTGAAAGATGCTCATGCACAATTGGAACGACATAAAGCTGATTCACCTGGTAAAGCATTAATTAGACAACTGCGAAATCAATTAGAAGATGCCGAAGCAGCCCGAACAATTGCCATGAAATCAAGACAATCAGCCGAGGCAGAACTGGCAGAAGTTCAATCGATGCTAGAAGAGGCCCAACGAGCCAGAAATGAAGCTGAAGATAAAGCAACATCGGCACACCGTGATAAACAAGAATTGCAAGCACAAATCGAGGAGAACGAAGAAGAAATGGCCGAATTAATGAAGAAATATAGCGCAACAGTTAAGCAACTTAATAATGAACATAGCGCCATGTCAGAATATGAAATCAGAATATCAGAGCTGGAAGCTGAGCGTAATTCATTAAAAGAACAAGTTGCTGAACTGCAAACACGGCTGGAGAATATTGAGAACATGAGTGATCCATCTGCTGCAGTGCAATCGAAGCGGTAAACATTATCCCATTTTCTTTCAATATTATCCGTTAACTAAACTAAATAAATATTTATTCTTCTTTTTCTAATTTCCAGACTTGAACTTAGAGCCAAAGAACTAGAATCGCGCCTAGAACTAGAGCAAGCAACACGGGCACGTCTTGAGGTGCAAGCCAACAGGCATAAAGATGCTTTAGAGAAGGTACAAAACGAAGTGACACAATCAAAAATGCGCGAACTACAGGCTCAGGATGCACTCAAGAAAGTACAGAAGAATCTTCGTGAATTACGAGAAGAATTCCACATGATATCCAATAGGGAACAGGAGTGCATTGCCCGTCGCAAGGATATTGAAAAGAAACTAGAAACATCCGAGGCTGAATCGGCGTCACTTCGGAATGATTTGCGATTAGCCCTGCAAAGGATTGCAGATTTACAACAAGCCATGGAAGAGGGTGACGATGATGTTACTGAGAGGTAAAAAGTGTAAATTTTCTAATTTTTTTCGTGTTTAATAAAATATTATTTGTTTACAGTGAAGAGAGTGAAAGTTCGGATGGATCTTTGAGTGATTTAGAGCAAAGACTTAGACCAGTGCAGGTCAAGAGAACGTCGATTACGACAGTGAAAGACACAAATGGACTTAGTGATACTACATTAGTTATAAGGGAAAAGAAGAGTGAGAACAGTCCTAGGTGTGTATTATTTTTTGATATTTCATTTTCCTTTTTTAATTAAAACTTTACACTGACACGTAATTCTCATTATACATTAGTTCATATATGCATAGTCATCACGCTGCACATTTCGTAAGCTTATGTAACAAAGCACACTAATTGACAAGTTTGTACTTCTATTACATATTAGATGTTTCATTTTTTTACACTTTACACATTTAAAACAATGCTTATATAAAAGGATTTCCAGATTTTAGATGCTTACCATAAAGGTTATATTCTTCCTTCTAAACAAATTAAAAGGTCGCCAGCAAATTTAAGGTTTGCCGGTTAAAGTGGTGCAATTACTAACGTTTTAAAGTAACAGCTTAGAAATCGTCTTCACCACAGCCGAGCTTATGAGAAATGCATATCCTGCTTATGAAAGTAGATAATCCATCGATTGATTTATTACTCCCTTACACAAACCGGTTTTATAGCCCAGCAGTCCACACAAACGTAACCTAATACTCGGATGTCTACAAGTTGTCTTTCTCATTCTGTCACAGCTACATATGTATACCTAGGGATGGCCTTAATCGGTCGGTTGACGGGACTTGTTTTGTTTTAGAAGACAAAACACTCCAACAAGGCGCTCGTTCACCGGCATCGCCGGCTGTAGCTGAGGTCACAATTCAAACTGGCTTACTTACTCAAATAGCGCCAGTTTTCTGGCAAGGACGCCGCGCTCTTTGCAGACACTAACAACTTACACCAGATTGTTCATCATCCAACTAGGGTCCCTGAAGTTGTAGGCCAAGGATCCCATCTTCTTGATCTATATCTTACCTCCCATCCTTACCGATACTCTGTCGATATTGACTCTCCTCTGGGCAATTCGAATCACAAACTAGTAAGTGCTTATTTCCTATATCCAATACCTGCCGCAACCATCGCAGTTCCTGAACGATCCCTTTGGCACTATGGGAAACCCAACCGGCTGGAACTTTTTCGCTTCTTTGAAGCCAACGATTGGAAGTTGTATTTCAGCCACGCCCACGTCAATTCTATCGTCTTGTGTATCACCAAAGTCATACAGGCGGGAATGCGTTTATTCATTCCACATTCAACCAAGCCTATAAAGCCACATCGCAATAGATAATTTAATGGGGAGTGTATGAATGCGATAAAAGCAAAAAAAGCCGCCTTCAGAACGAACAGGCGTTCCCCGAGCGAGTCACTTCGGCGTGAGTATATTAGGTTAAGAAACCCCTGTAATTCCATCATCAGGAGAGTTAAATCAACATTTGATGTCAGGTTGAGAAGAAAGTTACTCAATACAACCACCGGCAGTAAAAATTTCTGGTCTTTGGTAACTTCCATTATTTTACCTCCTCCACAACACCTCCCTTCATTCATAATGATGAGGGATAACAGATAGCAATTCCAAGTCGACCTATATTAACATCTTTGTTCGCTTCAAATTCTTCTCTACCTGATGCTGTTATGCAACTTCCTCCTTTCGAGCGAACTACTCATTCAATGGACGCAATTTTTTCAGGACTCGAGATGTACATAATATCGATGTCTCAAAGAGTTTGACGCCAATAACTCCACTAGCCCTGACAAAATACACCCTATAGTTTTCAATAAATGTACATCACCTTTGGCTAAACCTCTGCGTAAACTCTTTGCCCTGTCATACTGCTCCGGAGTCTATCCAGAGTCCTGAAAACTGACTCATGTCCGCACATACCGAAAAAGGTGACTCTAGCGACCCCTTAAATACCGCCCAATAGCAAGGTGAGTCTGCTCTGGTTGCTGTAGATATGTCCAAAGCTTTTGACCGAGTATAGAACCCTGCTCTGTTGTCAAAACTCCCAGCTATTGGTATCCACTCAGTTCTAAGGAAATGGATTAAGAGCTTTCTTTCTGACCGTTCAATAAAATTAGTATTGGACGGCTTCGAATCTAATCCCCACGCCATCTCGGGCGGAGTTCCTCAAGGATCAATTCTTTCACTCGCTCTTTTCCTAATATTCATAAATGATATGCACTGAATCCCTTCTAACCCATTTCTCAGCTTCACTCATGACAGTACTATGCATTATTCTTACGCTTTTGATAATATAAGACAAGCGCGTGCCAGACCTAGTCTTCATCATGGGAAACTAATGTTTAACTCTATCAACAAAGACATTGAAGTCACTCTTGATTGGGCCGCAAGAATCGAGTTGAATTCAAGTCCTCCAAAACGAAGTACTTATAGAACCTGCATCAACCTTCTTCCTATAGGTAAAATAAATCTTACAATCTTTACTCTTTGTATAAGCTATCACACCATTAAATCAGATATTTCAGTGCTAACAAAATGTTAATTATTGCCCTGCTATGATTACACACTCCTGTACTATTCTAGCTCACGAAATTTGAACCATTCAACACGTAAAACACGCTTTGTCACAATAATTAATAATAATTTACATGAACAATTTCTAATACTACTAACATATTTTCTTTTTAACAATTTTCATTTTAAACAGCTTTTTCTTATTATAGGATAACAGTAACATCACCGTCAACGGCTAACTTAAAATTAACAGATGATTCGCATAAAAACGGTGATGCTTCGTCATATGCGTAAGAATCAAGAGGAACCAGGAAAATAATTGAAAAATCGAAACACCAATTTTATACAAAACACTACAAAACGTATTCAGCAAATAGGAGACTTATTTTATTAAATAAATCTTCAATAAGCAATATAATTAAAATTAAAAATTAATAACGAAACTTACGAGAAATTCTCATTCAATAATCAAATTTTTTATATAAACAAAAAAAGAAGCAAACAAGAAGAAAAACGCTGTCCAAAATTTATCTCTTATATTATATCTGGGCAGTCTTCATTTATCAGAAGGTTGCCCAAAACCGTTTTTATTGCCCCTTAATTGTTTTTGTTTTTGTTTTTTAATTATTATTATTATTTTT
Organism: Thereva unica; assembly: GCA_949987705.1. Classification (NCBI taxonomy): domain Eukaryota; kingdom Metazoa; phylum Arthropoda; class Insecta; order Diptera; family Therevidae; genus Thereva; species Thereva unica. The sequence goes on along the minus strand of OX465283.1, from coordinate 16,350,727 downwards.
TTAATATGAATATAAACAAAAAATATGTCAAAAATAATTTTTAAGTTTATTTATAAACTAGAAAATTACATATACATATATAAATAAATATTAATTAAATTTTAGATAATCCAAGATAAATTATTTCTTTTTGCTCGTTTACTCTTAAAAGTTAGTGAATAAAATTTTCTTTTTATTTAAAATTAATATTTTTCTCTTAAATATATTTTTTTAAACAAAAAGAAACTTCTATTCACTGACTCCATTTTCTTTTTTAATTTCTAAGTGTAAATTTTGTATTTTAATTAGTCTGTGAGCAAAGAAAGTAAATAATAATAATATTAATAATAAAATAAAAAAGAATATTTAGTTTAATTCAAAAAAAAGAAAAGAAGAAGAAGAAACAGTTTTAATTATAATCGCGCTTTATCTGAAATTTGTTGTTATGTCCTTATATAAAAGTCCTATTGTATAATCAAAAAGAAAAAACATAAAACAGAAATAGAAATATCAAAAGGCAAGTAAAAAAAGCAAAACTTTAAACTATACACAAGAGCCTTGTCATTTTTTTCATAAAAAAAATAAAATAATTGTTGTTTAATTTTATTTGTATTTTTGTTTTTATTTGTCAGCAAATTACCTGAAATAAAAAATAATACTACTGAAAATCTTCAATTGTTATTGTTTTTTTTTTCTTAGTTTGAGGGAAAGAGTAGATTAGGTTAGGTTGTGAAGAGCAGTGATGATGTTAAAGGAGACGGCAATGCAGTTCGTTCTGTCGTTCGGCTTATGGTAAGGTTATTTAGAAAATCTTGGAAATGTATGTATGGAATGTATCTGGAAATAGCGCCAGCGAAAAATTGTTCCACGGTCGAGGAGTGTTCTATTGATGAACAAATTTCTGGTGCGCGAAATGGCTTGTATGCAGGGGAAGTGTGACGAGGCTAAGCCAGCAAATTCGATGATGCAGGTATAACATTTCCGGCAGCAGAGCGTTTATTTCGATAGGATTATTTATGATATGAGCGATAAAGAGTTTTGTCAGGGCTGTCACATTTCTTGCAGTAACTAAAAACTTCGTCAATGCAGGGTAAATGGAGTCATCACCGAAGAATGAGGGCTCTTTTTGCACTCCCTCTAAATGCCCTACTCCTAATAAACGAGTTGTATTCGAAGAGAGTTAAAATGTAGGATTTTTATATTGCAGTTAGACCCGATGGGCGAATGAGGCATTTCCTTGTTTAAGAAATTTCAAGCACGGCGATGCTTGTTTGGCGATATGGAATATGTGGCCATTCCATCGCATGTCCGTGGTTAATGTCACCCCTAGCCCTAAGGTGTTAAGCGATAAGTCAGGCATTAGTTTTACACAGTCCACTGATAAAGAAAAGGATGTGTTGCACGAAGCATTAAATTCGATATGATTTTTTCTCCGCTTCATCCTATTGATTGTTCTAGCCACCAGTACTTCCAAATGGCTCTCGAAGCTTCCTATCTATCTGAAGGGCCGACTCCCGTGCTGAATCGCAGGACCTCTGCGTTCAGTCCATCGGTTCGCTTATCTCGCGCCCGGCGATAAATGTGGGAATGCTGCCGGTGGTAGATGTCCTTTTCGTCTTGTCATGTTATAGTAGTCTGGTTTGAGGTAATAGGCCCCAAAAATGGGAGAATCGCCGCTCTCTGTCGCTCTTATAACGTGATTTCGGATCAATCTGATTATGAGATTGTCTATCCTCATGGTTTCTGCTTTTCCGTATAGGATATCAGTGGCATGGAATTTCTTGAAACTCGACTCAAGTGTTTTATACTTTAACCATACTTTAACCATACTTCCACCATACGAGGCAGCCGTAGATAAGTACCGGTCTGACTAAGGTCTTGTAGCAATTCACCTTAACCCTGAAGCCTTTTCATCATTTAAAAAGCCTTACGAGCTTCGACTATAGCAGCACGTATATGACTCTCGTTAATACACGTACTGATCTAGCCAAATTCGTAGATACTGAACCTCGGTTTTATTTACCGCATGGCTTATTAAGAGGAGTCCTGAAGAGGATCGTTTCGCACTTTCCATGATTGATTTTCATTTTCTAATCATCAGCGTGACGTTCGATTGCCTGGAAGTCGTGTTGCAGTAGCGTCTAGATCACGTCAGTTTTCGGTCCTGTCCTGTATATGACGAGGTCGTCTGCGAAAGCCAGGGCGCTCGGAAGGGAACCAACTCGATCGCTTATATAAATGTTGAAAAACGGTGAGTTCACTTCTCACTTCACTTTTTAATTTCAAAAATCTTTGAAATAAAAATCCCATTTTTGACCAGGAGCTTCTTCTCCGTTGTCATGTTACAGATCACGCAAGGCAGGGGATCGTCCATTCTATACCTTGTCACCAGTAGTAGTAGCTCCTCTACCCACACGGAGTCGAAATTCTTCTCCAAATCGACAAGGCATGCTCCCGTACACCGTTTCTTACTAAAGTTCCAGTGTATGTTGGACACTAATTTTGCGCAAGCATGGATAGTGCCATGTTCCATTGGGAATCCGAGCAACCAGCATTATTTTATTTTCCTTTCAATCCAGCTTGCCAGCGAACAATTAATTTCAACCTCATGGAAGTAAACTTATTGATCGGAGATAAGTAGGGTTTGATCTATCTTTATTTTTTTCGGGATCGGATATATCACGGATATTTTCCAGTGTTCTGCGAAATAGGCATTGTTGAACAGAGTGGTATAAATGTCGACCGCACAAGGGGGTAGGTGTTTCAGAATCACATTGGGAATGCCGCCGATCCCCGCCGATTTTTATTATTCAACGTTTGGAAGTTTCGCAAGAAAACTGAGTGTCGGCCTCTGAGATATGGTTTGCTGGACAATCTTCGCTAAATTCGACTAAATGTCGATTCTAAGATCTTTGCACTTTGATTTCTCTTTGGGCGGAACGATTTATAAGTGCTTGGTTCTCCAGGTATTCGTCTTGCAATATTATTGTACGCGTAAGAAGACTGCAGAGTAGCGTAAAGAGGGTTGGAGGAAACTGAAAGAAGATCGTATATTAAAATTAGAAATTTAGCATGGACTGACTGCTGGCCCACACTCCTAAAGAAAGAGTGTTGTTTAGATTCAACGTGGTCGAATGCTACCTTGATAGAACGACCAGAAAAGTAAAGGAGATTAGTCTACAAAGTATAGTGCCGATGAAAAGCCTTGGATACACCCAGGGCAACCAGAACAAACTCACCGAAGGTGAGGCGCGTTTCTTTATTACGATAGGGGCTATACTGTCACGTCCAGTTAGTTTGTTCTTTAAGGCACCTATATAATTCACGGGTCGTAAAGAAGGCTTTGTTCATTGAGTGTGTGGGGCACTTGATAGCAGAGGAGGCATGCCAGTCTCAAGTAAAGAAGAATTTGAGAACAGAAAGCCTAAAAAGTCGACTTGGTAATTGGTCTACCAGAACAAGAATTGATCAACGATCGTCATTGTATCGCATAAATCATTAACACATTTTACTTCTTCGACTAGTCACTTCAACGCGGTTTTCCCATTTGCTTTCATGTTGGTAACGACTGCGTATATGTATTGCAACATTATTTTATTGCAACTTAAGCTCAGCTTTATAAATAGGACTCGCGTATAATACTGAAGTGAAGGACCTCTAGACAAGCTAACATATAATACTTACTGAAAAGAACAACGAAACAACAACTCTATCAAACATTGAAAGAAAAAGACATATTTAAGATGTCGCATAAAACATTCGAAACACCATGAACTGTTCCTAAACCAATTACGTTCACGTATTCACACATTTTATATCCCATAAACGATGAAGTTAAAGTAGCTTTAACAATAAAGTGCCAAATATAAAGCGTGTCCTTAACTTTTCTATACACTTTAAACACGTAAATAGATCGATTATCCTCACTTCGGCATTATTTCGTTTTTGTGATATTCCATGAAAGACCTTGTCTAGTAAAAGGTTTGAGCTAAATTGAAAGCTAATTAAACTTCTTCGACATGCACTAAAACTTTACATAGGAAACAGACAACCTTGACGTACTTGAACCCTTCTCCGCTTTATATACTATGTTGGCTTGTTTACCAGTTCAGCACGCAACATAAAAAAAATGAAAATGGATTCGACTCGCCATTCAACTTCATATAGGTTTGATTTTCGAAATCGTCATAGTAAACAACCACCTGTTCGGCGCATATCTGTGTTCGAGTGCATCAATACGATTTCATTGATGGGTACAAAAAAAATATCGTGAATAACTAATGAAATCGAAATGGCAAGGATTCAACAAGTTTTTTATTTTGTTTGGGCAAAAGGAAAACATTGCCGGGAAGTTATTGGGGAGCATGACTAAGTAATATAAAGCATAAAAGTTCGACAGCTCATTCTCACGTTAAGCCATCGATCAAACATTTTGTTCATCAGTGCATAAAAAGGATCCGTTTTGAAAGTTTTCGCTTAGTCGAATTCGGTGTACGTTAGCTGCCAGTAATTGTCGTACTGAGAGCGAGCAATCCGGCTGGCTATTCAAGGCCATTAGTTTTGTTTTTAGAGTATAGTTGCAGCGACGATTTCGTTAAAACTTCGCCATGGATGATCGAACGATTGACTTGATATTCGCTGGTTCGCTGGAGCAGCTGCCGCCGGTCAGTTCGAAGATTGTCCGTATATTCACCAGTTCTACTTTCACGGGTATGAGCTAACGCAATGAAATTTTTCGTGTGTTATATAATCCGTCAAAAAAAATTCGTTTATAGACACAACAATGGAGCGCAACACTCTGATGGCCAAATGTTATCCAAGGATTAAGGATTATTGCCGAGAGAAGCACGGCCTAGAGTTTCAGGTGAGAGACGTGTTTAAAACTTCCCTGATGTCATAAGACCGCGTTGAAAAATTAAAGCTTAACGGCTCTGAGCACCTTGTACCAAGCACGAAACTTTGTGTATAAATTTTGTATAAAGGGGAATTTTTGGTCTGAGACGACATAAACATTAAGTGAAACTTGTGTGTGCCGGATATGTAAATTCTTTTCCATTATGAGAACAAAGTCGACTGCAGCTACTAAATTGACTCCATTTACAATCTAACTTTAACTTTAAGTTTTACTGCTCTGCCGAACTGTAGAGAATAGTTACAATTTCCGAACTAAACAACTTAAGTATCCGAAAGGGCGTCGATAGTGCCAAAACGATATGACGAACTTAGCACGCTATATTCGCCAAAATATTCTTATGGTATGGAACCACCTCCGCTGACGTGCCAGCATGTTAAACATTATTTACGAGCACGCCAAAAATCCAGATATTTCATACTTTCACCACGATGGAATTATTTTTGTTTGTTAGATACCTGTCAGGTTGGGAGAGAGTTGAGTTGAGTCATATATTATTAGAGATTTTTCGGTTCGAAAATAGACAAATGGAGAAGGAATCGTATTGGGTCGATAGTATCAAGGGCGTTGTCTTAGCGCAATATAGTCATGTTATTATCTGGTTGCAGAATGGCTCTCACTCTATAGTTGATTGATGTTGTTGTTGTTGAAAGGTTATTTTTATCCAAACAGGAGGTGGTGCGAAGCCCTTTTTTTAGATTGATATCTATATAGGTTGCGTAATGTGGTAATAGGGCACACAAAACAACATAAGCACCGAATAATATTGAGGAAATCACCACAAATTTGTTGCTAGGAGCAAATCTTGCCTTTTAGAAAGTGAGTGTAGTTTTTAAAGGAGCCATAAGGAAATAACGACAGTGAGGTGTTTTTGAAAATATAGGTTGTTTGTTTGGTTCATTTGGAAAATTCCAGGTAGATTGAATGTATAAAAGTTTAGAAAGATTCAAAGAATAATCTGTCTTTTCATCACCCTGTCGGTTGCAGCATTTAATACCGCTCCATCTTCAAGTGCAGAAGGGTTCCAAACTGAACGATGGTCTTTAATAGGATCATTCTACGATTTTCAGCGTTATAGAAGAAATCCCATAAGAGTGAATGCTATCAGATTACATACACTCGAAGTTCTCAAAGTTTAAGACTGTTGGCATGAATACATATACAAGATAGGCTATCCTTGGTTCTTTTTAAGTTACCGCAGGGTGGACTCGTATGGTAAATGGATAGCTACATGACAGAAGCAGGTGTTGCTGCGGTGTGAGACGAAGTTTTACCAGAACGTCCAGCTAAGATACCCTTTTTTATTAGAAAATCCAAGCTCGCGAGTCAACCTTTGTAGTCCCAGTCCGTCATGTCATGTCATGCCAGTCAATGTGCAATGTATGGTTGCAAGCTTGGTTTGAAAGAAGGATCTTGCGTTTGAACACACTGAAGAGAAGAAATTTGCGCGAAGCCCACTGTAGTAAAAATTAAAAAAAAATTGCATGGTTATCATCTGGACTCTACGTCCTAAATTACTTACTGCTTGTGGAAGATTGAAAGGGCGGAAGGCCCCACTTGTAGTATTTCTCTCGAATGAGAGTATGAATCCGCTCTTCATGTTCTGTGACGCTGTTCCGCGATACCGTGGAGCAAGGTTTTGGTTTTTGGTGCGACCCTGCTAGAACAGGAAAGTCTAAGCGGAAATTCTCTAGGAAGACTACTAATTTCGTTTAAGGAGTCTGTAGCGTGGCCCATAGGATCAGGATGCGGACGGGATACTCGTGAAACTGACCCCATTAAACTAAAGACAGAAAAAAGAAAGATTGCTTTCATTCCTCTAAATGTTTCCCGTCCGTATAAAGCGACTGATTTCATACTTCGTACATACTTCAACTCCTTAACTTACCACATAAGCTGTTTACTGCGGGTATTGAGTCCTAGACATTTCCAATCATTATCTTGCTTCAACAGACGTTGGATACGATACCTCGAACTGAATTAATCATTCTTGCAGGGGACTTTATTCAGGTGCAGATCGAACCGGCTGGGAAAGGACGATGGGCAAATTCGGACACAGAGTAATTAACGACAACGGCTTATGCCTCGTTTCATTTGCAGCAACGTCAACTCACCCGGCGAAATCCATACGGCATTGATTCGGCGATGTTAGACTGCGATATGATCAACGCAAGACTACGATCGACGCTCAATTCTTGGGCGTGCCTACGGGACCCAGCCATCGGGCGAGAGTTTCAAATGGTATTATCTAACAAATTCGCGACGCTCGCAAAACGGACAATATCGATGTAGAAAAAAGGCAATTATCGGAGTCTATTGTGGGGTGTGCAATTGAGTTGTGTCCACCTATCCGTAAACGGACACAACCATTGATCTCGGACAGATGTCTGGACCTCGTCGATCAGCGGAAACGAATGAAACACGTCGACTTTGAACAATACCGACGATTGAACAAAGAAACTCAACAGAAAATGAAATCGGAACGAGACATGGAAAAATCGGCGTCGAAGCACGAGTACTGGACGCCGTATCAGACAATCCGGCGTCAAAACAACATCAACAAACGACAACATCAAAAAATCGGATGGAACTTTCGTGACCTCCCCCCATGGGCGCCTGCAGCGGAGGAGAGAATTCGTCTACCAGCTGTATAACCACGATCCGCTACAAGGTCCAGCACCCAGTTACTTCGAGACTTATCCGAGGAATTCCGGATTCAAACAGGTGTCCGACAAAGAGACGTCGCTTCGCCATTTCTCTTCAACGAAGTGATCGATTATGCGTGAAGCAAACGATGGACGACGCGGAGTTCGATACGACGACAACGACTTCTCAACCGACTTGATGTTCGCCGACGATAGCGCCGTCTTCGTCGACACAGATGCCAAAGCAACGAACATTTTATACGACATTTCCCAAATCGCCCGGTCATACGGGTTAAAAATCAATGCGGAAGAGTCCAAAGTGCTCACAACGAACGGATCGAAACCCAAATCGTTTCGGTTTCGATATTCAAATATTTGGTATAATTGAATGAGGAAAAGAAAGTGGCATCAACGGCCGACGTTCACAGTCGCATCGGCCAGGCAACAGCAACATTCGCCTCGCTCAAATGGCGCATATGGAAACGAACAAACATTACCATAAAAACGAAAGTACGCCTTTACCGAATGTTGATCCTTCCAATTCTTCTTTATGCATCGGGAACGTGGACACTGCTCAAGCCGGACATCCACAAGCTCGAGGTCTTCCAAATACGATGCTTGAGACAGATTCGCGAGGTCTCACTCCGCGATCGTCTTCGAAACGAGACAGTTAGACAAAGATGCGATCAACATACACTTATCGAAGAGAAATACGTCGACTACGGTGATATGGGCATGTTGGCGAATGGATGATAACCGCTTGCCACGTAAACTTCTCTGGCGAGTCGGTCCAGCAGAGTGGAGAATTTAGCTATCGGCACCGAAGAACAGCTGGCTAAACAATATCGAGGGCGACTTAAATAATAAACGATTATCAGTTTTTTGTTTTGTGGTAAGATGAAGCTTAGTTGTCATCCTTTGTACTCAATGTCGTTCATGTCACGGTGCATGTAGTAAGCTTGATTGATTGAATGGCAAGGAATCGTGAATAGAGTTCCAGACTCAGCGACACCGACAGCACCGTATTCAGAACGCTAAATGGCTAGGACATCCACTTTTTCATTGCCCTCGAAGTCCAGATGATCCAAGACTTAAACAAGGATAACCCGATCGTAGGTGTCCAGCTCATTAATAGCGCTATTCCTAGGTTAATTTCGACTTGGTTCCACGAGACTTAATCGCTATGTTTGTCTATTAATTGTTACAGTGAAATGCACCTGTAGCGTAGGATCTTCTAAGGCTTGACATGCAGAGTGCATTACCATCCGCTTTAGCTTCGTCCTGGCTCCTTAAACCTTAAACTTATTCTCTCTCTTGGCATTAGGTTACGCAACGGACGACATGCAATACTGATAGTACAAAGGGTGATAATACTGAACACTGACCTCGGGGATCAAACAGAGGAAGGCCTTCTCACTTATACCCCCGACACACTAGCACACTTAATCCGGGTTATGACGCCAGAACGACGTAGATTCCATTTTATTTCCATATCTTTTATATGGATCTACGTCATTTTGACGTCATAATCCGGATTAAGGGTGCTAGTGTGTCTCCGGTATTAGACTACGCGCCAACTGAGTTGATGCCGAGAAAGTCGCGTTTTCCATGCGCAGTAGAATCCCCGCATGCCGTTCCCGTCCCTTTGCTCTAGTCGCAACAAATTTCGAAGGGGAAATTTGAAAATACATAAGCGCATTTCTTATCGATATGTGCGCAATTTTTATTTGTGTGCAGCTTTAATTTCCCCAGCTGCGCGCTCCGGCATCAACTCAGTTGGCGCGACCCATATCATGCTTGTTGGCGGCATTAAGAGGAAGGGCAGAAAATTAATATGGAGAGTAGGCCAGAAAAAGCCTCTTCGTAGTATACACCTATGGCTAGGGGCCTCTGGGTTGGTATTCGAGTGTTTCCCCCTCTAGTTTTCTGAGGCCGACGAAAAAGAAAGAATCGATCAAATCTTTAAGAAGTTTCTTTCGGTAAATGTAGTTTTTAAAAAAAGATCTGCTGTTTATTCTGAATACATTAAATTTTACTTTAGCAATAATAACACAATTAAAATTAAAGGTTGTCGACATGAGATGGGGTGTAAGAGATGAAGCAACTGACGATCACATGACAACTGAGCTCTGTATGAGAGAAATCGCTAATTGCCAGCGTTTATCTATGGGTCCAAACTTCGTAGTGTTCTTGGGACAAAAATATGGCTATAGGCCCATTCCAACTTACATTCTGTCTTCAGAATTGCAAATAATAAGGTAAATAGAAAGTTTATGTTACTTTTGATGGCATTTTCACTCTTTTATTTTGATATTAACTAAGGGATGAGCTCACTGCAATGGGCATAGATGGCATCCTTCTGGATACTTGGTACAAAAAGGACAGCAATGCTGTACCACCAATATCAGTGCTACAACCGATTTCATCAATTTTGATTAATTTTAATAATAAGGTTTGTAAAATTTAATTTGTGTTCCTAAATTATTGTTTATTTATGAATAATAGAGAGTACCAAAACTGCAAGCTGAAGATCAAGCGGTGTGGTGGGATACTCTTACAAAAATGCAGAAACTTTTAAGAAAGGCAGCAGCGTCTCTTCATGCATCTGGGAAGTTTGATAAGGATACAATGCATAATTATTTTATGTCTGGTAAATATTTTTTACTATAACAAAAACTGACGAAATAACTTAACTTGAACCATAGTCACTGAACGAGAAGTCATCAACGGCGTTTTAAATGTTAAGAACACCAAAAATCACTGCATGGCTTACGTTCGTTACATAAACAATATAAATTTACAAAATCTTAAGAAAGCCTCACTTTTCGTGGATATCATAAACCGCAGCTTGGACACGGAATCTTCGAAACTATTAGCAAACTTAAGAGATGAACGACTACCAAACAAGATTGAATCGACGAACATGCAGAAGTAAGTCATAAGCATTCCAAATTTGGTCATTGTTAAATAACTACCATTCTTTTCAGGTACACTGTTGAATGGATCGGGCGTGAAGGTTTGGACATTGAAACCCACGAGGAATACTTGAACCACTTCATACATCATTTCTACAAGAACATTGTGAAGCTGGTTGATCGAGCGATGCGCAAGGAAGATTCCAGTGCGCAAGGACAAATTGTGACTGAAATTTTGCAGCATCTTCATGCTTGTAATAATTCGGTGAAAGTGTTCTACGGACGTGAAGAGAATTTGGATCACATATACAGATACATGACTGGTGATTCGGATAAGCCGCTGGTGCTATTCGGAGAGGGCGGTTGCGGCAAAACATCACTACTATCAAAAAGTGCAGCACTAGTTGCTAGGGAATGGTTTGTGGAGAAGCGACCTATTAATGTTATAAGATTTTTGGGTACTACGCCTGATTCTAGTGCACTTACTCCAACATTGATTTCGATTTGTCAACAGGTAAGATTTAGTTCTTTAACAAATTATAGATCAAGTTATTTCAGGGTAGATTTTAAATTAAGCCTGTCTTATTCATGAATTACGTCTTAAAAATCTCTTCAGCATTGATCTGACAACTGCTATGTGGAGCCAGCGAGCCACCACGTTTGGCTTCAAGGCTATCTCTTGTCAAACATCTGCTTATTGGCATAGATAGCTATGTTGGTCTTCTTTGCTCTCTTTTCGATGTTGAGCCTCCAGTTCAGCTTCAGCCTTGGCAATGGCAGCCCCCAACCATGTAAAAAAATGGTTTCAGTGATTTCATTCCGGGTGAAAATTTGTCAATTAACAGTTGACATGATACAAAAATGAATAAAAAATGTCAGCTGAGTGTAGCTAGGTGGAATACACGTCAGCCGAAATGAAATGACAAAAATCTGTCACTGGCTCCTGGACTATTAGCTGAATAGCATCCATATACGAACCCTGCCTTGTTGATTCATCGGCTTCCTCATTTCCTGTGACCTGGACCCACAGGGTGACGTTTGCCTTTAAAATTCGCAGAATTTCTGCTTTTCCAAGCAGGTACTGAATACGTCCGGGAGTCGGATTTTTTCATGATTCAGAGAAGACCCCAACGCCTACTCCACATCTATCCCATATCTGCTAAAATGTGTCCCCTTTTCCACTCCCGTCTTGTTGCAATTTTGACTTTGAACTTCTTGTTAAACTCCAACTTGGGGGTAACGTAGACCGCGATGGTTGGGATCAATCGTCCCAAGAACATTGGTATGCCCGTATGGCTTTTCTTGACAGTACCTATTATCTTTGAGTCTTACCGCGCTACCAGAAGCTAGGTTCGTAGTATGGGCGTCCAGTATAAGAAGGCAGAGGATGGTATTTAATGCGTCCATTGGATTTGTGCATCTTTACCATTCTGCTTTCGTCTAAGCTGTTATGGTTGATTCAATGTTTCAGCATTCGGAGGATCTACCGACTTGGTCAATGTGGATCCCGAGTTTCGCTTGGGCTATCTGGGTTACCTTGCAGCACTTTCTATGACCAGGAAGGCTGTCAAGATGAACTAACAATCCTGCCAAAAATAAAGAGGGGGACGAATGCAGCTTTACCTTGGAAGAGAAGCCCGCGACCTTGGCCTTTTTCTATTACCGTTGTCACTGTGTCTACGTAATTTGACTGACTTTGCAATATTCTAGATGGAACTCTTCTCTATTGAGGTCGAATGGTGCGTACTTGGTCCAAAAACGTTTTGTAATTTAATTTTTGGTGCTCTTCTATTCATGTTTTATTCCCACGAGTAACGCCGGATACAGTTAGCCCACCCTGATATATCGTGTCAGAGTAAACCACTTATACGAACCCAACTAGCTCGGTTAAGGATGAGACCCGTTCTATAGGCATTCATTCATTTTCTTCACCTATTCAAGCTAAACTCATTCAATCTCTTGTTATTCCTCATTTTCTTTAGGCTCGCTGGAGTATATTTCCTTTGACTCATTGACCTAGTTCCCAGGCTGAATTGTCTCACTACCTACAAATTCAATTCCTACTGGGTTGTGACCTCTTTAAATTCCTCAATCTCATGGCTTTACTTCTCTTGTGCTCTACCTTTCTGACTTCATCCCTGCTACCTTTCTGACTTCATCGTTCCTTTGTAATCCTTGAGATCCAGCAAATTCTTGATTCCCACACACAAGTTTTTTTTATATCGTTTTTTGTTATGCTACTTTACTATGCACGTCCTCATTAATAACAATGTTTTTTTTTCAGATATCCTACAATTTCGCCCTTCCATACGAAAACATCCCAGACGACTTGGTCCCATTAACTGCTCACTTCAAACATCTCTTAACCTACGCTAATCCAAATCAACCGATCACACTTTACCTTGACTCCGTTGATCAGTTATGTGGCACACAAGATGCAAACCATGTGTCTTGGATACCGACAAGATTACCACCACATTGCAAGGTTTTTCATACAATTGTTACAAATCACTACAAATATTCTAACTTTCTACCACCATAGATCCTAGTCACATGCGCCAACGAAGAATCGAATCCGACAGTCTCGCAAGACTACCACGTCCTTCGGCGAATGATCGACATTGAAGACAACTTCATAGAAGTAACTCCCCTGGGTGAGGAGTTGGCTATGAATGTTATCAAAATGTGGATGAGAACGGCATGTCGTGACTTAAACAATTTCCAGTGGCGTCTAGTAGCAAACGCAATAAGCAAATGCTCGTTGCCGATCTTCGTGAAACTTGTGTTTGCTGAAATCTGCCGATGGAGAAGCTACACTCGACCGCAGGAAACTCATCTAGCCTCGACTGTTATGGACTCAATTATGTTACTGTACGAGAGAGTCGAGAAGCAGCACGGAAGAATTCTAGTATTTCATGCGCTGGCCTACATCACAGCAGCTAAGTCCGGATTATCAGAGAGCGAGCTTGAAGACTTAATTTCGTTGGATGACAAGGTTTTAGACGATGTCTACCAGTACCATTTGCCGCCGACAAGGCGTATTCCTCCTTTATTGTGGACACGTATAAGGAATGATTTGCCAAACTACTTGAGTGAAAGAGAAGCTGATGGTGTGAACGTGATGAATTGGTATCACAGACAGTTTCGTGATACTGCCAAGGAAAGATACTTTAAGAACATGAATATGGCTATGTACTTCCATTCGTCAATTGCGGATTATTATCTCGGCATTTGGGGTGGTGGTATACCGAAACCTTTCAAATTCACCGAAATTCAGAGACACAGGTGAGTGGTGTTTGTTAGAAATATGGACCATTTTTTTAAAATTGATTGAAAGCGAATTCTTAACTAAATAAGAAATTCAACTTGAAAACATTAGTGAGGTAACTTGTTTATCTAATTCCAATAAGATGCTATAAATGCAGCACAGTAGGTATTAAAAAATTCTATAATGCAATCGTGATTGTCTTTTCATAAATGCATAACTTTATGTGCAATTATCTCACAAAATCAGAGGTTGAGTAGTCTCTCGTGAATTTCTTGTTCCATGTTGTTATCTGGAGCTATTGTTTATTAAAGTTAAATCGCCTCATAGGCATCTGAACTCCAAAAGCCGTCTATGTCGTTCCCGGAAGCCAATATTCCGGTTATGATGAATTATTGTTCTCGATGCCACATACAAATCTAAGGACACTTTCTGCAACCTCAGGTTAACGAGAAGACAGGATAGACTTTTCCCTGAAGGAAGGCTTTATATCTGTTGATTAGTCTGGATAATATCTTTGTATCACTTTTGGCCATCTCAGTTTATTAGGGATGCCAAATTCTTTCAGGCTTCTACTCTGACTATGCTATCACATGCGGTGGAAACCTATAAAGACTTGAACCTTCCTTCCTTCAGAGATAAAGTCACACTGTTATTGATATTTGATGCATATTTCTAGCGTAGGGTAGCGTAGCGAATGTATAACCTTATAACCTTGCGGGGCCTGGGCTAAAATCTGTTTGGTGACCTTTTCAGGAGCCTAGAACGGAACAGGCCCCTATGCTTAGCTCTGGTGCTCAATGCTCATCTTTCTTTTGGCAGAATTAATCCAAAAGCTATGGTTGATTCCACACGAGCGTTCACACGACACGACAAGAATCGGCTGCATAAGTGGTTTTTGAAGAATAGGGTGAGGCGTCCTCTCTCACCCTCTTCTCCATAAACCACCTTTGCAGCCGACTCTTGACGTGTCGTGTGTAGGCTCGTGTGGAATCAGCCTATTCAACAACTGCTGTTGTGTGGATATAGAACGAACTTATAAGTTTTCTCTTTTTCCTTAAAGCGTGTTCCGAGTGCCTTCCATCCATTTTCCGTCTCTCCGTCTTTCCGTGGTCCGATATTTATTTTTATTTAGTCACAAGCGTCCCTTTCCATGACGTCCTTGATTTTAATGAAAAGTGAGTGCTTTTACGAACTCAATCTACAAAAAAGTTAGGTAACCTTTCCGTCAATCCGTTCAAAAGTTGAAATTTGTTTATCTTTTCCTTTTCCGTGATTTTATCGTTCCGTTCTTTTTTAACCGACTTCAAAAAAAGAGGAGGTTACTCAATTCGACGTGTAGGTATTTTGTGGTCCTGTTCACGCATAACTTTGTAACCCAATAACTTTTTTGCTTTTTTTTTGGTTCATTTGAAGGGGGAGCTTCCCACGGTGGTCCCGTTAAATTTTTTCTAAATTCTGATAACGGAGTTCGAAGTTAGGCAGAAAAAACTGTTAAAATTTAACCTGTTAAAGTTCAACCTAAACATTTCATGGGCACCGAACAAATTACTTTATTGTTGTAAATCTGGCAGCAGGCCGATGGCGGAGTGGGTAGAGCGTCGTCGGGTCCTCGATTCAGCGTTGTAGGTTCGATTCCGGTCGGGGCAGCCGGTTTCTTTCTTTTTCTCTTTTTCTTTTTTCTGAAATGATTTATTAACATATTGGTCACCGGCCGATAGTACTTGACATAGCGCAAAGGGCTAGAGACAAGTATTCTTGTCTGTGGGATCTGTGGGGTGCGAGTTCGATCCCAAGGGCTCGCGGTGCTTTTTTTTTCTATATATCGACAAAATAATTATTTTTTAATTTCCTTCGGGGAATTTTGTTCCATATTAAACAAGTTTTCGACGTGAATGCGTCTGTAAATTTGTTTCCAGAACAAAAGCCGATAAGAACGAAATTATGGCGAAATTTGCAGCTCAAAAAACTATTGTTTATATCGAATAAATAAATATACCATGACGTGGATGAAGAATCAAAGAAGTTTATTGTTTACATTTAATTTCCCCGATATCAATGGCAACTTAACTTTTTATATGCCTTATATTATCTTGATCTGTATGTGTGTATAGTGTAAACAAATCTTGCAACTTGATTTTGACCCAGTTCCATATAACCGATCAACTGCAAATTTTGCACATACGTATAGTTCGCACGACAATACAATCTGCAATCAAATTTTGCAATTGCGCTCCCCGACCCCAGACATGGGTATCAAATGAAAAGGTGTGACAAGTAGAATACACTTCGCTATGTGGCGTCGTAAAAACGTAGGCTCCTTGCAATGACAGGCAATATTAAAAAATGAATGGACTAAAAAGCACGAAATAAAAAAAATTTTAAAAACCGACTTCAGAAAAAAAACCGCGATGCACAAAAAAGGATGAAATAATTGTTTGTAATTCTTAACAACATCAATCCAATAAGAATGGATCTAGAAAGAAGAATCACTTTTGAAGACGGTGCCAGGTAGTAGTTGACTTTGATTGCACTAACTCTTGCTTCGGCAATTGTTTACATTTCTTTGTTAGGCTTATGCCCTTAATATATCACCCACATGTGTTAGCACCGTCTTCAAAAGTGATTCTTCTTTCTAGATCCATTCTTATTGGATTGATGTTGTTAAGAATTACAAACAATTATTTCATCCTTTTTTGTGCATCGCGGTTTTTTTTCTGAAGTCGGTTTTTAAAATTTTTTTTTATTTGTTTATCAGGTCAAATAGACTAAAACATAGTAATCAACTTTAACAGGAAACGGAACACGGAGAACGGAAGACGTGTTCTATACTCAATCCGAGCTTATATTTTAGTGGTAGTAAACAGACTTCTAAGAGAGAAAGCCAAATAAAGTTTAAAGTGACGTAATGTGTGCTTTGTGTCGAATTTAATTATTGGACATAGAATGAAGTTCTTCTCCTGAAACAAAGCAGCCGTACGTAGGCGTTAATAATTGTCCTTTTATGAGAGTTTCAATCGGGATCACACCACTGATCTGGAGCATGGGGCAATTTGTCCTAATTACGAACAGTTGTCTCCAAGCTTTTTATGCCAACAAGATAGTGATCCGAGTCAAAGTTGCCACCTGCGCTCATTTGTTACCGTGAGCACGTGGGCTTCTTGGCTGTGAGTGACTCCAACAGGGAAGGTTCGGGTAGCTTTGTGGATATCCATAAGCGGGTGCTCGCAAGGACCAAATTTTTACCAGGTGCCATCTCTATAACACAGTGCTGACAATAGTTGACTTTTCCTCTCTCAGTCGAATTCACAAGCTTCCCAAGAGCTGCATTCTTAGTGCTGCTCTAACATGCTCTACAACGTCGTTAGCGTTCTCATACTAGCTGTGGGTACCATACCTACGAATTGTGAATATACGGACTCTCGGCCTATTTTAGAGTTCAAATCTTTCACGATGATCTTTACATCCTGGTGGCTCCCTTTTAACAATTTCGAAGAGTTTTTCTTTTCGACGTCGACGTCGCTCATATACATATATTGTTGAAAACCATGCTTTATGAAAAATTGACGTGGATTGTCCGAATTGCATAATACTCTTGGTATAACGTATACCAAACTTTCATATGACTGTTGCTTAGTATTGTCCATTTTATGTGTGTAACTATAGTTTATCTGTTTTATATTGTCTTTTGTGTGCATATTGTGTTTCTTTGAATAAGGAGAGAAGAATTTATGAAGGGACTCTGTGTATTAGTTAGTACCTTCCAAATCTCTCCCCTTACTCGAATCGTATTTCTTAGATGAATATGTTCGTTTAAATACCTGTTTGTGTTATAGTATCGTTCTTCACTTGTATTGTCCGTCAAGTATAAAAAATGTGTGTTGAATGTTGTTACGTCTACGTAAGATTAATAAAAAAAAATAATAGTATTGTTGCATAGTAGGTGGATAGATTATTGTAACCACTAACCAAATATCATATGTAAGTATTTAATTTTAGAAATCTTGCTTTAATAATCTTATAGAATCTTAATCAACAAGCTCAAGCATTTTCGGTTTAATAACCAATCCAGGCTGACAGTGTTTTATTATGATTATGTAAAATTTTTGTTTTGATTTAAGAAGGTTTGTAACATTCTTCAAAATTGTAATAAAATTTGTTACACAAGATGGCATATCCTAGAGGTAATAAAGGGGTAATAAAACAAAGCATCATAAAATTCCATTTGACAGCCAATTAAAATCCACAGTTTTGAATACCGTAGAAAAAGGTCTCCTAGTGACGTCAGCACTAATGCAGAAGCAACAACAACAGTTTCGATTTTATATGCGAAGTGGTCACCAAGTGATTTCAGCACTATAATGACATTTCTCTTCTACATTACCTTGTTTATGTACTCGTATACCTACTGTGAGTTAAATCAGAAGCCGAGTTAAATAAGAAATCTGAAAATGCAAGTTCAATTCAATAAGGAATTGAGATTGTATTTAATATTTGGAAAAGACGAGAAGGTAATTGGGCGTGACGTGTAAGATTCATTTAAAACCGGGTTTTCCATGCGCAGTGCGAGCAGGAAGCAGTGTATCTCTTATGATATCAGGAAAAATTCTAGTTACAAATTGAGGAAGCGTACGTCTAATCTATGTACGCAATACACAGCTCCTAACAAGACCTACAATTTCTTTGCCACCTGATACACGCGTCAATGCTTTGATGAATTTGAACGAACCGTCAGTTAATAGGCCAAGGGATGGGATCGGAGTGAAGTTTGCAGCAATGAACACATTTCTCTCGTCTATAAACTGAGGACATAAGAATTTTTACCCCGTTTATGACTAGGCTCAAACCAGGTTCAACCTAGTTATAAACGGGGGCCGAGTCCACTCTACTCAACTTAGCTCTCCTACCTGGAACGAGTTAATATTTTGCACCATATACGCTGGTTGAGTTGTCATTGGGTTGAAGTGACATTTTTTTGTTTGTTTACCACCCGTAAAGTCTGCCGTCGGCGTAGATTGCACAGAAATATAAAATTATTTTGTGCTGATTACCTTCCATGTTTTTAAAAATTTTTTACGTATCTAATGAGTATTTCACACAAAAATTTAAGGATATGTTTTGATGTCAGTTCGACTCTATTTCAACCCCAAAGTAAACTCAACTGGATATCATATGCGGTGGTCGAAATTTCAACTCAACCTCGACTCAACTTTTCAACCTAGTCATAAACGGGGTATATGGCGCTTTAGGAGAAGGGTTACGGACGGGCAAAATCTTTGTATAAGCGTTCTCCTTTAAAAACTAAAATAAGAAAAGGATACAGTAAAAAAATTGTTGAGAACTTTTTAGGTTTGAAGATTGAAAATGTTTCGAAGTGGTTACAATAATCTGAGCACCTACTGCGTATGTGTTTAAAAAATGCACTAGATACTCTCATACCACACAAAGTATAGAACCTTTAGAAACTACATGTAAAATTTGCCAAAACAATTAAAATTAATAGAACTAAAAATTAACAGATTCAACTTAACTGACAAAGAGGGCTCCGCTGATCGTAAAGTTCCTATCCAGCCTCTAGTCTTCACTACTAAAGAAGGCAAGGTTGCTCGATATAACCTAAGAAAGGTAAGAGACCATATAATTGAATTTTAAACAAAATAACATTTTTCCCAACAGTTTGGCGAACTGCCGTTTCATCTGGTTCGTTCACGACGCTTCAAGGATTTGTACGAAAATGTGTTATTCAATTACGATTGGCTACACGCGAAATTGTCTAGTTGCCCGCTACAAGCAGTTCTAGCAGATTTTGAAGATGCATCCACAAACACAGACGACAAGGAAGCAAGAAGGGAACTAATGTTAGTTGCTGATGCCCTGCGATTGGGCGGTGCTATTCTGGCTATGTACCCGAATATGTTGGCGCCACAATTGATTGGTCGACTTCTGCCAGAAATCGGGGGTAATCCGAACATCAAGATGTTGCTTCGAGCCTGCGACAGAAGTGGGCCAAAAGATTGTGCTTTGATTCCAGTCAATCACTGTTTGCATACACCTGGTGGACCGTTGAAGGTACCTTTAGTATTTTCTTTTTAATATTATTTTATTTCGCTAAATTCAATTCACAGTACTCCTTGGAAGGTCATCAGTTTGCAGTGTTTGCGTTCTGCTTAACCAGTGATTTTCGCTATATGGTATCGATTTCGACGCGTTTTATTACGTGGGATTTGTCAACGTCTGATCTAACAAGAGACGTTAATCCCGGCATTGAGGGCATCATGCAACAGCTAGTACTAAGTCCGGACAATAAATGGGCGGCAGCATACTCCAATAATAATAGAACTGCAATGCTAAATATGCTATCGAGTGAGTTTGTGATAATCAATAATCCTTTCAATCCAAATGATCCCATCACCGGCGTTTTTCTATTGAATCAAAAGTAAGTACTACTGTTCCAAAAGAATTAAATTTAATCCATTGTTGGGTGCGGGTTTTGTTGTAACAATTTGTAATGATTTCAAAAGGAATGCTTTCTGGCCTCGGTAATCTTACTACTGTACTGTAAGACAGGAGAAATGCCACTTGATGGGTGTGCAAGGCAAAACGGAAGTTTGGTCTATGTTAGATGTTCCAAGTTTTGAGGTAGTGTTTTTGTATTGATGATACCGGAAGTCCCTTTCAGTTATTGAGATATGTACTTCATGAATGTTCAAACATGTTCCTTCATGACTGCTACTACTGTCTCTGCTATTGTAAAAGTCTACCCATTTTCGGTATCGATCACTTTCGAGCCTTCAAAACGTTCGCTGATCTCTTCAGTGTAATGAACCTGTCCCCTGTGGCTGTTGGTCTGAATACATTTATCTTGGCGTACGTGAGTGATCTCTACAACATCCCTTCTTGCCCTTGTCTTAATTCTTATCCCTCTTTAATCCCCTATGGGACTTAGGGCGGAAACAGTTGCCCTCCAGGGGACTGTATTTTATGCTCTTGACCTACTATAAGTGACAACCTGAGGTACATCAGGCCCCCTTCACATACGCATAAATGAACATTGCACTGAAATTCTTTCGAGAAGTGATCCTCACACTTGATCACTCAAAAATCTAATTCTATCTGTAAGGAATAAAGCAAAGGCAGCAATCCCCCGTTTGATCTTGATCCATTACGTCTTTCATCACTAGTATTTTTGCTGCAATGTCAACCTGAAGATGATCTGGGAACCTGAGGATCTTTTAGTTGATATCACTGAGTAAAGCTTGGAGGTGGTCCCTTACCACGATATTCATTGATATCTTTGTCTCCAAGCTAGCCTGGTTAGTTCCTGATGTACCAGGTTCCTCGACAGTGACTAGTCTTGAAAGCTTCTTTCTCTTTAGAACGTTCGTTCTTTACTTTAGTCCAAGTACTGCGGCTAATACTCGGAACTTCAATGACGGCGATTGCTCTACAAGCAAGCTTTGGTTTCTTCGAGCTCGAAGGATTCGCACTTTTCCCCGAAACTTTTACGTTTAGTGTTTTGTAGTTGTTTATTCATGTTTGTTTCCATGCGTTCGTTTGTTCAGGCATTTTCCAGGACCGTTTGCGACAAGCCTCTTTAACCTCTGGCTGGTCATTCCCAACTCGGCACAGCTCCTTTACATGTTGGTTAAATTGGACGAATTTTATGTGTGAGGATCGGTAGGATTATATTGAGGAGGGAGGTTGGAGGAGGTTGGCGTACCTATCTTTGTCAAGCCTCTCCACGCTGGCATGTTCGGCACGGGAGGCCCTTTCGGCGGTTTTAAAATCACCACCGACATAATCCAGCATTTCACGGAGGCACGCAAGCCTCACCACCACGTCAAGGTGTAGGTACATTGGTGAGGTATTGGAGTTGAGGAATTAGGCATAATAGAAACAAATTTTGTAGACCAACCAGAGTTGGCTCAACTTAAATATGTATTCATGATGAGTTGAGCTTAGGTTAAACCCGAGTCCACCCTAGCCCGAGGCATGTAGACGCGACTCGAGTTTAGTTAGGGTCGACTGAATTCGACTCAGCTCTGCTACTTGGGCTAAGTGCATAACTTTAATATAGACGCGAGTTCAACAGTGATTTGTGACGCTAGTGGAAAATTCAGCTCAACCTCAACTCAACTCATCATGTTTACGTAGTAAATGTCAAATAGAGATCACCCGACGTTTTGTTAATGCCGAAGAGGGACTTTGGCAGAATCGTTTCGATCATCGCAGGATACTGTCTAATGGGAAAAAATTTGGCCTGATTGAGAACCCGTGGTCTCGATCCGACTAGTATCACACATCATGCATTAGGAAACCGTTTCTTACAGGGTTTGGGTGAAGTTTCGAATAGGAGATATGATCTAGTAATCGGGCTGGATCTAAAGAGACTCTGAGCTCACTTCCATATAATAGTAATAGATTGTTTCCAGAGATACTGAATCGGACTACTTTTTAGTTTTCGTTGTTCTAAAACCATTTGTGGTCGGAACACAGTATTCCCAAGCAGTATGCGAGCTATACATTAACCGCGCTCAATGCTACTTGACTATAGTGATCTAGCGAGGGCCGATCTATTAAGTATGCTGATGGCAACCGTTTTTTAGGAGTACGGTTACAAAACAGTGGCCCTCAGTGACATTTGTGTACCTATCCTCCATGGTTGGACGGGGCTATGACTCTTACCTAACCAAGGCTTTCCCTACTCTAACTGAACACTACAGATTGTCACATTTGAACCAACATCTTTTAATGGATTACAATTTGATGATATTTTGATAATTTTATATGAAAACATTAACTAATTTAAGAAATTTAGTTTATTTTTAAACACAAAACTGAAATGGGCTCGATTTGACATGCGCGGCAACTTACTAGACATAACCGAAGCTCCTGAAGGAACCGAACAGTGGGAGATATTGTGTAACTAAACAACAACAATTCTTCTAATTTCTCATGTTTATAAAATGTTAAATAATTGCAGGCATGGAATTTTATTCAACTGTCGAATACAACGTCATCTATTGGTCTGGCAAAATAAACGAAACCCAGCTTAGAATGGACACGATTAGGAAAACAAGCCAGGCTCCACCGCTCTACTTCCACAGTGCAATGGCGCTTAATAAGACGAAAAACGTGATTTTCTGCTGCACTAATGAAAATAACTATCAGGTATGTATTTGTGACATTGTTTACCGATCTTGTAAAATATGTAATTAAAATTTTGAATTTTTACAAAGGTTAGCAAATTTACATTTGAAACTGACGAGGAGAACGCCACATCAGCATGGACCTTCAGTCTTGATCTTCCACGCTACGAAAACGACGAAAAGGAAATGCTGCTGCAGCTGAAGCTAGATCAGCACGATCGAATGCTGTTGGGAACGGCTGGAAAAGGATTTGTTATTTGGGATTTTGATGAGAACAATCCGATAGGAACTGAGGCTATGTACTTGCCGCTGCCACATGGAGTTCGAAATATCACAACAAAAATGATGCAATCGAACTCGATCATGGTCAGCTCGAAGCTAAACTATGCTGTGGCTGGTGTTCGAAAGAGCTTGTTCGTGTGGTGCTTGAAGACTAAGCAGTTGGCGAAAGTACTTGATGCCCATTTTGGTAGAATAATGCAGCTGGAAGCACTGACGATTGGTAATTGGAACAGTGTTATAACATCGTCAATTGATCGATCAGTGAAAATATGGAATATTAATAATATTTTCGAGAAGGTTCATGTTATCGACAGGCACGAGCTGCAAATTGATAATATCAGGTAAGGCAATGTCAGTGGGGATATGAAATCGTTATGCAACTACATGTCTTTATTTTTGTTTTTAGTCTTTCATCAGTGGACGTAGCTATAACCGTAACTAGAAGCTGTGTAGGAGTCTGGGAAACTCGATCTGGTCGTCTACTTACAAAACTAGCGGACAGTCCTCTAGGAGCAATTGTAACACATGCAGAGATCACACCAGACGGAAAATACATTATATCTTCGGAGACTGGGAAAATTCTAATATGGAATCGAGTGTCTGAGCAGGTCTTATTCAGAGACGATCAGCCTGGCATTCAACAAATCACATTGATTGAAAATGGTGAAAAAGTGATGACAGTCTCATGCCCCAACATAAACACTAGAGACATTGGTGGTGAAGAAAATAGTCGTCTGACAGCAATAACAACATTAAGGACTGTTCCAGGTAACAATTTTTATTTCTACTACAATAACCTAACAATTAATTAACAAAATTGTGTAGATGGAGCAATTCAATTCCGTTTCGAATACCCAATCCGTATGGTACCTGGCCTGCCTTTTCGAGCATCCGTTGTGTCAGCGGATGGCGCATTCTTGATTGTATGCACTGTAGACAAAAGCAACAAGGATTGTATTGCAGTCTATAGTGCTACCAACGGCAGTCATGTTACAAAAATCTTGTTGAAAGGTTGTTATATAAAGGTGAAATAATTGATCCATTTCAATCAACATATTCAACAACTAACCTCAAATCTTTCAGGAAATCATTTCACTTGTACCACTTCCACATAAAACTCATCAAGTTGCCGTGATAAGCAGCGAAAAAGGAAGCATTATCGACATACGATCGAAGAAGCATATTAGATCGATTATGAAATGGGGTGGCAGTATCACTAGAGATGGTAAATTTGGTCTATACGCACCGACAAGGTAATAAAATCCTTCAACCACCCTAAAACCCTTCTCTGTTTCTCATTCTTCATATAAATATTTTCACAGAGGCGGCCTAGAACTGCTGGAACTGCGAAAAGGCACCACAGTCAAAACATTTATCCCAAAAGTAGCCGAGGGAGTATTCTCTGTAATCTGCCTATTCACCGAAGGTGATGAATACGTTTGCTACTATCACAGTGGCAAAAAGACACTGCGTATATTCCGCACAGCCGACGAAGTAATGATTGCTAACTACCGACTCCAGGCTGAATTGACAGCCATCAAGAGTAGCAAGGATGGAAAGGCTCTTGTTTTGGGTACTGTTGACGGATGTATATCGGTGCTGGCAATTGCTGATCCGGTGAAGGAAGGGATGGTGCAATTCCTCGAGGAGCTGCCGTCTAGAGACGAGGAATGGAAGAAGAAATTGGCTAAGAGAAAGGCTAGGATTGGATTTAAGGCGGCAATTCGGGTTGCAACGGTGTCTACTAGGTTTGAAGTTAGGAAAAATAAACCTGTTTTTAATGATGATGAAGAGGATGACGATGAGGAAGGGAAAGCTGAAGGAGAATGATTGAATTGAAAACTAGAAATAATTTAAAGGTTATTGTAACTAATTTTAGATATTCAACGTTTTTTTTTTTAGTTTACAAATAATAAAATTTGCTTGAAAATATTGTTAAATATATATTTTTTTTTCAATTAACTTGAGAATTCAATTCAATGTCTATCTATGATATCACAACTATCATCATAGATATCGTGGGTTCGATTACCTCCTAGAACCATGGCGTTGCTTCTTCCCACTTTTCCTCCTTCTTCTTTAGTCCGGTATTAGGTCTAAAAATACCACAACCACTTCACTTGGCCTATTGTTCCACACCCCTATACCTTATATTTTTAGCTAAGACCGCTTGAAAAGGTTCTGCAGTCTGTCTAGTGGCTTATCACTTACGACTTGGCTGTTCGAGCTATCGCGCGGAATTTACTGAGAACTTCAATAACATACTGATCCTCCTCAAAGCCAACCTTGGAAGAGGGGTCCTTTGCTCGATCCTCCAAAAGTTATAATTGACGGTAACCAAGCAAGCCAAGAGGCATTCTGACATCAAGCCAACCAGTTTAGCCAACAAGTGTACTGGCATCCTTTTCAACAATTCCTTCTCAGCGTTAAGAGACGGCACTCGAAAGAATCACTTAGAGTTGACCAATCTAGGCGCGGACCTTCAGCGTTCAAGTCCGATTAGCCAAGCCCCTATTCACTTAATTGAAAAGTGCGCCAATAGCTGGTTTCGGACCGATGAATACAATGTTATAATTGGTGCATAAAATGAGGGTAGTAAGAAAAGGGAAGGCTTGAATTCATTATACAACTTGGCTGCTCCCGGTCCCCAGAGGAGATCGTGAAAATAAAATTTTCGACAAAACTCGATGTGTTTCCATTTTTTCCTCCATCTTTATCCATCAATTAATTTTATTATAGATGTTTCTTTAAAAGTACATATAAAGTCGCTTCTGATGTCCAAACGAGGCGCGACATTTTCACTTTTTGGACTTTTGCCAGTGTGCCGTTCGTTTTGTGTGTGAACTCAGTTCATCCTACCCATTTTCGTTGAGTTGAGCAGAGTTGAAACTATTTGAAAACTCTTAACTGTGTCTGTGTCCATAACGTATACCTCGAGTTCAACGTTGGTTGAACTCTCATGGAAACTCCTTCTTGAGTAACCTTCTTAAAAGCTGGCTGCTGTAGAGTAGCACCTTCTTCGACTAGCATCGAAAAGGCCGATTTATTTTCTCTGTTTATAATATCTTGAGTATTGAACATCAAAAATTAAAGCAGTCTCTCCTCCGTGGTTCCTCGTTGTGCTGTCCACGCAATATTACGTTCCTTGCCATCGTAACCATCAGTCCTGTGCTTTTCCTTCACAGCTTCTTACCAACATAACCAGTTCCCCAGTGAGAGGGCGACCTAGTGAGTCAGGCAGAATGTAGGCTGAAGCTAAAGCACCACTTTAGGTACCCCGGGGATCACTAATGAATCTCGTATACACAAAGGCAACAGGAAGGCTTACGAGAATCCTCCAGAATGGCTAAGGAAAACTGCAGGTAAACTATCCGGCTGGATTGTGTCTGTAGATGTAGAGCAAGATGCAGCAGTCATAAGAGGTTAGAAAAGAGAGATCACGAGAGATCGATAAACGTAAAGACAGAAAACGATCCAATTACCGGCTCAAACCGGTTTCGCCATTGATGGATAACAACTTGCAATTCGATAATTATTAAGAATAAAACTCTCACAGCTTGCAATATTATTATAACGTACATTATTTTATTCATTTTTATATAAGGAATCATATCAGTTTTATAAATCTAAAAGTGATAATCTACAAATATAAAATCACTACTCCTTTTACCTGTAATTGGAAATCTAAAATTGTTTTTTTTCTTTTGTTTCTTCATTCAATTATTATTTGTCGAATTTATAGTATTAAAATATTCTCGTTCAAAAAATCTATCATGTGCTTCTTCTTTCCATATTAATTATTATTATTTTTTTGTTTTTTTTTTTTGTTCTAACAAATCACTCAGTTTATTTATTTTTTTATTTATACAATCTTAAAGGTAATTTTGTTTCTGCCAGAAAGGAAAGGAAAAAACTCTTCTTAATACCTACAATCTCAAAAATATTTTAACAATTATTATTAACAAAGGCTGCTGGACGAATAAAAGTAGAAGAAGTTTAGTATTTATTATTGTATCATTTTATGTAATTTAGGAATTTATATATATGTATGTATATTTGTTTAAAAAACAAAATAGGTTGCGTATTATTGTTTATCATATAAATAAAAATTTGTTAATATTAATGACGTATACTTACCTTGCTCAATATAATATTTACATTTTAGTAATTTTAAACAACGTGAGGAAATTTATCAACTAAAATAAGATTAAAAAAATTATATTAATTGTGCTTAAGTAATAAGAAACTGTGCGAAACTGTTGTCATACTTTTTAGACGAATGCTCGTTGAAAGGAAACCTCTAATAAAATCCTTAACGTGTGCATTTATTTTTCAAAACATGCACTACAAATGTTCACAAAACTATTATTTTAAACAATTTGCATAAGAGGTAAACATTGGCCTAAGGAAAACAAAACTAGATATGATCTGCATTGCTCAATATTAAGACAACATTCTTTGTGTTACGCTAATTAATCAAGTTCTTCGGATTATATGTAGAATATTCAAATTTCATAATAGGAACTCTATAATAAAAAAAATAAGATCGGAAAGGTGTGCATAGTCATTTTATTAAGTTAGCGAAAGGAACTTCAACTTCAAATTAGTTTTTGCTATCCATAGACAAGACGAGTATTGAACTTAAATCTACACTATAAGCATTTATGAATATTAATTTTCGGACTCTGTGTATCCTTTAGTATTGAAGACCTCCATTCGCTTAATTAAATTTCTAATAGAAGTCTGCAGAATTTCTTCTAGATGTGATTATTGCTAGCTACAGCAATAACTACTCTGCACTAATAGAAAAACTCCTACAAAGAGTAGTAACAAATTCTCCAAACTAAGATCCGACATAAGAGAGCAATTTAACCCTTCCAAAAATAGCTGAAACTGAGAAGCTACTGACCTGCATTCGCTCACTAAACACCTATGTCAGGACCACTGGAAACCCAAAAAGGGATTGCTGGAGGCTTTTCTATTACCCCATAGAAGATGTTGGAGACTCGGTAAAACTCCCCAGAAATTAGTGGTAAAGGTTCTTCGGGAATATCTGAGACTGTAAAAACAAGCGACGACTCGTCACGCAAACAAGGAAAAACTAGAACTACTAAAAGCATTAGATACAACTTTTCATGCAAAAGAGAGTGCCGTTGTTGCTAGGCTGCCAATAGTCCCACTTGGTGGTACGACAAAAGCTCCCTGCAGAAAGCATGAATCTAATCACAGAAGCTATCAATAGTTCAAACTTTAAAAGTCCCCTGAAGCAGAAGTCAACTATCCCATATTGCTACAGGAACACTGCGACCCAACCCTCCCTTAGTTTGCAACATATTCATGGCTTCCTTCGCAATATTCTGACTCCTTGGTCATACTGAGGTCTGGCACCGTTTTCATCGCTTCAAAACCGATGAAAGGATTGCACTCGGATTTAATCCCCTGAAACTGGACGAACACTTTTGACCTGCAAATGGCGTCTTTTTGGGCCGTCTCAGACGACTGTGGAATCTACCTCGAGGAAAACGAAATCTCATCTTTACGTCTTCTGCTACAGTTGCACGTCGTGGCTGCTTAGCTTGTTCAAGTAGCCTAGCCTGCAAAGCTGAAGTGTAATATTTCAAATATTGTAGAACCCCAAATCTCATTTCGAGTGAATTTGAATACGAATTGACAAATACAGCTTTAAAAAATCGATCGAATGGCATTTACCCTTCACCTTGAGATTCCGCTCATTACTAAATATATTGTAATTAATAAAAACGACCCGATATATCAATATCTAAACAAAGCAATTTATAATCTCAATCCGATTCCCCCAACTCGTTAATTCTTGGGCTACAACCCATTCAACCACAGCCTGTTAACAGATATGTCATGCCATGATACATATATCAAATAAAATGGCAAAGAATCACGCTATATTTGCAAAGTCGATCAATTTCGATACTTTCGTTATTAATTTGGCATATAAGTTGTAGGGAGAGGACATCACCTCGAGTTTTGACCCACCTTATTTCTTTATATGTTATCAAGTCATGGTACCATCAAATTAAGTAATATTTAAAGAATGAATCGACTATTGCCCGAGTGATGAAGAGTCTGCTATACTTGGTAGCACTCAACCTTGAAGTATAGAAATTCACCATGCCGCTGCATGAATTCTGAGTACGAGTGTCGAAGGTGTAGGTACTAATCTGTGAGAGCGCCGATCTGGGCCACGTAAGCGGGGACCTAAGGCACTCTAGCTAAACTTTCAAGCGAAAAAGCACGCCATAAAGAAGACGCAAGCAAACGAACAAGATGGCAGCTTCTTCGCTGTCATACGTATTAGCGAAAACTACATGACGATTGGTGGTTACCAACAGCAACAGAACAAAAAGATTTTGTTTGCTTCTTTTAAGGGGAAATCAATTAGTACGATGCAGTAGAATCGATTCGAATAGAAGCTATACCTACGGAAACTTCAGAAGCATCATGCTAATCGTCTTTGACAACGACAATCAAAATAATAAGTTACCGTAATATTAACACGGCGGTGTTCCACATTTCGATCAATTCCATATATTTAGTCGAGTGAAATTGAATTTCGATTTCGATTTCATGCCACTCGAATTGTGGAACTTGTCTGATTATTAATCAAACGAGGCGGCTTCGTTAGCAACCCGGATCATCTTCGAAGACTACAAAAATCTGTATTCATTGATTCGAAATCGAATTCCGCGCCATTCGTACGTTTATTGTCGTTCGCCATACACGAACCGGCCCCAGTTAATTCAAGTCAAAGACCAATCACGGACATTTTCGAAAAGTGCGTTTTAAGCACGAAGCACATATGAATGCATGTTCGGCATATGGAGTTCAACGGAGATTTCAACTAAAACCAAATTGCGACTCCTAATGAAGAGCTATGGCGCCGTGCCGGCCAAGAAAGAATAGAGGATCAAATCAGGAGAAGGAAATGGAATTGGATTGGCCATACCTTACGACGCAAAAACGAGAATCTAGCCAAATAGGCCATTGACTGGAATCCGAAAGGATCTCGTCAAATCGGAAGACTTAGAATAACAAAGAGGAGAACCCTATTAGCAGAGGCCGCAACAATTGGAATATCATAGTCGGAACTGAGAGCTGTCGTACAAAACAGAGTCCACTGGAGGGCAACTGGTTCCGCCCTATATCCCATGCGGGATTAAAGGGGAATAAAGTAAAGGCGCTACCAACCTGCGGTATACTGATTTTACTAGAATAGATCCGAGTGACAATCTCCGTACTTTTGGACATTAAAGCCGATTATCGAATTAACTTCTCTTCTTCAGATATGGATTCTAATTGCTGCCGGGTTATAACAACAGTACCAGCAGCTAAAACTTTCGAGGATTTCTTATATAAAAATATTGACCAATCTTTCACCACAAACAAAAATTCGACTTTTTGTATGCTATTCTTAACAATAAATAAAAGTCTCAATCTTTAAGAACAATATAAACACAAATCAAGATGCCACCCAAAAATTCACCAAGCAAATGATCAAAGCGTGTGGAAAAGACTCAGTACGAGGCCTGCTTAAGCTGCTCAAGATGTGAACTGTTAACTACCATCCCCTTTCTTGAAGCTTCTGCCTTGCAGCCATTACCTTCACTAATTATACCACAAATAATGATTGATGCTGTATTACTAATATCACTTTCCATGGCTTCATGCTTCAAAAAATCACCACAAGCAAGCATTTTATATTATATAAGAATTAAAATTACTGTAGTAAAGCTTTCTTTTAAATGGGCATTAAAATTATTAGAAATGAAAAACGATTGTTTCTCGAAATAATAGTAATTTTTATATAAAAACATTTTGTATAAAAAAAGTGTACAAGCTAAAATCAAGGATAATAATAAGAAGTATATAAATTAATTAAAACTGAAACTTAAATACAGAAATAGGATAATTCTATTAGGATATTAAGGATGAAAAATGAATGAATGAAACAATGCTTTCAATTAAATATTATATAAAAGAATAAAATGTGATTAAGAGAATTCGTTTAAACTTTTGTTTTATGTGTTTTCCGTGTGTGTGAGTGTTTATATGTACGTGTGTGTTAATTATATAACGATTATGGTTGCATATAAAATTAACAAATTGCAGACCAACAAAAATAAAATAGAGGTATGCATCTTACGTTTCTGATTACAAATAATACGTATATATGTAGAGATAATATCATAATTAACGCAAAAAAGAGAGAGACAGACAGATTAGTTCTTAAATTTCTCTAGTTTTTGTATATAACTGATCCTAGAAAATGCTTTTTTCTGCTATAACAATAAACGAAATTATAAAAAAAAACATTGAAAACATTATATAATTCATAATACTTATTTAATAATAAAAATAATTTAAAATAAGAAACGAATTTATAATTTAGGTTTGTTTCTGTTGTTTTAATTGCGCTAATTTTTGCTGCAGATGTTCCAAACGATGAGGGGACAATTCAGGCTTCTGTAATTGATTGTTTTTTTGTTAAAATATTTATGATTAATCTAAATTAAAAAAACTAGCTTGTTTATGCCACCTTATACTAATAATTAAATATTTCATTATGATTTTTTGTAGAAAAAAGAATGGTATATTTACCCAATGTTTTAAAGGAATATGTAGTTGAGCATTACGCAATAATTAAGTTAATATTTTTATCAATTTCTTAAAGCTCTTAAAATTTACTGTTCATGCTGATGTTCTGACATTTCAAATATTGCTTGCTTCATTTGACTATTGTAATATTGACTGATATTAGATTCCAATGTGTATAATAACTAGTTGATTGGATAAAGTAACCACTTCAGTCCGATCACATTTAGTTGAATATCCAATCCTGCTTTAAAAAGACATCGATTTTAGAGAATACACCATTTCACGACACACAACAAATTTCACTTTCATAATGAACAACACGACAATTCTAAAATTACCTACACCATGAGAATTTACTGCAACTGTGATATGGATCATTTCAAAACTTTTTTTTCCACAATTTCAAAAACAGTCTCAAGTGGCCCCCACACTTTCAATAGTATTGTGCAATAATACTGAGCTATAATACTAATATTGTGCAATAATATTGAGTCTTTCAATATCACGCACAGACCATGAATAATATGGTGCAAATCAAAATATTGCACAATATTATTGATAGTGCAAGGGCCCCATTACACAAAGAATTCATGTTAAGTAAAAATAGATCGATTACTCGTTTTACTTCGTCGGCTCACATCCAATACTAATATGGGTCGCCTCATTAAATAAGGGACTGGCTGCTTCGATGCGCAGTAAGACGCTAAAGTCCCCACAAGCGAGCAACTGTTAAAAAACGCAAATTACCGGCTCATTTATTTTCTCAACAGGCACGCTCATTTCCCTTCTGTTTTGGTGCGGCCCATGTGACAGAACGACCACTTCGGAAGATCGTTTCCTCGCTTCCTTTTCATATAGGCGATAAGAGTAGAGAGTAGCTGTACTGGATCCTAAACTCAATTGGAAGTCGAATATTAAGGAAAGGGTATAGAAAGCCGGTAAAAATACTTTTGGCAAAAGATGGGGTCTTAAGCCAAAGATGGTGGATATACACAGCTGTGGTACGGGCAATTCTCACGTATGGTGGCCAGCGCTGAGCAGGACCTATAACGTCACAAAGTTGGAAAGGGTAAAGCAATCGGCAACAGGGGCCATGAGAACATGCTCTACGAAAGCTCTCGACGTTTTTATGGAACTACTCCGCCCTACCTTCACATCAAACATCTAGCCTCGTGTAGTGTCCTCACCCACCTTTTGGACCTCAAAACCTTACGAACATAATAATATTTTAAATTATTTTTTTGTTTTTTATGTGAAAGACTAGAGGCTCAGGGAAAGCGCTAGAGTGCAATGTCGAACAGCAGCTCGAGTCGGGAAGAAAAGAACTGCCACAACCTAGCCGTGATATTTTTATTCCACCTACTCCCAACCATTACTATGGCGCCTCTGACATCTGGGCACCGAGAAACAACTCGCTGTAGTGTTGCCTCCTGAAGCGAGTTGAATCTACCAATCGATGACAGGCGCTTTGGTGGAGCGGGGAAGGGCTAAGAAAGGCAATGCCAGGAGGAATCAGGAATGTAAAGAGGGAAGAAGAAAGAAGAAAAGTTAAGTAGGTGAGAAAGTGGAAAAGACTAAAGACCGTGGGCTGCCGGGATTTGAACTCGGGACCTCTGTAATGGTAGCAAGACACCTTACTCCCTTAGCTACCGAGGAGCAGAATGGTGAGGGTATGGTGGCCACAACCTGAATTGAACTGAGTGGAGAAACGGAGATGTGCCAAGTGCAGCTTGGCTCAACGTAGAGAACAGAATTCCGGTTATGAAGTCAGGCGAATATTGAATGATTTTACATTTTGAAACGTTTTTTTATGGGATAGTGTAAGCTTAGGTGTCACACTTTATGATACCAGTCTGTCAAATTGATCAAGTCATGGTGCAATCTCTAATTGTAAGGTTAGCTCGAAGGATAGAATAGGTTAAGGGTAGTCTGAAGGATGCCAGGATGATAATGAACCTCTTGTTTGTACTCTTGGATATTGTATGAGTTCATTTTTGTAAACAGCCAGCTGAGTAACAGATGCAATCGTCGAGGTAAGTCGTAGACAAACACGTCGGGGTGTTTTGATGATATGAATACCCTCCAACGTTGGACGCTTGATGGAAAGACGCAGCATGTGGCCGATGCTAGAACTACGAGTGTCCCATGTCAAGCGTCTAATGTTCGTATTTAGACAAGTTCAGGGGAATGTCGGTATGACTCAATCGTTGGAAGCCAACATTCGAATGAAACGTTCACCGCATAACTGTAACTAACTGAAACTCAGGCAACTGTACACTACACCGTACCATATATGGCCGTAACCGCAACAGCGCATTCAAAACATATTGTACCGCTTTATATGAGTTATGATTCTAAGGACCGTTCCGTTAATGGCGGTTTGTGCAGACATTCGATATGTGTGGCGATTTAATCGCGTCGGCAGGCACAATAATTAAGCTTATCCAATTAACAGTTTGGTTATCAAACCGAGTATGATACCGATCCAATCTAATAGTTGTACC
Organism: Thereva unica; assembly: GCA_949987705.1. NCBI lineage: Eukaryota > Metazoa > Arthropoda > Insecta > Diptera > Therevidae > Thereva > Thereva unica. The sequence continues at coordinate 16,316,448 of OX465283.1, read as the reverse complement.
ACACCAAAGAATAGAACCTTCAAATAAATTAATGTTACTACATAAAAAAATACAAACGGAAACGTGACATAAACAAGCTCCTGTACCAATAGTTAAAACTACTCGTTTTCTTGCACTTACATCTTTTTTTGTTAAAGAAACTTTATGTGAAATTTGATTAAGATTCAAATTTTCATCAGCAATTTTATTATCAATCATATGAGGAATTTCCGAATTTCGATCTGGGCCCAGATTGGCCTTAACACGTAGATTGTTAAGCTTTTCCATCCAATAATCGGGATCTAGTTTATTGCCATGGCGTGTTGTCGATGATGGTCCTGTACAAGAATTAACCAAATATAATAAATATTTTATGAATTTCTACCATAACATACCGTATTTATTATCAGCATTGCTTTGTGTCTGGCGTTGTCTCTCAATATCTGCTAGCCCTTCTTCAATATATTTTTGAAAACTAGGGCTTGCTCCTTTGAGAAATGGGTAAACATCAACATCCGGATTTTTCTCCTGATAAATATATTTGTTTTTAATAAATTTTCAAATTCATTTCAGGTATGAGGAAAGTGCATTTCATTCATGCAAATCGAGACATAAATAAAACTATAAATTTTGTTGTTTGAATGGACTTACAATAACATACAATGGAACTTCTTTTACTTTACTCTTTACTCTTTGAAATTCATTGATTTAAAAAAAAAACAATTCCAATTATAAAATTGATATAACAAATGAATTATTATAAATAATATGACTTCTATTTAGGTTAAACTTTTTCCTGTACATTAAATGCAATATCCCCACTAACAAATGATAAATTCTTATACTATTAAGAAATAACGTATTTGAATTCAAATATAATATCGAGTTCTTCTCCAACTGGAATTTTACAACTGAGGAACAAACGTGTAAAGTTTAGCCATCATAGTTAAGAGGGAACCCTAGTTTGTACGATCCTGAATATCGAACTGGTTCGAGTTATGACAGCAGGTAGACATGCGATTGGCATTTACAAAAGTGTGGATGTGGTAGTTCTAAGCTTAACAACGTTTTCGATGAACCCTGCTTGTAGTAGTTCAGGAATACTACCTGCGGTAGATTGTTCCGCTGTGGAGTTGCTCTTTTAATGTAAAGCCTCGGCCACGATACGAGCGGCGAGCGGCTAGCGGTGAGCGGCAGAGCGGCACAGCGGCGATTCTGAGCTTTATGTTTGTATAGTTTTATATGGAAAACGCTTGAATCCGGCCACGATACGAGCGGCGAGCGGTGAGCGGCAGAGCGGCAATACTGAAGTGCCGCTCGCCGCTAATCCGAGACATTAAACTTTTTTGGTGCCGCTCGCCGCTCTGTTATTATTTTGTTGTAGGAATGGAAAAAAAGTGTAAAAAAATATTGTAAAAGATGGCTTATCTTGCCCAGAATGTAATTAAAGGTTTCAATTGACATTCTGGTGTATTCAAAAACACGAATTTTATCTTTTCTTAACCCGAAAGATAGATGGTGATATTCACCAAACCTTCTTCTTCGCTCGTTAATGGGATGAACTCCATATTTCCTATTATAAATTAATTTATTGAGAATACGCCTTTTCAACAAAATATTATCACTTAAACTTCATACTTTTAGCATATCTTCCGGAGATAGCTTTTCTACTACTGAACAAGTCGAATCGCCGTTCGTATCCTGGCCACCACCGCTCTGCCGCTCACCGCTCACCGCTGGCCGCTCGTATCGTGGCCGAGGCTTAAGAATTGCTTGTAAATGACCGGAGACCGAAAACCCTCAGTGGACGGAAAAAACGGCCACATCGCGTTCTGGCTGCCATGAAATGCACAGAAAGCGTCTGCTTTTAAACGCTCGCAACGCGTTCTGGTAATTGTCGAACGGCCAGAACGCGTTTTGTCATTTTTCGAACGCTCAAAACGCGTTTCGATTCTTAGTCGATTTTGAGATACTCAAGACAAGACTAAGATGTTAAAAGATGAGTTATTAGTTCTACATCGCCCACTGAAACGATTAGTGGGAGGTTGCAAATTTGGATGAACATATGGCAGTACTACCTCTGGTAGCACGCTTAATTCGAAGGATAGAGAAAGAATAATAAAGAAAGAATAAGTTAAGGGGAGTCTGTGGGGTGCTTGAGAAGATGGCTCTTGGCTGTTTTATGAATTCGGGAATACTGACTGTGGGAGGTCGTTCCACCGCCTAATTGTTTTCGAAAAGAACGAATTTCTAAACTGATGCGTAAAAATAAGGGCTGTAAACATTGAAGATGAGCCGAAAGGGGTAGTCTTGTGTTGCGGAAAAAACATTGCCGTGGAGGCAGGAGGTTATATATTTCGGTGGAACAGTCGTTATGGTGAATGCGGTAGAATTTCCCCAGAGCAGCTACATTCCTGCGATGGCTTAATAAGACAATTCTGGAGCAAATGGCGCCAGCCACACTAATTCGAGGCTAAGATTTTTAGATTATAGCCCTCGCCGATGGCTAGCTAAAGGAGGAAATTGCATCTTTTAAGGAATCCCAAGCATTGTGATGCTTGTTTAGTGATTTGCAAAATGTGATTACTCCAACGCTGATCTTAAGTTTATGTTCTGCCGTCAGTTCTAGACCATCCACTGAAACGGTAGGAATTGTGGAGTGTGTTTTGTTATAAAAGCGGCAGTACTTCGTTTTCAGTGCGTTAAATTCGACATGATTTTTGAGGTCCCAATTTAGAATCAGATTTATCTCCCTTTCGTCAGCAAAGCTGTGAAGTGAGTTGGATAGGATTGAGTGCAGGTCATTTATAAAAACTAGGAAGAGCGCTGGTAATAGAATTGAACCCTCTGAAACACCAGCAGAGATGGTGTGGGAATTAGATACGACACCATCCAATACTACCTTGATTGAACGATCAGAAAGGAAACTCTCAATCCTATTCTTTAGAAGAAAGTCAATGCCAACAGATAGTCAATAGAGCGGAGTGCCATACTCTACCAAAGGTCTTGGAGATATCGAGAGTAACCAGGCCGGATTCACCAAAACGATGAATGCTTAGGTGGAGGTGTTCACTTGGCATACGAGGAGGTCGCCAGGAGATTTCTCAGTTCTAAAGCCGTCCAATATTGGGTTACATTTAAGTTATTCCATAAGCTTTCTGTTTATGATTGTCTCCCATGATTTTGGAGAGAACAGAAGTGATCGCTATTGAGCAATAGTTAGAGGGGTAGCTAGAGTCACCTTTTTTCGGTATAGGCTGAACATGGGCCAGTTTCCAGGAGGCAATGAAAACTTCTTAGCGGGGTTCTCTTGTTTCAGGAGGCATAATACTCCGATGAGGCTGTTGTGATGAGCAAGACTGGTCTTGCCTTTTCTTGAACATTTAGCAAGACCAAAGCAAGAGAGGACAAAGACATGTCAAGACTGCAAGATCAAGATAGCAAAACTTTTTGCTCATCACTAAGTACCAAAAGTCTTGCAGTGATGAGCAAAAAGTCTTGCGAAAAATCTTGCAATCTTGATTTTAGCACGTTGAAATCACTCGGAACAATTATTTCTGGTTGGGTTCTAGAGCTCTGTTGAGAAACCCAAATATCAAATGTTCAGAGAAGGCTTTGTTACTAGGACTTCATTAAATAAGGTATAGGATTATGACGATATTGCGTCAAGGTATACCAAGCCACTTGATAATGATCCAAGATAAACATCATTTGTTTCACTGCGTACGAAAATATGCGATTTACATTATAATTCGTGGCCCATGAATGTTTCAAAAATGCAGACAAAAAATTATGTACTAGAGCGTCAGTGTCACAGCTTCAATCGTCAGTTTTAGCGTTGGCACAACTGTCCAAATGGTTCTTGATAATGCCAAAATTAGACTTATCCTAAACTAAAATTTAAATCAATAATTTAACTAACTTTTTAATTCATACAAAATATGTAAAAAATATAATCCTATACAGATATGAAAGAATTTTGTTTTTTTATGTTAAATCTGATTCCCTCGAATAATATTTTTATTCACGATTATGATTGTTACATTCACTTTTAGTCATCTCTAAAACCTGGATAAAATACCACATTTATTTGTGATATTAAACATGCATTTGAAATGAGAAATAATAATAGTATAAATGAGCAGTGAAAATCAATTATGTAAAGATAATTTATTCAAATAATAATGCTAAAAAAATTTAGTTTATATAAGCAAACAAAACAAACTAAACACCAACAAATAACTTTTAAAAAGACCTTAAATCTTTTAACATATTCTTCAATCAAATACTTAAGTATATTGATATATCTAAATTCAAAGTCCTCATCGGGAACCTAACAAACAATAAAATAGGCAAATAAAATATTCAAAAATTGGTTTTCTTATATTATTTTGTATATATGTAGATATATATACATAAAAGAATAATAAAATGTGCCAACATACCTTGAATTCATACAGTTTAATAAGCCCTTGTGTGCTTGTTTCTTTATCGGATATTAATTGAAAAATTTGTGACATTGCTTCGTGTGTTAGATTAGAAATCTTTTTAGGTTGGTCTTTTGTCGAGCTAGGTCGTTGTGGTGATGTACCAGAACCATTGGCGTCTCTTTGTAGATTCTGAATAAAAAATGTAGAAAATTAATACTTTACAACATTTTTTCTTATAATATATTACTTTTAAGATCCTTATGAGATACGCGTGCAATTCTGAATGCGATGGTATTTTATTTAAATGTTGCAATATAGCATTTCCTTTTATTTTAGCCATATTATGAATAATTGTTTTAACTGTTCTTAATGGAGTATCAGACGGACGTTGTTGCCACCAGGCACTGGGTAAGGCTAGCATAAATTCATGTACTTCATATAAGACGGCATCATAATCCAGCTCATTTGACCGATCTGGCATTACTTTAACATTCCTCCATAAGCATTTCATTAGTAAATCAGAAAATTTTGGTAGGCCTGCGCTGGGACATGTTTCTTTTAGTAGCCGGATAAGTGCACTATATTAAATAAATATCAAGGATTAAAGCATATTCATTTGTTAGTATTATAAATATTATTCACCAATTCAGGTTTGTAAAATTTGATTTATCCAAAATTTTTAAACATATTCCATTTATAACTTTTGTATATTGGCCATCATCACCAGCTGACAGCTTCTGATCCGCCATAAGACCAAGCAAAACTGATATGATATTTTTTAATGAGGGAATACCAATAGTTTTTCCAAGTGTTTTCGAATTGAAAAATGAATAAATAATAGAGAGTAAAGGTTGATACATAATACGAGCTTCACATAGAGGCTGCTGTGAAAGATTCTGAAAAATAATATTAAATATTATTATTATTGTAATAAACTAAAACTATTATCAAACAACTAACCTTGAATTGTACTAATACGCTTTGGATAAACATTTCTTCATAATCGCGTAGCACAGCCTGATGATCGGGCGATTCGATAATATCGGTTAGCTCGTTCATAGCTGCTCGAGCAGTTAACGTGTTTGTGCTAGCAATTGAACGTATAATTTTGACCAAATTTGGATCTAATTTTGGTAAAACGTCTGCCAAACTATAAAAAATTATTTTATAAACATTGTAGATTTATTTTAAAAAACAAAAAAGTTCATTAAACCAAATTAAATTTAGTGAAAGATGCATTTCTGGCTGGCTGCTTTTTATTGAAATATATAACTCTCAGGTTCACAAAAGAACCAGCCAAATCTACATTCCTCTAAGATAAAACAATAATAAAGTAAAGCTTGAAGCCAGCACCACCGACAGTAAATCACATCGATTTTGGCAAATAAAATTAGGACAGGTGTTGATAAGGCTTTATAAACTACTAAACTACGCTTCAACAAATACATACATACATATGTAAAAGAAGGTTTGTCCTAAAGATTTACAATTTTGATCTACTTTCTTCCATTGGTCAGAAGCTTGTCGAAAACCAGTGACCAGAATAGCGGGGACATAACTTCACTTTGAGGGCAACCCTTAATAGCCTTACCGCTAATGGTGGAATCCTTAAGAGTAGAGGAAATGTCACACTCTACAAGCACGGCACTTACTAAATTGTGTGGGGATACAGGTCTCTGAGAGCCAGTGCAGTAGAAACAGAATTAGGTGGTGTAAGGCAATCTCTGTTGATTCTGAGTCAACGAAGAAGAGCTATGTAGAGGAAGGGAGACATCTAGCTTGCACCTGCTGTGAAGGCCCTTTCCATATTTTTCAAAGAGGTTAAGCTGTTATACGATTTAAGCAGCTCCAGGGGACTGTTGTCTTCTTTAGGAACAAAAACCACCACGACTCTTCTCTAGATGGTTGGAATGAATCCCCAATTGAAGCTGGCTCTAAAGAGACAGGCCAGGATTTGTGGGATGCATTGATCAAATATTCGCTCTCCGTCAGCTAATGGCAGAAAGAATTCGTTGCGGCATTCGAACTGTCGTCATTTTCATCAATTTCAAATCCGTTTTCAATTGCGGCTTGTAGGGAGCCTTGGAAACCGAACACGTGCCATTAAAAATCATCCAACTTCTTCAAGCCTCATACGATGGCGCAAACAGCAGTGTTTGTATTCAAAGCGATTTTTCCGAGGAATTCCCGATTCAAACAGGTGTTCAACAAGGAGCCGTCGCTTCGCCACTTCTCTTCACCGTTGTGATCGACACAATTATACGTGAAGCATTCGATGGACGACGTGGAGTTCGATACGACAACAACTTCGTAACCTACTTGATGTTCGCCGACGATAGCGCCGTCTTCGCCGACACGGAAGCCGAAGCAAGAGACATGTTATACGAAAATTCTCGCATCGCCCGTTCACACGAGTTCACCTCGATGGAACTGACATCGAACAGGTTCCGATGTTTAAATATTTGGGATCATTGGTTGAAGAAAAGAAAGTGGTATCGACGCCCGACGTTCACAGTCGCATCGATCAGGCAACAGCAACATTCCCCTCGCTCAAGTGGTGCATATGGAAACGAACAAATATTACCATCAAAACGAAAGTACGCCTTTACCGAACGTTGATCCTTCCGATTCTTCTTTATGAATTGGAAACGTGGACACTGCCAAGCGATGCTTGAGGCTGATTCTCGGTGTCTCACTCAGCGATCGCTATCAAACCGAGACAGCAAAGATGCGATCAACAGACACTGATCGAAGAAGAACTACAAAATGCCGACTACGGTGGTTTGGACATCTTTGTCGAATAGGTGATAACCGCTTGCCACGTAAACTTCTCTGGCGAGACCGGCCAGCAGAATATGGCTGGCAGCTGGCTAAAGAATATGGATGGTGATTTAAACAACCAACGATTATCAGCTATCGTGGCTTGAGACGTCGTCAAAAATCGCCAAGAATAGAAACGCATCGTGAATAAAGTACCACCAGGTAACGGATCAAAGAAGAAGAAGTAGTTGGTTGCGTTTGAGCCATCCTACATTTTAAGAGAGCCCATCTCGTTAGAGGAATTTTTGGAGTACTTTTGAAGTATAGCTGCCTCTGGAAGAGTCTGCAGGCTCTCATGGTGCTTCTTCCAGATAATGCTTTTGGAGCGCCTTAGCTTTATATTGTAAGCTGTAGGGGTGAACCTGTATTCTTCCCATTGGCCAGCATATTTTGCCTTATTCATCCTTGAAAACTCCTTGTTTGGCTTACTTTTTCGGAGTTTATCCTAGCTCTTGGAAACAAGCTCAAACGTAGCCCATATCAAAATGCTACTCTAAACCCCCCAATAGAGGCCCATTACCCTGGCCTTGGCGAAACTGAGGATCGAGAGGTTGTTTGCTGGTGACTCTCATCCATCAAATGCTTACCGGCAGGATGGTTAGCTCAAGCCATGGCGACTGCTCAGTCAACAGAGATATCCCACAAGGAGGAGTACACTTTTATGAGTCGTGACCGTGAATCAGCTGCTGCTACGCATGGAGGCAGTGGGACAACACGTCCTGGGGTGCGCGAATGACATTGCTGTCATCATAAAAGCAAAATGGCAAAGACCTCTATGATCTCATGGAGGTGGCGTTACTAACCCTTTTAAACTGGGCTGCAACCCGCGGAATCAGCGTTAAGCCAGAAAAAACAGAATAAGTCCTCTTCAAGAGGAGTTATAAAGCCCCACCCCTAACTCCTTCCTTCCTTGTTAGACTCAAATTTAGCAACAGTGCCAAATATCTGGGAGTAATCCTGGACAAGAAGCTCATCTAGAAGAAAAACACATAAGAGCGCGTTAACAAAGCGAACATAGCGCTTTTCGCTTTCGGGAAGAAATGAGGCTTCTCCCCTACCATAGTACGATGGATCTACACAGTGATTAACTGCCCAGCATTCCTATATGGGGTCTTAGTATGGTGGCCAACCATGAATTAGTCCACTGTGCTAAACAGATTACCCCTGCCCTAAATGCGTTATGTTATACCACCAAAATCCAAATAAGGAAGAAACTCGAAGAGGTTTCACGTAGCAACAACAAGCCTACAAATAACTAGCAAATAAGCTTGTCAAGAAATAAGAGGTGTCCATGCCAGAGCGGAGATGCAAACCACAAGTGGACTCTTGAAACAAACGTTTTTAAGAGTGAAAATTCTTTAAGATGTGGCGCTGCATCGACTAATACTTGTAGTTACTCATCAAGCCTATTTACAAATTGCAAATGCAATAGAGCTTAAACTAAACAAATAATAAAATTAAAGAAGCATTTGCATGTGTAAAAATATCTGTAGAAACAATCAGAATAAAAATTAAATCTGCCAATATTCTTTATTAATTTCAAAAAAAAAACTAAGGCCAAAAATAATCTCTTCATTGTGATTCGACGACTTTGTATATATAGTATCTCAGCCAATTGAAATTCAGCTTTTGCCTCAACTACACTAATAATAACATCAAATAAATAACGCTTACTTTTGTGAAGGTTGATTTGGTGTCATTGTTGTAACTCGAGCATTAAAAACATTACTAGAGATAGGCTGTGGCGGACTATACGTATTATAAATGCCTCCGGGATGTGAGATAAGACGATCAAATTTCTCCTCAGGATATTTAACGCCATCTTTAGTTGGAAGAATTTTAATTGGTTCATACAGAAATGCTAAATTAACTGGCGGCGGATCATCTTGTTTCATCTGATCCGATTTTACCCAATCTTTTTCAATTTCGGCTATAATAGCTGGATCAAGACCGAATGGCCCTGAAGATTTAATTGGTGCACGAACTTGTTGTGGCATTTGATCGAATTCTCTGTAATTATAATAAAGTAATTAATATAAGTTGTTGATGCTATTTTATTTATAATTTTTTGTTTTGTTTTTTGTTTTTTGTTAAGCGTAGCAGACAGAAAAAAATATTATTTATAAAACACAAATAAATCGGCAGTTGAGATGATGAGAGGAATAGTGCTACACTAGTATGGGATTGAAGGACTTGTATATTACGTTTATCTATGAAAACTATTTAGTATTATAATAAATAATTATGGTGTCGATATTGTGCTGCTAAACTAATCACAGAGCCACTCTGACTATCATTGAATTATTACTAAGCACACAATCTATTGTTTTAATGATGAAACAATTTTACGTTAACACTATACAGTTAGTTCCGGAAAACTACGTAATTATTGGGCTTGCTTGTTAGTGAAATATGTTTGCATTTATTTTTGAATGAAACCACGTTAGACATTTTAGGTTTTATGTGTCGGGAAAACATTTTCTTTTAACCCACTCGCTGGCAATCCCCAATCAAGCACAAATATATTCACGTATGAGAATAGGAATGACATAGGGCTTGAAACCATTTTTCTGCAATTGCGCTTCTTTTACTCTTTCTTTTATGAACAAGAGAGAGGTAATAATAGGTATTTGTTAAAACCTAGACACCGTACGTGAAAGAGAGCTGTAGGATATGGGAGTGAGCCAATTCGGAATATTGCGGGAAAAATATTGCTTTCTTCAGTAGTAATATCAATAGAATTTCACGAGGACTGCTATGTTCTTACGGTAGCGCACAAGAATTAATGGTTCAGTGCCTAGAACCTGAAGCGGAAGGCAGCACACTGTTTGAAGAGACCACTCGTCTATGACATAAAAGCTCTAAGCAGTCTACTGAACACGTTTAAGCGATCTAGCTCTAAAATCTGAGATACCCGGGGTGTCAAAAGTACAATCAGTCCGATTCGCAGTCCCAGAATTTGTGAACAAGTTATAACAAACCGCCATAATCGTGGTTGACAGCGAATGGGTTAAAATGTGAATTATAATCGATGAACTGTAGATTGAACCGTACAATTGAAAGTCTACTTTTCGTGCACATTTAAAAATAGAGATGGAAGACTCCAATTTCAAAACTACGTGCTTCCATTTTTAAAAAACAATAAGGTAATGACGGTTTCAAGCTCTAAACAAACTCTTCCAACAAATATGGTTAACTTTTACAACTGGATGAGAACACATTTAGAAATGGATAACAGATTTCTTAGAAGAGATTGTTTAGAAAGAGAAACCGTCATTACCTCATTCTTTTTTAAAAGTGGAAGCAAGCAGTTTTTTAAATTGGTGTCTTAAGAGCAATTCTGAAAATCCTTCGGAGAATTGTTGGCCCTTTATTTACGAATTCCAGAGACTATAACGAAAAGATCTAAGATCGGCTGAAGGACATGGCCTCAGAATTGGGACCGCTGAAGAGAACAGTTCCAAGGCCAGGACCGAATACTGGTTGTAAAGCCGTCAAAGAACAAAAGCAATTCTATTAGCAAAAGTCTAACAGAGATGGTATCTTAAGGGCCTAATACACTCAATCGAGCAATTATAGGGTATCGCGCGCCCGCGAATATTAAGAAAACTATCCAACCAAATGAAATAATTTAAATTAGGTATTTTTAAGAAAACATAAATCTAGCTATTCATGGTGGAAAATTTTAATATTTTTTATTAGTATATTAGTTATAATGGTTCAAAGTTCCGTACCTGCGCCCGGAAAATACTCCTATTTAGGTGGAAAAATTTTAAAATTTTTTTAATGTACGATAAACTTAAATCGATTATCTAGCTATTCATGGTGGAAAATTTTTGAATTTTAGCCTTCTTTCATGAGTAAATTATGTTTTAAAAATTGTCCACAAAATTTAAGAACGAAAATTCCCTAAAATTCTTCAGTTTTAATACATCAAATTTCCGCTCCAAGCAAATCTCTGCGCTAGTTGTATTCTGTATAAAAGCATTTGCGTAATCATACACGAGATGCGTTTGTATAAGTGAGAGCTTCTGCTTCGGCTTTTGCAGGGGAAATTTCAAACCTTTTTTGTTGCAGGCATGGATGGTGATCGTATTTTCGGGAAAAAATAAAATCTGAGGAAAAATCGGTTTGTTTGGCAAGAATTTTAATGACTTGCTTGATGGTGATTTCCTTGATTTGAGAATTTAGGGATTCTTGCCGGTGGTCAGGTAGTGATCAATCGGTGTTTATTATCTTGGCTTTATGAAAAACCCAAGAAAATATTTTAATGGCAAATACTACCTTCATGTAATAATTAAGTTTTATGACATCCTTGTTTTTCGTTATTGTCTTTTTAGCCGTAACAACTTCCCGGAACTAGATTCGCAAAAAAGGTGTATCCCTTGCACAGGTATTTTACAACATGAGTGTAGATAAATTTTGCGTAAATTCATTTTTTATGGTTTTTATTATTTTTGTATGTAAATATGGGCTTTGCTGGACCTCTGGGTTAATTTGGTAGGAGGTCCGGAAATTCGGAAAGTCGGGGGTGTTTTTCAGATTTTTTAGTAAAGGGGGTGGGAGCCAAACAAAAAAAACTAGTATCTAGCACTTGCTAAATTTCAAATCAGCAAAAGCAGCGATATCAAAATTTCACATGAATGAAAAATTTAAATATCAAACAAAAAAGATCTATTCCATATCCCATGACAGGAACAAGTTCGTAGAGTGCATTACTGCGACATTAATTCAATTTCCATTCATAATTTTCTAACACTGGCTTCAATTTCTAGCCGGCGACACCGCAGAAGAGATTTCTTGAAAGTCGCCAGAAAATTTACCTCGGGCACGCACTCATAAAGTAGAGCCCAACAAGACATACGAATGCAGCCGAACCCCTTTATTGTGCAAAGATTTCCCCTCCGGCGGCCGTGTTGTGCACTGCAAGCAGTGCACAACAGGTAATTTTGACTGTGTTAGGATGTTTTTGAGATTGGGTTAGTTTAATTTTGTGACTGTATTTTTTTTTAAGCTTCCCTTAATATTTTGTTGTTGGAACTGAATTTCATGTTGGACTTCGTCGCTGAGTGTATTAGGGCCTTAATAACTCTTGCAAAACAACCTCCCTTTGATAGAGAGAAAAGGATCTTTATATGTTAGCAATTACAAATTGTGATATTAAGTCAAATGTAGGAGTATAAATTTAAACGGTAACCAATTAATGGAAAAGGTACTTATATTTAATAAAATATTCTGTTTTTTTATTTTGAAAATCTAGACGTTACAGTTGTAATTCGGATAAATAACTAGACCAGTCAACAGAGCCAATGATTGAAATTTATTTTGAGAGACAAATTTTTTAAACATTAACTAGGTAGGAGGTACATTGTTGTTAACTTAATTAAAGTACTCCTAAGCTGGCCTTTGCTAAAAACTTCCTCAATTTAATTGAGGTATGTTCACTGAGGTCGATCCCTTCCAACTGAGAAGGAGTTAGCATCTACAAACTCAGATGCAGCGGTTATAGTATGTACATAGCAGCAGGCGGCCTATATCACCCTCCGGCTGCGTAAAGCGGGGTGGAATATACTGCGTTCTCTACCACAGGAAATGCTATCAGCACCTACCGATTACATGGTCGCAAAATAACCTCCCTACCAGAGAGGAATGGGAAGATATCCAACCTGACAAGGACATGTACTTTCGTGTACATATACAGATACAAATCAGAGTCGGGCTGCCTAGCAATGCAGTCAAATCCAAGACCTGCAGCCAGAGAAATTCCGGCGAAAACCGACTTCAGTGCTATGCTAACGTTTATGAGGACTCGGGAGGGTGTTGAAGAAGTTGGCAATGAACCCTGCGTTTGAACTCTTGGATGTTGTACGAGTTCGGAAATACTGGCTGCGAGAGGTCGTTCCACAGTCTAGTTGTAAAGTGCGAGAAATGGGAGTTGAAGGTGGAGGGAATGAGACGAGTGGGCTGATTGATATTGCTGGCATAGGATTACCGTGGAGGCAGGAGAGCGCTTATTTCGGTGCAACAGTGGCTACGCCTCCATAATGCAACACTGTTCTCTTAGCTGATTTGGAGAGTGCAGGAAATATGTATGGGAAGTTAGCGCAAATCCCAATTGACGAGAGGTGAATCAACTTCGACGGAGTATCATGCTGGGTGAGAATCATCCGTAACTAGGCTTTCACACTCAGGATTGAAAGACTAAAAAATCCCAAGATTTTTCCGGAAATACCATTAAATGATAAGTTGAAGCTGCGTTACTTATGATAGCAAATAAAGTGGTTTCTGAAAATAATTTTAATTCAGAAGTAGTTAAAATATAGAAACGCGCTATTATTGCTTATATGGGACATAGGGCGGAAACAGTTGCTTTCCAGCGGACTCTGTTTTGTGCTGTTATACATATATTTTATGGTAGGCCACGTCATCCTTAACATCAATGGCAATACCCCTATAGGGCGACAGGTTTTGCACTAAAATGCACCACGACACCTGTCATTGCCACGTCTGTATCAGGCGATATTTGGGTTTCAATAAGTGCAAAAATTGGGGGGAAAAATTCGATAAGTAGCACTCTACAGAAGAAAAATTAGCGTGAAGTCTACGACTGTTACATAAGTCAACACAAACCCAAGACTTGTAATGCGACTTTAGTTGTGCGGGTTCAATCGCAATATTCTTCCCACAGCGAAGCAGTCCGCGCAATCACAAGTCACTAAAATGTCTTCGACACTATGTGCGTTCTCTGGTGTGGTATGTGCTGGTGATCTTCGCTTAGAACACGCACGTGCAGAAGTTGGATTTTTTTGGTATTCTTATGTTCTTTTCACTCTTTTTTCGCGACTTCGTAGTTTAGGGACTGGAACAACATACCTCCGCTTTCTTTGGTGACTCAGACCAAACTCCAACATACTCGTTTACCCTTTTGAAAATGACCTTCGAGGCTTAGCGTTTTTGCACGAAATTTATGTAATATTATGTCATTAATCTCCTTTGATCATGTATCAAAAATTGTACATGAATGAATGAAGAATACTCTTTTGAAATGCATAAAAAGATTCGAAAGTTGTTTAAATTGATTTCATTTTTATCAGGCATGAGATTTGTGTACTATAAGATGATCAGATAGCTATTCTCCTACGATTATCTGATTCCCTAAAAATAGCACACAGTGGTTACCAAATTTATAATATAATGAAAAGCAGCTACCGTCAAAACCAAAATTCTAAATTTTAGAAAGACACTTTACTTGATTTATGTGAAATACATACTAAATGATTGCTTATGGAACACCAATCGTCCAAAAGTGAGCAGATTACTACAGTCATTGAATAAAAAGAGAGAAGGTTTAAGTGTGTATGTTAATGGGGGGCGTAAAAACCAATATTTTTTAGATATCATTCAAGAAATAACGAATTTTTCTAGAAAGAGTTGGAATTCCCTTTGGAATTATATGTTAATTGCATCTTCTCTTCTCTCCTTACTCAACGATCCACAGTATATTTTCTTCTTGATTTTCATATGTATGTAGTTGAGAAATTTTCATATTTACAAAAGATTTAAATGAAAGCAACTAATTATAAAAATAAATCTTCTTCTACTATCACAAACTAAGTAGAGAACAATGAAGAAAGCCGACATAGTTTCTTTTATCAAAAATAAATAAAAAAATAAAGACGAGTGCATACAAATGTTATTATTGCCTACATAACAATGATACACAATAATCGGAACTCATCAGAAATTTCATCCATTTTATTTATATACAAAGGCGGAAACATTTTGTTTTTTCTCTAAGTATATATTGTGTTATAACGATTTCCAACAAATTCCGAGACAATTCCGGTCTACCCCGGTGTGATATACTATGAAAAAAAACTCGACCAATGAATGAGAAAAAGCAGATTTAATTTTGTTTCTGATGTGTTTTTACTCACAGATAATTTTGTTTTTCTATTTTTATTTTTGTCTATCGTAAATGGCAGCAAAAAGTAGACTTTATATATATTAAAAATATATAAAATTATATAAAAAGAAATTAAACTGAAGCAAGATATAATCCTAGACTTTTGGAAATTATTTTAAAACGAGTAATTTTTACACAACTTCACTAACATACCTCCACCCTCTCACTAATAATTTTTTGGAACGTTCATTTTTTGTGAAATGTGCTTCTAAATATATTTTTTGTTTGGCTTTCCGTAGATATTGAATAATTGTTTTTGACTAAATAAAATAAATAGGCAAAAAATAAACGTTGTTTTACATAAAAAAAGGATAAAAATAAAAATAAACTTTATTACGTAGTTTTTCTTGATAATGTTCTCTTTGCTGCTTCCTGTAGATTGTTATATGTGGCCGATGGATTTTGGTTACTGAGAGTAATATAAAATTAAAAATAGCAAAAATAGTGTTAGAAAATAAATGAGAAAATCAGGTTAAAATTATGATAAGCTTGATTAGTTGAAGTTATTAATCATAAAAAAAAATTAAACGCAAGCAAAAAAACAAACATACCGTAAAATAGGAGCTGAGTTAATCTCTTCTGGTGGCGGTAACTCATCTGGAACAGGAGTTTCTATTTCGATATTATCAGGAGTTGTTGATGTTGCCTTTGCTACTTCTACAATAGCCACAGTTGGTGGTGATGGCTTCTTAGTTTTCTTTGCACGTTTAATTCTTTCATCTAACATTGAATTCTCTTTTTCGCTCAATTGTCCAATCAATTTATAGATTTTATCACCAGCAATAAAATATGCCTGAACAACACAATTAAGAGCTGCATTACGTACAGAATTATCACGATCAGATATATGACGAGCGATCTCCTTTAAAGATGCTTGCGGTGTTGGCTGACAAGCTGTTAGGCCGTATGTTTCAATTAGATAGCCAAGTTCATCTAAACATTCAGTTCTTTGTCGAGCATTTTTCGATTTTAATCCGTCCATAATATAGGTGAAAACTTTCGTAAATGGATAAACCAAACAAATTTGACGAAGAATAGCTCTAACACCGTGCCGTACAGCATCTTTTGGATCACCAATCTAAATTTAAAAAAAATATTAATAGCAAAACATACAAATATTATTTTTATACACTTTTTTCTTACTTTTATCAGTAAATGAGGAACAAAACAACTTGCTTCATTCTCTGCAAGCATGTACTCATTTTCTACTAACATTGTAAATACCATATTAAGATAGTCAAGACCCTTCAACAGAACTGAAGGGTTTGTATCGTAAAAGCGAAGTGATATCCATTTAAGAATTAGATCTAGATTGCATAGGAGTGCTCTACTATTGTTTGGCAAGTCTTCAGTTAGTGAATCAATTACTTTCAAATGGTATCTGTTTAAATAAAAAATACATGATAAGTTAGAAAACAATTTCTTAAAAAACAAAAAAACATGTTATATTGATTATAAAGTAGATATGGACAAACATTTTTCCAGTTAGTACGCTAGGTGGCGATAATTGTATTGATTTAAGTTGGAGGGCTGCAAATTTCTGTTGTAAACCTCTAAAACCAATGGGAATGAGTTTGCAGCATTAATTTATTAATATTATTTCCACTGTAGTTTTGCGACAACTGTCGACTAATGAACCTTTCCTCCCTTCGCAGAGACCAGTGACACCATATCTATCGCGACAGGAATTGTTGGAGAAACAACGATCACCCCTGGGGCCGTATTTGGTTTCTCGAGTCGACATTGTCTTCTGTCGATAAACAAAAATTGGTATTTGGCGACACGATATCGTCTCTTTACGTGTTGATAAAGACGTTTGAGGGTTATTAAAAAGCTCAATTTATGCATGCAATAAACTTATAACAATTTATATTTTAATTAAATATACGTGGTTTGCTTCCCTTGGAGTAATACCACAATTTGATGGTTTTGTGTGGCCGTGCTTATCTGTCGATTTGGTCGTGATGCCAAATATGAAACTTAGAGAAAGTCGAGAAGCTTTTTTTGTCGAGTCGATCCATCGACTCGAGAAACCAAATATGGCCCCAGATCACCGATCGAAAAGATCGAGATTTTCACCTCAGCTCATGAGCTCATCGAAAAAAATCAATGGCGGAAAGATTCCTGTGGACCCATTCTTGCTATTCTGACGTATAACCATCAGCAAAAAAACAGACGAAGATTTACAGCTGTACATGGAATACGAATTAGCCCCGTTCGCATTAGCCCTATTCAGAGAGAGTGGGATGAGGAAATTGACTAAGTTAGCGCTGTACAAACTATACAACACTATGACCAAGGATGCACAGCTCGACATCGTATTTGACGGAGTGCTCCTCCTCCATAAAGTAACCAAGATATCGACAATCTACGAGAGCTACATCCACTTTAACACAAAAAACTACCACGGAAGAAGATGTACTGTAGACTTTCACGGCCATTCCTCATCAACCTCAGGCACCTAAGTAGCAGAGCATCTAGGGCGCTTTTGACGCAGCAAGTCTGTTGACATCCATTTCACCGAAGAGGCCGACATAAACGTCAAACAAGAAGATTTTCTGTCGAACAAGTTCAACAAAAGCAGGCTCATCAACATGCTTAAGGTGTAGCTTGAGGACAATGGGATCGGGAGCCTTCAAGCAGAAAGTGATGCGGACGTTCTGATCGTGGATACGGCTGTGGAAATGTCGGCATTGTAGGTGAAGTCCTCTTGATGGCTAAAGCAGGGGGGTTATCCTGGAATGCGATTCGAAAGTGAAAAGCAAACGGAAGGCAGTTGCGATGCGATTTAGTTTTTGAATCTCTGAATGCGATCGTATCGTATTGAAATGATTGCCTAATAATAATGCGAAAAGAAGATTTTTTCAGCCAACAAACTTCGTTTATCAACTTAATTTGGCATTTTGATGCGAACAATTGTTTGAAAAATGTTTAAAAAGTTTTTAGAATTTTTGAAAACAAATAAATAATTTCAACGCATCCGTCAATGGATTTACTCACGGACTGAAATCCGATGACAAACGGACAAATTTGATTCGAATTGGCATTAGGCGATACGATTTTCTTATTTCCGAATTTCATGACTTTCGAATCGCATTCCAGGATAACCCCCCTGATGCGCATAAGCACAATATTATCATCAAGCCTGGACGTGGGAAGATAAGGGATTCCTTCTTCTCATCCCAAGAGCTTCAGCAACAGGTTTCAAGGGCGTGCTGTTTTTGCACGCCTTTACTAGAAGCGGCACAACATCTTCCTTATTTCAAAAAAGCAAGGTTGCATTTGCGTAGTTGTATTTGAAGTCGCAAGAGGTCTAGAAAGCAGCAGAGGTCTTTTCAGACCCTTCCTACACCACCGCCCAAATACAAAAGGCAGGTGAAACCTGCATCTTGAGGTGTTATGGGGCTCGCTCAATACCTTCAGGTACAAGTCAATCATGAAATCGGTGACCACCATCAAGCCTGTAATCTCTCGTCTTCCTCCCACCGAGGAAGCAGTAAAACAGCATTTCCTCCGAACATTCCACCAAGCTCAGCTGTGGCTTTTGTCACTTTTTCGCTAAAAAAAGTGAAATAAGCCCTTTCATTTCGTTCTCTCCTTGTCAAATTTCACCCATCGGAGAACAAAAACCTGCGATACTAGCGCACGCAGCTCGAGGGCCGTAACTGGATGTTATTTAGATTCGCGCTTGTCCATATCTACTTAGTATATAAATATAATCAATACAAATTAACACAAACCTGAAGTCTTCGTGCAACATATTAGCCATAAGATTCTTATTTACATTGGCTGTTGTCATTTGCTCCCTTAGTAAATCAGTAAACTCCTCCCGCGGTGTAGTAAATGCCCATTTAAGAACTTTCAATTTTTGCTCATCGATCAGTCTCTGATTTTTCGCGTTATTAACAGCAAGCAAAGGTGATGTATCAACTTCTTCATCCTTCTTCCTCGATGAACTTGGCTTCTCAGCTGCTTTACTATTTTGCTGTTGATTTTTCTGGCCTTTAGCCGATGCCGGTTTATTTGGTTTTGGATCTTCTAAAGCTGGTGCTTGCTGTTTATTTTTCGGTAAGGGTTTAACTGGTAAATTCGGTCTAGCCTTATCTAAAGCCGCTTGTATATCCTTCTTTGAAGATGGTTTTTGCTTATCTAAAGCCTTTAACATAGCTTCATAGCCTAAATGAATCATAATACCCAAAACAGCATCATTAGCATTCTTTCTTACATCAGCATTTCTATCCGATATATTTGAGTATAAATGAGGTAACATTGATATTAATTCCTCTTTAGAAATCGTCTTCGGGGGTATATTTGGTAATTTCTCAGCTAACCAACCCCAAAGTTCGGTTCTTAGTGCAGGACTTCCAGCTTTTAGTGAATCAGCAATCATTTCACCATCGAAAAATTCCTTATATCCACATTGATCACCCCATGTATTGATGCAAGACAATGATGTAGATCGTATGAATACTTTATTGTCACCAAGTCCATGCAAAAACCCGGGGAATAAAGTTCTAACATGAACCTTACATGCTGGTCCCATTGATGAAGCTAATTGTTCACAGATAGCAATTGCTGTTTGCGCTATTTTTGCATTACTATCAACTAGTCTTAGTGCTAGTGCTTGCGGTAAATCACCAATAGATGGTTTAATTAATTTGGCCTCGTTTAAGATTGCTGTTATAAATAAATTATATGTTTAGAAGTTAAGTAAATGCTGTAGATTAGTTTTACTTTACCTTGTAACTTTGTTAATCCTTCATTTCGTGTTTTCCAATTTTTATCAGATATTTCGGCCAGCAGTGGTTCTGTTATTTGCGAGGAAATATCAATTCTAGGTAGCAAATCAGCAATGTTTATTTCTGGTTGCTCATAATCACCGCCACCGCCGTCACTAAAATTATTTTTAATTTATAATTTATAAAAGAAATGCATGCTTAAAAAACTAATAATTACTCGTCATCATTGACCGATGCACTGCTTGCACTTTTCTTCACTCCTCTTATGGGTGCTGGTGGCCGCTGACCCACGTTTTTATCAAATTCAGATTGAATTTGTTGCTTGAGGGCGGGTTTTTCATTGTCAAAGAACATCATTAAGTTATTACCCATATATAAAGACATTGTACCTATATATTTTAATATTTAGTTTTAACCAGAAAACCGTACATACACTGGAGAAAATTCGATTAAAACAGCTGGGTTTTTTAAAAGAAAATTAGAAAAATTGTACATAGTTATGGTAGCACTAAACTTCTCAGTATTGCATATCATCCAAGTGCCTTTGCGCGTTTGACTGGCCGGTGGCAACTAAACAATCGAGGAGCTACTACTTTCTGGCGTTCACACGCGTTTTTTTGTTTAAAATCTAGCCATATCTTAAGGCCCCCTTTCACACACAGCTCGCCGGCAGACCGTGGCCTGACGGTTTTCGCCTTGAAGGCAACTATCACCACACACCTCCATGGCCGTGGCCTGAAGGTTTTCGCCTTGAAGACAACTATCACCACACACCTCCCCGGCCGCCGACTGGATGGGGCCCGCAGTCTAAGAAAACTGACAAAAATCTTTATGTATGTGGGCATTTGTCGTCAGTTTGTACCTGATTTTTGTAATACTTGAATTTTTGTATGAAGAGATCCACTGAAACAACTTACGTGCTACCACCCCAGAACTTCTATTCATTCTCAAGCCGTTAATTTACTGCACGAATTCAAGCCGTATACAGTAGAAACCAAAAGGAAGGGGCAAAAACCATCCACAATCGCGTTCAAACTTGGTCTGCGTGTGTTAATGGCGTAAGTCTGGAGCCGCCTTAAGGCACAAACAGATTAGTGTGGAGGTGGTCGCCTGCGAGAAAATTTATCATACATTTAATTTCAACGCCTTTCAACGCCGCCTTCGCATTGTGTCAGCAAATATAGTGGTCCGTATATTTTAAAGGTTTTTCCACTCACCAATCTGTTCGTGCATTTTAAAGTTTTCGTTGAGGCCATGAACATTTTTGCACTTGAATTAAAAACCTCCTATGCTAAACTATCATGACATCACTTACACCCCACGGCCTGTCAGACATATACCTGAAGTCCTCATATCTCAGTCAGACTGTGTGAATTTCATCGGGCCATGCCTTCCGACCTGGCCTGCCGGCGGCCTGTAAGCGAGTAGAGAAACATGTTTTACTTTAGTGGAGAAACATATTTTACTTAATTTAACTCAGTTTTCTAGCAATTTTACACTGTTTCTTGAGGAAAAAATTAAGTGATATTTTCCGAGAACTCCCTCTCCCCTTAGTGAGATTGGCTGAGATTCGACTAACCCCCCCCCCCCCTAAACGCCTCCCGCAATTAATGGACGACCTCTTATACTTCGTGCAGTGTTTTTAATCGAATTTCCACCAGTGTATCTCAAATTGTTCAATGAATACAATTTCGTCCCATATTTACCTAATAAGGCGATCCCTGCACCTCTTACAGTTGGATTGGTACTTTGCACAGCTTTTTTTACGTCCTCAATGAGTATTTTTGGGTTGATCTATTTAAAACAAATAACATTTAATTCAATTCTATATTTATACAAAATATTTATATTTACTTGGAATCCAAATTCTCGTATTGAAATTGCAGCCCAAAGCAATGATTCAGATTGAACTTTCGGTGATTTTTGTTCGAAGGCGAATGACAATACTTTTGAAACAACATATTCTAGCTTGATTGCTTCTGCCATTGCAGTTAATGTTTGGGCTGCTACACTGCTATTTTTAGCATCTGCTAGCTTTTCAGTCACTTCATTCAGAACAAATTCTGCTGTTGTTCCAGTAAATGTGAATTTCTCAGCAATTGTTCTAACTATATCAAGCTTGATTTTTAATACTTGAAAGTTTGTTTCCTAGTAGCATAAACAATATTAAAAATATGATTTAAAAAACAAAACTGAAATGGAACTCACTTTTAATCCCGGCTTTCTGCTGCTTAATGTTCGAACTAAAATTTGCGCCAAGCATGGAGTTTTTGGATCGAGATCATTTATGGCGCTCATGAAGCTTTCAACAGATGACAATCTTGTTTTCCAATTAGCATCTGACAAGCCGGAAAGAACATCTGCCGGCAGTATTTCTTCTGCTCGACATGAAATCTCTTCTGAAGCAAGTTCCTTTTCTGTTACGATAACCTTTGTTGTACTAGCTGACTTCGCCAATGGTGATCCACTGGGCGCCTTCTTGGTCAATATTTTTTTCCCACCAGCAGTAGCTGGTCTTGTGACAGGTTTTGGTTCAACGGATCCTCCAGTCTGGCGTGCCTGCGCTTGTTGAGCAGGCTGCTTAACTGGCGCAGTTGCTGGCCTTTCCTTCTTGGCTCCGACAATTTTTACAGATATAACAGCCTTATCTTGGCATTCCTTTATTTTGGCCATTTTTAAAGCATCAACCTCTGCCAAGAAAGGTGCAACCTGTTTCTCACCCAATAACTTCAAAAGAGTACCCAAAGCATCCGCAGAACAATCACGAACCGTTGGATCTGGTTCATTTAATGTTTTCAGCAAGGCGGTCACCAATGCTTTGAGTAATTTTTTGTTTAGAACAGTTGGTTGTGTCCTAGCGAAAGATCTAGCAAGAAATGATGCAGTTTCTGCTTTAACGCTGGGATTTTTATTATTCAAAGCCTCAATTAAATCTTCCTGGATAGATTCGAGATTTGTTGACGGATAGATTGCATCAATTGCATCTCGTAGGGCTGTAACTACATTAGCTTTCTTCTCTTTGAACTTTTCTAAAATTCCTGGTATACAGGCCTTTAACGAAAACAAATTATTAATAATAATAAAAATTTAAGAAATAATTAACACTATACTCACGCTTGCATAAGGTGAAAATTTCTTCGCTAAGCCTTTTGCTAAAGATGCTAAACATTTACCAGCCAATGCTACCAAAACAACATTTGTATCTTTGGTTATAACTTTCTTTAATGCCCTAACTACATCTCCATAATCTCCATTCTCTAATTTAGGATTTTCAAGAAGTTTTTCTAATGCTTCTAGAGATTCTTTTCTTTCTGTCCATTTTTTTGCCTCGAGTTTCTCATAAAAATCTTTTGGTATTTTTGAAAGTATATCGACAGGTTCAATTAAATCTAGAGGATCAATTTCCTCAGCTTCTCTTTCTTCTTCTTCTGCAACAATAAAAAAGAATTCATAGAAGTGAAAATTAATACTTTTGTTGAATTGGTTAAAACTTCAAGTTAGTAGTAAAATAACTAAGCTCAAATTTGATGATTTTGCAGTCTTTTGAAGAAAGGATCAGGCATTATCGCGTAGTAATTTTCTTCCGCATATGCTGTAATAATTTTTTTTTAAATTGGAAGTAGCATTCGAGTGTCAGCTCGCTCCAAGTGGGCGAATCGATAGCTCTGGCTTTGCGAGTACTAACCACAGTACATACATCAAAGTCAGGCAACATAAACACAGGCGTGCCAGGAGTCACTAGCCCCAATGACAATGGCATATCTGAGAAACAGAGTTCACGAGCGTTCATTCGCAAAAGAAGGTACAATCGCTCCCTCTTCGTTCCGGGAAAAATTGCAGAGAATGATGCCGCCGGTACCATCTCGAAGGACAAAACCAACAAAGCAACATTTCCAACAGTCATTGGCGAGTGGAAGGCGCTCCAGAACACAAGCACAGCAGGAGAGGAGGGGGAGATCCCGGGAAAATAACTCAACGCATACAGATAATGATCAAAAAGGAAAAAACTCTCAAGACCAACCATAGTCGGAGAAGCTTCTACTTCAGGAGCCCAATAATCAGGCTCACCGGAGAACAGGCCACAACGTTGTCTTGTAAACAGACGGATGCAAATCAGAGTCAATTGCAAAAAAGCTTCCGCCTGTCGAAAGGTAAGTGCACTATGCAGTTTGTTTTTCTTGCCAAAGGAGTTCTGAGTTCAATAAGCCAGTACGCGCGCCTTTGCTCTACTCTATCGTCTACACTGCGTAGTGCACTTGCCTTAATTTCGCCAGCGTTTTCCAGACAAAACTTCTGGCAATTGTTCATGCCTGCCTAGCAATGCAGTCAAATCCAAGGCCGGGAGCCAGGGTAATTCGGCCGAAAACCGACTTCACTGCATGAGCCATTTGCACATGGTATTTTGTGGAAGAGCCACGCTTAGTGGACCAAAGGGCCACATGAGGCTCGCAGCTTTTCGAACAATGCCCAAAGCCAGGTACCTTAGTGGTGATTTAAGAGAGACTAAATTTCAAGGGACATTCGAAGGGGATGGTGAATAAAGCATCATTGCTATTTGTGCAACCCTGGTGAAAATGCTGCCCAACGTGGGGACCAAGATCGAGTCGTCTGTCGCCTCCTGATTACGACGGTGGTTAGCTTAGTGTGCGCAGTAGCGTCTAGCAAGACGGCTAACAGCAGAAAATGAAGGCCGCATAGACTAAACGCGATCTGCGTACACAGAACTACTTCCCCATAGATATACTGGCGAGAGAAAACATGCGCCTCTACAACCTGGAGTAAGTTAGGGAGGAGCTAGATCTAGAAAAAATAAGGGGTGGTAGTTGATCGTCGTGAGAATGTTATAAGAGTTGACTGAAAAGGTAAACATATCTTTTAAATCGGTTCATAACATTATGGCCCCTGTGCTGAAAGGAACGTGATGTTTTAGTCGAATGACGATTTTCAGCAGAGGGGCCTAGAATGGAAATACTAAGTTCATTTTAGGCCCCTGCACTGAAAGTCGAGATTCGACTGAAACGTCACTTTTTTTCTACTCAAACGACTTGTCGTGCAACGAGGCCATTATGATTGCTATTTCAGACATGAAGCGCTACAAACCCTCAATGAAAGACATAACTGGCGACGAGATCACTTATACATTTAAAACTAAAATTAATAAATATTCTTAAGCCATACCATCAGCTGCTTCCTCTTCATCATTGCCTGCTGCAGCGATGATCGCTTGTTGTTTTTCTTGTTGCGATTTCAAGTATCTAGCATTATAAAATTTATTAAATGAATTATGAAATAGATTGAATAAACAAAAACGGTGAACCTTGTTGGCTCAGCCTTCTCTCCTTTCAATTTATCGAATTCACTCTCTAGCTCTGTAATAATTACTGGTGGCAAGGAAGCAATTTGCGGCTTCATCGCTGGACCAATCCATCTATAAAAGGATAGTAATTAATAAAAACCCCAATTTAAAGACATTTAACCAAAAAATGCTCACCGATAAATTTCAATTGCAAGCTGCTTTCCTTCGTCTCTTACAGCTTTATCACGATCACTCATTAATGGAGCCAATTTCTTAATTAACGGCTTCACACTAATAACTTTACTTCCGAATTCACGCAGAGCCAGAGTGATTGTTGACGTGCATGCAGCAACAATCTTCGGATTTTTGTGTTCGGTGCCTTTTATTAATTCCTCTACAACAGCATCATGCTTCTCAATTTCAATATACATCAATGTAACTTGCACAGCAAGTTCTTTGGTTTTTGTTCTCGGTGCAGCGATGCACTTTTGTACAATACCCGACATTACTTCACCAACAGTTCGTCCAGCATTAGCAGAATTCTCGGCGAATATTAATGTTGCCTCAAGACCCTTCTCTTGGGCCATTGCATTTGAGTCGTTCACAAATTTTTTAATTAAACCAAGGAATTTGTTCCATTCTGGCGATTTTTCATCATCAATTTCACGAAAAATTTTAACAGCCTCTTCGTATCCATGAACTCGCGCCTTCCACAGTTTATGAACGCAACGATCCTCGATGGGCAGCTTCTTATATTCAGTATCTTCCTCCATTTTGAGAGCTATTCGTGAGCTTTACTACTATCAGATCTGAAAGGAAAATGAATTATAAGATTAATTATTAAGAACACTGGGGCTGCTCACTTATTCGTTGAACAAATCAATTTAACTGCAACACGGAAGCAGTAAAACTTTCAAATGTTTAAAACTACAATCTTAAAAATATCCAAGTATCAAAAAGCCATTAAAAAAGGGGGGTAATACAGGAGCATAAAGTTAAAACGTTCAATTTTATGGATCTCGGAAGAATATTGACAAATAATTTTCACAGTTGACTAGACAACAAATTTTCTACGTTTTTTTAGGGTAATCAATATCTCATCCGCTCATTGTCATTTGCTATTTCTGCAGTGATGTACGCTTCTGATGACCTGATATTTTCAATGGAACTTGCAGAGATTAGCTGGATTAAACACCGGTCGTAGCAATTAATTTGGTGTTGGGGATTCTTAAATTGTTCCACTTTCAAGGCCACATATGTATGTAGTATAAGGGGGTTCGGTGACTAAAGATTTTACATCAACCAAATGGAGGTCTTCATATAGTAAGTTGATGAAGTCATCCAGTAAACATTTTAACACAATAGGTTCATGTTTATTGATATAATCGGGGATGACAATTTCATGGTTTTCAACGCTAAAATAATCAAAAGAATAATTAAGGCAATCACTATTGTTCTACACAATAAAAATCGAAGATTGCATTTTTTACGTTTTTGTTATGTGTTTTAGAGCTAACGACGTTGTGATAACACTGAGGTTAAATCATTAATTTCGATAATGCTCCCTCCAGTCTTTCGCTTTGAAGTCATAGGAGGAAATTGCTGATAAAAGGTAGAAGTGCTTATCTTGTGCACCAACAACCCTGCCGTTCCCAGTAATTGTATCTAGGGGGGAAACCCCTCTCTTCACAATCTAATCCTCAAACTGGAAAGAGGTTTCCTCTGATGACTTTCTTAGATATCAAGAGAGCCTTCGACAATGTAGGAACTACGGTTCTAAAACGACTAAACCCTTTACGCAGCACTTGCACTCGTGTATGAACTCTTACAACTATTCCTGGCTAAAAGCTCCACAGGTAGCACAATATTAAGGCACATACAGCAAAAACCTGCCTGGGTGTCCAGCAGATACGCTAGTGCAGTATTCAGTGTCAATCGCGATAAAAACTGTGTTTGATACCATTGATGAAAAAACGCATATTTCCAGGATGACTTTGTCCTTGCCGATTAAACTAGCGGATCGAATGCCCACTCGAAGTGGATCTTTACTGCCGACTTTCCACGATTGCCAGCGTTATGGAAGCGATTCCTGAAGCTGAAATGATATGGCCCATTTTACACGACGTAACAAGAGCAGTTTCCTGCAATCGTTGATTCCGTTTGAAGTTTCCTCAAAAATATCATCGATGTTTACACGGGTAAACTCTTGCAGCAAATAATACGACAAATATTTATTGCTCATTGGCGGGGCTACACAGGAGACTAAGACGTACTGGTGAAACCGGTATTATGGGAGAGAAGCGAAGAAAAGAAAGGGGAAAATAGGCAAAGTTTCCTCAAAAGTTTCATCTAATTGTTTCGTGTTCCTTCAAGCCCTCTCCCTTAAGCTTGCAGCAAACTTGTTGCGTGTTTCATCGTCATCCATCAGTGAGCATAAAATGGGCTATTCTGGGTTTTTCCTAAGATACTACAGAAGGGCCTATGCTAAGCAGCGGATTTTTATCCTATCTGGGAGCCAAGCGGCAATCAAAGCGATAAAATCTTGTTGAGCCTACCACAAATTAGTTTGGCACTGTGAGCGCACCACTGAGAGCTGGGCACTCCCTATTAAGTCACCCTTATTGACGGCGCCATCAGAGACTTCGGAGGCAATGAACAGCCTAACATCTTTGAGTCGTTTTAGACGACGAGCTTCAGCGCATGTACCGCACGAAAGTTTAAGGACGAAAAGAGAAATGGAAATGATGAGATATACCACCCCACTGCTCTCTTTATCCACCTTTAGTCACCTGCAGACCCGAGGAAGCCAAGTCTGAAATTCATGTTTTGTCATTATACCGCGATAGCGAACAGCTAGTTTTACTATTTGGTACCTTGCTCGAGCAGACAAAACTAATCAACTAATTGCTAAGGAGGAGGATGAGCTTGCCGACTAATCTGAGGTATCGGGGCTGTCTAAAGCACAATAGGTTTACCAGGATTTGTGGGTCTTATACATCGTTAAAAGAAAAAAGAATATACAGTATACACTCTTCATATACAGTTTTTCTGTGTGAATGCTATTATCACTATGTACAAACCACATTGCTTCATGCTCGTCATTCATTCTAAAGCACCATTTCTTGTAGTTAGTCTTTACAGGGCCAAATATTCTTCCGAGAAAGGCGATGTTCAAGGTTCCAACCAAGATTCGAAGCAATGTATAATGTAACACTTGTAGATTTTAGTTAGGATGCTGGACTGATCGAGGAACTTACAGGGTAATATGTATACCACTACCAAAAAAATTTCAAATATCCCTGGTGGCGTTAGGGCTGGGCAGTGACAGAGGAATCTTCGCCCGGATGCTTACAGCTTCTGCAAAAATCGTTGGTCTCAAGACCTAAGCGGGTCGCATGCGTCCCTATCAGACAGGATCCTGCCAGCACTTCCACTATAGCTGAGAGGTCTTGTCTCCCGGGGCCCAGTAGTGATGCTTTTTCGCTTGTTGCATTGTTCGCTGTTTGCATCGGAGTTTCAAAGCGACCCAAGGCACCCCAACCATTTCCTTTACTGGAGGAAGAACGGCGGTCGTACCTCTCCCAATCAGTTCATCAGCTATACATTTTCCATCTATATTTCGGTGACCAGGCACCAATACGAGAACGGTCTTAAACTGCTGAGATATCTCGTTAAGTGACATTCAGAGATAATTTTAGAGCTGTTTGTGCAAGAGCGCAGGGCTTTCAGAGCTGCTTCGCTATCTGAGATATAAAAGATAAAGTTTGGTATGTGCTTGTCTTATATCGTCGAAGGTGTAAAGGCAGTGTCAGCGATAAGAAAGCAATCAAATGGTTTCCAGCAGAGATGACATAGGGTTTAGACACCCCGCCATGCAATATCTTTTTTGTCCATCGACCAGAAAGAAAGATCTCACAGACCAGTTCTTTAGAACTGCGTCAATACTAAAAGCTTGTAGTTTACTCTGGTTATGCAGTTGTGTGCAGGCGTTCGGCCTTGCCCAGGGTTAGACACCGTGCATTTGGAAACCTTTTGGTTACAGAGCTTGGGAGGGGTTTTGAAGCTTAGGAGATATGATCGTTTACCTAATGACAGAATGGATCTACAAGCAAACCACGTCAAGATTTTTTACGAACGCTTTAACAAAACTGTGTTTCCAACATCAATTGTGCCCCCATCCTCGATCGTTGTCGATCGAACAGAGGGTTGTCGTCTAACCTATCTCTCTAACACCGGACGTGCCAGAATGGCAGCTATTTCCATAGAAAGTACCAAATTCACTTTCTGAATCATTCAATACTGTTATTATTGGACATTTTTCTTAAACATTCATTTAAGGTAAACTTTAAATTTCACCCAAAAATAAAAAGCATAACAAAATCCAAAATTGTCCCAACTTCCAATTACGAAAATTCGGTCAATACTATAAGAAAAAAAAACTCCAAACAACAATCTTCGCCTGTCATTCGTTGATTAATGCGACGACTTCCCAAACATGGGGATTTATTTTGGTCCGAAGCAATAAAAACAATAAGATAAAAATAGACCACACATATCTGTCATTCATAACAACCTGGAAATATTGAAAATGAAATGCCGGTTTCTATTTTAAAACCTCTTTTGAGCGCATTTCTATGGGAAAAAAGCTTCGATTTTTTAACATATCCGAGGAAGTAATCGATAAATCAAAGCTACAAGACACATAAGTACAATTAAATGTGAGAAATGTCTCTGGAACGAGCATTTTCCTTGCTTCTAGATTTAAGTACTTTCGGCAATAAAAATCCAGGTGCAATAAGAATCTCTCTTTTCAATAGAAATGTGCACACCGTTATTGAGCATGCAGCAAAAGTTCTGAATAGGTCGACTTAAGAGATTGAGAGGAGTTCTATGCAAATTTTTCTTCCCGGGGCCCCATAAGCTTTATGGTAACAGCAACTTTTTGCTGATAAACCCACACCTGAATATGCATGCAGAGTGAAATAGGAATTAGCCTTCTTCGGATCATGCTCTTAGCTTCTTACTACGTTTCATGATGTTTTGGTTTGGAATGTCCGTGGTGATGTTGGGTAGATTTTTTTAACGTCTTTTGTTATACATATACCCACCGTGGGTAAATAGACTTTAATTACAGAGCAACCAGAGTAATTGGCCAGGACTGGTACTGGACTAGAAGCGTGACTAACATTAACAGAGTTATTAACTAATCTTTGCACGAATTGGACAGTAATTATGAATCCTATATATAATAAAATACTGGTGAGAGTCAATGACCTTGCGTGGAAAATATGGTCAGGGAAACTTATTTATCACATTATGAAACGAATAGGAACAGAAATCGATTCACGAGATAGATATCAGTCGAGGGAGCTATGTATGTATAACATTTGTGTCATGTCTAGGAATGCTTTGTATCTGGATTAGAATTGATAACAGCTATTAGTTTTGCTCAACGTTAATTAGCCTTGACGTTAATGCATGTCCTTTGTATTCGATATGATTGACAAAACAAGGAAAACCAGCAAGAAACAAAGGAAATGTCTTTTTATTTAATTGAAATTCTCTAACAATTGTTTCTATCCATTCAATTTAATAGAGTAACTGACACTACCTGATTGATCCGATGACGATGTGAACGTACCAAAGTACAAACTTGGACTTGGATCACTATCTTGTTAGTATGATACTCCGAAAGGGCATTACCATCACAGAAAAACTTGTCCTATCTTGAATCAACATAGGTTCCCTATGCAAAGAAGTGGTCAAACAAACCTGTTAAGCGGGCCACACAATTTCAGTTTTAACTGCGCAGTTAAACTGTGTAAAAAAACTGTACGATAAACTGAACTGAAAGTGGGTTGATATGGTTTTTTTGCTCATCAGTTTTGTTGATTTGAGTACAGCTACTTTTCAACAAAGGCATGATTATCTGCGAGTAGAAGCTAATTGCTTGCGAGCTCTTTGCTCGAATTTTGGAACCCATTAGCTGCGTTCGACGATGACGTTCGATGGACGGAACTGAGAGAACTGAACGATAAACTGTCTGACCTGTGCAGTTTATCGGAACAAAGGAGAGTCCAGAAGCTCAGATCTGAGGACTGAATGAAAATAGTTAACTGCACAGCTCACACAGTTTACCGCTCAGACATGACGTCACACCTCATAAATTGGGCAGTTAATTTTTCTTTCATCGCTCCAACCAATAGCCCGCACCACGATAGGTGGGTTTTAGCAAAAAGATACCAAATATCCTAAACTTTTTCGCCTATATTTTTTTCGGTTACGATGAAACAGGAGGAGCTACATACGTCAAGGCGCATGCAACACGCACTTGATTTAGAATCCAGCTGGTTAGCTAGGTGAAGACTTGGTATCAATAACTACAAAACTGTTCTGGTGCCATTTAACTAACACTCCCAAAATTGTTGAAAATGGTCCTTGGTTAGCGTTATCATTAGGCAAATTCCTAGAGATGGTATTAAATGCCAAACTATACTGGAATCAGCTCATGGGCAATCTGTCGAGAAAGACGAACAGACAAATGTAACAAAAATTAAAACAAAATAATTTTTTGCCACGGGGGTTCTACTTCGATATCCTCAATAGCAGCCGGCTGAACCAGAGATGCAACCTGCCTTGTCAAAGTGTTATGTCTCCTGAAACAAGTACGCATCTAAGGGGTCGCCAATTAATATCGGGAAAATATTGCCGTGCAAACAGGAGTTTCAGTAGAAGTGGCGCTATGGTAATAGCCATAAAGTATAGAGAGGGCTGATACATTCCTACGATAGCCTAAACTGTCTATAAAGGCGTGGAAGATGAGTTTGATGGGACGATTTTGGACTTTTTCGAAGCAAGCCAAGGTGGTTTTTGGGGCGCCTACCTAGATATACGAATTGTATTCAAGACGGGGCCGAGTGTAGGATTTGTAGATTGCAGTCCGGCTGGCTGGAGGAGAGACTTTCATCTCTTAATAAATCCAAGACATTAAGAGGCTTGTTTCGCAATTTGGATTACGTGATCATGCCATCGCAGATCCTTCGTTAGGGGTCCATTAGACGATAGGTTTTTCTGTCAGTTTTGCCACAGTGGCTGTTATGACTGAGGGAAAACCTAACAGGTGATGATTGATGCAATTATATGAATATTTTGATTTCCATCAATCATGACTGATGGAATTGATTGGTGCTTGCTAGAATAAGTAATGGACGCCTTGAAGTTACCTCTAGGATGTTAAGATCGAATCAGCCGTTAAGCCGACTCCAAAGTCACGCCGTGAACAATCTCGAGCTCTCGTGAATGCGAGTGTGGGTGATTTTCTCGCTTATAGTCCGCTTCTTGTTTTCCGTTCTGAGTGGATTCGGCGTAAATTCTCACCGTGAATTCACGGCCGTGAGTGCAGAGTTGCCTTTACATTCTCTTCTCCTACTGAGATTGGAGGTATATCGGTGTTAGCGGTATTAACTGGCTCAAATTAAGTAAAACATGTCTTCACTAAGATATGACTTAATCCCACACAAAAACATTTATCGCGGTTATACGAACGCCACAAAGTAGCCCCTCGATTATTTAGCCGCCACCGGCCAGCCTACAGCAATCGAGTCGGGTGGGAGCGTACCGCGGAAAAGCATGACTTGCGGTGTTTCCCTCCGCAAATGCGTGTTTTTAGTGTAAATACTAGAGTTTTTTTTAGAATTTGAAAAATCACAAGTTAGATTACGAGGTGTGAAGGGGGTCGAGCCAAATCTCACGACATCTAACCAGACGGCAAAACCGCGACACCAAGCTGGTTGTGCAGGAATGAGGAGGGGAACTTACTTGCCGTTCACCATTTTGATGACGCGATTTTGCACCTTGTCCAGCCAAGCCAAAGTGGTTTTAGGAGCGCCCGCCCAGATATACGAGTTGTATTCAAGGTGGGGTCGAATGTAGGACTTGTAGATTGTGGCTAGAGCAGCTGGCTGAAGGAGGAACTTGCATTTCTTAAGGAATCCGAGGCATTGATACGCTCGACCCGGTTCTTGCGGCCCCAGTCAAGAATGAGCTCGATGTCCGCGTTAAGAGAGCTGGACATGAGTTCGCGGTCTAAGAGACAAGGTCTGGCACTTGCTTGTCTAACGTTGGCGTAAGAATAACGCAGAGTACTGTCGTCGGCGAAACTGTTGAGTGGGTTGGAGGGGATTGAGAGCAGATCGTTAATAAATATTAGAAAGAGAGCAGGTGAGAGGATCGATCCCTAGGGAACGCCGGCCGAGATGGAGTGTGCGTTGGATTCGACGCCATCCAATACTACCTTGATTGAACGGCCAGAAAGACAGCTCTTAATCCAGTAAACTATTGCCCAGCACTGCTCTACACTTTGCCTCGAAGAGGACGAGCCTTTTAAATCTTCCTCACTACCTCGCGATAATGAACAGGAGGTTCTGGTTGTTTGATACGAACTTACTGAAACAGACAACTCAAAGAGACAATTCTTAGGTAAATTGCTGAAATTGTTCGAGCAATCTGACCTAGATATCTTTAGTAAAGGGATTGTCAAGAGTACATATAATAACACCAAGTGGGGCTTATGAATCATTAAAGGAACAAAAAAAAGAAAAACTTACGAAGCATTAGAACTTCATTTTCACATAAAAAAATTATGCGTAAATATTGCAAGTGAACAAATATTTGCTTGGGAAGCACTTATAATGGGGGCTAATTCAGGAGGTGTTTTTTAATGGTTCTAAATATAAATTCTTCCGTACTTCCATAACATCACTAGAACCAATAGCTTGACCTGAATAATATATTTCTCCACTTAAACACTAAATTAATATCTGCTCAGTATGATATTCAACTGCATTAATGAAAGAGCGCCTTAAGCACATTTGATATGATAATAAAAAGCACTGAAGCCCCCCACACAGTGAGAGCTGGTGAGTGTAGAGCAGAAGAGCGAGAATAAAAATGATAGATTATTTTATTTAAAACAGCGCTACACTATAAGCTTCACCATACATGTTTCTATTAGAACAAGCGAACCGAAGATACCCTAAAAAAATAGTGGAGCATTTCTTCTATATATCTCAAGCAGATTGAGTAAGAATAAAAATATGAAAATCATTTCGCACAGTACCATTTCCTGCAGGCTAGTGCTGGCTCCTTGCCAAATGTCATATTGTTTTTAAAACAAAACACAGAAAAGTAATCATCTGACAGTGTATATATGTATGTAGGAGGAAGGACTTCTATTATGTAGTTGGGGATTGTTTGCTTTTGGGTGAAACGCAAAAGAATATATAGGTGGAGTGTATTGAGAGTGTTTAAATTAAGTTTTTGTCACTGTTAGTAGGACAGTTGTTTGTTTGTATGATGATAGGATTAATAAAAGGTTGTGAATGATGCTCCTGAGCGGATTTCCTGAATAAATAAGCATAAAAACCCGCCTCCACGCAACTTCCTCAACAGTTTGCAAGTTTTCACCCCGCAAATGTAAATTATGCATGAAATGAGTGTGCTTAACACAACCTTGTACAGACTGCCGAGTGTTTCGCCACTACTTGCTGCTAGCTCTAGATACTGCGACAAACTATTTCAGATTAATTGATTTCGTATTAAACAACAACAAAAATAAAATAGATTGGATATTCACCGTATCGGGGTTTTATTGCAGAGGTCTCCTTAAGGGCTCCCGTAATCACCAAACCGAACTAAAATTATATAAAACTTGTGAATCACAAAAATATATATTTATGAAATCATCACAGAGTGGAAGAACGTCAAGAGCCACAGACCGATAGGCATTTGCACGAATGTTTCAAGGGTAGATTGGATGGGGGTGTGCTGTGTGAAATAACAAACATTGAAAAGGAACGTGCCTGTGGAACTCTGTGCGCAGATTTTTGACATTTAGTTAGCATCGATTTTCCCATAGACCTAGAAAAAAACTGAAACGATGTTTTCCTCTCGGTTGTCTTTTTGCGCAATAAATTAATTTTTTAGGGCTATTTTCAGTTCCAAGTTAAAATTGTCGTCTACAGAATTCCCCGTCGCCTGTGGATCCGATGAGGCCCAATTTATGCTAGTTGAAATCTACGAGAGTCCCTTTGATGTCGTGTGCATTTATATATTCAGATTTAGAAAAGCCACAAGAAGCAGCAGAAGAACGACGACGAAGAATGCCCTGCGGCTATCATTCCGCGGCTACAACAAAAAACTGTGGAAAAACAAGAAGAAAACTTACATTAAATCTAGGTATCACCAATACCGCGCATAGAAAGTCTGGCAATTTGTGTTATTTTTGGGTTAAATGCAGATTGATGAGAAATTGTAAAGAAATGCCGCAAAAAGAAAAGAGATTTTCCCCGCATTTTTAACGCTTCTTATATTCTTATTGAGATCAGCCATTTCTTCTCATTGCTGCTGCTGCACACAAATCTAACCACCACCTTTAATATGCCTAATGCTGGCCCACTTTTTTTTCGCACAAAGATAATTTGAATCATCTTCATGTCTCTCAAACAATGTAACGGTCTACAAAGCTGTTCGGGGCGGCGGATATTTACCGCTTTTGTTCCCCCGTCGCTAGTTAGAGGTGTATCCACCGAAAATCAAGACAAAAAAAATTACTCACCCGATTTAATTTTGTTCTTATTTAATCCACTTTAAAAAACTTTTATCACATTAAACTGATAGTCCTCTTAGTTAGTAATTATTTGAGAAATGAAATTATAAATAATAAATTAAATTATAAACACTTTAAACCACATTTAATTCTTATTAAAGCGCGCAGACCTCCGTAGCGAAATGGATACGACGTCCATTTCTAAATGAAAAAAATCTCTCTTCTTCTTTTTTCTATTTTAGTAGTGGTACCAGCGGGGGAAGTTTTTTTAATAGGTTAGATATTAAACGGTTAGAATTTAAATTTAAGCTTATAATTCTGTTATATAATTTCCATATAGATGCAATTTTAAGTTATAATTATGAATTTAAGTATTTTATCTTGCTTAAACATAAGAAAACTGTTATTTTAACATTTATCAATCATATGATTTCAAAATATCCCGCATTGGGTAATATTTTAAGTTGTCAAATTTTAGGTGATACCACATAACAGTTGTTTGTTGCTATAAAAGATATTACTATAAAATATTCACATTTATAATTTATGTTCCATATTCAAATAATTAAAAAACCGGTCTAATTTTGGATTTGGAAAAGTCGTAGAAGGAAGTTGTTAATCAGGGTTTATCAGCATTGGTTATTGGGTATGGTGTTGAGAGTCCGTAACATTAATGCCCTAAACACAATGCGCATACCGGAGACAAAATACATCTCCTTGGATACAAAAATGAAATGTCTAAATATCCCACCACGGCAGACAAATCGCTGACCTGCTCACAATAAGGCAGTATACGAAATTTGTATTAAAAGACCAGCTGAAATTAATAACTCGAATGAAAGCACTTAAAATTGCATTATTTGTGTTGATTATGCCTGAAATGCCAAAATAAAGGTCTTAAAAACATTGAAACAATTCAACAAGCGCATGTCAACCATGTAAAACACGGATACGAGATACAAAAATAGAATTAAATCTATTTTTGTATCTGGTATAAAATGTTTCTTGTATCTTGTATGCGAAGTGTGAGCGCTTGCACTTACGTTCAGGTGTTTTAAATATTTTGACACATTGTGTATCATGTATTTTGTCTCCCGTATGCGCATTGTGTTTAGGACATAAAGCAACTCTAATAAATGTTCAAGATCTAATTAAAGGTTTCACGAATATCGAGTTATTTCATACTACCAGATATGTGCTGCCTAAAGTAGGACTCAGAGG
The DNA here is from genome assembly GCA_949987705.1 of Thereva unica. NCBI lineage: Eukaryota > Metazoa > Arthropoda > Insecta > Diptera > Therevidae > Thereva > Thereva unica. Next base: position 16,279,391 of record OX465283.1, on the reverse strand, counting down.
AATCATGTTCCTAAGCCACCGCATCTTAGGAGTATTTCCATCGTTGGATCGACTTTTCAGGCATTTTTCGGGTAACCAAAACGTCGCTGGCCACCGACAACGTTGACTCCGGTTCCTTCGAACTGCGTTCACTAGCTCACGCTCAACAAGGGAACACCGAATTAATGTCGCTTGTCATCGAATCGAACTCTGCGCGTTGTCCATCGAATGCTTCACGTGTCGGTCACGAACAACGAAGTTTCCTTGTCGAACACCTGTTCGAATAAGGAACTCCTCGGATAAGTCGCTTCGAATTCGGACACTGCTGGTTGAGCCATCGTACGACGCTTTAAGAATTTGGATGATTTTCAATGGCACGTGTTCGGGTTCCAAAGCTTTCCAAAAGCTTTTCCAATCGATGAAAACGAAAGCGGATTTGAAATCGATGAAAAACGTTTGCTGCAACAAATTCTTTCTTCCACTGGCTGATGGAGAGCGAATAGATGATCAATGCATCCTCGATGTGGTACACACCCCGCTCGTTTGTTCTCAAAGTTCCTGTAGCCTCGATTGTATGATTTTCGTAAGTCCGACGATCGAAAGGACAGCGATAATTCTACCATTCTCGAATGTCGCCTTTCTTCCAAATTGGCACAACGATTGCTTTCTTCCACGCCGACGGGATACTACTCGAATGCCATATGTGTGTTATGAGGACGTGGGGTTGCTGTGATAAGACATCTCCTCCGGGTTTAATCATCTCGGCTATTACTTGGACTATTCCCGGCGCTTTTCCACTTTTCAACGATTATTGTCGTTTTCACCTAAATATCTAGAAACTAATTCGTCGGCTGTTCAATAATCGACAGTTCGGGTGATGTACCCTGTGGCGGATCGTGGCTGTACAGCTGATGGAAGAATTCTCTCCACCGCTGCAGGTGCAGCCCTTGGGGAGAGAGATGATTGGGCCTCACTTTCTTCTTGGCAACCGGGAAAGTGTGTTTATTAATGGCTCTATAGATTCGGCCTGCGAGCTCAAGCTCCGTTGGCCTTTTTTATAAAGGACCTGCTGAAGTTTGAAGAGGATCTTCCATAATCTCCTCGATTCTCTCAAGATTGACAATCCCCTGCCAAGTATGTCTCTTGGCTGAACAATGGCTTTCTTGTACAGTTTTAGGCAGTCTTTGTAAGGCTCCCCAAGGCCTTGTTCGCATCATCCATTGAAAGTACTTCGTGTTAACTTCCTCAATTTCGAGAGATCTTTATTCCACCACGAGGGAGCGCCTTTTTTGCATGGCCTTATTGGGCCAATTACAATATTGCTTCCTCTAGTAGTAATATACCCGAACGAAAAGAAAATGAGTGCAAGAGGCATCAATTTTGTCGCCCATACCTAAAATTTTATAAATTGCTCGATTACCCTTGAGCTTTCGAGCAAAAATCTCACAATATTGTTACAGTTTCGAGTAAAATTTAGTCAGTTTTGTAATAGAGAATACCATTTTGTCAGTTTCGAGAGAAATTATAACAATATTGTAATAGAGAATAAGGCCCCAGGATACCTTATATGCCGAGTGGATAGTGTTTTCGAAAATATTAACCCTTATATATTTTCTATAGGGTCTATACTCTCTAGAGTTCCACTCACAGGACCTGACCGAACTTCTACTAGTCAGTCCTTGAGTTCCTCTTCGGTTGAGGAGCTTCAACCTACAGGTTTACCCTGAAGCATATCTGTCGGCAGCCCGAGAAGGACACTTGATCTTATAACCTCCAGTTTTCTACTTACTCTAAAATTTCCTGTCCGTGGACAGTATAATGTCTAACTTTTCCTTGCAACCTTGGAAAGTCTCCGTGTTTGGGAATACGAGGGTTGGGGTGTTGCCCCGGCTACGCACAGCTAGGTTTGAATTAACGATGTAATCGAATAGTGACTCTCCCCTCTCGTTATTCGTGTTGCTTCCCAAAGTGTATGCCTAACGTTGGTGTTGAACCCCTCGATCAGGTTTGCTCAGGCTGGTTGGCGATTTTTGTGCATGATTTCCCCTGTGGATGCAGGCCCCCTAATCAAACCAAATAACTAAGAAATAATTGAAAAGGAAAGGAAAATATTTAATAAGCAAAAAAAGTATTTAATAGAAAAAAACCGATATATACTTATATTTTCGAAGAAAACACATTCTTTCCATTTTGTTCCACTAACAAACAAAATCTGGTTACAATCTTCCATTTGATTAAATAATTCCTTATTTTAAACATAAGTTTCATCTTTTTTTACAATTATTCTTTTTGGAACCAGCCATCGTAAGCAGTTATTGCTAGTTTTCACAAAGGTTGGGCTTTTCTTTTTAATATTATAACACGAAAACACAAAATTTGCCTGCGAGATTAATATCTTTCCGGGGAGGAGGGAGAACTGCTTAAATATATTTATATAATAATATATATAATATTTTAAAATTCTGAACAATTCGATATTGTTTCGTTTTTTTTTAAGTTTTTAAATTAATGCAAAAAAAATGAACAGTTAAACTATATTAGAGATTAAAACAAAAATAACCCCATAATTATCAAAAACTTAAAACTCAATTACATAGGACATCCTTGTTTGTCGCATGCGCTGCTTACTTTGCTTTGGATTAGAATTAATTTATGTTTATTCAGAGAAATTTCATTGTTGGTTTCTTTTTTGTTGATGGTAAGCTTTTTGTTTTTTGTTCTGAATACTTTCCAGATTATTATTAATTTTTTTTTTGTTTTGTTTTTTAATTATTAATTACAATTAATTAATTAATATTAAGTTAATTTTCCTTCTCTGTTTCTTTCTCCGATGATAGGTGTGGAATATTCTCATCATCAGAGTCCTCTTGATCATCATCGAAATCATCGAATGATGGCTTTGAACTACCGACTATATCCTTTACCATATCTAAGATATTGGCTGGTTCTTCTTGAGGTTCTGTGAGGGAATATTTGATATAAATATGTGCCATATTAATTCATGCAATTAATTCCAAATTACCTTGTTCATTATCTGATCCTTCATCAACCCATTTATTAAAGTCTACTTTTAAGAAAGGTGGCTTCTTCTTATCAGTTGTTAATGTTGGCCAGTAAGGACCCGCTTCTGCCTATCAATTAAATCAATTCGTAATAATATTAGATTTTTATTTTGTTTCGGAAGCTTACCTTGTAAATGGTAAATTCAAGACATCGACTTATATTTTTACTTGACACTTTATCTGGGATAATTTTATGTAAGAAATTTAATGTTAGTTCATGTGGTTTATTTTCAGCTACTGATATTCCTTTGAAATGCATGCTATCTTCTGTAAATCTATGGGGGGAAACAAATAAATATACCAATGCAATCGTTCTATAGCTAACAGAACTTACTTATATTCAGTATCTTTACATTCAACATTGATAATAACAAATAGGAGAGCCTTTCTTTGTGCCCAAGAAACTGGCGGTGGTACTCTGAAACAAAAATTAAAAACGATTATCAGTATGTTTAAATCTAAAAAGCAAATAAAAATTAACACTAATATTTAACAATATGAAAACTTCGTAAAAGAAACACAAGATAGAACTAGCAGGATGTAGAGACAACCGGAAGAACCTATTAAAAAGACTACACGATTCTATGAACACCCTCCAACGTTGGACGCTTGATGATAGAATGCATCGTTGGGCCAATGCTCGAACTACGAGTGTCCAATGTCAAGCGTCCAACGTTGGCGTTTGAACACGTTCGGGCTGTTGTCGATGTTAAATCAAACATTGGAACTCAACATTTGATTGAAGGTTCACCGCACCGTGTAGAGCCGGCTTTACACGAGACTTGAGTCCGAGAAGGACTGGACCGACACTAAAGAAGATATTAGGAATCCGGGAGGCTCTAAACCGGAGCACACACTTTCAGTAAAACTGCGCAGTTTAGCACGTGTGAGGTCATGCTGAATGATAAACTGTGCCGTTTTTAACTATTTTCACTCAGTCCTCAGGCCTGAACATTTAAACCCTGTTTTGCTTCGATAAACTGAGCAAGTAAAACAGTTTATCGTTGAGATTTCTCAATTCCGCCCATTCTTCATTATTAAAAAGATGAACTCAAATCAACAAAACTGACACTAAGCAAAAAAAATCATAAAACGAACTGATGAACCCCCAGTTTCAGTTTATCGTCGTTTTTTTACACAGTTCAACTGTACAGTTAAAACTGACTGAGAGTGCATGGGCCGCTTAAGAAACGAAACCGGTATACTGCCTCATTGCTACTGCACCCAGCTAGAAGTGCTTAAGTGCAAAATATGTGTTTCGAGAAAATCGCCCTCAAAGATTTTTTTAGATACAGAATTGTGCACAAAACCACTTTTGCCGGTCCGATAACCGAGCAAGGACAGCTCAGTTTAAGACAAAAATTATAATGATTAAGAATGAAATACTGAATACAAAAATGCAATAAACTCAAAATCGTAAATTTTCACTTAAGCACTTCTGGCTTTTTACTGAAGATTGCCCAAGGCTTCTGGACAAGGAGAACCCCGCAACGAACACATTGAATGCGCTGCCAAACGCTAGCGACCATAGAGACTCACTTCTCCGAAACATATCTAACACCCTTTCTAACGCAACCTCCTAATGTGTTTAGGCGAGCAACTCGATTCATCGCTTTCGATATCTCTAAGGCATTTGACAGAATATTACACCCTGTTCAGTTGACTTAACTTCCAAGCTATTGATATACTTTGTTCTAAGGAACTGGATTGACTTTTCAAGGTAGAATTGGATGTTGTCGAATCTAAACCCTAAACCATTTCGGCCGGTGTTCCTCAGGGGTTAATTCTATTACCCGCACTTTTAATAATATTTGTTAACGGCCTGCTTTCAATCACCTCGAATCCACTCCACACCTTTGCTGATGACGATGCTCTGTGTTAAGCCCGGGACACACATATCCGCACCGCATGACGTCGCCACGGAGAGAAAGTAAACAAGAACACTCCGCACCTTTCTGTGTCCGCACCGCTTAAACTAGTTGAGTTGAACACCTTCGACAATACAAGACAACCACGTCCCAGTCCTTTATTATTCGTCTTTATTATCGTAAACTGATGCCCAATTCAATCAACCGAAATATCCGATCGAACACATTCTTGATCGGGACCACAAGAATCGGGTCGAATTTAACGCCTCTTAAACGCTTTAATCTCTAAAAAAAAATTTTCACCGACCTTCGTTTTGTCTCAGTGTACCTACAGTGCGAATCTAACGGCTGATCATGTGAATCTAATGGCTTAGAGCCCGCGCCATAAAAACAAGAAAACCTCAAAAATCGTTGTTTCCATGCGCAGTGTGAGTCCCAAGTCGCCGTAAGCGAGCAACGTTACTCTGTTTATTTGAAAACGGAAATAACCGGCTAATATATATTCTCAATTAAAATTCCTTAACATCATTGGTATAACTTTAACTGAGGATCTGCGATAGAATGACCACATATTCGAAATGGCCAAAACAAATTCCCAATGGCTGGGATTCCTTTATAGGTGCAATTTTTTCCGTCATTCTGCAACCTATAGGTCCTTTACTAGGGCCCCGACAAGATAATTTTAGAATCTTTTACTCGAAAGAGAAGAAAAACATTGAAGCTAGAGATCATAGTTAGCTTGCTAAAAACAATAAACATCAGATGGCTTAGCCACGAAAAGAAGCAGGAGTTTAAAAAAAATATTTTTGATTTGGAACATTATTTATCGACCACCACCAGACAGGTCTAGTTGACAACCGTGAGACACGTAAAACCAAAGGATTTTTTACTATTACATTTATATACTCGACTCGTCTAGTAAAAATAAATTTTCAAGTTGTCGCCATTGTTGCTAAACTAAAAAAAACTTTATAACCAAATAAATCAATGGAAGCTAACAAGGTAGATATTGTGAAAAGTATACTCTAATCCATCCTGAAAGTTTATTTGACCGAAAGAATGTATAGATGTTGATACGCTACAAAATAATTAGATACATACTTGGTATAATTTATACAAGAATCTGCCACATTAAATTCCTTTCGACTATTATAAAGACGTGCAATACAAAAAAAAAAACACAATATAAAAAGCTTCGAAATTTATTACCCTTTGATAAAAATTAGTCTACAAAAATTAATGATGGAAGAAAATGGGCGGATTTTAAAATAGACTTACTGACTGACTGGCAGTTCTTAGACAGCAGCTAGATGTTTAAGAACATAAACCTAGTTTATTATTTTACATTCTGTTGCTCATTGTTACTCGGAGACAAAAGCCGCGCTGTGTTGTAGTGAAACGTACGAAATAATTTTTACTAAAGGAAGACCATGTGGTGTGTCTAGGGGATCGCTTTGAAGTTTTTCAGTGGGAACATGGCTAGATTTGCCAGCGAACGTGTTGTGGTGAACCGGACAACCATGTCAAACAATTGGTCGGAACGAAATGAGGAAGATCAGCAACGACATCTATGGCGGTGGTGTCAATTATTGGTCGAAAAAATTATTCGAACTTCTACACGAACATGGTGACACTACGGAAATGACTATTTGCTCGAATGCAGAGTATCATAAAGCGGCTTGTGTTTTTGGCCAAGATAGATCAGGAATGCCTCTCTTGTACCATCTACAACGTTTTGCACGTAGCGAAATTATGAAGATAAAGAAAATTATCATCAGTGCTTGACATTTGCGGCTGTATAATACTTATAATTCCTGTTTGTTTTTTAAAATATACTATACATTTCTGTACCTGCCGCAGTCACCCAAAAAGGCAATACCAGGCACGATAGGAGTCAACAACTTTAGTGGCAATGATTGCAGCACAAAGGAAATGTCACAGGCGTCTGTCCACGAACCACAGTCCCTATTTCTTCTTAGCGAGATTGCCCGAAATGAGGAGGTAGATACCTCTTTTGAAAGGGGTAATGCCAATCCTTTATTGGAGAATGTGAGGTACTCCAGAATGAAAGAACCATAGCTACTATAGCTCTTAGCGCAAAGTTAAAAGTTCGATCGCAGAAGACAACACTCGGTACCCTCGAATAATGCTCCAAATAGAAAAATTGTTGAAGACCAACCACAATCTTAGAAACTGACTTACTAGGAACAAACTAGCCACCTTTGACCGCAAGGCCAAGTGTCACTGATTGATGTCAACTCAAAGACCCACAGAGCCTCGGATCACCTGGTGATGAAATACATGATGGAGCAAGATCTTACAGCTGCTCCGTTCGACTTCGCAAAAATAGTAAGTTTCCGAGTGATCAAGTTTGAAGAACACCTCTCAAAGGGAGTGTAAAGGCGTGTAAAGTCCTGAATACCTACCTCGCGGATTTGAAAGGACAGGTGCCTAAAGTTGCAGGCGGATATAGCAGTGATAGGGGAGAAAACCTGCTCAACCGTTACAATGGAAAAATTAGGTTTTTTTTAAGTTAAAGAGCCATGTGCTGAAAATAGTGTCATGATCCGTGACAAGTCGTTAGTGATGTTTTAGCCGAATTACGACTTTCAGCACGAAGAGGAAATGCTAAGTTGTGTTTTGGCCCCTGTACTGAAAGTCGTGGTTCGACTGAAAAGTTAGATTATTCAACTTAAACTACTTGTCGTGTCGTGACGACTCGACTTTCAGCACAGGTGCTAATATCTAAGGTCAGGTGTTATCCTTTACACTACCACTCCATAATGTCGTAAATGCGATTGTGCAATGTGTAGCGGTACGCTAAGCTCGTGATATAGAAAAAGGAGAGGGTATTGCAATGAAACTTGCGTTGAACTCGTAAATGTTGTATCAGTTTAGAAATACTGACTGTAGATAGTCAAGTTGTTCATGTTATAAAGGAATTTTCTACACTAAAGTGTGCGTGAAAATAAGAGCTGTAGATTGTGAAAGTGATCCGAGCGTTGCGAGAAAAACGTTGCGTTGGAAGGTTACTTATTTCAGTAAAATAGTCATTGTGCTAAAAACGGTAGAATTTTGCTCGAGTTGCTACACTCCTGCGGTGGCTCATTGAGTCAATTGAAGAGCAAATGGCGTTATTATCATCGAGTCCTGGCCGAAGGCTGAAGTGGGAATTTGCAGCATTTTTGAAGGAATCCCAAGCGCAGGGATGTTTGTTTAACAATTTGGAATATGTGCTTATTTCAACGAAGTTCATCGGTTAGTGTTAAAAAGGGTCTTCCCGCTCGGACCGCCATCTAACCGATCAAAGGAGAAGCAGAATATAAGGCGTCAGGTTTTAATTAACAAACAATAAGGTTTTATTGAAAAATTTAAACTCAAAATGAGTCTAGAGATGATGCACACAGTTATCTACAGTAGCAACAATAAATAATCTGAAATTTGCTTCAATATAAAACATCCATACAAATCCTGATAAACAACTCCGAAATGAATCTGCATCGTTCCGCGGAGCAAAAATTACAGACTACTTGATTTTGTGTTTTCCAATTTAGAAATCGGAAGCTTTATCTCCTTTTATATTATCTGGAAGTAATAGCGTTTAATAATAAGTACACACACCCATTGAAATGTTTGATAAATATAAATGTTTGATAAGTAGGTCCGGCAATGTCCGGTGCATTAACTAGTAAGGTTTCTTCCTTGATAAAAAAAGCTGCTTGAGATTTTTATTGAAAAAAGGAAATATGAGCATAGTTCTAAGGGAAAGTAATTTTTAATTTCCTTTATCAATAACTTTTTTCGCACTATCAATTACGCTGATGAAATTATCGCATTTTTGTTAATCTATCGATAGTTAGAAAAAAAAAATTTCTTATAATTCTGCTAAAAAAAATAGGCAATGCTACGGTCTATCTGGCAATACTTATATAAATTGGGGAAATTTTTTATCCTTATCCATTTCACTAATGTAAAAAATTTCGAGAAACTCTTTTAACATAACCTGAATTAAAAATTTTATTGCAGCAAAATGTAAGCATGCAATATTTTCCAAGTCATACAATGCGGCCAAATAAATTATCAAATATAAACAAAGAGCAATTTATGGAAATATTGATTAAAGAACTAAGATGGACGCCGGAAAGCACGCGCCGACTAGTATGGCCTGTCACATTTTTCACAGGAAATTTTTTCTGCTTAATCACTATTATTAATCGATTTCACAAATATTTTGCATTATTACTGATTCAATTAACTTACCCAACTGGTGGCGACATTATTATAAATTATTTAAACTGTAAAATATTACTATTTTCACGAATACTACCGGATCGAGTTGACACCCGTAATTTTCTATTGAACTTTTCAGTTTTTGTGAGGGACTTTTTTAGTTGAATGTGAATAAATTACATTTTGTATGGATGGTGCTTTTACACCTGTCAGGTTTTTTGTTGGACTAGTGACATCTTCATAGCTTTTGAGATAACTATTAATGATTTTTTTAGTACTAAAAATTATTTTATTAAATTATTTAAGAACTCATGGCTTTATTCAAGTATATTAAAGATAATAAAATTTCCATTGATAAAATACTAACATTTTTCTATTTTTCATTAATGATAAGTTAAATAAAGTTAAAAACCTTAACGGAAATTCGAACACTCATAAAAATTTCTATATGGACAAGTTCTTTTCCGAAAATCTATATTCGAACATAAAATTTTTTTTTGACGTTGTGTGTTCATCTGTCTAAGCTAAAATTGTTACTTAACAAGTCTTTACGGAGGTAATTTCATAGATTTAATTATTATCACCCTAAAAATAATATTTTAACCCACATAATTCACTACAAACTCCCATTATTCCAGATTAGCTTACTGAGCGAAAGAAAACCAGAGAAAAGATGTTGCGTACTGTAGCAAATAGATTCGCCGGAGCCTTGCGAAGCTCTACGGGGCTCACAGCTACTCGAGTTTCATTGATTGGAGGTGTACGTCATTCATCTCACGAGGAATCCGAGGAGGTCTTTACCCATAGATACGTGACATTCTTCAATCGTAAAGAAATTGACGGATGGGAGGTACGCAAAGGAATGAATGATCTTCTTGGCATGGATTTAGTTCCTGCTCCAGAAGTTATCATTGCTGCCCTACATGCATGCAGAAGGGTTAATGATTATGCTTTAGCTGTAAGGTGGCTCGAAGGATGCAAAGATAAATGCGGAGACAAGAAAGACGAAATTTATCCATATTTGCTATCAGAGATTTGCCCAACTCTTACTGAACTTGGTGTCCTTACACCGGAAGAAATGGGATACGATACCCCCGAGCTCCACCTAAAAACTGTATATGAGATGTAATTAATAAGTTGAGTAAAATATATATAAATGTTTTCAGTGGAGTTATGTAACAAACGATAAAAATTTGAGGTTAGATCTAAATGCCCAATAAAATCGATTAATTTGGCGAATAGTTTTTTATTCCACTTCAAATTGAGAGAGAGGTTATTGAACTAGGAAGTAAATGCAGTTTTTTCAATTTATTAAGGACAATACTAAAGGGTGTTTAATAAAATATTGCTAACTTCAATATCTTTAGTGTGAAAAGGGGTAAAAGTTCAAGAATGACGGATCTAACAAAGTGCAAAAGATTTGTTCTTTGTGAAGCATGCTGAACGTGGATGGCAAATGTCGGTAATCATTATTGACAGCTCAAAAGCCTTTGATTTGGCTTGATCCATACCCCTCTGTTTGTTCCTTCCTGATATCGATCACACAATCGCGGCTAGCTTCGCCGCTTTACTTGGTATGCCACCCATGCCAGGTGCCTTATTGATGGCTATCTTTTTTGCGGTTACTGCACCACCTGAAGGGTAGATCGAGTGTGCATACGTTCTGTGGAAACGGGACCTACACTATACTCTGGAGCAGCGCGAGGTAGAAGATCGACGGAGAGCGCTTGCCCTTGACCGGCTTCGCGCGAGGGGTCTTAATCTTTCCCTTGTTTCCTTATATCTTTTAAGGAGCTCGTCGAAATCTGGACGGTTCCGATTTCTTTGAGTTCTCGCTTCCAGGAAGGCTCTTCGGCATTCGTCGATCTCTGCGAATGTCGAAAGTTGCCGGCGCGCCGCGGCATAGACGCGTCACATGCCTATTTTACAGAGTCTTCAATCCGATTTTCCCATTCCCTGGAACCTCCTGCCAACCTCGCATCATGTAGGAGTAATTCCTCGAACACCTCGGCGTCGAGTTTCTAAACGGTCCATCCTCTAGCCGTTCCGCACTAAGGTTCCTCTTTCCTATACCTTGAACCACCTCGAAGGTGGTCGCTGTGCGTGTGCACATCGCTCACCCGCCACTGTAGGTCTTTCGCCACTGAATCGCTCACGTAAGTGATTTCGATCTCATAGGCTCTCCCACCCCTTTGGAAGGTGTTTACGCCTCCGGTGTTGACAAAACACCAAGTCCAATCGCGAGAATATTTCTAGGAGTATGTGCTTTCTTGCATTCGTTCATGTTCGTTCGCCCAAATATTGAAATCGCCTTCTAAAGTTATCGAACAATGGTGACTCGCGTCTTCGACTAACTTTTCCAACATCGAATCGTAATCGTTGTGTCAGATCGCATAGTAGCTGTAGGCGTGTTTTCCACCAATGTTTCTCATGGTAACTTCCATGGCTCGACTACCACACGTCCATATCGCTGAGATGCCGCTGCTATCCGCTCTCCAGACGCCGCTATGAAGATTTCTATACTGTTCGTGGACGATTGCGTAGTCGATTTTCTACTCAAAGACTCTGTGCGAGCAAATCTTGTACCGCTTGACAGTGGTTCAGGTTTACCTGTAGGAGCCCTATCTTCGTCTCCTTGTTAATGCTTTCCTGTACACTGGGCACCTGCTACTCCCCATAGAGTGAGCGTCATGTTCGCCCTTACCCAAAAAATTGTCCGGTCCATAGTCGATTCACATTATTTAATCAATAATATGAAAAATAATTTTTATTTACACCAAACACAGTATGGCAACATTTAGATTGCAGATAATCCATCACTATGAAATGCTCCAATTTTTCAATAATTCACTAGCCTTTGCAAGATTCTCATCTTTCTTCATAAAACAATAACGAACATAATTCTCTATCAAAGGTTTGTTCGGTTCGCTATAAAATGCCGATGGTGGAATTCCTTGAAGTCCCATATTCTTTGTCATCCATTTGGTGAATCGATAATCTTTATATTGATCTGTTTCAGAATCAAGATTGATTTTCTTCTCTAAATTATAGAAATTATTAAAAAGTGATTTTACTTTCACCACAAACTGTAAGAGAATTACCTAAAGATTCCCAATCTGCTAGCATGAAATATCCACCTTCAGGTATCGTTGGTTTTAATCCAGAGTCTACAAGAAATTTAGCCATAAAGTCTCGCTTGGCGGCTAGTTCTTTTGGAAGTCGGTTAAAGTAACATTCTGGACTATTCAGTCTTGCCATTTCAAGCTCAAAACCTATTGCAAGAGCCTCCTGCAGAGCAAAATGAAAGTAGAAGTTTAGTTAAGTTTTAATGTAGTAAAAACCTGTATCGGAGTAGCGCAGGTATAAACACAATTCTGATGAACCATTTGGAGATTTTCCATTAAATTAGCAGGTCCATAAGCCCAGCCAATTTTCCATCCTGTTACCGAGAAAGTTTTCCCAGCAGAACCAATTGTTATTGTGCGTTCCCACATTCCTGGTAAAGTGCCTGCCGAAAATGATTCAATTAAAAAATGGTAGTGACTACGTAAAACCATTTACAGATTCTTATATGTTCGCAGCCACCAAACACCAACCACTCGTAAACCTCATCGGAAATGCATAGAACATTCCACTTGATGCATAAGTCTGCTATCAACTGGAGCTCCTTCTTATTAAAAACCTTCCCCAAAGGATTATGCGGAGTGTTCAAAATGATCATTTTCGTTTTTTCATTGAATAATTTTTCCAATTCCGCTTCATCTAGAACCCAATCAGCCGAAGTTATCACTCCTTCAGTTTTTGTCTGCATAGAATGTTTCGTTTAGTTTAAAAATTTATGTTTAGAATATAATTTTCATCTTTACCGGCTTTAATGGAATAAATTTCGGGACGCCACCGGCACACTTCACCATTGGCTCATAGCAATCAAAAAATGGTTCTATTATTATCACTTCATCGCCTTCGTCAACATGTCCTTGGATAGCAACATATAGTGCCTCGTATGCTCCACAAGTAATCAGGACTTCAGTAAACGCATTCAGTTCATGCTTTGTTAGTCCTGAATATAGTTTCGATATTGCTTGAACCAAGCGAGGATGACCCTGTTCAATTGTTGTGTGAAATAGTGTGTAGAACTTAATTTTGATAGAACTTACAAATCCACGTGTATATTGATGCAGTAATGGATTGGGACTTTTGCCTATTTCTGCTAAAGTATCTGTAATATATTTCGGCGCTGCAAAATCTGGGAAGCCTTGTCCTAGATTTAAGGGCTGATACTTCAACGCTAGACCAATGTACTCCACCCTGAAATGAAGGGATTGCATCAATTTATTACAATGCATAGATCTCATTCATTTAGATATACGAATTGTATTCAAGGCGGGGCCGAATGTAAGATATGTAGATTGTAGCCAGGGGGGCTGGTTGGAGGACGAACTTGCATCGCTTAAGAAACCCAAGGCATTTGGGAGGCTTGTTTGGCGATTTGGAATATGTGATCATTCCATCGAAGATCCTCCACTAGAGGTCCATTAGACTGTCATTAGCTGTCAGTTTAGCAACAGTTACTGCTATGACTGACGGAAAACCGGAAGGTGATGATTGATGTAATTATTTGAATATATTGATTTCCATCAATCACGACTGATGAAATTGATTGAAGCTTGCATGACCGGACGCCTTAAAGTTAAACCTAGAATGTTAAGAGTGGAGTCAGTCGTTAAGGCAGCTCCAGACTCACGCCGTGAACACGAGTGTGAATGGTTTTCTCGTCTAGTAGTAGCTAGATGGGTAGTCGAAAAATCGGAAATATCACCTCACGTAATTAATGGACAGCCCCTAGGACGTTAAAGGCAACAGTTTTCAGTTTTGAGCAGTCTTCTCCTCCTATATAAGGGCATGAGATCAAACACTTTGAACCTGTCCATCGTGTAAATTTCACAGGGCGAAAAGTAAAAATTTCTGTTGAACGGTTCGATCCTCCTTCTGCTTACTTGAAATATAGGATTCCAGTTAGGACACGCATATTCCAGAATAGGGCGGACTAAAGAACAGGAGAGTGTTTTTGAGACCCATACATTACCGACATCTTTGATTCTCCATCAGTCTGGGTTTTAATGACACTATATATTTTGAGATCATTCGTGAAGAAGAGATGTGGAATATTTACAATTTTTCTGAAAGAAAAGTAGAGGACCAAGATGACTACCCCGAGGAAGAGGTTACTTCGATCTCATTAGATAGAAGTCCTTGAAATCGGATACCTGTGTTATTCCGTTCAAATATAATTTTAACTATTCCAGGGCCAGAACCTGATATTCCAAATTTTAATAATTTTGCAACTAAAATGTCATGGTCCACTCGATCCAAGGCTTTGCTGAAGTCCGTGAACACAACGTCCAACAGGAGGAGTAAAAAGCCAGAACGAAGAAAGAATATTCTTAAGGACGTCAAGACTGCAGCGCCAGTGCTGAAGATGATGTTGACTGTTCAGTGGTGTATGAACCCGTAATATCAAAACGGGTCAGAGTCAATCTCGTTTATTTGTAATTGTAATAAAAATTTAAATTTGCGTTGCATAGAAGGAACAATTACTGCTTACCCAATTCACAAAATAGAAAAAACGTGACCCCATCTAAATTTTAAAACTATTCTTCAAGGCATATGTCCATTTATCGTGGACTTTTGCACCGGGTTAATTTTATACAATAACCTGAAATTTATTATACAAAAAAAATTTCAATACTAACCACACACTTGGCGTGCTTCCTTGTAATCTTTTCGGCAAGTTGAATTTATCCATTTGTTTTTCAGAAGTTGAATAATTTTTATTAACAAAATAATTTGATCCTAGCACCGAAATCCTACTTTTAATTTGTCTGATTCCAAACAAATGATTTCCGCAAACTACCTGGAAAAAAGGGCATTAGTTATCGCTGAGTTTACACTAAGCACTTAGTTATCTTTCAATTAAATAGCATTTTTAACATACATTCAAACTTGCCATTAATAATCAGATAAAGGGAAAATTATAAAAAATATACTACGTGCACTTCTCCTATGACCGATTAATCTTAAGCCTTCTTAAGCATAGATGTTGATTATTTTATACAGTCGCGCTTTTCTGAAGGAATATTTTCATTACTATCACTTTTATCACTTTATGGTTATTAAATGAACGATTGTTATCTTTGAATTTATGCGTAAAATATAATTATTAAAAATTATTGGCTGAGTGTCAAGCAAAAGATTTGCGATCAATTTGACATTGGAATCTGTCGTACTACGTACTGGGAAAATTTCACCTTCGAATGGCACGCATTGGACTAGTTTGCATAGCTAGGATCATCATATTTGCTTGCTTAAGAATATGAATTTGTAATATTTAAGAATGACGGCGACAAAGCTGCTTGTTATTTTTAGTATAAATATTTAAATTTACATTTCCTTCCATGAATTGCAGTCAGTTTATTTAAAAAATCGTTGCGCTTGTACACAGATCTCATCTTTGTTACGGTATAATTTTGAATAAAGAACTCAATTACAGCTTAAATTAGCAGATATTTCTGTCGCAAAACAAATATTTGCTCAGAATTCTTAAAAATTCGTATTTATTTTTAAATATAAACAAAAAAATCGAAAAATAATTCAGCCTGCAACATCCATCCCAACATATTCAGCACATAAATCAGCTGATGGTGATGTGTCAAAAATGCATGGAAACGTCACCTGCAAAGTGGTTTTCTTCATAAATGTCACTAGTGCCGGGTCTTTGAAACTTTTCCCTGCGAGAGATGTGTTAATACGTAGTGTTCCAATGTTCATTTGATTATAATTTTACTTTCTAATTTTCCATTAAAAAAAACAAGTAAACAACAATGGATTTAACGCCAATATTTAAGGCCAGTGTTATGGCTGTGAAGCTCCGTAACAAATCTCTTCCAACACCAAACAAAAATCGAATTCTTCAAAGGCAATCAAAAGATGAATTCTCCAAGCAGGCAAAAGACGTTTGCCATAAAATAACATCATTAAAGAATCTTCTACTAGAAAATCGTGCAGCTTATATGAAATTCGCGGTGCATCTTAAAAATTCCGCACAAATGACGGATGAACAAAGGGACCTTATAGACAGGGAATCTGAGAAATTTATAAATTTCTATACATTGCATATAGCACAAATGAAATCCGAATGGAGGAAGCAGAAATCGAAAAAGCAATTAACAGAGCATAGGGAAAGTGTTTTAGAATTATTAGGAAAATACTTGAAGACTGTTCAAAACATCCATTTAGAACAGAAACGTTATAGAATGAAGTATGAATTGGAAACTTATCAGTTACTTAAATTAGCATCAGATAAGAGACGTATACCGATTCGTCCAGGTACTGATGCTATAGCAAAAGATGCTGAACGGAGTACAGATGATGAAGATGAAATTGATGAAATTAGCGATCCTCGAGCTAGTTTTAGTTCTGAGAAGAAATTTGCTTCACAAAAAGTCGCTTTAGATGAGGATCTTTTAAAATCACAGCAGAATTATGAAGAAAGTGAGATTAGCTCAGAGGATATACAAGTTTTTGAATCGGAGAATATTCAGCTTTATCATGAACTGCAGGGATTATCTGAAGAAGTCGAGCAAATTGAGAAAAATGTTGTTGATATAGCTAAATTACAAGAGATATTTACTGAAAAGGTACAGTATCAATTTATTGTCCACAAATTGATCATCTTACAATAGTTTCGCAAGACAATTGTTAAATGCCCTGCGAGATTCCCTCTCCTTGATCTATTTCTTACTTCTCATCCGACGCCGTACTCCGTCAAGTTTAGCTCACCCCTTGGCAACTCGGACCATAAACTAGTTAGCGCTTATTTCCCATATCCATCCTCGACCACAACCATCACAGCTCCTAAAAGAACTGGGGTGGGAGCACGTAAGTTGTTTCAATCGACCTCTTCATACAAAAATTCAAGATTTTTGTATGAAGAGTTCGATTGAAACAACTTACGTGCTACCACCCCTGTCTGGCACTCAACTGGTT
The DNA here is from genome assembly GCA_949987705.1 of Thereva unica. Classification (NCBI taxonomy): domain Eukaryota; kingdom Metazoa; phylum Arthropoda; class Insecta; order Diptera; family Therevidae; genus Thereva; species Thereva unica. The sequence continues at coordinate 16,262,206 of OX465283.1, read as the reverse complement.
GGGTCTTATTCGCTTCTTCCAAGCCACTGCCTCGGGTCAATTCTATCACGCCGCCAAAACGAAGTACTGCCGCCGCCCTGGCTACAATCTACAAATCCTACATTCGGCCCCGCCTTAAATACAACTCGGGCAGGCGACCCAAAACCCACTTGAAGGTGCAAAATCCTGCCCTCAAATTCATTGGTGATGGTCCCTTTCGCTCCGCCATCGACAACTGTAGGAATGTAGCAGCCCTCTCTATACTTTATCGCTATTACCACAGCGACTGTTCCACTGAAATTGAGGACCTCTTGCCTGCACGGCAATATTTTTCCCACAACACAAGACTAGCCCTCTCGGCTCAACTCAACTTCGCTTATAAATAGAACAACTCGACTGTGGAATAATTTCCCGCAGTCAGTATTTCCGAACTCGTACAACACCTTAGAGTTAAAACGTAAGGTTCATGGACATTTTCTTCTACACCCTCCAGACTCCCTCTAACCTTTCCTATTCTCCTCTATTCTTCAAACCAAGCTTACTACTAAACATTGTACCATTACCCGAACGACATGACCGACTGGAAGTATAAAGGGTACCTAAGCTTGATTTTTCAATATAAAAAAAGACATTCCTTTAATATACAGAATTATTTAAGCAGAACTAAAATAAAATTTTATATATTTAGGTTGCTTTGCAAAAACATGACATTGAGAGGATAGCAAATGCGGTCGTTGGAACTACCGAAAATGTTAAGGACGCTAATGAGCAAATAAAGCAGGCGATTCAACGGAATGCTGGATTACGAGTATGGGCGCTATTTTTCTTGTTGGTTATGTCTTTTACGTTGCTATTTTTAGACTGGTATAACGATTAGATGACCAGTCTTTATATTAATGTTATTTCCATTTTTTTTATTTATAATACAATAAACAATATAAAAAGCAATTAGAATCTGGCTGAGGCTGGCGAAGTTTAGATTTACTATTTATTTGTCAATTACTCCCAAGTTAATAAAAACCTTGGTGTTGATTTCACAGGTTCCCTTTCAAGAACTACACCAGATCATAAAGCAATTTATTCAAATTTCTGACGTATAGGCCAAGGTTAAGCAGATCAGATCAGTTCGATACGACGACAATGACTTCTTGTCTTCGCCGACACGGATGCTGAAGCAATGGACATCTTATACGACTTTTCCCGCATCGCCTGGGTTAAAAATCAAAGCGGAAAAGACCAAAGTGCTCACAACGGACGGTTCGAAAGCTGAGCGGACACTGATCGAAGAAGAAATACAAAAACGTTGACTACGGTGGTTTGGACAGGTTTCTCGATTGGATGATAAACGCTTGTGACGTAAACTTCTCTGGGGAGACTGTTCGGCAAACTGGAGAATTCAGCGATCGGTACCGAAGAAAACTGGCCAAAGAATATCGAGGGCGACTTAAAAAATCAACGATTATAAGTTACCGAGGCTCGAGACGTCGCCAAAAATCGTCAAGAATTGAAAGGAATCGTGAATAGAGGCTACCTGGTAGCCAAGCGGCAGTCAGAGCGAAGTCTACAATTGTTTTTTATTCGTACATAATTTTAATTAAATTTTAATAATTTTTTAATATAAATGAAAAGCACTTATATAAAAAAAGAACACCCACCCGTTTCACCCATTAGAACGAAACTCTTTTATGAAAAATCACCGACCGATAAGGACTAAGGTTAAAACAAAACTTGAAAGATTACAAATTTTTTGCCACCGCCGAGCTGTCGTTTTAAAACCCAAAAGGGGAAAATAGTTCCCACGCTGGCGTCACGGTAAAGACGTTATCTTAAACACCGACCGCGACGCCTTTTCGCGGTGTAACCGTTTTCAGAAAATGTCTGCTGATAAGGTTGTGGGTTTCGTTTGATTTTTTATACAACACCAGAAATAATAATTAGCTGGGGCCGAAGTAAATCTCCACTACCGAGGCTTACAAAAAATTTTACAGCGCTTGACTCTATACACAACAGCATAATTTACCCCACCCTTTTTTATGCATAACCTTAGAACCTCCGCGAGAGCCGAGGCGATTACATAGCTTTAGGGCTCGCGGGTGGCAGCATTACAATAATTCTTTATCTAATTCCCGTATTGGGATCCTTACATTCACACGCCTACATTCACATCATGAATAAACTCATCCGCACATTATCATTCTTTATTCATTTGATTCCTCCAGCCACCAGTGCCTTGTACTGGCTCTGGAAGCCTGGGGTGGAAGCACGTAAGTTGTTTCAATCGACCTCTTCATACAAAAATTCAAGTGTTACAAAAATATTTGTATGGAGAGGTCGATTGAAACAACTTACGTGCTTCCACCCCTGCTCTCTATTTGAAGGGCCGAATCGCGTGCAGGAGCTTTGCATTCAGTCCATCGGCTCGTTCGTATAACACACGTTTATCCCGCGCCCGACCCTAAACGTGGTAAATAAAAGGTATTCCTTCTCTGTCTTGATCATTCCTAATACATCTAGCCATGGCAATGTTTCGGGTGGTTATATCCTGCCCGTCTTGTCGTGTCATAGTAGCCTGGGCCTGTACTCCCGAAGACGAGACGATTAAGAAACGAAACGAAATAACGTGACGAGACGAAAATATATTCCCTACTCCTGAAGACGATAATCTCGTACTGCCTTGCGTTTGTATTTTTTGACCTATTATGCAAAATAAAATATAGCTATCAAAATAATTAACAATCTCAACTTACATTTTAACCTCAAAACCGCTGACATACAACAAGCAATAACGTCGAACGAAGACGATTACAAATGTGTCATCGTTTATTTAGACTAAAACGAGACGATATCGTCTTCGCAGGTAGCATTTTGGCAAAACGGTTTCGTTTTCGTTTCGTCTTCGGGAGTACAGGCCCTGGTCTGAGGTAGCAAGCCCTAAAAATGAGAGGATTGTCGGTCTCACAACGTAATTTTGGATAAATCTGATAATGAAATTGTCTATCCTCATGGGTGCGGCTAAGGTATTTATTAAAAAAGAGCCTCTTCGCCATTTGGAAAGCCTCACAAGGGTTTTGGTTATAGCAACACGCATGACTCTCAAGTTACATGTACTGATCCAGCCAAATCCCTAGGTACTTATCCTCGGCTTTCTTCTCTAGCGACTGTCCCGCATGGCTTCGAAAATGAAATGCTCGCCAGTTCTTCCTAACACCGCGTGGAGCTTCATTAAGATGGTTCCTAAAGAGGATCGTTTCGCATTTTCCATGATTGATTTTCAATTTCCAGTCATCCCCATATCGCTCGATTTTATCGAAATCATGTTGTAGTAGCGTCTGGATTTTGTCAACCTTCGGTCCTGTCCTGTATAGAACAAGGTCGACCGCGAAAGCCAAGGCGTTCGGTAGGAATCCAACTATATCGCTTATTAGATGTTAAAGAGCACCGGCAAATTCACTGCTCCTTTTTAAAATCCGTTTTTTATTTCTAAGACTTTTGAGGTAAGGTTCCCACTTTTGACGAGAATTTTTTTCCCTGGCAGCATGTTGTAGATTGTGTGAAGCAGGGAATCGTTCTTCCCATACATGCTTAGCTTTACTAGTAGTCCTTCGACCCATACAGAGTCAAAGGCCTTCTCTTAGTCAACCAGGAATGCTCCCGTACATTGTCTCTTGGCAAAGTTCCAGTGTATATCGGACCCCAATTTTGCGCAAGCATGGATAGTGCCATATTCCGGCCGAAGCATATTATCTTAAGCCAAAGCTCACTCCGAGCAGTACTGTAAAGTTCTTTCTGTCGGACCAGAAGGGTGACAAGCGAAAGTAAAAAGAAACACAAGCACCTGGAAAATTAAATTTGTTTTTTTATTATCATAAAAATTATAAAAAAGAACGCATGAAATAAATTTTTGCAATCATTTAACTTGTAACGAAATTCACATTAATAATTAATATTTAGCTTTGCTAAATAATTTAACAAACACCAGTTTCTGAAATTGTTTACCACTTTATACGAGAACAGTTCAACAAGCAAATATTCGAGAGACTTATATTTGCAAAATATCTCCAACAGCCTTAATGATGTGTCGGGAAGAGATGCCGAACATATCAATAAGAACAGTTGGTGGTCCGGAACGTGGAACTTCAGTAACTCCTAAATGCTTTACGACAAAGTTTCTCTCTTCAGCAACAGCACCAATAACAGCTTCCCCTAAACCGCCCTCTCTGTTAAAGAAAGAATTTTTGAATTTATATATAACTCAAGATTTACAATAACAAGCTTACTTGTAGTGGTCTTCCACAACAACAATACGACCTTCACAAGCTCTACCATGCTCAATGATGAGGTTGCGATCGATTGGTTTCACAGTGAAGGGATCAATCACACGAACATGAACTCCAGATTTTTCAAGTTCAGCAGCAGCAGTCAATGCTTCATAAAGTGTAATTCCAGCACCAATTAGCAAGACTTGATCTTTTGGTGATTGCTTAACAACCTTTCCCTTTCCAACATAGAATTTCTCATCGTTTTGATAAATAACAGCAGTATTAGGCCTTGATGTTCGGATGAAGCAAACACCTTTAGTATTGGCGGCCAATTCAACGGCGCGTTCGCAACTAACAGCATCTGATGGGTAAAATACAGTACTGCCAGGAATTGTACGGAACAAAGCGATATCTTCGAGACCCATTTGGCTAGGTCCATCCTCACCAATACTGACGCCACAATGAGATCCAACAAAGTTCGCATTAGTTTGCGAAATGGCACCCATACGAATTTGATCGAAGGCGCGAGTGAAGAATGTGGCGAAGGTCGAAGCGAAGGGGATTGTGCGGTCTCTGCAAGCGGTTCCGATTGCTACTCCAACCAAATTTTGCTCGGCAATAAAGCATTCAATGTAGCGATCGGGGAATGCTTTCTTCAATTTTTCAGAGAATGTCGAGTTCTTCGTGTCACCATCCATGGCGATTACTCGAGGATTGCTAACTGCAATTTTTGCAAGAGCTGTTCCGTAAGCTAAGCGTGTGGCAACAGCCTCTCCAAGCTTGTATGAGGGTGGTGAAGCTAAAGTAACATTTGTGATATCAACAACAGGTGCGGTATCTTTAGTTGGTGCCTGTGGCTTCAAGGTAAGTGCACCCTTATTCTTAATCAAGCCTTGAAGATATTGGATCGTCTCTTCAGCCTTGTCCCCTAATGGTTTACCGTGCCAGTTTTCGAGGTCCTCAATTTTGGGAAAGTATTTTCCCTTAAAGGTCTTGCAAATTATTGCTGTTGGCCTGTTTTTAGTGTTTGCGGCTTCGTAGAAGGCCTTGCACAATTCTTCAACATCATGACCATCAACAACCAATGCATTAAATCCGAATGCATCTAAACGTTTCCTGTACACTTCCATTTGATGTTGAAGTGATGTTGGCTCAGATTGACCCAATCGGTTTACATCAAAGATAACGCATAAATTATCGAGTTTATAATGTCCAGCAAAATGTAGAGATTCCCAGATAGATCCTTCAGCAGATTCGCCATCTCCAACAAGTACGTAAGTCCTTAAAAAACAAAGAAATTGTCGTCAATAATCCTTAAGAGTCTATTAAAGCCTGTTGAATTTTACCTGTAGTCTGCATTATCCAAGTTCTTGCCAACGTATGCCATTCCACAAGCAACAGCTACACCTTGACCTAAAGAGCCAGTGCCAACATCGATGAAGTTCAATCTGGGTGTTGGATGACCCTCCAAGTCGCAATCGACTTTTCTTAGATTTTGTAGGTCACTTACAGGGAAGAGACCTGCTTCTGCCCAGGCTGCATATAGAATAGGTGCTGCATGCCCTTTTGATAGGATAAAACGGTCACTTGATGGGTCACGAGGGGCGGATATCTTGTAACGCATTGTATGGAAGAACAGCACCGACATTACTTCGGCAATTGAGGAACATGATGTTGGATGCCTAGAAAAATAATTATAGTTGTTAAGATTTTCTTCTTGATTCTTTAATGCACTAAGGCCTAAGTTTTGTGTGCTCGGTGTCCAGTCGTGTAAATCCAGCCTTTCTCTCTGTCGTATGACATATGTATGATCGTCATGCGGTGCAGATATGTGTTTTGGACTTAAATTGATAGCTCACTAGCTTAGCACGGGCCGCAATGGATTTAAATAAGAGCACACTTCACTTCCCTCATGCTCTTTTAATCCCTAATGTGGCAAAGGGATGAAGTTTCCCTACAGCGGACTCTATATTGCGTGAAAAAATTTGCGTATCGGAGTGTCCTTCGAGAATGCTGTGCATACCATACTACGCCCCATGATAAGAGCTTTTACGACCCGGAATATGCGAGGGAATAGTCCAAGACAACAACGGAATCCAGAGCCTTCATAGCTTGTGCCAGTCTGGACTCTCAAGTCTAATGAAAGATTCTCAGCACTCCCTCGTAAAAAAGGTGCATAAATAATTTTCTTGCCACTTCGATAGATTTGGGTTATTAGGGAAGTTTAAAAATAGCTTTACTGGTTTGGATTATATTAAAGGTTTCGGAATATATTAAATATGAAGCTGGAAAAGTGCAGTCAATACTGCAACAAATATTATTAGTAATAGCCAATATATTTTAGAAATTACTGCCTTGGAGCCATAAAATGAGATGAGACTACTGGAAGTTATTTTTAATGTGATTTTCCAGATAAGCCTTTAGCATTGAAAAATGCTAGGAATGATAACAAGGCACTATTAAAAAATAACGAAACCAAACCGCAGATAAGTAGTATATCCTGTGGGAACATAAAATTTTTTAATGCAATTTTGTTATAGAAATTATCAGCAAATTTTGGTTGTTAATATATTTTATCTAACTTTATTATGTCTACGCTGCATAAACAATGAATGAATGCTTATTACATCACAGTTTGCATTCTACGACCTCTACATAAAGACAATGACTAGCATTTATTTGAAACCATTAACAGCGGATACAAAGAATACTAGTTGTCCTATATTATACACCAGGTGTGCAACAGGTGAACACGTTTCAAACGAATTAGAATTTTAAAAAAAATGTGTAAAAATACGCCCCAAAATGCATTCACCTTTAATATATTCCAAAGTTAATCTGTTCTAGCGCGACAATCCGAAACAGCTTCTCTATTAACCTCCACAGTTCGGAGGAGTGTCGATGCAACAGATACAGGGTCGCCGCACTCTCACCGTCACTGGGGCCAACGCCGTCAGCATTATTAAATCACACATCTCTTGTGTGCGACCGACTGCTTCAGCCATAGAGTACACTCTCATATCTACCGTGATTACGTAAGTCATTTCCAATCAAAATATTAAAAGCGTGATTATTACCCCCCGATTGTAGAAGTGAAAAGCTAGGGGATCATGAACAGCTATTTACGTAGAAAAAAAACGAAATCGGATCATGGTACGGCTGTGGCAATATTGTAGCTAAACCGATGTGTCTGTTAGCGCGGCATATCAGGAGAGTTGAAATTTGCCGGCTTGTCGTGATAGCGCGTTCAAAGTAGCTTGCTTGCGCCTTCTCAATACTATACGAAGGTCAGCTAAGGTCGTTGCTGACTATGCTATCATCTATGGAAATTTATTTATTAAAAAAAAATATATTTTATCGATTTTTTCTTCGCCTATCCATCTAAAAAAAGTAGTCAAACAGAGTTGCACAAAGCACGTGGCCTGTTGAGTCAAGGCGGCGCTCCGAAAAGAAGTTAGAAAGCAACTAGTTAAGCACATCTGCACGTACCATCGATTCGTACTCCCACAGATAACCACTTAATCTACAAAGTAATCACTTTAAGCCATTAAAAAACAATATTTTCTACACCTCTACACGATGAATCGTATCGTAAAAAAATGAAATATCATTACCCGGATTTTGAAGCTTGTGTTGAAGTAATCGAGTGAATCCTTAACCGATGGGCGATGTCCTTCAGTTCTTGAACTGTTTTATTCTCTGGCTTATGATAGTTCGGCATTTTGGATATGATTGAAATTTACTCTTGAAACAGTAAAGAACTACTATAAAAAAAACTTATGCACACCGGTTTCTACGAAGCTAGGTTCTATTCCCCACGAAAGCCTCAAGAAAACTGAACTGAAATGAAGTTGTCATCGTTCTTTGCGGGTGAACACCATGGACAAGCTGGAAAACAGTTCACTGGAGTGGTGGGAATGCATAAATGGACGTTGAAATTTATGTTTCTGGTTTTTGCTGAATATGTGTGGTGGTGCGAGCGACGAGTGTAAAGTTTTGAGCTGGTTTTAAAAATGTTAATTTGCGGGGATTGGAAATAAATTAATATTTTATAGTAAATGTTAATTAAGGAAAGTTGCATGGCAGCATAACGTTGCATATTGTATGAAAGACGCCGTTGGACAATGTGAGGTTAAAATAATTTTAGTTGTAGGACAGTATTTAATGTTGATAATTTGTTAATTTTAATTGATCAATTTGTCAATTGTCCAATTTGTTGCAATGACTATACATAATTATATTACTTATAGATTTCTTCAGTAGCACTTTACGTTCTATCTTACTTTATTTACTTTCTCGAAGAGGCGCCTTTGCAGGCATTTGCGAACTACATATTTGGTCTACTGTGCCAACCCCATTATCGCAACATTATCGCAAATCTCCCTGGAAGCATGAAGGCGATGGAGTAGACTATGTTCTTGTCGCTGTGGCCGCACAATCACACAGACAGTTCTCCCTTGTTCCGGAAGTTGCTCCGTAGAGCCTCCCGGCACAATCAACTACCAGCCCTATTCTGCTTAAATAGTAATTAAACGAACACTGCCCCATCGGGAGATCCCATCTGTTGAAATTTAAAAGTTTGCCCACTTTCGATTTGTCGATTTTAATGAATCTTTTACACCTTGGACCGTGTTCCAGCTCAAGGGTAATCGAGCATTTTATAGAATACAAGTCATGGACGAAAAAATTGAAACTCTTTACTCATTTTGCTTCCTTTCGGAGACATTTCTAGTAGAGGAAACAAAAATGTAGTAGGGAATACGAAAACATTTCAGACTCTTAGTCCGATTCTCGCCAAACAGTCGAACGAATGTTAAATGGAAAGTGATAGTTCGAATCGAACCGAACCAAACGATTGCAGTCGATGACAGTTTACGATTGCTTTTAGATAGTCGAATGCTTGTGTTGTATTTATTTTATTAAACACAAACAACTTTGGTAAAAAACATTGCCATTAAATTTCCTTCGAAAAATTGGGTCCAGGTTTAATTCCTTGAGAATCGATGGGTAATTGAAGAGGCCTCCTTGTAGCAGACATGATTCTTGAAGGAAGTTTGTTGAATTGTACCCTCTTGTCCGGCATCGCGATGAGATTGAGTCAATGTATACTCGTATGAGTTTGATATTACCATACAGCTTTCTCTTTTTCTTTCCTTGGCGTCTCCTTTGCTCTTCTACTTTGGCCAAACTTTATAACATGTCTCCCTGTACCGATCTCGAATTCAAGGCTCGAATTGGGCTGTAGAGCCATCGAAAAAAAAAGACGGCCACCTGGATGTCCCACGGCAGGGTTTTGAACGAATAAACGGAGGGCAGCCAACTTTTTTGACTATGCTGCCTGTTCATATCCATCGAATCCCTCATGGCCTGGTATTATCTTCAGGTCAATTCTGTTAGTGGATGCAAGAACGTTTAGTGAATCAAGACATCTTTTTACATGCTTTGATTGCTTTATGTCTGCTCGACTGCCTGACACTATACAAATAGCTCTGCTATTTCTCTTTCACTTTAGACATTTATGGGTACAGGTCTCTATTGCCTATACCTCCACCTAATACACTCATTTCTTTTGCTTTGATCAACCTACATCTGCGCCTTGAAAAAGCTTCGGCTACTATTCCTTCGATTTTGGTTCCATCCATGCACCACAGTTGCCAACCTATTTGCGGGTTCAATTCTGCAGGTTGCCACCCTTGATACTTCTCGGTCGAGACCTTCAATTGAAAGTTGTATAAAACCGGCAGAAAGTCTGTGATTGTAAAGATGGACTCATTTTGTAACTCATTGAGTATACTTAGATGACTTATTAGATCTACAAGTTTCAACTTACTTGCCGCTGTTAGTCTAATGGCGCTACTGGGTGTTTTTTCTTTACCTCTACGTGTAGTGGGGGCATATAATAGCATTGTCCGTAACGTTGCAGTAGGACATGTATTAATCGCTGCTATGATCCCTAGATCATTTCAGTAAGTTTTTCAAGTATCTTCCTTCTTTTGGATCGTTGGACACCAAGCTAAAGCGTAGTTAGTATCTATTATCTGTAGTGATCCCTAAGTTATATGACTAGTTTTGTTTTTCGAGTGAGTATGGGAGCTTCAATGTTTAGTGTCCTTCTTCTGAGTTAAGCCAGCGAGATGCTTTGTTAGGGATACTTTTCTTATCCAGATCAGTCACTTTGATTTGGGCATTACTTTGTTACCGCTAAAATGAATTGGCTTAAGTTTTAGTTTTGTACAGTTGTTTTATAGGTGCTTCGAACTTAGAATGGGGCTACAATTCTTCCAAGAAAGCTACAGAAATTAGTTAAGAGCTCAAACCTGACCATGACGTGTACGACACGACGGACTGGCAGTACAGAGGATGACACCCGAGCTTAGACTTACACATTAAAAAAAGACGCTCAAAATGCATAGATTTTGTGTAAAATTTTATTTTTTAATTAATTTTTTATGATTAATATGAAATCAAAAAGATTATTTAAAATTCCCAACAGCCCTTAGATTCTTGATTGTGTTAGTTAACTTTCTTCATATTAGGTAATTATTTATTCATTATTTTTATATTTTATTTAGTATTGACTACTCAAAGAATCTAATCAAAATTTTCATTATACAATTGTACGAGAAGAGTTGTCTTCAGTTTGTCCTCTTTTTCCTCTTGCCATTTTCAATAGAAAAAACCTCGTTTCGGTAGGTATCAAAAAATGTTTTTACTATTTCTGGTAAATCTGGTGATCTACATAAAAATTTATGCCCATATCCATAAGATCCTGCAAATGAATGAAATTCTATCGGTCCCCATGAGCTGTTTCTAGTGTCGATGCCTGTTTTGTATAGTGAATACCCAAGATTGAATGGCACAACTAAATCATCTTCAGCATGTAGTATTAATATAGGTTGAGGAAATTCACTGATATGTTTATCCGATTCAAAACGAAGAGAATTTTGATACATTGAGTTTGGTACCATATAATCAAACCATGGCAGATGTACGAAGGGTTTTGCGAATTCATGTTTACGTATTTCGTCTTGCATATTAGTAAATGGACTTTCTAGCACAACTCCTTGTGGTCCAGGAATATTTTCTTTAGTTAATATAGATAGAAGATGAGTTGAAACACCTGTACCAAGTGAATGGCCCCAGATGAAGACTGGATTTGCAGTAGTGCTTAGAATATAGTTATAAACACCTAAAGCATCTTGTACGATACCTTCTTCGGTTGGTTGGACTCGATCAGAATCACCATATCCTCGATAATCTATTGTTAGGACGTGATAACCTAACTTTCGTAGCATTCCATAGAGCTCAATTCGAGGTCTGGAGCCCCTTGAGGCTGTATTCCCATGAAGATATAAAATAGTTCCCATGGCTAGAGAAAATGTTCTTTCGTAGAATTCTTGCTCATTACTTTCATCTACAGTGTGAAATTCAGATTTTATTGATCGCTCGATTGTTTCTGTGTCTGAATCATTACCATCTGATATGCCCGACATGTCTTCAAATATTTCTTCATCTATGTTAAGTTCGGCAGAGAATTTTTTCGCAATACACAGTGGCAAAATATGCCATACACCGATCCTTACCTTTTTATTTCCATTTTCTTTCTCATTAACCTCCACATAAAAATTCCGTGTTGCGTATAGCCCAACAGCGCTTGGTTTTGTGTAATCTATACCTCTGGGATAGTCGACAAAATTTAAAAATAACATGAAACGCTGCAGTCGTAAGGAATATTTGAAGACGATTGGTATAAGGACGAATAAAATTAAAAATGAAGTCAAGAATATCTTCAAGGTGCAGAGGAAGGTTATACATCCAGTTAACCAGGCTAGGATAAGAATTCCAGGAATTAAAGTTGGCCGCATTAATATAAATACTATTTGCATCTCCAATATATCCATTTTTTGATCTGTTACACTATTTCTTCATATATGTATATTCTTTTAAGATCTTGTCCAAAACTTTCTTTATTTCTTTTGCAAACTTTAACTTCCCTCGCTGCTTTTTCGCTTGTTGGTGCGGTTTTTATTCTTTATTTATATTTCATGCAGAGTTTTTCATTATCTTATCATATTAATAAAATTCTTCAAGGACATTAGTAAACGGATAATTTTACCCTCTAATTTAGTTTTTACACAAAAATTTAGCTTAATCCATGTTTAGTTTTTTATGTTTATTTCTTCATTAAAATTACGCATAAAAAGCGGTCTCACTTCTAACGAAATTCTGACAACTAAACGTAATATTTGATTGACGACAAAAATTTTCTTTTTTGGAACATAGTTAACATATCTAGAGGCTAATTCTAGTAGTAAGTTTAGAAATAGAATGGGTTCAGGTGAGGCTGGGGTTTGCTGCAAGAAGAGGGATTCAATCCCGCGTTTGAACTCGTCTGGTGATGAGTTCGGGAATAGTGATGGTGCAAGCTTGTAGCCCTAATAAGGCTTAACCAGGTGCCACTTGAGTCGTGACTTCACCAAGCGGGCGGTACACCTACTTGTTCGCCTAGAAGCCTGGTACTGCCCGCCAAACACCAAGCCTTTATATAATCTTGATTAAACCATGATTTAGAAGAGTGAGGAATGAACAAACACATTTCTGCCTTGAAAACGTAGAGAAAAGCAGAATTGGTGTTCTTACTATGGAAACACAAATCCCACTCAGCAATTTCTAAGAAACGAATAGGAATTTCAGTTTTCGTCCGAGCTACCGAAGTGAATATGCATGGGATGCATGTCGAGAACTTTCGTGGGATAATTCACATTTTCAAACAAATTATGTATTTCCACAAACTGCTCAGTCGCGTTGGCACAGCTAAGATTTGATCCACTTTTAATATGTTAAATAACAATAATATACCGAACATTTGTTAGCGTAGTAATAAGTCGTCGAACACCTTTTGAAATCTATAGTTCAATTATCTCCTATTCCACTGTAACGACATCTTGACTTATTCCCCTTTGATCCCTCATGACAAAGGCGGAAACAGTTGCCCTCTATAATGCCCTCTATGACCCAGACAACCCTAATAACAGCACCGTAGTTTAGGTTTGGAAGGCTCGGCTTTACTGATGGCCTTAAATCATAAGCATAGTTTAAAGTGCCACTCAATCATCTTAAGAAGCACTTAGACTTGCATTTACCATTAGAGATAGTGTATGTGGAAAACATCACTAAATACACACTTCTTAAATGGTTATCACTGCACATTATTCCTATTCATACCCTAACATTTCTTCTTTACTCAATCCTTATTTTTAGCTTTAAAGTAGGTTAAAGCGTTTCAAGTCCTCCATTTAAACAACTGATAAAACCAGTAGTAACTTTGACCATCGGATGACATGTGCCTTCGATAGCTCAGTTGGTAGAGCGGTGGACTGTAGTTGGTTGAATTTGGCAGAGATCCATAGGTCGCTGGTTCAAATCCGGCTCGAAGGAGTAGGTTGTGTTTTTTTTTAATTTTTTTTTACTATCCAAATATAAATTAAAAAGAAAAGTTTGTCGGCATCTTTATATTCACTTAAGATGTAGTGTTCGCCTACAAAATCTCCCGAAGCAGTATTCATATAGTTTTCCTGGTGGCGATGTACACGTGAATAGAAATGGGTCAACAGCAGACAATATCACCGATGCAGCAATGAAATGGAAACACGTTCTCTTCGTGGAATACAGACTATCGTTCCTTTTTCAACCCAACCAGTGTTTGCCACAATTGGAAGTGGTACCAATTGTAATTACGCTATATATTCAACAACCACAGGACCATGCTAAAATCTGTGAGAACAAAATGATCAACTTATAGGATATATGCCTCAACACCTAAAGTTTTTAAGATTGGCAACATATATATGGCCTTTCACCTTCATAGGGATCGACGATCAGAGAAACGATGGGGAGTGGAATTACCCCCTCATTATGAGCTCCTTCTGTATAATAGCTCTGAAGTACTTCATGAATGGAAGAGGCATTCCGGCTAAGGTCTATTCAGATATGAAGGTTCCTGTGCTGAAAATCGAGTCGTTACGACACGACAAGTTGTTTGAGTTTAAAAAAGTAACGAAAGAAAGAATCACGACTGTGAGTTCAGGGGCTTAAATTCAACTTAGTATTCCCACTTTTCACTTTAGGCCCTGTGCTGAAAGTCACTTTCTTCGACTTAAACGACTTGTCACGAACCACGACTCGACTTTCAGCACTGGGACCAAAGAAGCAAATAGACAACAATCAATACGCTATGGCATTAAACCAGCCCTATGACCCACATGCCATTGAACGACGAATCTAAAGAACCGTTGCTCCTAATCATTTGCTGCTGGGATCGACAAACGAGGTTAAACCCATCAGCATGTTCACGGGCGACTGTCTCGAAGTACCAAACGGCATGAGCACGTGAAACCCATACAAATTGGAAATGTCATAATAGTAACCATGGATCTTCTGAGAAACAAATCGCTTCAACGAGTCGTCATAGATGGGCTAATAAGTACAGATGGCATAATTCGACAAGCTACTACCGGTCAGAGCATGCACTAAAGTATACCGAAGGCCAGTGAGCAAATTCACAGTACTCAAAGTCAGCCTTGTGCTGAAAGTCGAGTCGTGTTTCGTGACAAGTTGCTTTAGTTGATGAAAAGTTTGACGACATGGCGACTCGACTTTAGGCACCGGGGCAGAAGCACCCATCAGAAGAGTGTCCTGTCTATGCCCTGGAAAAGCTTTCAGTGAAAGAAAAGCATAATTCTTACATTTTGGCTTGAACGACTACAGAAAGGACGAATTTTAAGATACCCTCGCCAACAAGATTCACGAAGTCTTAAGATTATGCACTGCACTTATCTCTTAGATTTGAACATAACTAAATGCTGATATTTTACGATGATTAGTGCTCTTCTATGGCGTTTGAGTGGCATAATTTAATCGCATTGTATTTTACTTTCCTTTTATTATTGCGTAATGAAAACCTCAAGCAAAAAAAGAAACGGGGAAAGCATTTTGATATCTATAGTTCAGTTCACTTTTCACATCTTTAAAAAAATATGCTCACAGCATTCCTTCGAGCCGGATTTGAACCAGCGACCTATGGATTTCTATTTATGTTATCACCATCTACAGTCCACCGCTCTACCAACTGAGCTATCGAAGGGATGTTATCTTCTTGTCAAATTTTTTAGAAATTTTTGTAGATTATAGTATTATTAAAAATATCAGAGGAAAATTGTGGTCAGAAACCACTCTCTCGACATCTCTATAATTCGCAAACGAGAGTATGTAAGATATGGAATAGTTTCTTCGCATTGTATATTAAGATTTCTGTTGGCATACCATCCGGACATGTAGTAACGGTTATAAGTTTTGAAAGAGGAGCACTTAATTACCTTCAGTCCTTAAAAAACTTTAAAACGCATGTATTTTATTTTTTTATTGCTAATATTTCGTTGATCCTCCATTATTTTGAACAGCTTCAAACAATCTATTTCCAAGTGCAAGTGCCAACCATGCTTTCCCACGTCTTGCTGTGCTAATGGGCGCGTTTTCTTGTAGAAGTGGTGGATACCTCTGTTCCTCGCAACATTTCATCGAAATTAATCTTTTGAACTTCCAAAAGTTCGATGTATCCTCCGGACTGCCCCTTACTCAACTCCGGCCTTTCCCTTTATTTTTTGATCGGCCCAGGTTGGACGCGTCACGTAAAATTGACCTACGACTCCGTTCTGTTGTCGCCCTAGCTTTGTACTACCAGTCTGTCATATCATTCAAGTCATGGTGCATAGTCTAGTAGTAAGTTTGATTTCAAGGATAGAAGAAAATAGGATAGGTTAGGGTCCTGGGTTTTTTTGCTTGAGAACATGATGATGACCTTACTCTTGAACTCGAGGATGTTATACGAGTTTATAATTTTAGTTGCCGTCGGTGTCATAACCATCGGAGTTAACGGGGACAGTCAGTCTTGTTGCAACGTGGTGCCTGCTTAAGACGATTCCCATTGAACGACCAGCACGGGTGTATCGAAGTTGGGGAATGGAGTACGGAAGACTTTCTAGTTGTCCGCCTTTCGGCTTTAGAATTATTTAAGTGGCACTCAACAAAAAAGAAATTCTCATGAAACCCGCAAATGACACAGAAATCAATAACAAAGCTCGACTTGTAACGGAACTTCTGTTGCGCGGGCTCAACCGCCACATTCTCAGGGATCTCTCCCGGCAATACATTTGCCGCAACCATCATCATCATAAATAGCTCCACAGCCTGTTATTGTCCTTGGCTTCCTGCAACATCCTCGTCCGTCCGTCCGTTCGTCGATCTTCTACGCTATCTGTATATCTCTTTTTTGGACGTCCCGTGCCTCTGTGTCCGTCTGGTCTCTTGTTCATACTAATTTTGTTATGCTGTCATCACTGCTACGTTCAACATGTCATGCCCATCGGATTCTGCTAGTTTTTATGATGTTTGGATCTTTATACAACTGATACAACTCGTGACTGTATCCTCCCCTCCAATCCTTGATTCCTGCATGTATAGTGCGCAGATTCACTCTAGGAGGTGTTCTTCTTTACTTATTAATGCCCAAGTTTCGGATCCATACAGTAGTATTGGCCTTATAAGGGTTCTGTTTAGTTTCATTGTAGTCCTCCTTGAAATGTTCCTTGTGTTTACGTAGCCCAAAGTAGCAACCATCAGAGTCAATAAAATTGGTCATCGTCAAAGTGTTATGCCTTTTGAGACGGGGCAAATTTCATCGACCGACAGATTTTGGCCGCAACATTTGCAGGTTCGAGATTCGAATGAGGGTAGGAGCAAGGGTACTTACTTGTGCCGTCCGTCGGTCGCGTGTGTTGTCTGTTAAAGGGCGAGGAAGCCTTGGCGTTTTTTATTGTTCAATTTTTTTGTCGCGTATTTTAGGGACCGGGCCAGCACACGTCCGCATCTCAAAATATTCAGTTCTTATCCAGATAAATTTTGACATTACCTTCGAAAAATGGCTTCTTACTTACACATTATATTTAAAACCCAACTAACTTCTATTACGAAACACTGGGCCCTATAAAAAAAATATATTTATTAGATTTTCATAAGTGTTACTTCATAACTGGTTACGCTTAATACATTAAAATATATAATAATAATAATAAATACAAACAATTACAGTCAAAACTCATATGGAAAGATTCAAGCATATTTTATGCAACTTCCACTTGAATCGATCTTAAGATTGACTTCTCACTATCATTTAAATGGCCAACAAACTCTGGGAAATGCTCATTATTGCTGAAATTTTGCAAGAATTTCATTAAATTCTCTTCCATATTAGTTTGAAAAATCGGATCCTTTAGAAGTTCCTGCATCAATTGATCATCATCGGCATTCTCATCTTCCTCATCAGTAAAATACAGATCAGATAAAAAGCGTGGCTTAGCAGGAGATTTATCACTAGTAGTATCCTCTTCATCATCTGTCCAATCTGATTCCTCATCGGCCAATTTGGCTTCCTTTAAGCTTCCGAGTTCATTAATAAGTATCTTAAAGATTTTAACTAATGCCGGTATTGTAACCCAGGTTTGATTGCCAGTGGATTGTGATCTAGTTCTAACTTTTAACGAATCTGATCCATCAAGATCTTTTATAGTTATGGAAGTAATGCGTGTATCTTGTGTGGTAATAGCATATTCAAACAATTTACAAAGTGCTGTTGTTGTAACTTTCCTTTCATATGCACCGAAAAATGAATTTTGACGTGGTAACCAGTTAGAGAAGACAAATTGTATAGCTGGTTCTCCCGTTGGTCCAGGCACTGTATTTAGAAAATTCAGAACTGCATCCATTTGTGTGAGGAACAAATGGGCAAATATCACTACGAGGTTCATTACAACTTTAAGGCATTCTACTAATTGCATTTTACTAATAACAGCTTTCAGAAGGAGATCTATGTTCTCGCCTAACATATTTCCAATTTTTGTTATTATTGTTATTACTAAGCGACCAATTTGACCAGCAGTTAGCTCGCTATTCATCGGATTCAGGAGCATTGTTGTCACCTGCATTATATAATTCAGGCCTTCTCCATTTTTATAGGAGCACACTTGTTCGGGGGATACAAATATAAATGCTCGGAGGCATTCTCCTCCACTTTGCATTATTGAATTATCATCAGTTCTTAAAATACAATGCACGGCAGCTGGGAAGGCGTTTTCTATTAAGTTCTCGCTTAATGGTGCCTGCGAGTATTTGATAATTGTTGTTAGAACATCAAGAGCTATGTCCTGCTTTGAGGCGTTTGCTTGCTCACCTTGCAGATTCAAAATGCTGATCTGTTTGTTTTTTTAGAAAATTAAATTTAAGTAAAATATTTTATTTAATTCAAAAAAAAATTCTTACCAAAGTTGGGATCATCTTTTCTTGTAAAGGCTGCAGGCAGAGCGGGTTTTGTGATAAGGCTCTCAGCATATCCTGTACAAGCTCTAGAATATAGGGATCTTCAGGATATTTTAAAAATATTGCGATTGTCAGCGGTATTATCTTAGAGTGGACTGTAGCAGCGAAATTATTGTCGAACTAATTTGAAATAGAAAAGAAGATTCATTTTTGATTAGATTAGATTATTTTAACAATTATTACCGAAACTATTATCGTGAGGGCTTCTAACAGCAATGCTAGAACAGTGCTTTTACATTCTCCTATAAGATCCATTATGCCATCAACAAATCCGTTGAGTTTTGATGTTATTAGAAGTTTACGATCATCTGCTGATTTGTGTAAATTTGTGACGAAGCCATAAATTGCCCTGTTGAAAAAAAAAGAATATTGTTACTCGTAATATCATGGTGGTGGTAGACATGAGCTGATCGGCCGAAAACAAAGGGACGAGAATGAAAGTAGCAAAAACCTAAAGCAACAAACAAAGCTGAGTGTAGGCCTCTGTGTTGAAACTCGTAATTCGACTGAAAACTCACTTTCTTCAGCTTGTCACAACACACGACTCAACTTTCAGCACAGGGGCCTTGGACTATGACCCAGGATATAGAGGAACCAGCCGATAGGTTTAAGAGAAAAGTTCTTGGGTGCAGTATTGGTCATAATACTGTTTCGTATAGGGGACGTTTCGTTTTTCTGTGCACAATTCTTGAATGCAGTATTTGGTTTGGGGCTATTATATCTTCCCTTTCTTCGTTTATTTTTGTAACTGTAGACCCAAGGTAAAATGTTTCATCGACTACTTCTAGGTTGTGTTCGTCAATAGTTTTGTTTCTTCCCATTCTGAATCTTCCAGCTCTGGATTGTTGCATCACCTTTGTTTTTTCTTCGTTGGTCTCCAAACCTATGTCCTTTGCCCCTCTTTTAGTTCGACATAAGCTTCTTTTGTAGCCCAAAAGAACCTTCCCACGATGTTATCTGCATCTGAATAACTAAGTAATTATACAGACTGTGTTGCTATTGATGTACTTTTCTGGATTGACGTTTTCCTTAATACCCATTCTAAAGCAAGGGTGAAGAGTATTAGTCCCATGCCCATCCCCTTATGTCCTTGCTGCATTTCAAACTCTTTTGTTACAACATGTTGGTGTCATACTTTCGCTAGTTTTTTTCCCTATAGGTTTTAGTTTTTGTTTCACAAGGATTATGAAGATTTTGTAGTTGGTGCAGAGGCGTGAAATGCCTCTGTAGTTTTTGCAGGTTAACTTATTTCCTTTCTTGTAAATTAGAAGTATAATCGTTTTCTTCCAGTCAGCTGATATAACTTCTTCCTCCCAGATGCTGCATATGAGTTCGTGTAAGGTTCGTAATAGTTGCAATCCTCCTTCCTTTATCAGCTGCTATTCCATTGGTCCCTGGCGATATGCAGGTTTTTGCCTTTTTACAGCTTCACAAATGCCTCTGTATGTGGATCCTCGTTTAGTATGGGAGTTGGATTCAGTAGGTTCCGAAAATAGTTTCTCGTTTATCCTATCAGGGTCTGCTAATAGGTTCCCATCTATGGTTTTGCAAATTTCCGTTCTTGGCTGAAACTTATTGGTGATCTGGCGAGTTCCTTTGTACGCATGTCTAATTCTCTCTTCCTGTTTCTGTAAGATCCCCCTGTTTAGATATATTCTCTTTTCTTCTTTCAGCAAATCTTATATGTGGTTTTTCTTTTTTGCTTGAAGACTTCCTTCTTGCTCTTATTGGCCTTGCGATGTATTCGCCGTGGCTCTGTTTTTTTTTCAATTGCCGCTCTACAGTCCTGATCAAACCAGTCAATTCTAGTCTGTCTGGGGTTTCAGCCTAATGTTTCTTCTGCTGCCCCTTTATGCTGTTTTTAATTTCCTCCTTCTTGTCGTTGCTGTTGGGCTGTTCTTCTGACTCTCTTAAATTTTATACGACAGCATGCTGGTACCGATTCTGCCCCTCCTCACTCTCTCGTCGAGTCTTTTTTTGGTCTTAAAACCAACAAGTAACGAAAAGATGAATTCGTTTCACTCCTGCTGAGAGCTCCACCATGCTGGATACGCTGTAATGCCCTGACTGCTTCTGCCCGTCAATAACCGATCGGCTGCGTCACAGAACCTGTAATGTTTGTGGCCTTTATTTTGCCTCTAAAAAAGCAGACCACAAGAATACTATTTCCTAGAAATCAACTCCTGCACACAAAGTCCCCATTAGGCGATGCGATTATAAAATTTGTAGACAAACCCTTAAGAGAATAATGAAAGAGATCAAATCAACTAGGTTAGGTTCAAATGGCTGCTCTCACACCAGGGAGCCCACTTAGGCACATCATTGGCTCATTGTGATGCCATTCTATTGCTGCGACAAAATTTCAGGCCGTTTCAAGCCATTTGGAGCTTTTTAATAAAACGACAGAAGTCAGGAACACCAATGTTTTTCACCTCATTCAATCCATCAAGGAAAAGTGAGTCAAGAAAACTCCCTCTTTTCCTCGCGAGGGCCGGGCATGTACAGAGAAGTTGAGAGACAATTTCTTCCTCATCCTCATTGCCACAACTTCTACATAGGTCGTTGTGGGTAAGTCCCAATCTTTCGGCGTGCAGGCAAAATGGACAATGACAAACTATTCTACATTTAAACAAAATCTTACCTTACAGCGCATATCTTCAATGCAATTGGCTTCTCCCTGGATAAACTATTAAGTGTAGCATCCAAAATCTCTTCCAACATTTGAGGATTATAAAGTGTCGACTTCGAGTAAGCACTTAATGTCCACAAGCATCGTCCAACCAAAATAGGAGAATTTTCATAATTCATCAAATTCCTAACATGAGTCAAATAATTCCGCAAATCAAACTTGTCTTCACTTTCCAAAATCAATTCTCTGAACGTATGCACAGCCACCATAGAAGCTTCATGTATTTTCCAAAAGTGCGCATTTCCAGCAGTCTTCTCAGCTTCAGCGACATTTAAGTGTCTTGTGAGGGCTTCGGATAATGCGGGTAGAACTTTTTCACCAAATTCTTCATTAAGGGCCTGTTAATTAGTCGGACTGTTAATTAGAAGAAAAAATGTATTTTAGATATGTGAATTTTAAATTACCGTTAAAACATCTTGGCCAGAAAGTCGCACAGTCAAATCTCCGCCCGAATCATCTTCATCTTCGACGAATTTCTCAGGATCCTCGTTCCAGATTTCAATTTGCTCTTCTGATACTTGGATGTAGACAATCATAATGTACACTAGATCGGTTAGAACGTTCTTGATGATGGAACGGAATTTTCCGCTGCCTATTATGCATTGGATGAATTCGAAGATCTGGATTATCATTGTTGTGAAATTTGTAATCTCATCATCTGAAAGTAGACTCCGCTTTACAATTGTTACTTAGGATATTGGGGATAAACATTTGTCTTACCATCATCATCGGTCGATGGAAAAGGATTAAGTTCGGAATCGTTGACTACGACCTTAACATACAGATCGGCGACTTGGGTAAGCAGTTGCCATATCGGTGGTAAGATCTGGTTCATGAAAGGATGAATATACTTTGGCATATTGTTGACCAAGAAAGTAAGTACTGAAAGAAGCAATTTGTGTAGATCTTTATAGAAAAACTTTACGTGAACTTACTTTTAACAATTTCCGTTTTCAATACAAAATTTGATGTGGCTCCGCTGTTAATCGACATATAGTGAATTAGTTTCTGCATGAAATTGGACAAAACCGAACTCATCATAACGGCTTGATCTTGCTTGTTGTTAATACTGTAACTTATAGACGCAAATAAAGGTTTCAAAATCTTAATGGCACAAGTTCGAGTTTTAACACTGTAAGTCTGCTCAGCTTCGAAGATCCTATATACTTCTGAGATGATAATAGGACCCAATTCCTTGATTTGTTTATCATCATAGGAGAAATCCACTAGAACCTGCATTGCACCGTGAATAGAATCGTCATTTCCTCCTAAGCATTTCACAATTATATCGAACAATTCAGTCCAAACTAGAGGCCAATCAAATGCGGCTATTGTAGAAATTGTATTTGCCACCGCTGACCGTATCTTGCTATTGGGATCATACAGTCCATTTGGCAGGATATTTCTTATGGTCTTCTTCGCCTGTTCTGGAGCCGGTGTGGACTTTATTTCTTGGCCTTCTCCCCAGTGTTCTTCCACATATCTTGTTAGCATGATGCAAGCTAATTGCCTAAGAGCCAACTCGAATGATTGGTTCATTATTAATTCGGCCAAATAAACGCCATATCCTATTTAGAAGTGAATTAGTATCAAAATATCAAGATATTACAAGAAATTCCTTTGTACCTTCTGTAAATTCCAGTTGCTTCATGCGAGCTTCCGCTGATGTTCTAACGCCGGTATCCGGGCTTAATATGTTCTGGAGCTCTGCGAATATGGCTTCTTTGATGGATTCCGCATTTTGATATGCTAGAGACATTTTCTGAGACATATTTAACGATGAAATCGCCTCACAAATCACAAAAGCATAAGAATTTAGACAAAAAGCTGCACCACGCGCGAAGCGTAAAAATGTAAGAAACTGTCAGATTGACAACGAATTTTAAAGGTTATTCTGTGGTGGGTTAATAGGAAGAAGTAGATATACCATCGAACTGCATTATCAGAATGTCTGGTAATTTTGTTTTGCAGTTTCACTGGATATTTCCGGCTGTTATAACGGTTATTTTATTAATGTAGGGCCTGTGTGTATTCCGCGACTAAAATTTAGTGTCGATAATACAGTATTTTGTCTTTTGGCGAGGAGACTTAGGGCGCTTTCAGTAATGCAGGATGCGTGCGCAAATGACTTATTCAGCAATTGTAAGTGAAAGCTTTCAATGACTGAATAAGTCAATTGCGCACGCATCCTGCATTACTGAAAGCGCCCTAAATTTTTTGACAGTTCACTAAATTGATGTTGAATTTTTTTCAAAATAGTTCATTACAACGGAAAAGTATGTATAGAGAAGTACCGTGTCTAAGCACCCTTCTTTCAAATTTTTGAGCTTCTCTTGCTGTTGTGGTTGAGATGGGCAACCAGATTGGCAATGCAGCAGTAGTATTTTTGTCCTGCTAAATAAGTTCTTTGAGTTAATCAGAGGTTTGAGATTTTCCACTGCTCCGTGAGTTAATTTTTATTTTTAGGTGTGGGTTCCACTTCAGCCTATGATGTAGGTTTACTCCTAGATATTTTATGCTAGTTTGCGACGTTAGTAATTTTTGATACACGCGCGCATTTCTATGCCCGTTATCGTATGGGTTTCTGATACAGATCAGTTCGCACTTCCTTGATTTCCTCCTTTCCTCGTTGTCGTCCCATCTGTATAAGAATTCTGTTATGAGATTTACGTGTTGTTGAAGAGTTTCTGTCGCTTTGAGAGGAGAAGCGTGTAAGGACCACACCATTGTATCATCTGCGTACTGGATGCAAGTGGAGGAACCCAGAGGACCCAGGAGGGAACCTTAAGGCATCCCTGTTTTGATCGCGAATGGTGTGGAGAGCATTTACCTTCTCTGATTTTCCTCATCGCTGACTCATGCAAGAGTAGCAGGGCGTGTTCCGTTGAGTGCTCCTTTACAGAGCCTAATTGGAATCCCGGAATGATATTGTTTTCTGTGCAGAAATCTTCTAGCCTTCTTAGTATGATTCCTTCGAGCATTTTTCCCAAGTTGGAGAGGTCTAAATTTTTAAAATCCAACATTAGCCTTTCTATGTGCGGTTCTATCTCCTGGTCAGTCCGGCTGTGTGTTTCTGGGCGACCCTCGTATTTAGGTTTCTTTCCAAGGTCTCTATTGAAATTTGACCAGTTAGTGTTTCTAAACGAGCGGAACATTGGCAGTGCTCTAGATTCGGGTTAAATGTCTGCTTGTATATGCAGAGCGACCCCAAGGTGGTCTGACGGGAATGCAAATGTGGTGCATCTGGTTCTGTTTGAACTTATTAAATTAGTAGAAACACGGTAGAAATCCATTTGGGACTATCCTCTTGGGAACGTCGTCAAAGTTTTTTGTCATGGCTTCAAGCCGACGAAGATTACAAGGGACATACATATATTGCTCCTAACAGTAGTTTGATTGGTCTGCCTTACCTGCTGTGCCCGTAAAAAGTTCCCTGTAGCTGAGCCTGTGTTTTGATCATCACTCCCAGCAATGACCTTCTCAACTACTTTAACCCTTTCTTCGGTTACGAGGGTACTTATTTCAATGGAGCAGTCATTGTCGTAAAAGCGATAAAATTTTGCAAGAGCTGCTACATTCCTACGATGGCTTAATGAGTCTATCGAGGAGCAATCACTAATAAGTTTGAGAGCGTGGTTTTGCTCCTTCTCCAGACACGCTAAGATGGTTCTTGGGGCAGCGGCCCAGATATATGAGTTGTATTCGAGACGGGGACGAATGTAGGACTTGTAGGTTATAGCTCTGGCGGACGGCTAAAAGAGGAATTTGCTTTTTTTGAGGAATCCCAGGAACGGTGATGGTTGTTTAGCAATTTGGAATATGTGGGTATTCCTGCGCAGATTTTCGGCCTAGGATATTTAGAGACGGTTCAACCGTTAAGGGTTCAGAGTAGGTCATTTATAAAAACTATGAAGAGAGCTGATGATAGAATTGAGCCCTGGGGAACACCTGTGGAGATGGTTGACCAGCATGAAAGGAAGCTCTTAATACAGTTTTTTAGAACAGAGGTTGGAGATTAGCCAACAAAGCAGGATGCCATATTCTGTCAGAAGCCGTGGAGATATCCAGATCAACTAGGCCAGATTCACCAAATCGGTGTAAGCTATGGTTGAGGTGCTCCGTTAGGCAAACAAGGAGGTCGGTCATCAATGCGCCGTTCTACAATCACTACTCCGATGTCGTTCGCGAACACGATTACAAACGCTCCCTTTTGGGAGGGGTCACTTTAGTATATCATTACACTTACACATGATAATATATAGAAGAGACCAGGTCAAATTGACCTGTACTATTTTGACGGTTTGTCTGAGGTGCAGTAAAGTGCCCAAAAACCCCTGGGGTGCACCTAACTTAATTAATGGTTTGACCTTTTGTCCGGGGTGGACCAAGCGCCAGAGTTCTACTGACTTCTTCTTCTATCGAGTGAAGGTGAACCGCGGCGGCATTTTGAACCTATTGTACTCTTTGCAGTCACATTTGTAGGCCAGACCGCTGGAGTAGTTTCAGTAATCTGCCTGAAGATTTATCGCTCAGACTTGTTTGATCAAACAAAATCACGCTGAAGGACAAAACCCTGCACCTCGTTTTCGTGGACCAGTGATTTAGAACATGAACGGTTGGCACATAGACTGCAGACCGCCCAAAAATAAACCAAAAACCAGGTTGGTTTTGGTGGGGAGGACAGGCTAGTATTTCTGAAGAAGGGTTGCTCGGATAGTGAGGTAGGCAACACCTCTATTGGACGAATGTCGTAGATCAAGACTCCTAGATCTTTAGGATGTCAAACTGGGTGACACCGGCTCAAAAGCGGGACCAGTGGAGAGGTTACTTGCGAGAAGCCAGCTTAAGTTATAGAGCCGAATAAGAAAGTAAGTAATGGAAGCTTGTTAAAGACTTTTTCAATGAATCTCATTTCCAAGTATCCAACAAACTTTATACATTCTAAACGGGGAACGGAACACGCTATTATCGTGCTCTCTGCATGAGGATTTCCGTTGAGAACAGACATACAATCACCCAATTACTTAAAGCTTAGTTGCAATTTAGTCTAAAAGAACTTTTGATTATAGGGCCCTGAAAAGTTGCCAGAGTAACAACTAATATTTAACAGATTCGCTCGTGCTACTGAGCACTAACACAGCACCCAGTGTCTCTATAATAGTGCAAAAGTATAGAGTGCGTCGGTGACACAAAGATTTAAAAGAACCTCGTTCCAAACATGCCCTTCGCGCAATTATGACAATTCCCATTTAAAACGGTCTCTGTAGCAACCATTAATTAAAAGTTACCCCAAAGGGTAGTTAACCACCGGTAAATAAATTAGCTCAACAGCTCGTTATTAGGTTAGAGCTCTTATCGGGGATGAATGCATGCCAGGAATTCGCCGCCCCTAGTGCCGCCACCACTAAGCGAGATATGTTTTTAACCTAATTAAAATTCGTTCATCCCGGCTATTACCTGGAAGGCTGTTCCTGTTCCTAGTGCCTCTTTGCCCGATGTGCAATTGTTGCACTTAACAGTGCGAGTACTCGCGCGCACAGCAATGATGCCTTATGAGCTTTTCTCACCTAACAATGGGCGTTAACGACAAGCCCCAACTACCTCTAGGCTAACGATAGTAGTATATTCCAGCTAATTCATCTACTTGCAGGGGCTTCCCACTTTCGACAAGGTGGAACGGCCAAATTCATTAGCACGAAATATGTATTCACTTCCGGAAGCAATAATAACTTCCGGGAGTTGTTTTGAAACTTGTACAAAGTTAGGAGCCGGTCAAACTTCTTCTTCAAGTTCGCTCCAATTCTCTCCTCCATTACAATTTTGCTTCTGCTCGGCATTATATATCCTGGGATACTGTGTGCTTGTTGCCCTGAAAAATACACTGGTGTGGAAACTTCCTTTTATGCTACAATTTTGTAAATTAAGTGTAATGTGTAAATTACAAGGATCAGGGAAATTTTATGGCATGTCTGAATATGTGTACCAATATACAAAAACATAATATCGTTTCGAGGTGAAATGTGATTACAAATGTGTGTGAGCTTTGCTTTTAGCTTGAAACTTTTGCATGCAAACTTTCCGTACCAACCGCCCGAGAGAATGTTTCTGATGTTGTATACAGCAAGGATTTGCAGGAGTTTTCTTAAAATAACACTTGTATGGTGTACCGTTTTATAAAATCTAAGGCGTAGAGGATAAACTTTACTTTTGGATACATTTAAATTCAACATTTTCTGCTTTTACGAGTACATAATTTTTTGTTTGCAAAAAAATTATGAAAATTCTTTTCAATTTTGTTTTAAGCGTTGTTTTGCATAAAGTTAAGCTTTCTTGTAGAACATTACTAATTTCTGCGTAGCACAAACTCCAAAACTTATTATTAAGACGCATTTTCTTTTTACTTTTTTGGGGAATGACGTATTTTTTAATTTTATCTCAAGCAATATCGCCATTTTGTATTCTTCTTCTTCTATTGGTTGGTTTCGCAATAGATGGCGTCAATTGCAAGAAAGTACCCCAATGATCGCGTCACGACTAATTGACAGTTCGAGCATACCCCACTGAGGGAATGTTATGAATACTAGGGCGCATCAGTCGCAAATGCGCTAAATAAATGATAATTATCGCACAAAGCTTGGCAGGATTAAAATAAATTAAGTCAAATGGACTGAACATTATAGTCCATTAATAATTGTAAAACAAGTTATCATAAGTTGAATTGTTTCTTTTGTAATTGTATTTGAAGTCGAATAAATGAAAGAAGAAGAAGACAGTTCGAGCATTAAGCCTAAAACAGAATGAATGCAGAAACTTCGACTTTGACTTCACCGTTGCAGTAAAGTCGACTTTGACGCATTTCGCTAACACATTCATTTCGGTAACTTCAAAGTCGATAATTTGACAGATAGTATTTACAATTGCGATAACAATTTAATAACATACCAGAAGTTATAAATTTTGAATAAATGGACCAATTTATTTTTATTGTATGTGGCCTTTACGTATATTACTTGCGAAAATTATATTTTTCATGCAATAAACTGAATCAATTTAAATTTTCTAATTTGGCTACAGTGACAAAATTGAAATATTATGTTGGTAGCTCTGCAACTTTTTCAGCAACTTTAAAAATTTTCAAAGTCCAAGTCGGCGCAAAGTTTACTGCAACGCTTACTGCATTGAATATGTTAACTGAACGTGAGTACTATAGAAAATGTATGAAGCTGTCAAAATGCAAAGTTGAAGTCGAAGTTTCTGCATTCATTCTGTTTTGGGCTTTACTTTCAGTGTATAAAATTGTTGCAGTTATTTGAAAGTTGTTTGCGTTTGAAAATGGAGAAAAATAGTGAAAAGTTGGGGTATATTTTTCAATATTATTACGACAAAGGGTAGAACGCAGGCTTGGGGAAAAATTATGGATATCAAAATCTGCTATGCGAAAATGTCTCGATCACTTCTGCTTCTTTAACGGCTCTACAACCGGGATGCGGTCCTGGCCTCTCGCAACTGTTCTCTCCACCGGTCCTGATTCTGAGCCGATGTCATCCAGTTTGGCATCCCTAAGCTCGGAGCGTCCTGGTTTACGCCATTCTTCCAGCGAAGGTTGGGTCTCTCTCGCTGTCGCACCCTATAGATCTTACCCGGTCACAGGATAGAAAAAAATAACAAAAATAACCAAATAAACAACACTAGCCGAATTTTTTCAATGAATAAAAAACAAAGTCAGAATAACCTTAGATGATAATACATATATAAAGTATAGCTACAATCCAAATATAGAAAAAATAATAAAAAAGTCAGTCTTGTGTACGAAAAATAGTCAATTTTGTTGATTCAGTCATTTTTTGATTGCAATTTTTTCAGTGTGCAAAAATGTAAGTTAATTTCAGTCGTTTGGTTAGTTTCAGGTTTTTATGTTTGCAAAAACTAGGTTTTGTTCGTTTGGTTTTTTTTTTGTTTTTCGGTTTGCAAAATATTGTTCCAGCTCTATTTTTTGAAATGCGGGCTGTTTTGGGGGGGTCATGACCCCCCTTGGATCCGCGCCTGTATGTGAGTACCAGTGGGACCATCGTATTATATAGTAAAAGTTTAGACGTTATGGTTAGATGTTTGGATTGAAAGAGCCTTGACAGACTATAGCAGGCTTTGTTGGCTTTTAGCAGTCGTACGCGTATTTCTGGTTCCATGCTATTGTCGGCTCCTACTATTGACAGAAATAGGTAAAGGATTGTACCACTTCAAACTAGTGTTCCTCTACATTGATTGGGGACCAATGTTAGGTGTTCTTGTAGACGAGGCCACCATGTACTTCGTTTTGCTTTCGTTAAACGTTTCGCAATCCTAGATTTCCTGCCGCTTACTCATTCTGAGTGAAAGCTTTTTGTACATGTTTTGCTGTTCTTCCAATGATGGCAATGTCGTCTGCATAAGCCAGTAATTGAGTGGACTTGTGGAGGATTATACCGCTTTATGTCACGCCCGAATCCCGGATCACTTTCTCCAACGCCAGGTTGAAAAGGAGGCAGACGATACCGTCCCCTTGTTGGAGTGCATTATAGATGTTGATTGGCCTGGACAGTGTTCCGAATTCCTTTACTTGGCTTGTCAGATTGGTCATGGTCAATCTGCAGTTGCTTGTCAGTTTGTTGTTGATGCCGAATTCTCTCATGGCTTTGTCAAGTTCTACTCAGGCTATGCTATTATAGGCGGTTTTAAAGTATATGAAGAGGTGTTGAATTGAGTTTTGAAACTAGACATTTTTCCATAGCCTGCGTCGAGGTGAAAATCTGATCAGTTGTTGATTTGCCTGGGCTGCAGCTACACCGATAACGGCCTATGATGTTTCTGACGTATGGGGATATCCTGTTTGTAGGATAGCGGAGAATATCTTATAAGCGATACTCAACAACGTTATATCGCGATAATTAGTGCACGTTGTGATATCTCCTTTTTTATGTACCAGGTCTAGCGGTCTAGCTCTCGTCGATGCTCGGCATATCATCCCCAGGACTTAAGGCGAGTTCTAATGCATGACCGTAGCTGTTTCTGGGCACTTCATTGCGTAGTGCCGCTGTGTTGATTCGAGCCTGATCAGCGGATGCCAAGCTTTTCAGCGTTGTAATGCGCTCTCGGAGCACCATACCAAGAAGATAGTGATCCGAGTCGAAGTTGGCACCTTGCTACGTTCGTACCGTCATCAGACCCTAAAGGCGGCGGTCTATCAACACATGGTCTATTTGGTTGCGAGTGGCTCCATCAGGAGATACCTAGGTGGCTTTATGGATATTTTTACTTACTGTTATCTCTATAACTCGCTGTCCATTGTCATTACTGTTTTCATGCAAGCTGTGGGTGTTATCATATTGCCTGTATACGGGCTCCCGGCCTATTTTGGCGTTAAGATCTTCCAGGATCTTTTTTCCATCATAACTGGGGCTCGCATGGTTGGTCATGCAAATCTTCGAGATATTTTATTTCAAAAGCCTATTCCGTAAAATTTAAAAACGGGTCCTCACTTTCAGGTTTTTCTTTCTACTGGGACCTGAGAATTATCAAAGGTTTGGCAACGGAGTAACCCCTCTATTGATGTATTTGCTTCCAGTAGATTTATTATTCTTTTACGTTATCGCTTAAACAAACAATATTTGGAGGTCCTCCACTTGTCTTATTCCGTTCAACGAAATTTTTCCTGCTTTTCGCCCTGGCGCTATGTTTTAGATTGTACCAAACCTATAAGAATTGAAAACTTTGAAAGTAACAATAATTGTATCCTTTAAATGTAAACTTTCCCATTTTCCCATACAGAAAGGTGTCATGCCCCATCATAATAAAACTGAATAACACATGTCTGTCAACTCCACACAAAAAATTGCAAACATATTAAAGGTGTTCTGTTCAGCCTATACTACTTCACAATTTCATAGACAACTTTAATCGCTTTTAACTCACAAAAACCCCATTTAAAATGGCACTAGAGCAAAAGGAATCAAATTAACCCAGCACAGCATGAAAAGTTTACACAACATTGATTAAGTTAATGTTTTTGACAATATTAAAATGTACATGCTATATCAGATTTCAGCCAGATACAAAATTCATCCATCCGCGAAAAAAATCTGTTCATTGTTATTTACGTTGTCAAATTTAGTAAACTCGCCGCTTTGTCAGTTCAGAAATGGCTTCGGGCAGCTGCATTCGGAGCATATTCGAAACATAATTTACAGTGCTACCGTTACATTATCGTTTTATGTTCAAGCTGGCGTAATTCATTAAGTATAAATGGCGCAAATTAATGCGAAATTTTGTGTACACTACCAAAGTTGCACGAAAAAATTCACATACACATATGGTGGCTGGTTCCGATGGTGGAATTGAAACAACAAAAACAACAAAAAAAAAAGAAATTCGCGCGGTGAAATATCCGGCAAAAATCGAAAATTAAAAACATGGCATGGGCTCAAAGCGAGCTGTGATTTCGGGGCAACCTTTTTTCACATAAACACGAATCAGATAATTGTACTGACAACTAAAGTCGAATGCCTCCAGGCATTAATTAAATACAATACGAAGGAAGATCTCGGTTTTAAACAAAAATTAAAATTAAATTTCGTTTTAGCTGAACATGGCGGATTTTTTTAGGAATTTTTATTAATACACCAACTAAGAATGTGGGAAAAAAGCAGATAAGCCCGGAACCACGTTCCATTCACCTTGAAACAGATAGAAAAATGTCTCCAAAGCATTCGATAGATAGACCGTAAGACCAAGCCTATGATACCATAGTGATTGTTGAGCTGTACACAGTCATGAGAATATTTCGGTATGGCGAATGAACTGACCGGACTAGGTAGGATGACCATTGCCAATATGGCAAACATTACCTTTTTCTTAATCTGTTTTGTTCTGTTCTCGAACAGCTTCCGTACAAACTCTTGGCCCCGATAATTATCAAGAACTAGCACAAACGGAAATTTTAAATTCGCCTTTTCTCACATACGTTTTTTAAGTTGAAAGTTGACAAAGTTGCCAAAGTTGACAAAGAAGATACACCGTCATTTTGTGTTGGCCGGCATTTTGAATTTGGAATGACCGGACACAGACAATAGTATTCTACTTGCCATACCCTTTCACTTGATACCCATACCGAGCGCATTGTAAAAAAATTTACTCTCGTTTTCTGTTGGCCGCCATTTTGTGCTATTTGTCGGGGATCTGGAAACACAATTTCAGAATTCGGAAGCCAATTTGGAACCGCCATCTTGATTTTTTTTAACAAAATTTTTCATTTTTATTCTGTCATATCTTTTGTCATCTTGTGTTGGCTCCCATTTTGAATTTGGAATGATGCTACACAGCTATTTGTATTCTACTTGCAATACTCTTTCATTTGGTAATCTAGAAACACAATGACAAAATTCAGCCGCCATCTTGATTTTTTTTTACAAAAATGTCATATGTCAACCTTAACTTAAAATATGTACACTCGTTCTTCTTTCGGTAAGATATCATCGGTCCAAAATGATGCAGTTACCACTTGGAGTGACTTACTAAAAAATGACGTCTTGAATTGATAGATAAAACAATTTAAATTGTAAATGACAGGAGCGTCATTTTTGTTCTAAAGAAGAAGGTCCTAACAACCTACCTCGTTTCTTTTTGCAGGGCTGTTCAAATCAAATTTTGGTTTCCTCCAACTTATCTTCAACAAACCGTTATCGGCAGGAAAGTTCCATAAGATGCGGAAAAAATCCTATCTCACTCCAATCCGACTACAGGGGTATTGCCATCTTATCAACAATTCAGTCACGATTCGACTTTCTTTGATAACAGACGTGCTTCCTACGTAGATCAATATTCTTCTAAAATTTAAAATAAAACTTTTTCGAAATGTCTCTAAAGCAGTGCGCGAAGTGTAGTATCACTTATCACTTTTTGATAAAAGTGTCAAATCATTACATAAGGCTGGTCCATGTGATTTAATTAAAAATTATAGAGGCATTGCTAAGCTCTTGCCATTACCCAAGTTTTTTGAAAGCTTAGTCAAAGATAAAATTTATTTTCATATCAAAGAAGCGATTTGTCATCAGCAACATGGTTTTGTATCTGGTAAATCGTCTTCTACAAATTTAATTCTTTTTAAAAATTTTGTCATCAACGAGATTGAGGATGGCTCACAAGTTGATGTTGTATCTACGGATTTTGTTAAGGCCTTCGATCGTGTTAATCTCTCACTTCTTAAAAAGAAACTTTTTTCCTTTGGCATTCATTCATCTCTTTTAAGATGGATAGACTCCTATCTCTCCAACAGGAAACAGCGTGTTAAAATTGATCCGTTTGAATCTCGCTTGATATATGTTAACTCCGGTGTACCCCAAGGAAGTCATTTGGGCCCACTTCTATTCCTAATTTTTATTAATGATATTGTAAGTATTTTTAAATTTTCAGAATGTCTTTTATATGCTGATGACCTTAAAATTTATAAATCGATCACAAGTTATCAGGATTGTCTTCAAATGCAATCTGATCTTGATAGACTTAGTGTTTGGTGTGCTAATAATGATTTATCCTTAAATCCGACCAAGTGTAATAGCTTCTCTTTCCATCGAATAGAAGTGGCGAGTTTGTTTTGAATATATTATTGACAATGTCGCGATTGCGCATCCATCTTTTATTAAAGATCTGGGCGTTGTTTTTGATTCAAAACTTAAGTGTAACCTTCATATTGATTATGTTATGTCTAAAGCCTATAAACTGCTTGGCTTTATTAAAAGGAATGCCACCGAATTTCGTGATTGTTATACGCTAAAGATTCTTTATGTGTCGCTTGTTCGTTCTGTTTTAGAATATGCTTCTGTTGTTTGGTGTCCGTATTTAGCGATTCATATTAAGCGTATTGAGTCCATTCAAAAAAATTTCACTCGCTATGCACTGCGCGCTTCTCGTTGGAATCATTCTCCTTCCTATTTTTCCAGATGCCTTCTTCTTGGCCTTCAAACGTTGCAGTCAAGAAGGAAAGTTTGTTGTATTATGTTTGTCAGGGATGTTTTATGTTGTAAGATTCGCTCGCCTGAACTCCTTGCCTTATTTAATATTCATGTTCCTGGTACGTCTTTAAGATATTATAATCTTTTACGTCTTCCTTTTCATAGAACATGCTATGGCCAGCATGATCCTATCGCTCACTGCTCTAGTGCTTTCAATAATGTCTATGACAGTATTGATATTTCTATCAATCGTGATATGTTCAAAAAGCTAGTGAATGGGTTATGTAGTTAAGATTGGCATAATTTACTTTTGACTTTCTTGTTTTTCTTTTCCTTATTTATAAAATATTAATTATTTTTGTTATTTTGTTGTTTTTATTATTATTATTATTTTTTTTCTAATTTATAAGATATTAATTATTTTTGTTTTTATTAATTATTTCTAGTCTGTAAGAATTGTTTTTCGGTAGACTAAATAAATAAATAAATAAATTACCAAGCTTCTCGGGAAACTTGTGTTTACGATAATCGACCCATGCCCATGAGCAGCAACATGGTTTCAGAAAGAGACGATCGACTACTACAAACCTTTTGGCTTTAGACCGAGTCGATCACGTTGTAGATCTTGGATACTAGACAATAAATTAAATTTCAACTTGCACTCCGATAATAATGCTGCCAGAGCCAAAAGCTTCTTGGCTTCATAGAGAGAAGAGCTCAAGAATGCTATAACGTTCGGGCCACAAAAACTATTTTCTGTTCGCACGTCTTCCCAATCCTGGAATATGCGTGTCCGATCTGGGACCATATATTTCAGGTAAATAGCGGTAGGCTGGAATCAGTAGAGAAGAAGTTTCTCCTCTTCGCTCTGAGAAACTTGCACGACCCTCGCGATTTTTGCTTACTGCCCTACATGGACAGACTCAAGAAGTTGGAACTCATGCCGCTGTCACAAAGGAGGCAAGTGCTTATCTCTTGCTTTACTTTGGACGTCCTAAACGATACTCTTAAGGTACAGTTCCTGTTCGATAGAATCAAGTTCGACATGATAGGCATACAAAGGAATACCCTCATCGGACAGAATACGCAAAGAACGAACCCGTCAACAAATATTGTATATGCTTCTCACCCAACAAGGCAAGCGGCGCTTTCATAGGTGCAAATGGTGCATTTGCACCGGGCGCAATTGGACGGGGCGCAATTTCAGAAATTAAGAATTAAAAAAATTAAAACTTGGAAAAAATATTGGGAAGTGTCCCCGTGACTTCATATTCATTTCTTAGAGGAATTTATTTTTATTAACACGATTGAGTTTGTCCCCAAACTCACGTGGATCAATTGGAAGAAAAAGCGCGGGAATTTTACTTCTCCTCATGCAGGAGTTTAACCGAGATTTTAGTTTCTACAATTTCATGAAATATATGTCCATATAAATTTTCACTCGAAAAGATTTCATTCAAAAAGGGAAGAAAAAGACCTTCGTCGTCGATGAGAGAAATCTGCAGTACATTTTAAAAATTCTGTAAAAAACACCAAACCCAAAGGATAGAAATGTTCTGATGGCGTTATATAGTGTATTGTTGTTTACTGTGATTGATATACTACTTCGGGGCGCTGTTGGAGCATTTGTAAATCTTGTTAAAAGAGGTAAATTAACGAAATGAGAACAAAATATCTTGTGGCGAGAATCACTCTTGTTTGTTCCCTTATATTCCGTCCATGAGGCAAAGTATTTGGCTGCGCATTCATTTTTCCCATAGAATTTTATTCAATTTTGATTGTGCAATCATAGTTGCGCAACTAAAAGTCTTTTTTTTTCTTATGATCATTTCATTGCGCTGATGGGGCGCAATATAGAATACTGCACCGGGCGCAAAAAAATAAGCGTCGGCTCTGTTTGAACTAATTTTGTTGACGGTGCTTACTTCTTTTTTAGAGCTTTGTGTCCAAAGACTGCTCGAAATCTAGAAAATTAATGTATAATGGTCACTTCATTTTATTGATTGTTCGACTATTAATATGAAGGCGTTTGAGTTAGGGATTTGTATGTTGCTCCCCAGTGATCTTCCAAACATTGACAATGCATCACCAGTTTCATGGACAAAAACAAGTCCTTCGTAAGTAAATTATCCTTTTTATATGGGTGTTTCTCTGTAAACTGGTAAATTTTTGCAAGAAATCTGTCCCAGTAACTTTTTTACGTGAATATGAAAAAAAAATATACAATTAAATAGATATCTATCTGGTGGATAATAAACAGTAAGGGACCCAAATATATTTGTTTTATTTTAGGACTTATTGAGTAAATTTAAAAAATTCATATGTCAGAGGACTGTTGCATATGTCAGAGGACTGTATATATAAGTGAAATGAGCATTTATTAGTAGTATATATACTTTAAAAACATTCCTCATGACGCATATATATAAAAATAAAACAGTCTTCTTTGGTAGTTCCAAGTTCTCTGTGTAGTTCCAAGTAAACTTGTGAACTTTTATTTCTTCCTTAGACACTTTCTTCTTTCTCGCGCCATGATTAAAAGATGGTTATAGACCTAAAACAAAGGCAAAAGTACAATAACAGTGCCCTAATTAAATGAAACAGTCTCCTGTTTCTGTATGTAGCGGGGGACTGTTGACGGGGACTGTTGGCAGGGGACTGTTTAATTTGTGTAATTGGTACGGTACCATAAAATTCCTTCATTATGACTTTATTTTGTTATATAGAAACAATATAAGCCATCTTATTTAAAACTATGCACAATAGAGAAAACTGGAACACTTTAAAAAAAGAAAAATAACACTTAGCAGAGGACTGTCGAATGTTGCGTACCGATACGCGCATGTGCCCCTCTAACTCTTGTAACATTAAACAAAATGAGGTATAGCTACTTTTGGGGTTAACAAAGCTAACTTCATGTCGTTCATGTTTCGTTACGCCCATTAACAAGTCTGTCTTTACTGTAGATGGCCTGATGCGTAACTCGAAACTTTGGCAGGGGACTGTTCATGAAATTCGGGGACCAACTTTAGGTTAAATTAAACTAATCAAAAAATAGTTTAAATAAATTGATATTAGAGTCTAATAGCATATCATTTCATATTGATTAGATTGTGTTATATAAGTTAATTGTTTTTAAAATATTAGTTCAATTAATGAACTCAATAGAAAATATTTTGGTTTGGGGACCGGCTAGGGGACTGTTTTTAGACCTAAAAAATACGTTATTGAAACCATATAGGTTTTTAAGTGAGATATTTTCTATATTGTATACTATAGTTTAGATAGTTATAAATTGAAATTTGCAGAAATATAAATATTTCTCACCATAGTTTACGTAATATTTGCCAAGGACAGCGATTTTACCACTTTGGTGAGAAACACCCATATGAGTAAAGGTTTACAAAACAATAAAGAATTATGGCTCCATCGATTCATTTTCTTCCTCGCACTTACTTTCAACCGCGCTTACCATAATGCAACCCCGAAAATTGCCTTTTATACCTTTTCCCACCCAGATTTGTCGATAAATTCCAGCCGTGTTACAACAGCGAAATTTTAATGTACAACATCACCTGTGTGTGTGTTGCTATTTCATCCATAGTCAATTTTCC
Source organism: Thereva unica (assembly GCA_949987705.1). Classification (NCBI taxonomy): domain Eukaryota; kingdom Metazoa; phylum Arthropoda; class Insecta; order Diptera; family Therevidae; genus Thereva; species Thereva unica. Next base: position 16,224,252 of record OX465283.1, on the reverse strand, counting down.
ATCCATATGGAGGAAAATGAAAAAAAAAAACTTTTACTGCCAAATAAATTTCCTTTGATGAATTTCCGTTATGTGCACTTGACACAAATCCAATTCATTTGGCGCCCCATCCCTAATCGGGGCCCGTGTCGATGCACAAAAGGTGGTGATTTTTTAATACATTAAAACCAACCATTTTTGGGGGAAAACTCATTACTTAATCGACTAAATGGTGCTTCGATTTTTCAACTTCACACGTTCCCAATTAAATTCGAGCGACATGAAATTAAAAAGCTTCGACGAAAATGGAAAATTCGCAATTTTTTTCGCGTATGGTATTTTTTGCCTCACGGTCTTCGTGAGCTGTATCTACTCTCCGAGCAGTTCGCGTCCTCCAGAGAACGCTGCATGGGCCCCACACAGTTGAGAACAGGACACGTAACACGGTAGAAATTTATTTTGAGGTTTAGTCCTCCTTTTTCATAGAGTTGGTGGGGGTTGAGTCCTTTTTTTTTTCAACGCCATGGTAGCAGCTCGTATATCACCGAGTCGGCCCTGTTATCAAATGGCGAGGGCATGGCAAGTTTTAAACTTTGCTCTCGGATGGATTGATGAACGCTGAAAACGCATCCAGGCCCCAAAGTTGCGCTGGGGACGACACTGCAGAGCCGAGAGGACTTCATTTTTTTTGGGGTATGTTCTGGCCGAAGAGGGGCCACTTTTTCCCGGGGAGGACAATTTGTTCATTATTCCGGATGAAATGTACTTTTAATTTCGTTAGCATATATCGGGATGTCGGTCTGTCACGGAATACGCCATTTCTGAATTACGAGTGGAATCCAATGAATAAATACACTGCCCAACATTGGTTTGTTGCTTAATGAATTGAAACTGCGGTCGAGTCCAATTATAGAGTTAACACATTGGGACAACAGCATAAATTTAACGGAACTGGAACGTTTTGCCATTTAAAAAAAAATTATAATAAGGCTTCAGATGGAAGGCAAATAATTGGTGCTTAGGGTAAACAAGCTGAGAGGTCAAATGGTTTGAATGAGATGAGCAGAACATTCAAATATTCTGAAATAAAACTTGAAGGAGCTCCTTATGCCTTTTAGTATCAGCGCCTTAACTTATCTCTATTACCTCCTTATCGACCAAATTTACAACTCGAATTTTACTATTATTTGTCGAATGTTTGGTTGTAGTCCTTTCATAACATCTGTGGAGTGGTCATTTCTCTCTAATACTTTTCGAGTCACCAATCAAACCGTTTTCGTCGTTTCCAGTTCTGGGACACACAGATGCCATGGTTTATTGGTTCTCAATATCCAGAGGTATCTTTAGGATTGACCCAGTATGTAGTTGTCTCAAGAAGCTTGAAGCCACCTGGTAATATACAGCCTAAGGTCCTTAAAAATGTGCCTCTTTCCTTTTTATTTCCTACTTTGAATAAAGTACTGCAGTGTAGGGAACCCGAGTAAAAATAAAATAAGGCCTTACAACGGGCGAACACCGACCGTGATTGAAACATTTGAAACAAATCACCGACGACGGCTGGCGAGCTCGTTTCTCTTGTGCATCGATAACACAGGCCTGCAAAAAACGGTTTTTTTTCTTTTCAATTTAATAGTCGTATTTTAAGTATTTTTTCGCGCTGAATCCGAATCCGTTGGCCAAATTGCCCTATCACGTCAGGATTTTGAGCAATCCTAACCTAAAAGTGCCAAAAAGCGTGTTTTTTGCACTTTTGCGCGTTAAATAGCTCAAAACTATGGAATGATAGGGCAAATCTGACAACGGGATCGTTTTCAGCATGCCAAAATCTATAGAAAACCATGTCGAAAGCGTGAAATTTGACAACACTTTTTTTGTAATACTGAAAAGAAAAAACGAGGTGCAACGATGATAACATGTCTTAATAAAAATCGTCGATTTCGCGCCAAGAAGTTCAGCGCGAAAAAATACTTAAAATACGACTATTAAATTGAAAAGAAAAAAACCTTGCAGGCCTGTGTAATTTAACGAAAATGATCAAGTTCCCATAAAACACATTCCAGATTACATTTGGCTCAGCTTCTGTTTTTGGCTCAAATTTGCTGTGTACAGCTCAGTTCTTGGCCCGTCAAGTTTCGGGGTTGGCCATTAAAAATTGTTAAAAACTCTACGGCCATCATAGGCCCCTTAAAAAGCCAAGCGGCCGGTGTTCGCCCGGTGTAAGGCGATTTTTTATTTTAAATCAGACAGTGGCAGAAAATGGGAATGGCAGATTCGTCTTTCTCGAGGCAATGCCTGCTGGTTGTCTTGTCAGCTTCGAACTTTCAGTATTCGGTATATGTCATTATAGTCTGATAGTCTTGGGAGCTATTTGTCAAACTGTGCGTGCTCTAATAGCCAGACATATCCCTGCCTCGTCAAGACATTCCCTTTTCAAATGCCTGCAAAGACGATGACCAGATACCCCCATTTTTAAGTTTGTAGTCGTGTGCAGACCCTAGGCCTACCACGGATTTGTCCTTCACAAAAGAAAATCAAAATTTGAACTAAACATTGCAAACAAGCCGTCCCAGGAGCTGCAAGGCAGTACTCCGGGCGTCAAGACGGGAGCTGGCCCGTCCGAGGGGTTGTGGGGCGGTGAGACTCCGGAAGTCCTACCTTAAATTCGTGCATGATCACTTACCTGAACGTGTGAGCCCCTCAACTGCAAGAGTACTCAGAGGAGAGAACGATGAGGATAACTAAAGACGAAAGTTCAGCTGACCGGGAACCATCTTCAGCCGCCGTGCCATATTAGCGTTCCTTTATCCGCACATCCTATTACCAATATCGAACAAGTAGAACACCTCACACAGGCAAATCTTTTTCTCACAAAAACGCAAGATTCTAACCAACAGGATTCATTACACCCTTTAACAACAGAATATTTAGCAGTTACAAACTCCAACTGCAGGTAATCAAGCTAATGGTAAATAACTTAAATGTACTTCAACCAACATGTGTGTACCTGTAAGGTACTCAAACCAAATACAATATGAAAGAGAATCAACAATTTCCAAAATTCTTATGTAAAGTATATCAATTGAACGAAGAGCTAAAGTGTGCTAAGTAAGAGTAGCATGGCAATGAAAAAATTAAAAATCAGTCTGGAAAAAACCCGCCTTGGTACCACGACGTTTTCTTTCTTACAATTAGACCTTTTTGGTTTCCCAACACGTACACCTGACCTGGCCTGCCGGCGGCCTGTAAGTAAATGGGGGTCTTTAGTGGAGGACCATGGTGCCCACGAAAGATTGGGTGAGATTCGGCTCAATCCCCTCCCCACTAAACTACTCACGTAATTAATGGACGAACCCTTATTACGGTAACTACACCGTCTGTGTAACCTTAGGCGAAAAAATTGTGGACACTTAGTAGTTCTAAGAATTCATCTACAAAAAGGTACCACAGGAGGGGAGATATAATAGGAGATATTTTGGTTAAGAGCACTTAATGTAATACCCCATAAAAAATTCAAAACAAAAAAAGAATAAAATTAAATATTAAATCTCTCTTCCTCAAAACCCCATTCAACAACAACACACACACAACCACACTCAGTTAATAAAAAGCTCAAATCCCATTTCGTTTGATTATGATAGCAATGACAAAGTAAAAGAGACCGAAAAAAAAACAAATAATCCCTTCAAGGACCCCCAAAAAAATCAAGGAACAAATCGTGAATATAAATTTAGTTTCACAAAAATATATAACAAACAAACTTGATTCCACTTCTCCACTTTGGTTGCGTGCTCTCGGTTGGTGTATCTATTTATGTCGAAATAGACACGTTTGTTTGTGTACATGTTTTTAGGCATCCTTTTGTAAAATAAAATAAAATTTATGAGAAACACAATTCGTATAGCCTTTGGCTAGATATTTTATCATATTACGAAAACAAGAAGACAATTTTCAATCAAAAAGCAAAATTCCCATAAGGTTTTTTTTTGTGGCTTTTGTTCAATTCACTGTGTGTGCGTGCGTGTGTGTGTGTGCGTTTTGTTGTCAAACAAAAAATAAGGAGGGATGAAATTCCTAGAAATTTACGATTGACATAAAGGGTTGACACAAAAGACATAGTCCCCAAGCGATATCCAGCAGCGTAAACGAGCAACCAAATTTACTTCATCCTTTCTTCCCCACCACCAGAAAAGAAAGTTTCGCCCTCCCCCCCGCTCTTTAGCCACCACAATTCCACCGTTCGTTTCCTGCAGATTTCGGTGTAAGCCAAACATTGCGCCGAAAATTTTCTTATACATTATTCCTTTGACATCTGCATACAACAGAACAACAGGACTACAAGGAGCAGAGCAAGGATTGAGATAAGAAGCCAACCCCAAACAGCAGCAGCCGCAACCCCGAAGATACCGCAAGCATTCAAGTTGCACGCCAGCACGAATAACGATCAACTCCTTAGCTTTGGCATGGCTTCTGCATATGTCAGTCATGGAGGGGGTGGAGACCAGACCCCTGCTCGTCCAGAGCCAGTAAATAACCCGCAACCAGAATACCAGATGAAGAGCTCCAACAAAAAGGATCTTGCACTGGGTGAGTCCGTATCCCTTCTAAAGAAAAACTTTTCTAAGGGTGTTCTACAACAAAAAGAAAATTCCAGCTAAGAACATTAACGACAAGGACTTACCAAGCGCTGCCCTGCTCTGGCTAAGGCGCTGGCATCCCCTTCAGTTCAGGGTTGAAAGTTCCTTAATCGCATTTATAACTCAGCTCCAAATCAGGACTTAAAAAACTACTAAAATAGTGGCATTGAGCGCCCTGCTGAAGGCAACAACGATTCCATTTTCTATCATGAGAGCTGGCCGCCCCACCGTGCGGCGCCCCACCACCGCGCGCCCCCCTCCAAGGGCCGGGGCTCAGTCACTATCAGATTATTTTCTTTTATTTCCCTCGCTGGACTTTTTGGACTTGAAGCCTCCTCTCATCCGAAAAAGTTAATGGAGAGCCGGAGTCCTTCAGTCCACAAGGAGCGTTCGGGGGCCCTTAATTCCATTTCGAAAAAGGAAACTTCCAATTAATTTTTAATGCTGCGCAAAATAAAAAAAAAAATACAGCAACAACACAAAATATAAAAAAACACACACAAACAAAAATTTTTAGCTTTGTAATTAGATGCCGTCTGAAGTGATCTTAATTATCTCGAATTTTACTTCTTTTTTCCCTTTTAAATTCGCGAGGGTAAATTTACCGGATGCTTAGCAAGTTTAACCCCCACCCCTCGGCCGCTGGGTGCACGGCGGCGGCGGGGGAGGGTAGGGTGCTGCTCGATGGTATTTGATAAGGAAATGTTTTGGATTTTGGACCAACAATTACACGATGGATGGTGTAAATATTTAATCGATCAAATTGGGGTTAATTGGGATGGAATGTTGGACTAGATTGGGTCAACAGAGCTCTCTTTCTCCAGCACTTAATTGAGCCGGCAATGTTCGCCGAAGTTCAATTCAATTTTCCTACGTTTTTCTTGATAAATGTCGGCTTTTGTTCGCTTTTTTTCCTTTGATTAAATGAAAAACTACTAAGCATTAATGTACAGGGTGCTTGTAATGCATGAAATAAAAAGTCGAAGCGGAGTAGGTCAATATGAATGCGAAGGGGGAAAGCTATTGAGTGTAGGTCAGGGTTGGTATTTTTAAAAAATAAATTTATAGTTCAAAATGAGCAGGCTCAGTTGTTCATCTACAACAAGGCAATATAAGAGCGAAAATATAGCTCTTTCTTACGGACATCATTTTGTCATAGTACGCTTCAGAAATTTTAATATTCTAGTACTGCACCTGTAATGAGGACCCTTGATTGGATGCTCGAAGAAGCCAACCTCAGATTCCTATCATAAAACCAAATTTGGAATATTTCTTAGACGTTAACGCAATGCCGTCAAAAACCTACAAGCCAATACCCAGGGCCTCAAGACTGAAGGAAAAAAACCCGCCCTGGTACCATAACGTGCTTTCTACAAAAGTTCGACTCACAAAGGAGGTAGGTCACAACCCATACAAAATTAGCTCAGGCCAGGCGCAAAAGAAAAGTATTTCAGATTATTCGTTATAACGAGTATTGAAATTCTGTATAGTTGCGTAACAACAAACGTAAACTCTACAAGCGACCCTGAAAGACGTTACCAACTGGAACGGGAATACTCCCAATTACAACGGGAGGTAAAGAGAAGTGTCCAGCGTGTTAAAAGGCAGCAGATAAATGAGCTCGCAGAAAAAGCGGAAAACGCGGCAAACACAGGCAACAGTAAGGTGCTGTACCAAATTACTAAACAGCTCACGGGAAAGCACCCTACTAAAAAGCATGCCGTTAAGAGTGCGGATGGAAGGCTGCTGTGCAGCGACGAGGAGCAGCTCCAAAGATGGAGAGATTACTTCTTCGCCGCCCTGAATGGTTCATTTACACAGGAACCTCAGGAAACCAGCAACAATGCACAGCCAATAAGAATCGCCACTCGGGCCCCATCCAAGACGGAAATAGTAACCGCAATTCATGCGATGGCCAATGGTAAAGCAGCTGGAAAAGATGGCATCCCGCCAGAATTGTTGAAAGCCGATTCAAGCCTCATAGCAGATGCGCTTCAGCCAATCCTGGAAATAGCATGGAACACCTGTACCTTTCCGGAGGATTGGACGCAAGGTATCATAGTCAAAATACCAAAAAAGGGGGACCTAACAATATGCGACAACTGCAGAGGCATCTGTTTACTATCTACTGTGGGCAAAATTTTGTCCCATATATTACTATCTAGGATAAGTGAGGCAGTAGACCGAACTCTTAGGAGGCAGCAGGCCGGATTCAGGAAAGGCCACTCATGTATTGATCATATCAATACCTTACGAATAATAGTGGCGCAGTCTACTGAATTCCGATCCCCCCTTTACCTTGCTTTCGTAGATTATGAGAAAGCGTTCGACTCGGTCAATAGAAGCTTTATATGGCAGGCACTACGGCGACGTGGACTGCCTGATAAAATAATAGAATTGATGAAAGCCCTATATAACAATTCCAAATGCAGAGTTCTCCATAATGGAAAATTATCCGACAGCTTCGAGGTGAGCTCAGGAGTATGACAAGGATGCCTACTCTCGCCTTTACTATTTCTTATAGTAATAAATGGCATCCTTGTCGGCGCTCTAGATAGTAGAACAGGCGGCATACAATGGGGTTTGTTAGACCGCCTTATGGATCTCAACTACGCAGATGATATCTGTTTGCTGGCCCACAGACACCAGGACCTCAAAAACATGATTAACAATTTGGCAACAGAAAGTAGTCCAGCAGGCTTAAGGCTAAATCCGACTAAAACTAAAGAAATGCGGATAAATGCAAACACCATTGAACGGACTGCGCTGAATAACCGTGACGTGGAACTGGTCGATAAATTTTGCTACCTCGGTAGTGTTGTTACCGAAATGGCGGTGCAGAAGAAGATGTCAGTTCCAGAATAAATAAAGCACGAGGCGCATATGCTTGCCTGTTCCGCATATGGAGATCAACGGAGATCTCAACTAACACCAAATTGCGGCTGTTCAACTCCAACGTCCGGCCAAGAAAGGATAGACGACCAAATCAGGCGAAGGAAATGGAATTGGGTTGGCCACACCTTGCGACGCGAAAACGAAAATCTAGCCAAACAGGAATCCGCAAGGCGTAGGAAGACCTAGAACAACGTGGAGGAGAACCCTACTAGCAGAAGCCGCAACAACTGGGAGATCCTGGTCGGAGCGATAATGGGTGATAGTATTTTCTTATATTGAGGTTAAAGATTTGTTGTCCAAATCCCGTTTAGTGTCATCTTGTAGACATGAAATTGCAGCTGTTTTGCTGCCGAATGATGTGTGCTAATGTCTGTGAACTTCTCTCATCGCGATGATTTGACAATGGTGGTTCTTAATACTCGGCTTCTAGAAGATCTAGTGCAGCGCTTCCCCATGTAGCAAATGACGGGCATTTCCTCATGAACACCTGAACTTGAAAAAAAATAACCTCAGTTCGCATACAATTCCCACATATTCAACTGAGAATAGACAAACCTCAGTTTACCCAACTGGTCTCGAATTGAAATTGAACGTAAAAGCTCGCTTAAGTAATCAACTGGAATAATGGAATGCAATTCCAGTGGGCTCTTGCACTTCTGACTTCTTGCGAAAAAGCAATAACAATTTCAAGCACGAACTGAGCATCAGCTGAACTTTAGCCGGTGAACTTATGCGAATTGAACTGAACTTTATTGAACTGAGGCCGCCATTTAGCTTTCGTTTAACTCATACAAAGCTGTAGTTTTTGTTGTTGCATTACTTCATATTCCAGACCGTGAAGGGTAGGCATACTCAATCGGCATCGGCGTAGTTATTACTCACATACCCACGCCGAAATGCTCAAATTTTTCGGCCTCCGGAGCCATGATTTTTCCTCAAGGAGGCTGAAATGAGGCATTCCTTATGACGAGGCGCAATGAGGCAAGGCGTTAGTTTCTTTGGGTCTTGGCTTTATAGGGCAATCCACACAGGGTCCACATAGAGTGGTCGGACTAGGCTCTCTTGGGGTGGTCGGTCTAGGCCTATCTGCACCTCATCTTATGCTAGTTGGGCATGGCCTCATAGCCAAAGTATTTAAAACAGTCAGCTGGTATTCAATTGACCGATTAACGTTTTAACGGTTACCTGTTCGGGTGCTCCCCACCCACAATGATTACGTTTCGTCGCCCCCACCTACTTCCACCTACTCCCAACCATTACTATCGCGAATGTGACATCGGGGCATCGAGAAACAACTCGCTGGAGTGCCTCCTAAAATGAGTTGAAACTCATCAACCAACCGATGACATGCACTCGGTGGAGCGGGGAAAGGGTAGGGAAGGCTTTGACAGGAGGAATCAGAAATGAAGAAATAGGGAAAGTTATGTAGGTGAGGAAAGTGCGAAGGCGAAGGAACTTGGTGCTGCCGGGACTCGAACCCGGGACCTCTGGGATGGTAGTCAGGCGCCTTACCATAGTGATAATCTATTAATGCACTAAGTAATCACGTCGGGGTCACCAGAATGTAAAACGTTAGGTATATGCGAAGTAAAAGGCTTAAGATTCTGACCAACAATCTGTTTTAGAATATCTCTTTTATACAAAAACTTTTTAAACTAGAAATTAAATTTAGTAAAAAAGTGCTCCCAACGAATCTGCAGCTGTCAGCATTAAAAACCTGGAAAATTATTACTTGAGTTTTCCACTCTAAGGGAAATTGGAGAAGTGCAAATAAAATGTTACCTTGAAGCGGAAATGTGAGGAGTTTTTGTGTCTGTGAGAATTAAATTGAAATAAAATTTGTGGAATTGCAGATTTGCTGGGAAATAATATTTTTTTTGTGATTCCTGTGTCTGTACGTTTTCAGAGTTCATGGTACAATCATGTCCCCCCAAGGGTCATCTACGAACTACAATGCGCTTAATCAAACATTCAACTTCGAACGACATGTTACAAAAACTAAAGTTAAAAATCAGTACAGGTTCTCGATCCATTTTCGTCGACCATCTCCAATTTTACGAAACAATTAAATATCCAACGATTGTTTACGTTTTTCTGTCCTCTCCAAATATATGCCATAAAATCCAGGAAAAAAGGACGAAAAGGAAAAAACCAAATCAATCTAAACAAACCTGATAACATAAAAAATTTACTTTTTACACCGGATCCATTTTGATTTCATGACTGAACAAGCTTGAGGCTAGCCAGATAATATTACACTTTCATATTTGCCCATCCGAGAAGCGGAAGAGGCAGCTTCCTGTCCAGAAGCATCCTAGCTGTGCCCCGAATACACCCCTGCCCCCGCGCCGTATATGGCAAGGCCAAGAGCAAACAGAGCCGCTGCTAAAAATTGGAAGACGTATTTGAAATATTACACAATATGATAGCATCCAGAGCATGCAGGATTCCCCGAATTTTGGAAATGGATATTTGACTACAATCATACGATTCGCCTGGCCCGCCCCCACCTTTTATAGACAACCGTTTCATATCGGCGGGCCCACGCAGGAGAACAACAACGGCAGGATCCAGCAGACTCGCACCAGCAGAATTTTATTTATTTGTGTTGGGGAAAATTTTGTTTACAACGTAATTGAAAATCTCCATTCAAGTAGATAGGATACACACAGGTCTAATCCAGTCCAGCTGTTGTGCTGCCGATCCGGCTCCGGAGCGCTGGCTCGTGCAAACACCATAAATATCGAAACTGTGCAAAAGTTTATATCCGTAAAATCTAATCCTCTAATAAACCCGTCATCCCTCCGTCGAGCGCTCCACTCTGGGTCAACTGCCTCAAGGAAACACAATGTCTGTGGAAATTCGTAATTGGTCCGAAATTAACCGCATTTGCCCTAAATTTTTGGCGATTGTGCGTTGGCATTTCCATCTCTGCTCGCGGATGCCTATCAATTAATATTGCATGAAGGAAGCGCTACACTAATTAGAAGAGCAGCCATTTTTGAGCAGTGCTGATGTTCATTAACCTGAAATGATATTAACATTGATTGCTGGCTTTAATTAGCCAAGTCTAATGATTCTCGAGAGGCAATTTTTCGAGTATTGGTATTAACCAGAAGAGCTATTCAGGAAGTGCTTTTAATTAGGTCTACATTTCCTGCCCCGGTTTTTATATAAACAAAGAAATAAAATTTTCATTCATTATTTTGGTTCAACAAAACTTAAATCATTATAAGGTGTCTGGATATACCTAATACCTTATCACTACTCTGCTTGTGGTGTAAATGTTATTTCTTAGATTTCAGAGTGTAAAATCATTGTTGCAGGTGATTCCAATGTTCACCAGTGTTTCTGGCAAAAACGTAAACATTACAGACCAAGGACCTCACCTTACTTTCTATCTAACTCGATACTCCCTTCTATCTAACTCGATACTCCCTCTGATATTGAATTAAGACTTAATCAGGAAAGAATTGCGTTTCGCTTAGTGCGAAATGCATGGCAGGCCTTACCATCACAAAACCCCAATCGTTACTTATCGCTTTGACTATGTGAAGTAATTGACTTGGTTTGGTATCTTAGGAGAGATGGTGCCTGATTACCAATCCCGAGGTCCGTGGCTCGAATCCATTTCGCGGTATGGTTCGCCGTCCATTAGACGAACAGTTTTTCAACCCAGGGGAGTAAGGAGGCTATCTTTCACAAAGATCGAGTGGGCTCTAGGTAGGGAAAGGCTATAATTGCATCGGAGGAAACCCAGAGGAAGGAGTTCGAGTTGAGCTGATAGTGGCAGATTAAAGCGGTCAGCGAGAACGATTTTTCTGAAGCAGTAAAGGAGCTATAGATACCGGCTGCAGGATGTGCAACTTCAGAATCGGTTCTACCACATGCCTCTAAATTAACTGTTCATGAGCACCGTCATAATTCGGAAAAGTCAGGGAGCTCGAGCCTAAACGGTTGGTCGGGTTGTCCAAGGAAAGTCGTATAACACCCTAGGGTCGAAGAACCTTCCGTTTGGTCGTGTCATCGCTGGACCAGGCTAGGAGAAGTTAAAACCAAGGAGCCTAAAGGTGTGCGATATAAAGCAGAAATGAGTGAGGTTAGCTAATAGGAAACTTGTACAAACTGCATTAGTAGTAACTATCTAGAAACGAAGTACTAATCATCCCAGAATTACTAGGTTCTATTATATTTGAGATTGTCTTTTGGAGGTAAATAAATATCATTCAGGCACAGTGTCGTACAGGCACTAGTTGGCAGCAGGGCCGGCGCTTCGATTTTTTGCGCCCGGTGCACTATGTCATATTGCGCTCCATAAGCTGTTCGTTTTTGAACCCAGTGAAAGACTATTTAAAGGGGCACAAACACTCGCTGGATGGGAGAAATTACGCACTGTAATAATGCAATAATGCACCATCATAATGCGTATAACATAAAAAGGATTCCATAGGAAGTTTCACATAGGTCAACATCCATCCAACCAAGCATCCAATCTCAGAAGAGAGTAGGAGAGGACGATTGGGTAGACATATTTTTAAACCTCGGATGACAAAGTACAAGAAAAGATATTGGGTAAATTTGTGTAATTTCTTGCACGCGTAAGAATAATTTCCATTTTTTTCCAAGTTTTATATTTTTTTTAAATTCTTAATTTCTGAAATTGCGCCCCCAACAAATTGCGCCCGGTGCAAGTGCACCATTCGCACCTATAGAAGCGCCGCCTCTGGTTGGCAGTTCAATGGAGTGAAAGTGGAAACACATGTTAATGCTCCAGAGAGTAATTCAAACCTTTCCTCTAAGCAGAAGATGGAGTTGATCAGAATGAGTACGGGAGGACGCCACATGGTGGACCACAATATCGAGACTGAATCCACACTCATTAAACAGTGTTAAACGACACTTAATCTGCAACACCTCCACATTTGTGTTCTTTGATGGCGTAAAAGTACTGGCAAACCCAATCCGACCCTAGACTTAAAAATATCCAAAACTTGGCCACATATTCCAAATCAGCAAAAGAGCATTCCAGTGGCTGTGATCGCTTAAGAGATGCAAATTCCTACTACAGCACCCTGGATGTAATATACATACAAATCGTTCATTTGGCCTTTCTAACTGTCTTATTTGGAGCGGGGCTCAAAAACTACCTTAGACTAGCAGTAAATTGAAAGTACAAAAAGGACTTTAAAATAGTTTGTAGTGACGCCATTCGTTACATCATCGACACTTGAGCCACAGAATGTAGTAGCGATACCGAAATTCCCATTATTCCCGAAACATAAGGTTTATCCGCTCGACCATTATGCTCGGAGAATATCCATTCCACGCACAGTGCAGGCTAGGAATTCGTTCCTGTGGAACAATCTCTCGTAGTCACCCTAGACTGCTCGTAACCTGAAACCTCTTCTATCCTTCGAGCTAACCTTCCTATTAGACATTGCATCATAAAGTGACCAATGTGTAGTACAATAAGTGATTCCTCAGCATTTTTTTCTTGTTTGAGGTACTGGATCCAAAGGTACTGCGGCCATTAATCTGGCCTATTGTACTACACCCTTATAACTGATATTTGCATTTCAAATTGTCGAGCCCTGTGAACGTTCTCAGCTTAAAAATCTCTGCCAATCTGATTTTCGAATATCCCGAAAAGCTGTGATACTGCATCTTAAAATCACAACCGACATTAGGAATTACTAAGATGGAAACCAAGTCTGTTATCTTGCTCTACTAGACTTTTACAAGGCTTTTGATAACCTTGACCACTTCCTACTTCTCGAAAAACTCCACACGCAGCTTAGTTTCCCCTCGTCTGCTCTCAAGCTTATGCATAGCTTCTTAAATAACCGTTCGCAATAGGTTATGTTGCATGATCGTGCTTCAACCTCAACCATCCTCTGCTGTGGCGCTCCACAAGGTTCAATTATTCGCCCTCTTTTATTCAGTATATTCATTAATGGCTTTCCTGCAATAGTAAATAACTCCAAAATCCATATGTACACCGATGATGTCCAACTGTATCTCCCTATGCCTAAGGATCAATTGGTGTTAGGAGTGCGGAAAATTTCCCAGTACTTACAAAACGTTTTTCTATGGGCTTCGGTCAATACTTAGCGAGGAAGAAGTATATAGAATGTTGTGCTGCTTAAAAACCGACAAGGGACCAGGAGCAGATTACATTAGGCCGATTGATCTTAAACTGAACGCATTGCATCTAACTTTAATAGTTAAAACAATTATCAATCGAAGCATAAGACAAAGTTGTGTTCCCAGTCTATTAAAAACGTCGATAATCCGACCAGTATACAAAGGGGGAGTGAAAGATCGCATTGAAAACTACAGTCCTATCGCAATACTGCCTATAGTAGAGAAGTGCTTGGAGGAAATTATAGTACGAAGAATAACAGATTTCATACAAAAGCACAGAATCCTACAACCAAACCAATATGGTTTCCAGAAAAATAAAAGCACTGGGCTACTTTTGGGAGAACTCGCCAATGTGGTAAACGAAGGCCTAAACAAAAACCACCACGTTCTTGTCATGTTTTTAGACTTTAGGAAGGCCTTCGACACATTGAGTCACAAGAAGATGATTGAAGATCTTAACCGGATTGGAATAAGAGGGATCCTAGCAAAGTGGATAGAAAATTACCTGTCAGAAAGGACGATAAAGGTAAAAATAAAAAAAAACATACTAAGCGATGAAAAACAGAGTCTGCATGGAGTACCCCAAGGTTCAAAGCTGGGACCGATACTCTTCGTTGTATTCACAAACGAACTTCTGCGATTATTAAAAAGAAGTACAGTCTCTGCATACGCAGATGACTTGGCAATTATTGTTAAGCATAAGTGCATTAGCATAGCGGCTTCGATAATGCAGGTCGAATTCGATAGCGTTTCCAGATGGTGCCACGACCAAGGACTGGTGATAAATGCTATAAAAACTAAACTGTTGCACATACGTATGCCCCACCAACCCGAAGTTCCCATCCGCATATATCATCAGAATGAAGGCTGCCCAACAGCATCGAAAAGTGGTCCAATTGAATTAGTCAAGACTATGAAGTATCTAGGAATTATAATTGATGAACACTTCCTATGGCAGGAGCATGTTAATAAGATACGGGGGCAGCTTAAGTGTGCCGTTTTCGCTATGGTGTACCTCAAAAGATACACTAGCTTTGAGGTGCAGAAGCAAGTGTACCTTTCACCAGCAGAATCCCGTTTAAGATTAGGAATATTAGCATGGGGAAATGCGTCGAAAACACACATCGATAAGATATTACATCTTCAGCATCGATTATTAAAAATTATAAATACTAATCATTCTAATTAAAAGGTCCTAGATGTTAACGGTATCTCTAAGATGGCACTACTTCTACATTACTATGATGATCGGCGCTTCCAACAAAAAATACGCCATAACCAGAATACTAGAAGACGTGCTCGAGGACTGCTGGAGATGCCAGAAACTTACAATGTCTATGGGAGAAGCATCCAAGCTACGCCTTGCCAGAATTTATGAATGAACTACCAGCTGAACTCAAAAATATTGTTAATTCTAAAAAACCTAAAAAATATATAAAACTCTATTTTCTCAACTCTCACTATGTCGCTTAATATTAAAACTAGTAATTTGCAAAATAAGTTAAAGTTCCTAAATCGATGTAGTCAATGTACACTGAATTAAAAATTTAATATAATTTGTTTGCCAATAATTTGAAATAACCGAAAAAATCTCTCTAAAACCATTATAAAATACCTAATCACCTGCAGATAAGCATACGCTTCGCAGGTAACTTAAATATTGTAAAGTTTCCTGAGAAAAGTAAATAAATAAATAAATCGCTTATCACTCAATCCAGGAAAATCGCAATATCTGTATCAATATCTTACGTTACAAAAATTTGGTGGCAGCGGTGGGATTTTAAAAAAATTATATAAATATAAAATCAAAAACAAAATTTGTAATAAAAAGGAAAATAAAAGAACGAACTCATGCAAGAGAAGAAAGGAAAGTTACTGTGAAGCCTTCTTTGCCCATCGAGCTTCTTTTTGTATCCAGCTTTGTGTAAGTGGTTCAAAACAGTTTTGTGATCAACGCCTAGTTTCATACCAAAAATTGTCGCAGCTGACATGTCTATCTTGCTTTTTCAAGAATTTCATAAGCTTTTTCAGTGATTGGACGACCAGAGCACTCATCTTTCATATTAAAATTACCAGAACTAAAGCTGTCGTACCATTTTCGGCCAGCATATTTTGTTAAAGTGTCTTCACCGTACACAGAATACATTTTTTCACAAGCCTGCACAGTGTTTTTCCCTTTGTCGTAATAATATTTCAAAATATACCGCGAAACTTTTCACTATTTTTCTCGATTTTTAAACGTACAACTTTCCAATTACTACCCCAATCGATGTTTTTACCTTGGAAATATTACTCGAAATTTTACTTTTCAAACAAGGCTTTAGTGGTGTCGCTACGATCAGTGGTTCGTGAGTTATTTGCAATTGAAGCCATCTATCTAGAAAACGAACTTCCTCCCATACCTAATAGGGCCTGTTTATATATGGGTTGCAAAAAGCGTTTATTTCAAATAAAACTCACCATTTTCCGTGCCACTTGCCGTAATCCATTCCAGCGACAATCAATGAAGGTATTTGCCTAACTATAGAAATTTCCAACCATAATTGACATCAAACAGGATCAACTATTTCCTTTGACTTTAAGAGAACTTTCCATACAAATTAATGAACCACTCCACAAGGAATTTCCCCCAAAAATAGAAAGCACTAGCAACAAAATCTCTCAATGGCACTAAATTAAATTAAAACCATTAAAATCCCAAGGACGAGGAGCATGCCAGCAACAAGGAGTTGATACCATGTATCGAATTCAAAGACTTTCGCAAAGAATTCGACAAGAATTTCTCATACGAATATGCCAAGTATTTTCTGGCCCTCCCCGAAGTTTTGGATGAGTAGAAATTTCCTCTTTTTTGCTGTTTTTTTTTCTGGTAAATTCAGTTCCTTGTAGTCCTGCCACAGTCGTTTTGTGAGTGGTGTATGTAGTGGTAGTGTTGTTTTCTACCCGGGAGCGTTGCTGTTGGAGAAGTCAAACTTTGTTTCCTTCATGCATTTTAAAAGCTAAGCACGAAATTCACGAAATTGTCAAATGCTTATCACGCCTTAAAATTGGTCTGGTCGGAACCACTTAATGTGGTGGTAGCTTGTTGTAGAATTTCCTTGTCATTCGGCAAAGGACTAGAAGGACTTACTGGAAGACTCTACTCTGCCGCTACAGCAGGGATGGTCGATAGATGGATGTTAGATAGGACCCAGCTAGAAATTAACTTTGGGGTGGGCCGCTTTGAAGTTATGGAAAACTTTTCGGCACTGACAATCAGTTTTATAATAGTTCTCTCGGAAAGTTCTCCATTTTGGAAACCATCATAATGAAAATTAAGTGGCTTAAAATTATAAATGGATTTTCGCTTCCTAGTTCCGCCGCCGCCCTTTCTCGACAGATGGATGATAGAGCATGTCGTGTCGTCTACGGGTGTTTTGTACTTTATTCAATTTTAATAGCATTAACGCCCGTCGGTTTTGGGCTGTGTAATACTCTTGTTTATAAAGTTGTGGGTCTTGTCTTTCGAGTTTGTCCAACATCACAGAAAACCCACCCTTAAATGGTTTTTATACCATCTACCCAACTTTGTGTGAGTGTGTGTGTGATACATCAATCAATTTTACGAAAAACAAAGTGGACATCTCACAAAAACTTCAAAGCATTTTTTTTCATGCCCAAGTTACGAAGAACATAATCAAAAACCCTTTGAACATTTCCTCCAAAAAAAATAAAGGCTTGAACTGACTTCAGGTTCGCTGATAAAAGGTAACAAAGGGCCACTGGTTGGTACCACACATATACATAAAAAAAATGTATCGTTTTTTTCGGGAGGTAAAAAATCCTGGGAAATGTTGGTACATGTTTGCAGCCGAAATGAGGAATCCTTTGAGGTCCTGTTTGCAGTCAGCCTCTAGGGAATATCGGAACAAATACCAATGTCGGTCGGAGGTTTGTATTCGGCCTGTAAATCAATCCTTGATAGGCAGAAATTTATTGCATTTTAGCTAATTTCTAGCTTGGAATTTTCTCTACACAAAACTAGATTGGATTACCGGATACTGTGCCCCCGGTTTAATAAATCATTTTAATTATGGTAAATTTTTGTTATTATTAAAATTATTTATTGATTTTTCGAGCTGACTAAATATTGCCGAAATACGGGAGGTAATAAAATTAAAACAAAAAATAAACAATCAACTAATTTCAAATAATAGGCTTTAGGATGTTTTGTGTGTCGGAAATGTTTTAATAGCTTTATTAACGTTGAGATAAAATTAGGTTTAGTTAGAGTTAGGTTTGGTTAGGTTAGGTTAGTATCCAAAAAATTTTACATGCCACATTCTTCATTCATTGTATTATGAGGTATAGGCATCACAGCCATTTAGAGCTACTGTAGTCTAGTACACCATAAGAGCATTAACCTGCCAGAAGATCTGTCGTGCGAAGTCCCACCAAACCTCGAAAATCTGCTTTGAGTCCCCTGATCTCTCAATCCTAAATACATATGTGTTAATTAGAACCGCATTGTCCAGTAGAAAAGCCAATAAGTATCCTCAGATCTTTCCTTTTGCATCTTAACAATTTCCAACACAGAAAAAAACCGGTTGGAGGTGACCAAACTAGATGTGAATCTTCAGCATTCGATGTATCTCACCAAAGTCCGATCGATCGCCCAAGGTCCTCTTACCAAAATATTGAGTGGCCCAATTATCCCATCCGGACCTATGGACACAATGCCACACCTCGGTTCAGTAAATGGGTTCGCTTTTTCGTTGCCTTCGAAGCCTTAGTCAAACAAGTCCGCATTGACAATACCCAACCCAAAGCTAGTTTGGATTTCGCCCTACGAGACTTTTCCGTTCTGATATCCCTAAAATATGCAACCTCTGTCTGAAAGACAGTGCCACTCTGAATACTTGCCTCGTCGTTGGAGTGACCGTGTACCATAAAAGTCTACAGAAGTATCTTTCGATGAACCTTACGTATGAGCTCTAAGGTGTTGTACGAGTTTGGAAATACTGACTGCGGGAGGTTATTACACAGTCGAGTTGTTCTATTCATAAACGAATTCCTAGACCGTATTGTGCGCGAAAGGGGGAGCTGTAGGGACATTAGGGTCAGCCGAGCGAGCTAGTCTCGTCCTTGCTGCAAACAATTGGTCATATGGTCATTCGTTCTTAAACTCAATGCAGCCAACACGACTTACCTGTCACGTTGAAACGACTTCTGTGCTGCCACCCTTGGTCCAATGCTATTAAGCCGGGTTGTGATGTTTATCAGAAGCCTTAATATGTGTGTGTATACAGCAATATAAAGAAAGTACCGAGAATCGATATTTTAAAAAGCGCATTGAAATTGGCCCAGTTAGTTTTACTGCGCAGTTTATCACGTCTGACGTCATGTCTGAGCGATAAACTGTGCAGTTGTGCAGTTTTGAACTATTTTCACTTGGTACTCAGACCTAAGCTTCTGGACCCTCTTTTGCTCCGATAAACTGCGCAGTTTAGACAGTTCGCATAGTTCAGTTCTCTCAGTTCCGTCTATTTTCTATTATTAAAAAAATGTACTCAAGTCAACAATACTGACGAGACTGGGCAAACAAACTGACGAGTCCGCACATTTTTAGTTCAGTTTATCGTACAGTTTTTTGCATAGCTCAACTTCGCAGTTAAAATTGAAACTGTGTGGGCCGCTGATTATCGAAATTATTTTTGCAATTTAAGTTGGCGCAACTGTCCTCTGTACTCACGAGTTTGAGCGTCACTTGTCAATTAATGCTTTTACGGGGCGCGGTTTTTGGAATCGACTTTAGTTCTCGCCTCGGATTCACTTTTATTCGGTCCCTGCCCAGTTAGTTGGCGCCATTCTAAAACTTGTTGATTGGTTTGCATATTAAACTCGTAAGCCCCAGTTGCAATGTGTCTTATAATAATAAAAAATAAAATCTCTGAAAAATGGAAAAGCGTCGATAACAAATTAATTGATATTGCTATTTATTAATGGACAATTCATGTACAAAGACAGAGTCTTACAAATAGTACACTATTCTACTATAGGCATGAATACAAAATCAAAAAGTGTTAATAATGAAGCTAAAAATTACTGGAGACTACATTACAATAAAGCACATAAGAAATGAATAAAAAAAATTAGAAAGAATAAATAAAATAAATAAAAAAATTAGAAAAAGAAAACGGAAAAACAGAAAGAAGAAGAATAAAGTAAGAAACTAATTAAAATGATAAAAATTATATAAAAAAGCAAAACAAAGGCATGTGATGTGTGGATAAGTGGGCAGATGCTAGACTTCGGAGAAGTGAGTAGTAATAAATTTTCTGAATCTGTTAGCGGAAGCAGCTGATTGGATTATTTGGGGCAAGGAATTCCATATTCTCACAATATGAACGAAGTAAGAACTTTCGAGAACTTTGAAGTTGAATTTCGGAAGTGCTATCATTTTATGTCTTGTACTTCGGAGTAGCTTAATGAATTCTCTGAGGTAGGCAGGTTCGCCGCTATTAAGAATTTTATAAAAAAAGAGTAGGTTATTCTTAACTAGATGATTTGTTAAAGAGCAATTCAAGATACTGAAACGATATTGAGCAATGTGATCAAATCGTCTTAGCTTATAAGCAAATCGAATGCAATCATTGTACGCGATCTCAAGCTTTTTTCCACACAGGCAATCCAATTTAGGAAAAATGATTGAACCGTGAGTAAAATGGGGCAACAGCAAAATTTTAATTAGATTACATCGCAAGCTAGTCGGCAAGATATCAGCGAATAACCAAAGTCTACGGATACTGGCGTAGATAGTTCTCAGTTTGGCGTTAACATGGTCACAGCAGGTCATTGTTGAATTCAAAATTACCCCTAAGTTTCGCGCGCGCTGAACATACGGTATAGGACTATTTCCTAGGAAAACCCCAGGAAAATAAGATAAATCCAGCGGGTTTCTGTATATTACTAAGGCCTGAGATTTTTTAGGGTTAAGTTTCAATTTGTTTTCAAGAGCCCAGTTCAGAACACGCATTAAGTCATCGTTAAGTCTCCATACAATCTTCGATAAGTCCTAACGGTCGATTTAAGTAAATCTGTACGTCATCTGCGTATAAGTGAATCAGACAGTGCTTAACTACAGTGGGGAGGTCATTTATAAATAGGCTGAATAGTAAGGGGCCAAGGATGGATCCTTGGGGAACGCCAGATTTTAAGGAAGCTGGCTTTGAGCAGCAGTCCCCGATTTTAACTCTCTGGGAACGTGATTTTAAGAACGCATACATTAATTTTAGCGCTGGTTTGCTGAAGTTAAAGTAGTACGCTAATTTTCTCAACAGCAAGTCATGATCGACGCTATCAAAGGCCTTGGAAAAATCCAGGAGCGCAAGAGCTACAGCTCCTTATCCATCGCAAAGCGAAAGTCAGAAGTGATCTTTAACAGCGCAGTGTCACAGCTGTGTGCAGGACGGAAACCCGATTGGTACGGACTTAAAAGATTGTTTTGGGTTAGATGGAGTCTAATTTGGGAGTCTATT
Source organism: Thereva unica (assembly GCA_949987705.1). NCBI lineage: Eukaryota > Metazoa > Arthropoda > Insecta > Diptera > Therevidae > Thereva > Thereva unica. The sequence continues at coordinate 16,203,083 of OX465283.1, read as the reverse complement.
ATTTTCTCGAGCGCTTTGGCCAGAAAGCAAAGAAGACTTATTGGCCTGAAGTCCCCGACAGATTTTGGAGTGGCGATCTTGGCAATAGGGATGACTAGCGCTTCTTTCCACGCTGTGGGAAAGACACTGAAAGTGAGACAGTGGTTGAAGATATCAGTTATAGGGTAAGCATAAACATAAGGGAGGATTAGTTTTATGAATTGTGGAGCAACTTCATCAGGACCAACAGCATTCGAGCGAATGGATAGTATCACCCTAGCAAGATCTATAACATCAATACAGCTGAAACTGAAGTCACTATCGAGATCACACTTAGCAGAGAATATTGCATCTAAATTTGGTGAGTCTGTTTCATCAACGTTTGAAATAGATGCAAAGTAACCATTCATGTCGTCAACATCATAGCTGCAGGAGATACTGGCATCTTTATGCGCACCTAGATTGCTCAGAGTATTACACAATTACAGCAGGGTTTTCATCAGGCAGTGAAGGGATGCCACGTATGACAACCTCATTCAGTAACCGCCGAGATGATCAAAGCCGGAGATGATGTCTTCTCACAACAACTTCACGTCCTCATAACACATATATCGCATTCGGATCGTGCCCCATCGTCGTCGAAGAAAGCGATCGTTGTGTCAATTTTGAAGAAAATCGGGAATGCTAGAATTATCGCGGTTGTATCCTTCTTTCGATCCTCGGCAAAGTATTTACGAAAATTATACAAACGACGCTACAGAAACATGGAGAGCAAGCGAGCCGTATAGAACAAGCGGGAGTTAGACCACATCGAGGATGCATTGATGAAATATTCGCTTTTCGTCAGCTAATGGAAGAAAGAATTCGTTGCAGCAAACAAACTGTCGTCGTTTTCATCGATTTCAAATCCGCTTTCGATTGCATCGATTGGAACAGCTTGTGAAGACATGTGCCATTGCAAATCATCGAACTTTTCCAAGCGTCGTACGATGACTCAACCAGCAGCGCTCGTATTCGAAGCGAGTTATCAGAGTTATCAAACAGGTGTCCGAAGAGGAGACACCGCTTCGCCACTTTGAAAATGCGTGAAACATTCGATGGACGACGGGGAGTTCGATACGACAACAACAACTTTGTAACCGGTTTGATGTTCGCCCACTATAGCGCCGTCTTCGCCGACATGGATGCCGAAGAAACGGACATTAAAAATCAATACAGAAAAGACCAAAGTGCTCAAAACGGACGGATCGAAAGCCGGTGTTCATCTAATTTCGACCCAAATTGAACGTGTTTGATGATGTGTCTACAATGTCACTACCAAGAAGATTTTGTCAAAGCTATAAACTGGAATGCAATTCTCAATCTGGCCTCTTATCGGTCATTGCACCGTGTTGAACTCCACGATTCCGACGGTTCCGGATATCCATTATCCATTATCACCTGATCTCTGCATGTTGTTGTAGTTAGGTCAATCCCTTTGGCGCATTATCTTGAAGCTCTTCATTTGGAGCCTGCTACTTGCAAAATCTTCTATACAGCTGTGATCCGGCCTCTTGCAACTGTTCGCTCCACCGATTCTGATTAGAGCGGAGATTGGGTTTCCCTCGCTGTCGCACCTCATAGGTCTTACCACAGAGTCTCTCTTTATTGATACAGTAGTAATTTCCCTTGCCATTGTCGTCGATGTTCCTGTAGCCTTAAAAGTGATTCTGTACCTTCTGGCCAAAAAATAGAACAACATATTTACTAACAATGTTGCCTAAAAGATACTGGCGAGATTAGCGATTTGGCTTTCGAAATCTGTACTGAACTTGAGTTTCGCTGCCGTGTTCTCAAATGTTCCCTCTACCCCTCTATTCTCTGTTATACAGAACACACTTTCTTGCTCGTACACTTAGGGGAGCCAACTGCTTACCAAGAACAGACGAAGCAGAACCTTACAAAGCCATGAGAGCTCTCTAGTAAACTGATACGATTATATAGGCTAAACGTTATCAATGTAGCAAGCCAAGTTTACATACTTGGACACGGATACCGGTAGTCTAGAAGGGCTTTGGTATTAAGGGGTCCGATTACATTACCAGAGGTCCGTGGTTCGCTTCGATGCAACGAAATGGTGCTTCATATTCCCTTATTCTCTCACCTAAATAATATACCTCTTTTGATAGCAACTCCCTGTATCCTCGTCTGTAATTGCCTATAAGTCAATTCAAACCGTTAAACCGTAAGCCGTCGTTGTGATCCTCTTGTTTTCCGACTACCTATCGTTATTCGACTTTTCGCTCTAAATAGAACAGTCAAAAGTGCAAAGTGGATTAATTACCTTGAAGCTTTTATCTTTCACATAAAAAACTGCTCAGACCAGTCGTCATTTCCTCTTCCACTTCCCAGACTCCCCTTAACCTGTCTTATATTTTCTCTATCCTTCGAGCTAAGCTTACTACCACTGACTGGTAGTACAAAAGGTAACACCTGAGCTTAGACACTAGTAAAACCCGTCATCTTTGTTAATAATAGCAGCGGACAATAGCATAGAACCAGTTATATGGATATGGTAACTAAAAGACAACAGTGGGTATTGGGACGGTTCGGCATGGGAACTAGGTCAAACTCCTAATCATGCTGATAGCACGAGTGCATGTGGTATCTGGATCCAATGCATCTTGAAACTAGTGATATTGTTAATGGATGAGAAGATAAAGCAAAAGAAAATAAAAGGCAGTTAAAGTAGTGTTACCCGTAAAATAAACTCTTTAACAATCTGATTTCTACGAATTTTTATTAAATTCTTTTCCATCTCCATTTTTATTTGCTATAGTTTATAAAAGTTGCGTTTTATTTACTCAAGGATGCTGTAAAAATTTTATTTCATCCTCATCCAAGGACTTGTTCGCAATATAACAACAAATAAACAAAAACTAAATAAAAAAAAATAAAAATAAAATAAAATGGAAAACAAACGCGAATCGAAATATTACGTGCGAGAGCTCCCCACACCCTGTTTTTTATGTCCTTGCAATGAAATACATCCTTGTGACATACGACAAGCGAACGCGCAAAAAAAAAATTGTTGTACTGCCCGAAAAATATGTGCACAGGATACAACAAACATGCATCCTACATTCCACATTAAATGGCACTACATTTTCACGTTGGTCGAAGTGCTTGAGATTTGCGAGAAGTTTTTCGTTTTTTTTTCTATCTCATATTTTACCCGCCCTGCCGCGCCCTCCGCTAAAATACACACACAACACAAATACCACGGATAGGGGGGTAGAAAGGATCGATGGAAAATCGAATCGAGGAAAAATTGCAATAATAAATAACAACAATAACAGAAGCTGTAAAAAGGAAGTGCGATGGATTTAAAAGCAAAAAATCACCAGCACTGCAAGGATGCGGAGGAGAAAGGACTCTCGCATTGCTGGTAACATTTTTGCCCGCTGTAGGGCCAGTAAGGATATGCGCCATGGGTGGAGGGGGTGACGGCGGGGGCCAGGTACATTTCCGAAATGGATATTGCCAGTTCAACGGTAGACCGAGCTTCAATTTCGCGTTTTTCCTGAACTTTACACACGCGGCACACTCTCGAGGGTAGGAGAGGGTGGGTTAATGCATAGCACAGGTTTTCCGCCATATATATACAATATACGGGGGCGAGGGACATCGGGAAATTTTCCTACAGTTTGTACCTTTGCTTTTTGCCCCGCACACACACGGCACGGGGCGCTCACCTGTAATTCAGTTTTGGAATTTATGACTTTTACACTTTGGAATGAACCGCGCCGCAGCACGGCAAAAAATGTCCGAGAAATAAAAGTGCACTATTTATTTTTTTCCCAGATTATTATTCATATGTATTTATTTACAGATTTTTCTTGTTTTTTTTTGTTTTTTCACTTTACGACGAATTTTCTTTTTTTTATTTTTTTTTATACAGGAATTTGAATATTAGCAAAAATTTGCTTCGGGTTTTTAGATCAATTTTTTTTCGGGGTTAATGGAACCTTTTGATTTTTCTTTTATTTATTTTTTTGTTTTTTCTTCTTCAAGTACTTTGTATGAATTTTATCTTACAATTAATCATAAAATCTTAGTTTTTTTTGGATTTTTAAAATCCGTTTGTTTTATATTTTTTACAGCATTTTTATTTATAATTTTTTTTCTTCTTTTTAAGAGGGTTTATGTATAAAAGTGGCGGACTTTGAAGGAATTTTATAAGAAAAATAAAAAAAAATTAAATTTATTTTATAGTTTTGCAAAGTTTTCAAAGATTTAATAAAAGAGAATGCTGTATTCAATATAGTCGTATCGTTCAACCGATTAACAGTACGAAACAACTATACGAATCCAACTTATATTATCGGCAAAGAGCTAGTAATAAAATTCGCTTTTGGTAACGCTGTAACGAACTGCTATTTATTACAAAATAATCTCTCTTCCAAAAAAAGCTTTAGAAAACTAAATTTTCAACGACCAGACCAAAGAGAGGTAATTTTCTCGTTGAAAGCTTCACGTCGAAGCTTTAAAGCTTCCTAGCCGAGGAGCTTCCCAGCTATAAAAGAAATCGCTTCACCAGGCCAAATTTAGTCTTTCGCCAGACTCACTCCGGAGAGGTGTAAAATCCGGCACGGTTAGACCTCACACATAACACATATCGACCACTACCGAATACCCGTGAATTGTTTCCCAGGCCGTGTCGAGGTGGACGATTCGATTTTGAATGAATAAAGAGATATTATTTTTGTAAGAAAGTGTTTGTTCTAGACAACTCAAGAGCTCTCGGCAACTCTTCCTTAAAAAGGAGGTTTAGAGAACCGCCGAACGAATTACCATTACAACGCAACCTCTAGACTTTAACCATCTAGTTAAGCGCCATGTGAAACATAACATTGTAACTAATCTTCAATTATTTTTAGTCAACGTTCATCGTGTTTATCTGGTTTTGGTCATACATGTATGATTAGTACGAAACAGAAACAAGAACGATTGGTTTGACGAAGAATGCAAAGCAGTATTAGAAGAAAGAAATAAAAGTCAGACCGAGCAGGACTAGAATGGAAAAATTTAAAGCAAAACGACGATACGCAGATCGAATGTTAAAGAATAGTTTGAATTGGGCAAGCATATAAGGATATAAGGTCGATTACTGACAACTTAAAAATTAAAACCCAGAACTAGGGTGTGCAGAGACGATAAAGGGGGGGGGGTAGTATTAGTAACCCAACGGAAGTCCAAAATGTAAAATATGGAATGAAGAATCGCTACCACAAGACTGGAAGAAAAGCAATTATTTGCCCAGTGCACAAAAGCGGCGACAGCCTCTGCTGCAGAAACTACAGTGGTGCATCACTACTGAGCTCAGGTTACAAATTTTTCACCAATATTCTGAAATATAGGATAGAACCTATTCCTGAAAAAATACTGCGTGAATACCAAGCGGTCTACGACAGGCCAAATATTTTTTATCAATCAAGTTGACTCTAGCCAGTGCACGAGAAGATTAGAAAACTGAAGGAGGCCAAGCTTAAATTTGGGTTGTAGTGCCATTGAACTGAACTGAAAAAACCCAGACTCCAGATGGTAAAGATAAATTTTCTTGTGTTTAGATTGCATCATGATATCCATGTCACACGATGGAGGTATCCTAATGAAATACCTCTGACTGGTAATAAACGAAGAGTGCAATGAGGGGTCTCTTACTTGCCTTGGTTGCCCGGAGGCAAAGTTTCAAGACTCACGAAGTCTCCTTACGAAGTTTTCTGCCTAACAATATAACATAGTGAGACCACTTGAACCATCTCAAGCATACGATAGCCACAGGCTTATCCAATTCGAGACATATTAGCTACTACAGTAACAAAACACTTCATCACCAATAATGCCCACACAATTCGGCATACCATTTGAAATTACAACATATCAAGTTAGGTAATTTGGCAATCTCCTATCCACAAACAAACATAATGCTAGAAAGCTTTCTGCGGCATGTCAAAGTTGCCTTATTAGCAAGGGAAAACTTCCCATCGAATGACAAACGAACCGAACACCGAGATATTGACGCACGCCTTTGTTAGAGGCAACACAGTCTCCACAAACAAGTGAAAAGTCTGTTTACTTGCCTAAATCCTTGGAGGACTCCAACTTCATGCTCGTTCGGGTTGACTGCGTGCGAAAACCTCTTAAACCTCCAAATGAAAACCTTTATCAACTGATCAAACTATACAAGGGAATAACTTAATCGTCAATTGAAATGTTAAAAAAGTTAATTTCCACTAAACTGGTTATTGGTGACCCCAACGATGAAGCTGAGTTAAAGCGATCGGCAATCTCCCGATAAGGGCTATGTTGGTCGGGGTGCATGTGGCGATTGCACGAAAGTCGCTCGTCCCCTAGAACTTTACCTTTAAAAATTGAATTAATTGTATTTTATATTACCACGCTTCTGCCACGCCTCTTGGTTCCCAGGCTCAAGTGTTCCATTATCGTAAATGGAACTGAAAAATTTTGCGCAAAACTGAGTCCAATGTAAAACATATTTTTCCAACTCCACATCCTGCAATTGATTAATCTGAATTAACGAAAAATAAGTTGGCAAGATGTGGACATTTTCCACCAGACGTTGCATTTTTTGGTTTTCACTTATTCTGGCTCTTCGCGAAATTTCCCTAGTGGCAAGAACTTTAACACTGTGAAGCGCTGTAAAAAGTTTTTCCTTGAAATAAAATCTCCCAGTTGTACTTAAGATGGAGAAAGGTTATAGAAAAAAATTGTAAAGTCATAATTGAATAAGAAAGCACAGAATCAAAAAAAGGGTTAATTTAGAATTTTTCTTAAAAAAAATTGTCACTAACGTTCCTGTATACCATTAGCAGCGTACCGCAAGGTTCTATTCATTCACCTTTACTTTTTTTTACTTAGAATTTTGAAAACATTTTAACAATTATTGAACAAAACTTGTGATCTTCTTTTTTGTTTAATCTATTAGGCGTATTAAGCCGTATTAAATATAAAGTGTTTTTCTGTTTAACATAATTATATTAGTAAACAAAAAAATTAAAAAAACAAACAATTCCTTCTAAATCCTTCACTAAAAAGTAAAAAAGTTTCTGCCAATATTTTTTTTTTGGACATAATCATAAAATTTTTCTAAAATAATTTTTTTTACTAATGCTTTTCAGTCTTTCAAAAAATCATTAAATGACAACATTTTGGACATGCTTTCATATAATTTTAAGTTAATTAATTTACAGTAAGTTTTTATCAATTTATTTTTTATTTTTTTACTTAATTTTAGTATTTTTTATTTTTAAAGTTTATTCAATTTTCTTCTTTTTTTTGTTTCTTGTCTTTATGAAAAAATTTACCTTTAACTAAACTTAAGTGATCGCCTTACATAGTTTTTTATTTTTATGTATTTTTTTATGTTTTTTTATTAAATATTTATCTTACACTAATTATTTCTGTTTTTTTTTGAATTTATTTAATATCTTCATAACGATTTTTTTTGTCATAGGCGATTTCGTTCTGTTTTTTTTTTGGTTTTAGTTTCTTAAATAGAATTCCTCTTTTGTGTTAAGTATTTATTTTTTGTTTTTTTTTTGTTTTTTAATAATAATAATATTTTCTGTTTTTTTTGTTTTATATTATATATAATTTAATTTATTATTTTTTTACTAATTTCTTTTTTATTTATTTATGTACAAAATGCACAAAAAATTACTAAAATTATGCTTAAACACTAATAATATTGTTGACATGTCATGTTTTATAAGATAATATTAACGATAATAAAATTCCCAAAATACTCGTGTATGCTGTGTGAGACGCTGATGATGTAACAGCTGATGCTGATGACTCACCTAGAAACATGATTGGGAGAAACAAGAAAAAAAAAATGTTTTATTAGTAAATTAATTTCTAAATGAAAGAAAAATAAAAGAAAACTTATATTTGCGCTTTATACAACCCTGTTAGAGATATGAAGGAAAAGACGCTTATTGAGAATGCCCGCTGAATCATAAGATTGAGATCAATTGAAAGAGAATTACGAAGTTGCGAAGACAAAGAAAGAACGTTGGCCAACGATTTCAGGAGATATAAGTAAAACTTTCCAATGTAAAAGGATTTGTTAGACTTGACCGAATAGGCCAAATGTTTAATAAATACTGAAAATATCTATGACTCTGCTGAATCCAGAAAAGTTAACTTCATTTCAACGAATTTATTATATATTACAAAAACTAATCATTTTAAAGACTTATATCCTTTAACCGAAGTTTTTTCATTTAAACACATAAAAAAATAACGGCTTGACCGAATGTTATGAAATTTTATATAGACTATGTTTTTGTTAGTATCCTTCGATCGGCACCTCAAAGAAGTTGATGTCGTTTTTGGTATGCACGATATCTTTCAGGTATAGATCTTTTCAAACTCTGTGACACAAAAAATTTCTGCGCACCAAGCAGAAGCGCACATGCGACTGGCGGAAAACGTCAACAATCTAGTAATCATAGTGATAAAAACACAAATTTCGTATTTCTTTAGTCGAAATTGCTACAAATTATTTCTGTAGCAAATGTGTAAAATATAAAAACCTTAAAATAAGAAAATATAAAAAAGAGGCATTTTCATTCATAAATTATAAATTTTTTAAGTAATCATTGAAGTCCCAGAAAAATACACCTCCCTTTTGCAATACGCAGTCGTGACTGATTAAATGGCAGCAAGTGATTTGATAGGAAGAGCTAAATGAAGCTTTGTCCGAGCTTTTAAACATTTTTAAGAGCTTTGCTAGGGTACATGCGCGGAATGTCCCGACGTTTGAAAAGATCTATACAAAAATCACGTACGTCGTTTAAACAAAAAAAAACGACTCGACCAAATTTTATGACAATCTTTTCAAATTATATATTTGTTAATATTCGTGTCCGGCACCTCAGCGAAGTCGATATCATATTTCGTTCGCGTCATATCGTGCAGGTTCAAAAATCACAAAAGTCGCTTAAAAAAACGGCGGCTCAACCGAATTTTATGAAAATCTTTTCAGATCATATTTCCGTTAATACTTTTCGAACGCCACTTCAGCGAAGTCGATATATATTTTAGTTCGCGCGATATCTTGCAGGAGAAAATGACACCATGCGTGCACACGCATACTTCTTCTCAAACTTTCGGGGATCTTGAAAAATGTGGGGTCAAATGGTAGTCTTACTGGTGATGCCGATACACCAAAGAGACAAGTCCTGAGAAACGTCATCTGCGATCTAAAGTCTTTGTGTTTGATACCCTGTAGCACCCTGGCCTACGTTTCTTCTCTTCTCCCATCCAGATTACATTTCCTTTTTCTTCTGAACCGCGTACTGTTTTACGAAGTCGTATAAATGAAAATTTCGGGCTTGCTTTTCGGGTGCGTTTCAGGCGTGTTGAGTATCAGATTTGTCTTCGCAGCTCTGTGATGGCTAATATCACCTTTACCTTGAACTGGAATCAGGTATTGTACCCAATGCATTGACTCGACCATGATATCAATATGTCGATGTAGTAATGCTACTGCGATGTAGCGATCTTGACTTTCTAATATAAACCGAGGAAAACTTGACCCATGTCTGGCTTAGAGGTACACGCTAACGTAATTTGACGGCTTGCGTGGTCACTTATGTGAACTAGATGGTGATCGTATTATCACTATCATTCCCTACAATCACTGATATTCTATAGATGTTTCTCGGCAGACTATCCATTAACCCAGAAAAGACAAAACTGATGCTTTAGAACAATAGAACAAAAGTACCTGATTTGGGCCTTTATACAATTAAAGGACGATCCCAATCATCTAAGTACTTGGGTCTTATTTTGAACTCAAAGCTGAATGAGATGATCAAGTTCCAAGGAAAGCAGCTTAGCAACGAAAGCTTAGCTTCCTATCTCAGTAAGCAGACCTTTGCCAAGAAATAAAGCTTAAAGACAGTGCTAGGTGTCCCGCTCTTAGTATGGCATTCTCAGGGTTATAGGACCTTTGTTTACAACCCCACTGAAACCCAGAACGCAATTCTCGATCTACTGGTATCTGATCTGTATATCATGCAGCGATAAGTTAGTTTTTGGGTCGAGATGGCGTATGGACACAAGCACCAAGCACGATATGTTATAACTTTGAAGCTAGTAAGACCATCTTTTTCTTGGACTAGAACAGTTCTTGGAAATTTATCAGTGCATATCGGGTCAAATCATCACAATGGCGACAAAACTAAAAAATTTAGCCTGACCACAGCAAGCAGTGATTATGCAACCTCTGATGATGTCTCGAAGAAACTTGGCCAGAATTTTTCCGGTCCTCCTGGAAAACTGAAGAACATGCGGCCATATTACAAATTCTCTACAAAGTCAAGGTCACAGCTGTGAGAAGGAATAATCCAGAGAGACAACTGAAAATTCTCTGTACATTGGTCTGGCTCAAATATCGTGCATTTGGGAACCATTTCTTGCAGTGCTTTGAAAAGGAAGCTTCAATGAAAGAATGGACCCTCATGGCGCATACCCACCTAACTACATCTGAACCTGAATTATTAATGATCATTAATTGACAGGTTTCGACAGGTGATCGATTGATGAGTTTTACCTAGTTCTCATGTCAAAGTGTCGCAATACCTACTACTAATATCCTTTTGGTGCTGATCACTGTATCCATGCGCCCACCAACAACTAAATAAGGTATGAATTTGTTCCAACCACCAGAATTTACGAAGGACTAATAGAGTATGTCAGAAAATTTTGTTATTTTGGTGGTAATAAAATGATGATATGATAATGGCATAGCTCCGTGAAAAGTGCAATTTTGCCCGATTTTATTCTTCTGAGGTCACTCAAAAATATTTTATCTTTTTTGTATTTTCTTTTAAAATAAAAATTCTTTATATTTATAAGGACAAGATTGTAGCTCAAACGTTTTTTGGATAGTACTGACGAAATTCCTAGAGAAATCCTGTTTGACTCAATATGTGTTATCCAATTTTTTTCCAAGTAGCTTTCGACATCCTGTCCCAAAACCTCTTAACGTATTTATTCAGGTTATTTAACGTATTATATGCACACATAAGACCCGACATGAACATGATGCAGTTTGTCCACACCACACACACGCCATCGCAAAATTCCAAAATTGAATTTATGCATAAACCATGAAAATTTAACCCAATGCAATAATTCCGGTGGTGCTGGCTGTAGTCCTTATTGGATTTTATTAAAATTGTGGTTTTTTATTAAGAATAAATAAAATATATGTAACATAGTATGTATGCATATAAAAAAGAAGGTGGGAACACAAGTTTGGGTAAATTTTCTAATAACTTTTCTAATAAATTTCAAATCAAATTTCACCCAACTTAGCTGAAGGTTTCCCTTTAAAATGTAAATCCTTACATAAAGGTCGGACCGAGCGAGAGATCCCAATACTGCTGGCATCATTGCCACCATCCCTGGCCATCATTCACAGGCAGCAGCAGCAGCACCGCACCCAGCACCACACACCATCACTATAGTCCGCACTGGGTCCGGGTCCGTCCTGTTCCGTTTTTCTCCTGCTAAACACAAGATGAAGTTTAACGTAATTTCCTCTCCATGAAAATTTTCTCCAGTTACCTTCAAAGATGGCCGAAGGAAATTTTATGCTAATATCGTATGCATTTGGTACCTTTGATGAACGATAATTTAAAAAGTTTCGAAACATTTTCTTAAATCTGCGGAGATATTTCCTGACGGACCCTTTGTGAAATTGCTGTGCGCACGGGGGTGAGCGGCATGGCGATGCTGTGTGGAATTTAATATAGTCTGATCTCGTGAATAAAAATTTTAATATTAAAGCGAAGCTGTTGTTAAATCAGGAGTTTTCGATTTAGTCAAAAAAGTTGAGAGATATGTATGTACAACAAATCAACGTTATTGGAAGAGCGACGAGGAGAATTTATTTTTCGGCAGTCCATGTTTGGCTAACTATCGGATTAATCAGGGTTTATCCCAAACTACTATTGATACTCTGACCAATCAATACTCGACCGGTACACTGATAGATATCTCCCGATTCTTATAAAAGTCAAGCACCATAGTGCCTCCATCTTGTGAAGGGCTTGCAGAAAGTGCCATACACAACTGAGCCCTTGCAGCACTCATACTTTCGTGGTAGCTGCTTAGGCCTCTGTGTTGAAAGTCGAGTGGTGTGACGTGGCAAGTCGTTGGAGCTGAAGGAAGCGACGTTTCAGTAGAATTACGACTTTCGACGCACTGACCAGAGAGTGCTGAAAGTCGTAAGTCGACTGAAACGTTACTTTCTTCAACTCAAACGACCTGTCACGTCGCACGATTCGACGTTCAGCAAAGGGGCCTTAGTTTCCATGTATATGGAGGCGGGTCGTACTGACAGAAAACTACTAAGGTTCCAAAGTCAACGTTGAAGGAGCACGATTGCCACGACCTCTCTTTTGGAACCACAGTTTTAAACCCATGACTCTTCTTTGGACTACCAATTCGTAACATCGTTGGTCGCGTCATGGTTGTAATGTCTATCATTCAATCACTGAAAAAGCTTCTTGAACAAATTCCTCAGCACCAGACATGCAGCAGCCTTTCGTCATAAAACTCTTCTGAACCATTTGCATTAAACCTGGATGCAAAAAAGCTTGAGTTATGGGCTCATAAGATGAGCGAGCAAAACATTATAGACCGAATTAACTTTTTCGATGCGCTGCTGAGACGCAATGAAATCGACCTTTTTCTGAAACTTCTTATAACCGGTAGTGTAAAATGAGTCACGTACGACAATTGGAAGCATCAAAGAGTAGGGATAAAGTGATAGCGTTCGCGAAACTAGGAGTGATGTCGAAAAACGTAAGGCTGTGTGTGCTGCTTCACTATGAGGTACTTCCAATTGGTCAGACGAAACTTCAACTTCCAATCCAGTTCTTTAGACCTAAGTCAATATCAATGGCTCGAATTTTGGCATTATCTAACAAATTCACGGCGCTCGCAATACCGGACGATATCGATATAGAAGAAAGGCAATTGTCGGAGTCTATTTTGGGGTGTGCGATGGAGTTGTGTCCATCTAAAGGCGTCGAGGCATGAGTACCGGATGCTGTACCAGACAATCCGACGGTTAGGCGGCAAAATAACATCAACAAACGACAACATAAAAAAATCGGATGGAACTTTCGTGACCTCTCCTCATGGGGCGCGTGCAATAAAATCGCTGAAAAACGGGAAAGCGCCGGGAATAGATCAAGTAACTGCCGAAATGATCAAATCCGGAGGTGATGTTTTCTCACAACAACTTCACGTCCTCATAACACACATATGGCATTCGGATCGTGTTCCGTCGGCGTGTAAGCAAACGATCGTTGTCCCAATTTTGAAAAAAGGCGACAGTCGGGAATGCTAGAATTATCGCGGTATTAGCCTTCTTTCGATGGTCGGCCAAGTATTTACGAAAATCATACAATCGAAGCTGCAGAAACATCGAGAGCAAATGAGCCGGAAAGAACAAGCGAGACTTAGACCACATCGAGGATGCATTGATCGATTATTCGCACTTCGTCAGCTAATGGAAGCAAGAATTTGTTGCGGCAAAGGAACTGTCGTCGTTTTCATCGATTTCAAATCCGCTTTCGATTGCATCGATTGGAACAGCTTGTGAAGAGCCTTGGAAACCAAAAACGTACCATTGAAAATCACCCAATTTCTCCAAGCGTCGTACGATGGCTCAACCAGCAGGGTTCGTATTCGAAGCGACTTATCCGATGAGTTCCCGATTTAAACGGGTGTCCGACAAGGAGACGTCGTTTCGTCACTTCTCTTCAATGTTGTGATCGACGCGATTATGCGTAAAGCATTCGATGGGCGACTCGAAGTTAACGAACTTAACGTTCACCGACGACGTCTTCCCCGACACGGATGCCGAAGCAACGGACATCTACCCGATATTTCCCGCATCGCCTAGTCATACGGGTTAAAAATCAATGCGGAAAAGACCAAAGTACCCACAACGGACCAAAGTACTCACAAATCGAACAGGTTCCGATGTTCAAATATTTGAGATCATTGGTTGAGGAAGTAGCATCGACGTCCGACGTCCACCGCTGAATCGGCCAGGCAACAGCAACATTCTCTTCGCTCAAGTGGTGCATATGGAAACCAACAAATATTACCATCAAAACGAAAGTACGTCTTTATCGAATGCTGATCCTTCCGATTCTTCTTTATGGATCGGAAACTGCTCAAACCGGACGTCAACAAGCTCGAGGTCTTCCAAATGCGATGCTTGAGGCCGATTCTGGGTGTCTCACTTCGCGATCGCCTTCGAAAAGAGACAGTTAGACAAAGATGCGATCAACACACACTGGGCGAAGAAGAAATGCAAAAACGTTAACTACAGTGGTTTGGACATGTTTACTGAATGGATGATGACCGCTTGACACGTAAACTTCCTTGGCGAAACCGTCCCGGAGACTGGAGCATCCGGAAGGCCAATTGGCTGGGGCTTATTAATTTTTTCCAGTCTACAGATTGGAACCTGTGTTTCCGGAATAGAAACGCCAACTCTGCCGCTATCCGTATTTCTAGGATCATACAGGCAGGAATGCATTTGTTCATTCCTCATACTACTAAATCTGTGAAGGCTAGGCCCAACAGATGGTTTAATCAGGAGTGTATGAATGCAATCAGAAATAAAGAAGCCGCCTTTCGAGCTTACAAGAGCTTCCCGAGTGAATCGCTCCGTGCAGAGTATATAAAACTAAGAAATTCCTGTAAAGTCACCATCAGGAATGTCAAAAATTCATTTGACAGCAAGTTGAGAAGTAAACTCCTTAATGCAACCTCTGGTAGCAAGAACTTCTGGTCCTTGGTAAGCTCCATTAAGAAGAATTTCACTTCATCCACAACTCCTTCACTTATCCACAATGAGAAGGTGATAACAGACAGCAAATCCAAGGCCGATTTATTAGCATCTCTGTTTGCTTCCAATTCTTCTTTACCCCAAACTGATATGCTACCCCCGGTTCTTGAGCTCAGCGCTCATCTAATGGACAGGGTTTTCTTCAGGACTCGCGAGGTGTACAGGTGCCTCAAGGAGCTCGATGTAAACAAATCGACTGGACCCGATAATATACCCCCTATCGTCTTAAAACAATGCGCCTCACCTTTGGCTAGACCTCTGCGCAAACTTTTTGCCCTATCATACTCTTCCGGAGTTTACCCAGACTCTTGGAAACTTGCCCATGTTCAGCCAATACCGAAAAAAGGTGACTCCAGCGATCCCTCCAACTACCGCCCAATAGCAATTACTTCTATTCTCTCCAAAACCATGGAGACGATAATTAACAAAAAGCTTATGGGATATCTAGAATCCAACCAACTTATCAGCGACAAACAATACGGCTTCCGTCAAAAAAGATCCACTGGTGATCTTTTAATTTGCCTTACAGAACACCTCAGCCGAAGTTTGCATGGATCTGGCGAATCTAGTTTGGTTGCTTTGGATATCTCCAAGGCTTTTGATAGAGTATGGCACTCAGCCTTGTTAGCTAAACTCCAAGCTATTGGAATTGACTCACTTCTGTATAAGTGGGTTGAGAGTTTCCTTTCCGGCCGTTCAATTAAGGTATTATTGGATGGCGTCAAATCTGAATCTCACCCCATCTCTGCGGGGGTCCCTCAGGGGTCAATTTTATCACCGGCCCTTTTTCTCATCTTTATAAATGACCTACTTTCAATCCCCTCCAACCCACTTCTCAGCTTCGCTGACGACGGTACTCTACGTTACTCGTACAGCTTCGATACAAGACGGACACATGCCAGATCCTGTCTTGATGATCGTGAACTAATGTTCAACTCTATTAAAAAAGACATCAAACTAATTCTAGATTGGGGAGAGAAGAATCGTGTCAAATTCAACCCCTCTAAAACCAAGTACTGTCTTATCTCAAAAAAGAAGTTCAACACCTCACCATCCTTGACAGTGGATGACGTTGAACTAAAGGCCGACCCATCCCTACACATCTTAGGCGTGACATTAGCCAAAGACCTTCGTTGGAATGATCACATATTCCAAATCGCCAAACAAGCATCCCAGTGCTTGGGATTTCTTAAGAGGTGCAAGTTCCTCCTCCAGCCATCGGCCCGCGCTGTTATTTATAAATCCTACATACGGCCTCTTCTCGAATATAACTCCCTCGTTTGGGGCGGCGCTCCAATAACCACCTTGGCATGGTTAGATAAGGTCCAAAAAAAGGCCCTTAAATTAATTGATGACGACACCGCTGGCTCCACCATCGACCCCCTCAGCCACCGTAGGAATGTAGCAGCATTGACTAAATTTTATCGCTACTATCATAATGACTGTTCCTCCGAGTTAAACGCTCTCCTGCCTCCACGGCAATCTTATAACCGCAACACCAGATTAGCCCACTCGTCTCATTCCCTTCACCTGCAACTCCCCCTTTCACGCACTCAACAGGATATGAATTCGTTTGTTAATAGAACAACTCGACTGTGGAATAGTCTCTCGCAGTCAGTATTTCCGAGCTCCTACAACATCCAAGAGTTCAAACGCAGGGTTCATCACCACCTTCTTCAATACCCCCCCCCCGTTCCTTTTAACCCTTAACCTATACCCCCCTCCCCTCCCCGTACTAAGCTTACTGCTAGACATTGCACCATGACGTGACAAATGACATGACGGACTGGTAGTACAAAGGGTGACTCCTGAGCTTAGCACTGTCACATAAAAAAAAAAAAAAAAAAAAAATTCAGCGATCGGCACATGGCTAAAGAATATCGAGGGCAACTTATAGAATAGAAGTTTATCAGTTATCGAGACTCGAGACGGCGCCAAAAATCGAGAATGGAAACGAATCTTGAATGGAGTTGGAGACCCAGCGGTAGCAGCGTATGCGTTGCGGGGACGTCCCGCTTGGCCCCGAGCTAACAGATCAAAGAAGAAGGTGTGGCGAAGAAAAGTCTAGAAAGTCTTTGCATTTCGGTATAGTTTCTTGATTACAAAGTATACAAAAAGGTAAAACCTGTAAAATTAAACATTAACTAAACAAAAACAATGATTGATTATCCATTTGTGGCACAATGAAATTATCCACACTTGTGCAATGTGAGATGAATAATTAATGACACTTAAATAAAATAACATTTACGAAAAGTAAACTTTTACAATCTAAGTATGGCGTTCTTGGCCAAACAATGGGCAACAATCCATTTGCTTGTTAATTGTTTCACTTTCAATTGAACGTCTCTATTGACCTTCCGCCTCCACGGCTTTGTCAACAGGGTAGCATGAATCAATCTCCTGCTGATAGCACAAACTTCAACAACAACAACAACAATTCAGAAAGTTACAAACATACACACACAAATATATATATAAAAACAGGGAAGAATGAAAGGAAAAGAAAAAAAAAGTGGAAAACCACCCCCATCCCTCGGAGGTAGATAGTGACTTACCATTTATGACATTCAGTGTGACTGTCACGCTGGGACTGTTTGACGGACTACACGTGTAATTGCCAGTATCACGTTTTTTTGCTGACTCAATGATTAATGAACCGATCTGAAAAGAGATCATGTAAACGAGAGCGTCAATACACAGGCATATTTATAAGAATATAAATATATTGGTATTAGTGCGGAATATTTGAATAACCTACCGTGCTCTGGATCTCCCCCTCGACCTCTGGCAATCCCCTATCGATTTGCATTCTGAGTCCTTTTGTATCCCCAGACAACTGTTGTGCTCCATGGTACCAAATTATATAAGATGGTGGCTCCAGGGCTCCCCTGACTATACATCTCAGCACTACTGTACTGCCAGCCTTAACATAACGGTCTGTGTCTCCGACTAGCTCTGTCCTAGGGACTAGAAATAAATAGAATGGTTAAAGAGGGGGTGTGGGCCTTCATATTGCAATCAAGGGATATAACAGCAAGGATAACCTAAGGGCAGCCCTTTTTCCTTAGGGTTTCCACTCAGGTATCTGCCGTTCTCTCTGCATGCATACGTTTAAAGGATTCGGAAGCTGTCTCAGCGCGCGTATGTGTATGTATGTACATATATGATAGTGGTGGGGAGCCCCATTCAGATTTCTCATGAATAAGTAAACAGAAAAGTAACGTGCTAAAGACAAACTTTAATTTTCTTGTGCATATTAGGCTGTGGGCATCTCCAGGACGAAGAAGGCGGCTTCGACTTTAATAAATTCCGGGAAGGAGCCCGGCTCCGCAACATATGTTTATGCCGCCCCAAACCTACATCAGCACATGCACAGACAGCACAGTCCTTCCTAATCCTTTACACGTACACACCAGCCCAAATAGCAGCGGGATAGCAAGCATGCTGAAACATACCAACCACTTGAAGATGTACTCGTGCACTGACTTTCGGCTCTGTTGACACTTGGCACTCGTACACGCCAGCATCCCGGGCCTGTACATATTTTATCTGCAGCGTCCAAAATTTATCCGGTTGCTTTAGTGCTTGGAATCTCTGGTCGGCGATGAAGACTGCCCTGAAATTAAAATGAAACCACGTTGGCGATGTTAGTAATTGCTCGTCCTGTGCCAAGGACATGCTGATTATATTCCTACGCTAAGACTATTCTCTATGTGTGCTAACACAGCTTTCGGGGGCCAGGACTTGTGTTGTTGGGGTCGTGGAAATTTAGTTTCGAATTGTTTCTTAAAGTCTCGCCCTCACACAAAGTTGCACCAAACTCTCTCTCACCAGCCCCATCCCGATGCCCAATCATCCGAGCTTCAGCTATTAACCACCCCACGGCGCATTACCCCGGAAAACATCAGTCTGACTTGGCGGTTTTAACGATAATTCACAAAGCGCTCTGAAGTGGAGTGGGGGGGGGGGGGCAACAAATTTATGGACAAGGAAGTCCCGCATTAAATCCGAATGTGCACTACTTGTCCGAAATGCATGTCCTTAACAACTAAGTGCCCTACGTGTGTGTGTAGCCCCACGTCGTAAAACCAAATATGACACTTACGTGAAATTACTTCCTTGTACACGAAAAAGGCTTACAGGATATTTTACTGAAATGTTGCGTGAATTTATGAAGGACCCCCGGTGGTACTGTGGGAATTTTACGACATTGAGAAGGATTTTTCGGGTATGGGGGCTGATGGGGGCGAACTGTGTAGTATCCTTAGCAGGTTCAGTTTTTTCGGGGCATGACCTTATTTTTGGGGCTGCTCTTTTTTCCTCCCTTTTCTCATCTAAACTAACCTGTCCTAACGGAAAATATCGTGGGACGAATTTATTATTAGTGGTCAAGGGAATAAGTTAAGGATGTCATGGCAAAATACATTGGACGAGGGTTTGCGTGACCTTGGGCTTTATGGGTTTTCTGGGGGGGCTTTTAGTTTGATGCGGTTTAGAGATTGCATTTGGGTTTATTTCGTGTTCCTGTCAAAAATATCAATATTTATTTATATTTGTTATTTTCATGGGTGTGTGTGTATGTGTGGGTTTGTGGTAAAGGAAAACTGTTGGGTTGTGATGACAGATAGGTTTAATGTTCGCAAAGTGGTAAAGTATCCTAGAAACCACAGTTTTTGTTCACAATGCGTGATTTTTGAACTTTTCCTAATTTCCTATGAATCATGATTATTTTATCTGTCATGAATCGTGACTATCCATCTGGCTGATTCATGCGGAGAGGATTTCCCAGAAAAATATGTTTTTTGTATGTAAAAGTCGAAGCTCAGAAAATACCAGTTCGTCATGTGTCTTACGACAAGTGAAGGATAAGATAGGTTAAACTAAGTAAGCAAGAGGAGGCATGAGGAGGAAGCGATGAACCTTGCCTTTGAACTCTTGAATGTTGTATGAGTTCGGGAATACTGACTGTGGAAGATTGTTCCACAGTCGGATTGCTCTTGTTATAAAGGATTTCCTAGACCGGAATGAGCACGAAAAGAACACTGTGCAAGTGAGTCGAGCGGACTAGTTTTATATCTTTGGAAAAACATAGCCGTGTAGAAGGTCATTCATGTTGCTGGAACAGTCGCTGTGATAATAGCTTTAAAATTTTGCTACATTTCTTCGCTGGTTCAATGAGTCAATTCAGGACCAAGGGTAGTTTAGGTTAGGAGTAGGGCTACCTCCAATGCGACCGGACCCCTAATTTGTGATTTGGTGCGCGCGCCATATTGATGTCTTTTGATGATTGCTATATCTGGAGATAGTACAGGCTTCCAATGCTTTCGATTTTTGGCTGGCTAGTAGCAGGTGGAAGTCAGGGGAGTCGACTAAAGGCCGATAGAACCATAGACTCACACGAAATACGATGAAGTTTATTATTATTAGGGAACATGAGGAATTGAGTTAATATCTCACTTATTTCCTGAGTGGTCAAGGAAATTATAGGGCATCCTTTAACCGCATCTTTGGGCACTTACGTGTGTGAATTGGGTAGCGAACTCCGTCGAAATCACTTTTTCCGCAAAGAAAGTCGAGATGATAGGTCGTTGATCCGCGAACCCCACATTTCGGATCTGGTGAGAGCCTTCGATGTACCCTGGGTCATGTTCATGACGCCAGGACGCAGTAATGTCATTATGGCTCCTACTGGTCTGGGCTCAACGTCGTCTAAAAAGTTTGGTGAGTTTAGTCAGTAGGAGTCTGGCTGCGTCAAACGTTGTCTTCTGTCTTACAAATGGTGCTTACAGGCGATTACACATTCTCTATTGATAGACCGATTTAAGAATTTCTTTACTGGAAAAAAAGTAGGTGAAAATCAAAAATTGCATTTGTGACCCAGCATATTGGGCGTATTGCTTGGAGCGTATCGCTTTTGTATCCTTAGTTTTGACGTGACAACGTCTATTAAATCGGTTTAATATAGGACGCGCGTGTGAAAATGTCCCACACACAAAAAAAAATCATATCTCCGCCCCTATACATGTTAGGGGGGTGGTTAATGGCTCAAAATTTTCGTTAATTTATCCTCTACACGGGAAAAATACAAAACGTAATAACAGACGTTGTCACGTTCAAATTAATAGACGTTGTCACGTTAAAATACGGACGTGATACATCACATCCAAGACCATTAATTTTTATGGATGCTTGGCTCTCTATGAATATTTCTGTGTTAGATCCTTTTATAGGTTCGAAGTTAGTTGCCTGGTAGGCTTTCTACATCGCCATCACTTCAGTTTGAAAGAACGGTAGGTGCCAGGACAGAGAATTGTTAGTGGTATCTAGTGCCCTGCCGCCCGTTGATGACCACAGCGACAAAATATGTCTGCCGCCCGGATAGGAACGCTCCCGCTCCCAGCATGAAAATTTAAAAATGTGCCCGCCAGAGGTATGAAAGCCTCTGTTACATATATGATTGTATCCATAATCTACTATTCAAAACTTGAGTGTCATTTTACCAAGCGGTCCCCCAACTAAGTACAAACCACGTCCAATGCTGCTTGATATAAGCAATCGAACGAGAACCGGTCTATTGCGTATGCTAATAAGATGAAATTATCGTCATCAAGATCAAGATCCGTTTTTGATCAGGCAAAAGATCGTAAAAAGCATTCGTTCGGCATATTCTCACTGCCCCTGTTGCCCCTATTGTTACATTTCTCTGGTCCGTTGCTAACTTTATAACGTTATAGGTCCTGCTCAGCGCTAGCTACCATACTAGCTAACTATACTTTAGAATTAGGGCTATGAGAGCTTTTCGAATCGATTCAGTACGTACGTCGTTAAAGACGCCTGCTATATTTAAGAAGTCTGTCAAAGTTTTGTACTATAGACCCTTTTCAATAGTGCGGAGCTGTCTTGATGGATCTATCACTGCGATAGACATGTTGAGTTGGTGACAGAAAAGTCACTTCTGTCATATTGGCGGATATTGGGTCATTGACCCTTTCCATTGTCTTTAAGCACAATGGATGGCAGGGTAATCGGCCTATAGCCTTTCGCGGATTCGTGACCTCTTCTCCCTATCTTTGATATGAACATAGTCCTCGCCCGTCTCCAACTCATAAGGACGTAGCTGAGCATCACGCAGATGTTGAAAATGACCACCAGCCATGGTGCTCGTTCCTTTCCTCTTCCCTAATACTTCGACCTCATTTTCGGGCAACCGGGGAGAGTGTGTGTTCATCAATAGCTCTATACACTCGGCCTGTGATTCTGCCCAAGCTTCGTTGTTTGGAGAGGATGCTACATAGTCTGGCAGTCTCCTTGACTCTCTGTAGATTGGCAATACCTTTGTCATATATCTCTTTTGACTGAGGCAACGCCTTTCTTGTACAGCTTTAGGTAGTCTTTGTAAGGATGCCAAAGGTCTTGTTTGTAACAACTATTGAAGATCTTTCTTGTTAACTTCCTCAGTTTCGAGAGATCTTCATTTCACCACGGTGCGATGCTTTTTTGGGCCGCTTTACGGGGCA
Source organism: Thereva unica (assembly GCA_949987705.1). Lineage (NCBI taxonomy): Eukaryota > Metazoa > Arthropoda > Insecta > Diptera > Therevidae > Thereva > Thereva unica. The sequence goes on along the minus strand of OX465283.1, from coordinate 16,180,634 downwards.
GGATATCTTATACGCTGAGTGGGTAGCGTTTTTGAATGTATTGATCCTATCTTGGATTTTTTCTATAAGGTATATTCTTTCCTGTGAGCAGCTAGGGAGTATCGTTCTCAGGACCTGACCGAACTTCTTCCAGTAAGTCCTTCTATGTTTCTAGTTTCTGTTCGGTTGAGGAGATAGACTTGGAAATTCTTCGTGCTTGGGAATACGAAGGTTGGGGTTTTGGTCTGGTTACACACCGCTAGGTTTGAATTAATGATCGAGTCGAATAGTGGCTCCGCATTTATGGGTGGGCAGGTCATGAGCTATATGGGCTGAGGCTAAGTAAAAATCCTTTCCCCAAACTCCGACCTAACTACCCTTATGCCTGTTGAACTGAAGTTCGGACAGAGGAAGCCTTTGATGCTCCTTTTAACCAAAATACAGGATCTTGGCTTGGTGGTAAAAGGTGTTGTATTGCCTGTCCGAAAACCTTATTGTATTCCATTCTGGCACCCAGGACTTTGCATTAAGGCGACATCGGAGGATTTCTGTGGCTATTTTGCATTGTGGAAGATTGATTTGCACGTTCTTAAGAATCTGCTGGTACCTCCTGGGCGTCCTCCTCCAACTCAAACACTCCCCCGATTCATCCGGATTAGGAGACTCCCCCTGTGAAGAAAAGCTTTTAAAAGTTTTCAGCTTGGCATACCTAATGCGAGAGAACCTCATTGAAAAGGCGAGAATGAGGAATAGAGAGAATGAACTGCTATTTTTCCGCGGTTCCTATGCTTCGATGATCACCGAGTCATTCATAGGAACCGTCGGGTTTTGTACCTAGAGACACTGGATAAGCTTTCCAGGTTCCAGAAATACTTCTGGCAACCAGATACGAGTTCTAGGTCTTCTCAGGATATCCTTGGCTAAGATTAGCTTGAGACTATCATGCTTTCCAACGCATCGCAAATATTAGTGACACATTCGCCTAGGAAGTCCCTTGAGGCCTGGTCTTCACATCTGATTACCTTAACTGAATCAATTTACATTGTAACATTTGAAATCTTCCACAACAATGATTTCAAACTCCGGCTTGGAGACTAATTTATGTGCCTTAAAAGGCATAATTCATCTGGAGTAAGTCTCAACATCCTGAACCAGAGTTAAGTTGAATATTGCTGGATATGTCGCTTAATTTAGGCTGTTTGTTAACGAGACAGTTTTCAGCTAAATACTACCATATTAAATATGATAATATTATAGGAAGGTATTCATAACAATCTCATTATGAATATTAGTTTGTGAAACTATGTACTAATGCTCAAGTCACCCACTTGCATCTATTCAAATGTTTGAATGTTTCAATGTGTCCTGAATAAGAAAGAAAACTTGCCATGAAGTGTTACAACTATTTTCGTCGTTCTATTTGTAAATGTAGGCCACACCTAAACACCCTAAACACATTTTTTTATCACCGCTGGAGAAACAATATGTAAATGGAAACAATGTTAGTCATAGAGTTTTTTATAGTAGAATATAATCAACATAAAAATGCTGTCTTATACTAAACAAAGTAATTCATATAATTGACATCTTTGCAATGAACATGATGGTAAGAAAGGATTCATGACAGCAGGACAACATGCAAACCCTTTTAAATCCTGTCTTGTATGAGGGGTCGAATAAATATAAAACTCTTCACGTATTCCACCCAGACACAACAGATGCTCCCGAAGTGCTGCACTTCAGTATGAACTTGATTTGGCTCAAAACTTTAAAGACAACATGACACGGAAAATACTTGAAGAAAAACGTTCTCAATTAGCACTATCCACCACCAGACGTCAAACACGCCCCCGCGCTCGTGCAACCCTTGGCATAAATGTAGAAAGAAAAAAGAAAAAAATGAAAATACAGAAACCCCAGCAGAAAGTATAAGGACTAAGCTGTGACTCCCGCAATCCAGCTCCTGGTGCTCAGTGCTAAGCAGTTTTCACCGAAAGACAAATTCTCTCTCAGCACAGAAGGAAAATCGATTTTCTGGGAATGAACGAGCAGAGCAGCTTTTGTTCAGATAAGATGGATTTCGGCGCTGGAGAGTTGCTCCATTAGAGTGGATTTCCCGGTTCCAAAACAAGTCTCCAGCAACTCAGTATGAAGCCGACTAGATAAGCCTCGATATATTGTATCGATTACCACAACTCTTCCTCAGTTTCGAGATTTTCACCAACGATTGTTAGCCCCGGAGTTGAAACTCATGGCTACAAAAAAAAAAATACTGGACCAACCTTCAACAACAAAGTAGTCCAACGTGTCCTGGGTAGCAGCTCTACCTTAGATATATGTATATACGTATATCCTTTTTTTGCCTTTAATTGAAAAAGTTTTCGGCTACTCACTCCTTTTTTTACGGAGCGCTAGTGTCGAACCAGGGGGGCCTAGAGCGGGGGCGATTTAATCAAATTTCGCTCCACTTGCACACAGGACTTGAGATCTAATTCCGGCCGAGAGGGGCGAGGCGGGGGCCGAACTTATTCTGGTCCAAAACACTAAAAATGCCCGTGGATTGTTGTTCATTGGATTAAGATATCCTTGGGAAGCGTCCGCAACTTATCTCTCAGCACAATAGACATGGAGAGTTTCCTTAATCCGAGATTTTTGTGTTAACTTTCCCAAGTCCTCAGAGTGGATAATTAGAAAAGTTGTAGAAAAAATCGAAGCAAGATAAGAGGATGATATGTGAGCCGATTATTTGTATTCTGAATGAAATCGATATGGATAAAAAGTGATTTATCTAATGATGGATGGATATTTGATGGAACTTCTCTTTCCTGCATTCCCGTTTTGAGAGATATTTTGATCGAGTTTTTTATCGGAGTTTCGAAGGCACTGATACGATTTTTTCTCTCTCACAAGGACACAGGACAAGGATTTTTATAATGAGAATATTGAACCAAATTTAGTTTAAAACAAAATAAATTTTTAAATTATCCAAAGAGAACACTTAATTTGATCATATTCAAAGGAAATACCCCGACTTCGACAATATGCCATACCTTGTATCCATGGAATTTTTAAAGTAACTTTCTCCCTCAAAAATCGTTCTGAAATGTGTTAAACATCCAGAAGCCTGCCAAAAGCTGCTAACACACAAGCGATGATTAAGGGTGTGTGAAGAGATCCAAAAAGGATAAGTCCGGATAATGAACAAATGTTCATCAATCAAAGCATAGAGAGATGGGCCAAAAACGATAAACAGGTAGTTGGATAACAGGCATGGTAGAGAGGATTCGATGCGATGCTGGATGTCCTAAAATGGGAGAATTGATGGCATTTTTTTATATATTGTAACTTTGTAAAAAAATATTTTCACATATATCACAGTTGAACATAACAGGTTTTTTGTTGTAATCTTGTACTTGTATATGATACGAGCTTTCCCAATAACGTCGAGATGAGATAATAGGAGACCTGAATGCCAAAGTTGAAAGAAAAAGCTGACACTGATGGACCATAGGCAAGAAGAGTCTGGATGGAACATCAGGCAATGTGTTATCGACTTTGCTGTTAGGAAAAATATTGTCAGCCATCAACAGAATGAAACAAAAACATCTAGTGTATTTAAAATGTATATATAACTACTAGCTTGGACCCGGTACGTCTCGCTGCACCCATAAGCCAATAGTAGCCAATAAAAACCATTCATTGACTAGGTATTTTTCGAGATATGAATTTTACATAGATGAAGTGCCTAAAAGAACGGATAAATGAGTCTTGAGATGGCCGCCGTTGATCTAACGGTATATTGAGTAAACTACATTGCTTATTGTATTCTACTTATCATACCCTTTCTTTTGATACCCATGTTGAGGATGTTGTTAAGAAAGTGGTAATCCGCCCTCTTGAGACGTCCACCATGGATCTAACGGTATATTGAGTATACTATATTGTTTATTGTATTTCAGTTTAGTTTCAATAGCGTCATGGCCTACCTATTGTTTGAGAGCTGCGTAAATTTGAAATTGTCATTATATGGAATGATTCAATGGGGTTGTATGATCTATAGAAACCGAGATACATCGGAAACTCGGGAAAAACGAAATATCTCCGGCAGCCATGTTTTTTTGGATTCCGAAATTGTTTTCTTAAAAAGTCCCAAGGACCAAGCTGTGGACCAATTTTCAGCCATCTTGGAATTTTGTCTCTTTAAAATGCTTATTTCCCCGGACTAATAGTACATAGCACATAGTACATAGTATACAGCAGGGCCGGCGGAACGTGTTGGGCAGACAAACATATCTCCTCCTTCGGAACTGTTATTTGGCAACAACTTTTGCTAAAAAGGAAAGAAGGCACTTCATTGTGAATCGGGGTCGATTGTGTACAGAATAACATGTGGTGTTATGGGATCTCTCCTATGGATCACAATGTGTAATGATTAACGCCTCGATGAGATCGAATTATGTGCGAACGAAGCTAGCTGAGATATTAAAGCACGCCCTGAAAGCTGTGGCCTGCCGTTTGCTGAACACAAAACTGTAACCTGGCAAAACAAGTTATCCGTAAGAATCAAGATCTGGAACAGATCATTGACTCACAGCTCGCGTTAAGGCACCTGGGAGTGATGAAGAACCAGAGTCTTAATTTTTTAACACACTTGGAGGGCATGGCGGGTAAAGCATCTGCCAAGAATGCTTTTCAAAATGGGGGCTCCAACCGATCTGTTGCCACTTGATGGCTTAGTCTAGCTTTACGCAGTGCCAGTGTGGCCAGCAGCATTGAGCAACAGTAGAAAATGGAGGACCGCATACCGATTAAAAAAGATACGTGCGTGCGGTGTATGCGACGAATTTTCGCTGACAATCACTTGCATGCTTGGATTCCGTCTAGTCGTTGACAAATAACCAAAAAATCTAAGCGACGAGTGCATGTATCTGCTGTGTGTGCTGTTTGTTTGGATATTTGAGACTATAGCAATACGACAACGCGGGAAAGTTGCTTTGGAAGTAGACCAAGTTTTGCGTTGCGTTCGTTCTTGCACGCATTTCTTCTGTATCCAGCTTAAGTATCCTTAGCGCGTGCAGCGCATATCGGACCATATCCAACCATGCGGCGTGCGTGGAAATTATACCGATAGAGATATTGGCGAGAGAAGGCATTCGTCACTAAGATCCAGAATATGTTAGAGGGAAGACATATACAGCGCAGCAGTTGACGCGCTGCGATTCTGTAAAGTAAAGGAAAATGAAACAAGCTTGCTAGGAGTCGGTGGACCTCAGACTTATGCCAAACGTAGATGGGTTACGAGGAAAGTAAGGGAAGTAAGTTACGATCTCACTTTGTTCTTGAGTGAAAATAGAGGATATGGTCGTCCTCATAGTTTCGAGCACGACGGCTCAGCGCTGTGACTGATGACTAGCTTATCCAGAATAACGCAGAGCAAGTCTTTTTTAATGTGTGAGTTTCAGCTAATATGGGCCGAAACCAGTGACATTCTTCACATTACACGCTCAGTTACTCTCAAGTTCTAGAATTTTGTTCTTGAATTTGTACTACTACCTACCATATCCAAATTATCCGCCGGCTGTGGTACACAGTACATAGTACATAGTCGCCTGACAACAAACTTCGACAGGGAAATTACAATGTACGTGCGTTTTGTGTTGTATCCAAACAAGCAAGCAACAAATTATCATTCCCTACATGCGATCTCATTTTCCTTTTGATTTCGCGATAGCTCTAGCAGCTAGATAGCTGATCTTGCGCAGATCGCGCGGAGAGAATGGAAGATAAGAAGAAGGTGGTTTTTAGTTCGGTTTGAAGACTTACTAAAACGATAGGTAGCAGCTTCTCGGTATTCACCGTTTCACGTAAAGGCCAGTGAACTCAGTTACGAGCTTTTTCGAAGCCCCTTTTTCCACCAAGAAAGCCAAACGGAAGGACGCTGATCCATCTGCCCAATGTCCCGGCTCTGGTGAGCGTTGATGACGCCAGGTCCAAGTTAAGCTTTTACGTTTGTGCCGATCTGGACTAAAAGGTCGTCGCAAAGAGTTGGAGATCTTAACCAGTAGAATTCTGACATTGCCGTCTGGGTTTTGATCCCGGGCAGTGTCTCCAGTTTGGGCTTGGTTTTTACAGGCGGTCGAGCCTACATCTGACCTAGCTGTTCAATTGATGAAATTGAATTGACTCACCACTCCATCGTGAAAAGACGCCTCCGACCAGAGAATTACTGTAGCGGAGGACCTTACCTGCGGTCAATCTTACCTGCTAGTCAATCGTTATAAAGGGTGTTGAGCCTGGATCTGGCCTATAAAACTGAATAAAGGGGCTGTTAGAAGTGAAACAGGTAGAAGCTATGGCTTCGGTATGCCTTTCACCCGATACCTCACAAATATTTAGAAAGAAGAAGGAAAGATGGTTCATGTCGGCGAAAACATAAAAAATCCTTGTTTATGCTTAACTAAATCCTAGTGAACAATTGAAATTAGTTAAAAAAATTTGCTTTAAATTGAAAAATTTCCAATTTTATATCTAAATTGAACTAAAATCTCATAAATTTAATAAAAAGTTTAATTAAGCAATTTAGTAAATTTCCCACTGGCCAACCCCGAGAACGACGATAAACATTTTATCTAAATTACAAGCAGAGTAGAGAGTGTGGCCATCTGCGACAGTTAGCTCCAATTACGTAAAATGACAGAATGCTATGCTGTTACCCCCTATATAGCCCTCCGCCCCCGCCCCAATAAATTGAAAACTAGAAAACAAAATTAAACCCTTATATATATTATTTTATTTTATTTTGGGGAGTTAGTAAAAGTCCCTTTGTGTTTTATCGTCCCTTATCCTGGGCTGGGGATCCTCGTCAATTACTTTTGCCATAAAACAGATTACGAAACACTCGAATGGTCATTGACGTAGGACATAATTGCTGGCTTTACCCCTTCCGCCTGTTTACGAAAACATAAAGCACCCAAGTACCACTCTCGTTCCTTGTGTTATTGTTTTTTTTTATTTATTTTTTTTTTGTATTTTTTATAGTAGATATTCTTTTTTTTTCTAGAGGAGTTTTGTGAAAGCATTTAGGAGGAAAGTACTTTCCTCTTAAATATAAAAAAAAATGCTGGCAGTTTTTTTTTTGTTTTTGTGTTATTCATTGAAGAAAGACCAGGAAAATATGACAGAAGTGAACACTAAGCTGCTGCTGAGTCTCGATATGAAATGGGAGCCCTAGTGTAAGGGTGTATGGAGGAGGACAGGAGGACGATGAAAAAATAAGGGAAGAAATGATTGCGTAAGAGCCCTAGAAACTTATGAATCGCGAGGATATCAAAGAATTTTCTTAAAAAGCTTTTTATCTTTGCTTAAAGCTCCCGCAAGTACTACACTAGGAAAAAGGATACACACAGCTAGAGAGCAAAAAGTGGAGAGAAAGGATACGCTCGGTCGGGAAGCACCAGCAGCAGCACAGCACCACCAGCCCTGCATGTTGGGGGGCGACAGACGAAATGTGGAGGCTGACGGGGGCGGGAGGGCCTTACAGAGACAGGCTGAAGGATAACTACGGCTTATACACCCAGCCAAGATGTGTGCGCCCCGTAACAGGACCATTGTTGTGGAATGAATTTTCCTGATGTCTTGCTGGAAAAGGGATTTCCGCTGTATTCAGATGCAGTTCCTCGGGTTTTATTATTTTCCTCCTTTCTTTTTCAGGAAAAATATTAAAATTTATAGTTCCCTCCGCACAGACAATTGCGCCCTTATCGATATATATTACACACATACATATCTGTGTGCATGTATGTGTGCGGCTGACCTTCTTTTTCTAAGCCGCCACCCTTTTTGTGTTGGTGCGTTGCTACTATATAGTATATCCGTAACTCAACTATACACCAGCCAGTTCCTGCTAAATGTTATATAGGGTATATAGGGGGTTGTTTTTTTTGCGTTCATATAGTTGTGTGACCTACCCTAGATAGCATAGTTAAATGAAAGGGCAGCCTCTAGATGTCGTAATGTGATTTATGCCTTAATTAAACATTATTCAAGGAAAATTAAATAAGCTTTCGCCCCGTCCTATCCACTCATATCCTTTCCGGGGTATGATAAATCCTTCCACTTTCAACTCCTCACCCCCATAAGTCCCTTTAAGCTTCGTTATGAAATTTTCCGAGGGTTGTGTTTTTTTTCGCCCTGTTTTGTTCTTCTTCCCTTTATTGAAAAATGTCATAACAGATTTTCACCGAGGACAGGTCAAAAAAAAAAAAAAAAAAATCCCTCTTCCGGCATTATGAGGTTTTTTTTTTGTATATATTCCAAGGCTGATAAAGGAGACTGAAAGGATATAAATCATGGATTTGTAAAATTTTTGGCAGAGCAGAAATTTATTGCTGTTGATTCTGTAGATGATTTCCATGACATGGGGTACTTTATTTTTCGGGGGCCGAGTACAATATCCCCAGTGATTTGGGTTCAATTTTTCGGGGGCGAATTTGTATATGAGTAAGTGTGGTTGTGATAAGAGGCGACGCATGTTGGGCACTTTGTTCGTTTTTATAAGATGGACCTTAAATAAATTAAAATTTTAATTTAAAACACGTTAATAAATATAAACTGACAGAACATCTGATTCGCTTTGAAGCACAAAGAGCAAAGCATAACTAGAAGAACAAGTCTACAAGTCAAGTCTTTTTCGAGCATCTAAACTCCTATTCATTTCTAGCCTTTACAGACACACCCCATCGAAGTTCAATTCAAGAGGCTTTATGCGTTTTCCCTGTCGAGTCATTGAGCATAAATACAAAGTCATGCAAGTTTACATTTTAGAATCCGATCAACGTTTTGCAATCTTTTTGTGCATAGGAAACATACTTATGCTCAATCGGAGCCATGTCTGGAGTGTAAGCGCGCTTACAGGAGATTATTTCAACAAGGGTGATTTTTTTGGAGTACACAGAAAGGATTTTCAAACGAAATGTGTTTGTTAAGAATGGAAGATGGAAACTAGTCTAGACTAGAAGTCCAAAAAAAACTGTTTCTGTTCGACATAAGTGTCATTTTATGTTCAAAATCTTTTTTTTTGTTTGGTCAAAGAATAGAGCTTAGAAGTAGAGCCCCTCTGCCTCTGTACTGTTGAAGGTTCATTGACTGCAATGTCCAATAGCAATATTGAAGCCTGAATCTAATATCACGTGCCATATCGTAAGAAATGAACGAATTTGAGCTTAGTTGCGGCATTTGACAGATAGCACTTAATGAAAACGTAAAGTGACAAGAGACAAATGTAAAATGGGACGGACTGGCAGAAGGTAGTGGGATGCTTTGGCGTGGGAAAAAACTGTTTGACCGGTTTTCAACCAAGACCATTAAAAGGTGTGTGATTTGCCCAATCAATGGCTTTTAGTACCTGTTGATGGGTAATTAATCATTATTAATGGACTTGTTCGGAAACCGATCAAACCGAGATTTTTCCCATGCCAAAGTATCGCACTACCTACTATTCGTAATGCAAAGAGTGATTCCTCTTCTTGGGCATGGTATTAAAAAAAAACATTAAAAAATTCACACGCGGGGTTCATCGCAATCTTCTTCAAAACCTTCCTGACTCCTCATTACCTGAAATCTGTTCCATCCCTCGAACTAAGCTTACTACTAAACACTGCTGACATTGATTTACAAAAGATAATTGGGTGACGAACGGCTAACAAAGACCTCGGAAGGTGATGGCACCCAATTCGTTACTTCTATCAAAACCCGAGAAGAGTCTCTGCAGACGAACACCTAGCAGATCTTGTGGTCCAGGGGGTACTTCTTCGGAAGAAGCTAACGAGAGACGGTTAAATGGCGAGTTCTCTGTATCACAAAACGGTCGGTTGGGCTGAGGGTTAGCAACCCGCTTCCATTAAAACATTATTGATACGAATCAACAAACAATGCCTCGGAACCGCATGGATAACGTAATGACCTTTGCTTATCGAACAAGGACGCCAAACGCCTTCCGGGGGCGTGATCTCCTGCGCCAGTAGAGGAACACAACCAAGGGCTTATTTGTGAAATTAGAGAAACTGAAGAAGCTCGTTAGAAGGGCCTTCAACCAGGCAAATGGTGCGCCGACTAGGGATATGGAATCGGTAGTCGATTTTTTACTCATATGAGTATTTGACTTTTGATTCTACTCATATCAGTACTCGATACTTTTACTCATGTCAGTACTTATAAGGTAGAATCGAGTATAGAGTACATTTTGCATACGACTCAAAATTCAACCTAACTGCAAGTTTATCTCAGGCGTGAGGATTTTAAATATATACATATGCTTTACGTATTATATGTATTTTCTGCCTTAATTAAGGGCCTTAAACACCCCTAAACTCTTCTTAATTGAAGCAGAAAAATACATCCCGAACTCAAATCTGAGCTCTGAAATTTGTATGCTTTTCTAGCACGAACGTAAATTCCAGACAGAGAGAAATATGTACATACAAATTTCTGCGCGATAAAAGAGCTCCAATTTGCATTGGGGATGTAAACGGTCTTCTATAGATTTAAATGTGGATCCCATCCCGAGTAAAAATAAGACTCGCCCGTTCGTAAAGATCAATGAAGAAAACTAAGAGAAACAAAGCGACTCGAAGAGAATGGTTGAGGAACTTCTCCGCGAGCACGAAGTGAATATCGGTTACCTGACTTTCGAAAAGGATCGACACGCAGTCTTTAAGGCTGGACCCAAATTGAACGCTACCATCCAATATATTGATTGAAACTATCTTTCCAGGCCCTTGCATCTCGAATGAAAAAAAACCGACCTGGGATCATCCTTCTTTCTTCAAAAACATCGGAGGTTGATCGGATATTCTCCGTTTTGTTCCAATGGGGCAAAGAAGTTATTAACTCATTCTTCAGGGAATATTTTCTACCTGTTTAGCAATATGTGCCACATTCCAGCGGTGAGGAGAGAAATAATAGTGGTATTCCGCCTAAAAAAGGATTGCACATGCTTTCCGACCTGTCCGCTTAGCATTTTGTGTTGAGAATGATGAAGAAGATGGTGATAGAAGTTGGAGAGCAGTACGCAAAAGCAGACATATTTTAAGGGCGGTTGGAGTCAGTATGCGTATCAGGTTAGCACGTCTGTAGAAATGGCTCTACGCCTAGTGAAACTGGTGGGAATACCCGAGGACGGAGGGAACTGTATGGCTCTGTGTGGAGGTATCTCAGTGTCCACAATCTTGGGAATTGAATGTGCTTTCCATAAAGTACAGTGTACTAAGTAAAAGGATGCTCTGCTGAGGCGTTATATTGAGGTCTATCAGGATAAGCCTTCCCCTTCCTATCATATTTATGGGACTTTTGTGGACCAATTAAGCTGGAGACGGCAAAGACAAGAAGGACTGGAATGGAATTGGGGAGCCAACAGAGCACATCCGAGCCCCGCTTTCGTGAACGCCCAAAAGTTTTCGGATCCGCCATATAATCATTCAGGAGGGATCATTCCCATCATTCAGGAAGACAAAGAAAAAAAAAGGGTGGAATCGCCATTACCCTTTTACAACAAGTAGTCTCAAACCAGCCGGCTCTGCCCTAAGGTTCTGGACTCAAAAAGTCCCAAGGCAGAAGGGCCGGAGTGGAATTGGCGAACCCATGGAACAAACTCAAGCCCGCTTTAGTGAACTCCTTTCGAACTGATTGAAGGCAGGAAACTCGGAAGTTAAGCGACAAGCCACTAGGCAGGCTTGTGGACTTTTTTCAGCGGTCTAGCCCACAAACATGAGGTATAAAACAATGTGGGTAGAGTTGGTCTTTTTGATCAGACTACTAGAGGACCTAGGACTGTAGGGTGTGCAGATGGTGTTGCATTCATTTCGTTGAAGCAGTCGAGTTATGGTAATGGACATTATGTTATCAACTATGAGAATGTTTGCCACAAAGTAGAATCAGACAAAGAGGAATTTGAGGCTAGCCTGTAAATTGGCCTTGAATTCCCTCTCTGTTATCACATCTTCCTTGAAGATATAAGAAGGAGTTGTAGATGAAGTGATATTCTTGTTGGTGGAAGTTATCAAATCTGCTGGTGATATCATTACAGATCTTACTTCTAAGCCAATCATCAAAATTCGATTTCACTGTCCTGATTCGTATAACTTTTGATTAGGCCATCTATTTGTCCCCTATTTGGTAGAATGAGGGAGGAATGAAGTAACGCTTACCCGCTTATTTAACTTTGCTATGCATCAGCAACCTAGTTTGCGTTCTTACTAAGGAAACACAAGTCCCGGTCAGTGACAAGTTGCCAAGAGGTACCATTTCATTTAAAATAATATTGGTTAGGGTTTTTTCGAACATTGGTGCTGTTTGAGAAACGCAAATAAGTTTTATTATGGATGTTGAAACATATCCGATCTTAATAGCTGCGTTTCATTTTCTTTGGAGTAGATACTCCGGCGTAGTTGGAGTAGTTGGAAAATGAAACGCGTTTTTTCCTCATCTGGAGTAGTTCATAAAAAAGTAAGAAGAAGAGAGAGAGAACTGCTTAGTAACTGTCAAGTGTCGGTTTAAGACAATTTTATTTTAATTGATTCGGAAATGGTAAGTTTTAAAACAAAATAATATGTTATAAGCTCATTATCATACTTTTATTTGTTTATGTTTATTAGGCGCAAGCGAAAGTAGTGAAAAATTGGACATACGAAGAGGGAAAGGCGCTTATTAATATTTATAAAGACAGAATGAACGAGATAAATCGCTTAAAAAATAAAAAAGAAATATGGAAAATTATTTTAAGCAACCTGGAAAGCATGAATGTTTTGGTAAGATTAATAAAAAACATAATTTACTTAGAGAATTCAGTAAAATCCATTTTCAACATTTATAGACTAGTCCTACTACTGAAGAAAATGTTCAGTCAAAGTGGAAGACTTTGTACCGAGCATACAAGTCCGCGAAAGACAGAGGTACCGGTACCAGCACATCAAAATTCGTTTATTTGGACGAAATGGATGATATATTCCACACGAACCCTCTTATGAGTTCTCCGCATGTCGTGACTGCGGGTGTGGAGCGAACTGCAGTTATTAGCGCGGAACCACAAGAGCCAGATCAAGAAAATACAGAACTTGAACAAACTGACGTTAGGAAAAAGCCAAGGAAAAAAAAAAACAGAAACTTTCCTGGACACAAAAAAAAAATATTACGAACAAAAAAGTAAATATTATTCTGATAGATTGAAGGAAAAAACCAAAAAAAGGGAATTTTTACAACAATTCCTATGTGATAAAGAAGGGGCGAAGGAAAGGAGACATAAAGAGCTTTTAAACGCCCTAAAACCTAAAAATTAGACTTAAGACATATTTTTTTAGTTGTTTATTAAACCTATGAATTTATTTATCTCATTTATATTATGTTTACTTTTGAATTTTATTATTGTTATTTTGAAGACTGAAGTTATTTTAATTTTTATTACACTGTAAATATATATTTTCTTATTTATTTATTTTAAGCCTGTGAATTTATTTATCGCATTAAGACGAAAGTGTTGTTTAAATTGATGATCACTATATTTTTCAATTATATCTATGTAGTTCTCGATACGAACTTGTATAGTTGAATAATTTTCATCTGATGAAGATGATGATGAAGATGAAGATGATTCTGATGAAGAAGAATTTAGCAAATCGTTTAAACTGTCGTTTGAAGACTCCTCCTCAATTAGATGAAAAATCTATAATACAATTATATAAAAAATGGATTTTCCTTATTTATTTTAATTACTTCACTCATTTCATTGGCCATATTTTTAACTTTTTCTGTCGGTTACAACTTCAAATTATTTATTTATTAGCCGAAACCCTTTATGAAATGTCAAAACATAACTTGACATACCCAAATAAGTCTACATTACCGACAAATTATAAAAGCCATCTGTTGGAAAAAAAATTGTTACTACTCCCTGATGCTGCACCACAGTTCAGGCTGGGGTAGCTGCATCTACTCCAACTACGCCGGCGTACGTACTCCAATGAAAATGTAACGCAACTAATATCTATTCGCAGATAGTATCAAATGCAAATGAGCAGGCACTATGAAATGTTTTTACAGTGGAGTGTAGACAATTTAAAACATTTTTTACTTGTTGGCGGTACCCTTAAAATAATTTTAATAAAAATAAATCTATTAATTTTCATGTTATATTGTTCCACCATCGACAAAATAAATCCTGATCAAATCCAACCACTAGAAGACGGGATACAATTGTGTATTACCGAAGATCTCTCTGAAAGTTGCCTCTGAAAACACAATTCCGCCTCAAGACATACATATAAAATCGCCAAGACAATTCTATAGTTGGGACAAAAATCGATAGAAAGCTGTTACGGGATTAAAGAAATCACGACCGAACACATCTTGCACAAATTGGACAATTTCCAGATTGCAAAGCAATTATCCCAAGAAGCACATCATAATTCTAGTCTTTGTTCTTAAATCTTGACTTAATAAGACGAGGCTCCGGTGTCCGTATCCCTCGGCGAGAGAGCTGTGCATCAAGGACCCACCCATGATAACTAAAATCTTGTTTCACCACAACCAAATGACGAACACCGCACACTTGCGTAATCCTGTGATTTTCATATCTAATTTCGAATTCAGTTTGCACAATTAATGCAGCCCGATGCGACTCGAACAGAGGAGCACATGTGGCCAGAGAAATCAAGTCGTCAGTCATGGGGCCTGGGCCCAGCACAGCTCGACGACGGCATATGCGAGAGTGGTGCTCTCTATGGGGGCATCTTATAGTGTTTAGTTAAACAGGGAAGACACTGATGCAGGTAAATATCACTATTGTTTATTCACCATAGACATTTATCATTCTCAGATCCTTCCGAGAGATCCGAAATGCAGTTGCCAAACGGAAGTGGGTGGGTGCACCTCAGTTTATCATCATCATTGAATTTGCGTATAAGTGCTAAGCTGTCCGTTCCGGACAAACTGTATCTCTAATCCTTCAGCCCCCCCCCGTACTCCCTCCACCTTTTGGCTATACATATAAACAAGTGCTTGGCAACGTTTACACAGTATGCAGAAGCTCTATATCCAGGAATCAGGACGATCCCTCGTGTCCTTGCAAGTCTGGCATAATAGTGCTCAGCACCTGATTTATCTGTCGGTGCCCAAAATGAGATACGGATCTGTGTCCACCCCCCCTCCGCCCCTCTCGCTCCTGTCTAATTTGTCTCCTAGATCCTTGATTCTCCCAAACAAGGATACAAGCTTGTCTATAGTCATACTTACCCATTTCGTGCCATGTTCGGGGTGTTTGGATAAAATTAATTGTAACATCAGCCAGAAACTTCTTAATTACCTGTCAACAGTGAGTATGTGACCGTCCCGCACTCGGACCCAGGATACTGATTTATTCCCGAGCTGTTTCACCTGCAAAACACAAGAAAAAAAATTACATTGAATAGAATCCTTCTCACGATTGTAGGTTAACCTGGGAAAAAAGTTTGGAACCTAGTTTAAGGTGGGAAAAAAAATGAAAGACTCGAGAATATTGCTGGAGATCACGACTATCGCGCGAGGGCGGCGGTGCACGGGTTGCGTGGGACTTGGAAAGTGTTTAGTCTAACTTTTATTTTTAGATCAACCCCTCAAGGAGCAGCCAGGACCTTCTTACCTTGATTTATGGGACTTTTTTAGTTGTTTTGCGATGCGGCGGCACTCAGAGGACGGCGGGGCGGGTGGTGAAAATATCTTCGGAGATTTTACTGTAATTACACCGAGGAACGTGCCAAATTTTATTGGAATCCTGCACGAATTTATTTCTAGGATCATTGGGAAAAAATTAAATTTCCTACACAGGGTGATTATAAAATATTTAGGATTCGTACAATTTTTTACGGGATTTTTTTTTTGATTCATTGAGGTTTGCCTTTAAAAATCGTGTTTTGGTTTCTTTATTTTTCAGGAATCTCTCTACTCGCGATTATCTGAAGTTTTAAAACTTAGCAAAAACAAGCCATGCGTGGGAGAATTTTGATGACAATAAATTTTATGGATAATCAGAAAATTATGGTTATCACAAAATGCGGGTTTTGGTTTCCTAGAACACTTCAATGCCTCTAACTTGGTGTCTTGATAACGTAAGCGAATTATGTTTTTTTTTGCGCTCTAAGTAAGCTATAAATCCATTCCGGATGTAAACACATATTAAGAGCAGCTCAAGAGTATGGTATGAGCTGTTTCACACAGATAAGCATGTTTTTTTGCCAAAACTGTTGCTACTTTTCATTGTATTTTCTTAAATGGAAGTTCACAGGAGCCATTTTAGAGAGTGGAAGATTTTTAAGCAATTTTTCCAATTATGTTTTTCTTTCAAATTATTTATGTCGCGTTTGAAGACGACGAACTACAAGAAGAATGAGTGCTGATATAAACAACATGGTCTTATAACGGGCGAATACTGGCCGTTTGGTTTTTTTGAGGCATATGATGGCCATAAAGTTTTTAACCGAGTTTTTAACGGGAGGACATATGGGCCTACGTTGGCCAAACTTGACCAAAAAACTTAAATGGCCCTGTACTGAGATGTACACATGGGCATTTGACGGCAAATTTGAGCCAAAAAAAAAATTTGTTGTCTGTAAAGAGGGTTTACGGACGATAGTTTAACGTGACAACGTCATGAGAAAACATTGATGAAATGATTGCATACTTTTATGAATAAAATTGAATCATTTATATTAAACTAGCAAAAACCCGCGTACGTTGCAACGCCTTTCAATAAAATAAGATTATGAGGACACAGTCTGCGATAGGAAAAAGCTATAGTGAAAAAAGAACAAATCTGGGAAAATTGATTTCGGGAGATGACCGCCATGGACCAAATGATATATTGAGTATACTATATTGCCTATGGTGTTCTACTTATCATACTCTTTCATTTGATACCCATGTCGAAGGGGTTGTGAAGAAAATATTAATCCGCACTCTTGAGATGGCCGCTATGGACCAAACGATATATTGAGTATACTATATTGCATATGGTGTTCTACTTATCATACTCTCTCATTTGATACCCATCTCGAAGGGGTTGTGAAGAAAATGGTAATCCGCCCTCTTGAGATGGCCGCTATGGACCAAACGATATATTGAGCATACTATATTGCTTATATTGTTCTACTTATCATACTCTTTCATTTGATACCCATCTAGAAGGAGTTGTGAAGAAAATGGTAAACCGCCCTTTTGAGATGGCCGCCATGGACCAAATTATAAATTGAGTATACTATATTGCTTATGGTGTTCTACTTTTCATAGCCTTTCATTTGATACCCATGTCTCGGGTGTTGTGAAGAAAATGGTAACCCGCCCTCTTGAGATGGCCGCCATGAATCTAAAGACATAGTCTATGGCATTCTTCTTATAATGCCCATTCATTTGATACCAATGTCGAGGGGGTAGTGAAGAAAATGATCATCCTCCCTCTTGAGATGACCGCCATGGACCAAACGATATATTGAGTATACTATATTGCTTATGGTGTTCTACTTATCATACCCTTTCATTTGAAATCCATATCGAGAGGTGTGAAGATAATGGTAATCCAACCTCTGGAGATGGCCGCTATGGACCAAACGATATATATTGAGTATACTATATTGCTTATGTGTTCTACTTATCATACTCTCTCATTTGATACCCATCTCGAAGGGGTTGTGAAGAAAATGGTAATCCGCCCGCTTGAGATGATCGCCATGGACCAAACGATATATTGAGTATACTTTATTGCCTATGGTGTTCTACTTATCATACTCTTTCATTCGATATCCATGTCGAAGGTGTTGTGAAGAAAATGGTAATCCGCATTCTTGAGGTGGCCGCTATGGACCAAGCGACATATTGAGTATACTATATTGCTTATATTGTTCTACTTATCATACTCTTTCATTGGATACCCATTTCGAATGGGTTGTGAAGAAAATGGTCATCTGCTCTCTTGTGATGACTGCCATGGACCAAACGATATATTGAGTATACTATATTGCTTTTGGTGTTCTACTTACCATAACCTTTCATTTGATATCCATGTCGAGGGGTTGTAAAGAAAATGGTAATCCGCCCTCTTGAGATGGCTGCTATGGACCAAGCGCCTGCTTTTGAAATTTTTTTGCTATAAACCTCACGGAGCCCGAGACCTTTCCAACGAATGCAAAACCGTGGAAATCGGATCGTGCGTTCTCTAATTATAGCGTCTGGAAGGAAAACCCGACTTATTTTTATATTATAGATAATAACAGTAAACGTCCCACCTTGCGACTTGTGAATGGTAATAGCACAAGCAGGAACGCAAGGAAACTGTTTTCGTTTGCATTTCACAGTTTTCGTCAGTGTAATGTTTACTATTTTCTTATACACCGGCACCCAGTTAGGAGACAGAGTGTTTGGCTTGCTTTGCTTATTGTTGACAATTTGACAATAATTTAATCTAATTAATATTGACAATTTTAATCAAATTTTTAAGATTACTACGATCAAATTTTTAAAATTACTTCGGGAGATAACGGGACATAACGGGACATAACGGGACATAACGGGACAATGAGTCATCATTTTTCGTGCATGCAGCCGGCGCTCATCGTTTTAATAGACGTTGTCACGTCAAAACAATCTGCACCAATGTATTGCTCAATGTGGTTTATGGGAACTTGAACATTTCTGTTATGTAAATTCGAGATTTGAATTGTCAAACTTAAAGACTATCGATGCACAAGAGAAATAAGCTCGCCAGTCGTCGGTTTGTTGTATGTGATGTGAAATGTGCGGATTTCAGGATTTCTTTGTTAAGTAGCAGAAAATTTCCCCTTTCTACATATATACAAGAATTTCCTTGTTCTTTATCATGAATCGGGAATAAAAAGTAGTACATACGAAAACACGTTTTTTTTTCGTTTCTTTTATTTAAGAGACCATTTGGTCATGTGAACAGCCAGTGTATCACCGTCGTATGCTTTTTATTGAAACTATAAGGCCATAATACAGCGGTAATATACCCGTCATATACGGTCGTACGGTCCGACAAAGAACTTTCTGATGCCCGGCTGAAGACTATGTTTCAATCACGGCCTGTGTTCGCCCGTTGCACCTTTTATTTTACTCGAGAGTCTAGCCGATAATTTAAATTGTTCCAATGCAAACAACAATACACAACGTCTTCGGAGTCAAAGTATATACATATTGGTTCATTGATTCGCCTCGTTTTAAATGTTTCTGCGAACATGTCTGATTTAAAATATTTCTTGGTAGTCACGTTTTATTCTTTTGTGTTTTATCCAGAATTTCTAGTATAAGTAACAAAACATCCTCTGATCTCATCTCTTGGCAACTCTACAAAAGTGACCCATAGGCTGAGCAGCTTCCTGCGTTACTTAGTATGATGACATTCAAATTTTATTTGGGATTGGTACTGTAGCAACCTTTTTAGAAGGAGAAGCTCGGCAGGTTTCGGTACAAAATATCCGAGAAGTAGCTTAGCGTTAGCGCAGGTCACTTTGACATGTGTTCGACAAAGGAGAAAAGCCAATTGCTTCTACCAAAGGATTCCTCCTTCTGTAATCTACAAGACATACTTTCGAGCACGTCTTGAATACAATTCGTTCATACAGTTTTAAAAGGTCTTGAAAATCGTCTTAGCATGTGGCTGGGCAAGGTTAATAACCCGCCCACAAACTAACCGGAGATAGCGCTCCTCCATAAACACGATGCGAAATAAAGCAGCCTTGGCAAAAATTTACAGATACTCCTATAAATTAAATGAATCCCTCAACCGGTTCACTTCTCTCGGAGCATACCTTTCACAGGCTGTATTTCCGGACTTCTGTAGAATCCACATGTTCAAAAGTAAGATTCATCGCTTTCTTCTCCAGCGACTCTCTATTGACGTAAAAGAGAAAGTGGGTCACCAAATATCTCGCTAACTGTGTCGCCGAGTGACCAGTGGCTGTTAGAACAGCCGTCGTGCTAATATCACAAACCTACTCACTTAAGACTCCCTCTCTCAGTCTAATACAATCTAGTTTGAGACTGCTCGTTTGATGAGCTGCCTACTCTCAATTGGAATATCCCGGCTAGCATTTAAAGGTGGCATGCCTCATGCAGCGTGTGGGCCCCATGTGATAAACAAGAGGGATGCTGCAAGACGGGTCTTCTCTTGGTATCCTCATGAGGCATTCTCCCTCAGCCTCTCATAAGGGCCCTATAAAACAAACCTCATTACAAATGAAATGAGGCAAACCCTTATGTATTCGGAGAGCATTTTAAAAGTTTTAAAGTAAGCTTTAGTTTTACTCATATTTCAGGCACTGCTTCATATTTCAGGAAATCAATGTGGCGATCCTGAAAGTTATCTTTTACCAGACCAGCTTTCATTCTATTGCGGAAGTCAAGCGGCATTGGACGTGATTGGTATTTAGTCGGGAGACGGTTTGACAAAAGGACAATCGCGTTTGAAAATCTAAAATTTTAGACACTGCCGCAGTTATTTCATACATATCTACGCCGAAATTATAATATTTTCCGTCTTTTTCTTCAATCGGGCAGCAGTAATTTTCCCCCTCACATGGGGATTGGAGGCAAGGCGTTAACTGCCCGTTTTGGGCTCTATAGGTCAATTCACATGTGACCCACATGAGGCTGAGGGGCTAGCCTCATAGGCTCCTCTCTGAACCCCTTTAAAATGTTAGTCAGGATACTTATGCTAGTCCGGAGCTATCAAGTCTTTGTGGGCAATAAAAACGGAGACGAGTTGGCCAGACAGGGCTGTAGCACTGTATCCATCGGTCATCTACTGGCTTCTATGAAATTTATCAGTTTCGGTTCTCGGCAAATATCACTTTATTTTTTGCAAGAAACATATTATGTAAAATTGCGAAAATGACGTCGCAGGCAGAAGACGGGGTATAATATAATCAAATGGACCACTTCCTAATTGAGAGAAAGGGGCCACGAGTATACTGAACATAAGAACAATGAGAGAAGCGGCTGTGGCTCGGACCACTATATGGTCAAGGTAAAATTGAAATAAATGAAGAAAAGGAAGAGACATTAGAGCCCTTTATGCCCAAAGCAAATGCTGCACTCAAGATTTGTACACAGAAAAACGAAACATTCATTCTACCAAACAGTAATACGACCAATATTGTGCTGTGGAAGAAAGACTTCGACCCTTGTGCTGAAAGTCGTGTTATGTGTCGTGATAAGTCGTTTGAGATAAAAAAGTGACTTCAGTCGAATTACGACTTTCAACACAGAGGACCAAACTCAACTTAGAACTTCTACTATAGGTCCTATATTGAAAAACGTAATTCGACTGAAAGGTCACTTTTTTCAGCTCAAACAACTTGTCACGACACATGACTCGACTTTCAGCACAGGGGCTTTGGACTATGACCCAGGATATAGAGAAAACAGTCAATAGGTTTGAGAGAAAAGTTCTCGGATGCATAATGGGCTCTAAAAGGAAAAAGAACAGACCCATATTTGAAAGGCTCCAAATAGAATCAGAGCTCACACTAAATCTTCGATTATTCATCAAACAATATCTGTGATCAGTCTCCGTTTAGTTTTCACTGTCAATCGAAGACCGTTTGGACCAATTACCCATCGTCGATTGATCGTCATCGTCATAGCCCATCGTTGGACATTCTTATTTTTTCTCCATTAGAGAGTATGCAATATGTTTTAATGTCTCCTATCTATTGCTTACTTACTTACGCTCCTTTAATCCCTCATGGGACATACGGCGAAAACAGTTGCTCTCCAACAGACAACACTCTAACGACCTCCTCACGTTACCTCACGACAGCTCTAATAGGGTTTTCCTCCATGTTGTTCTAGGTCTTACGACTCGACAGGGTCCTTGTGGATTCCAGTGCTTGGCTAGATTATCGTTTTTGCTTCGCAAAGAGTGGCTAATCCTTCGACTGATTTGGTCGTCTATCCTTTCTTGACCAGCATGGCACCATAGCTCTTCATTTATGTCTATTGGCATCATATAATTACTAATCATCCTTGTATGAAATTAGGTTATTTTAATACTTTCACACTTTTGCATCCTGCAAAATGTTTCGAAGAAGATGCAAAGTGGTAGAAGTAATTTATCAAAGTGATATTTTCACCACCCGCTCCTCGGTAAACTTTGCTACTGCATCTAATGCATCTCAGGTAAAACTACCAAAAGTGTGTTACATGTAAAATTGCTTCCAGAACTTTGAAAATTTATTTCCATGAAGTTTCACCTGATGAAAACGGGGAAAAACAAAAAAAAAAATACATATGTACATACATACAAGTCCTCCAACGAGAGAGCCTAATCTCCGAAACCAGGGCTGATTCCATCTTAAGCAGCACACAGTGCTTAGCTAATTATACAAAAACATCGTTTTTGGCTGTCATGAATGATAAAGCACTCACGTCATACACCTATAAAGTAGGAAAGAACGGCTCCCACTAATGCCACTTTGCACTATGGAAACACGCAATCCAGGAATTTTGTTAAGTAACCGCGCCACCAAAAGTGGCTCTATTCATGATCTTGAAAGTCTCTCCCTGTGTGTGTGTATAGAGAGTCCTGGCGCGGAGCTTCGGGAAGTTTCTGGTATCCTTGCGACGCACTTTTGAAATTTGCATTAGTCAGGTTTCAAAATTTTCTCCCTTTTTGTATATATATACTGGCTCGGCTCAGTGCGCCCGCTATTCGTGTGAAACCACCCCCGCTTTGTTGTTGTTGTTGTCGTTGACTTCATCCCCCCCTTGCCACCAAACATCGGGGGAGTTATTCAAAATGTTATTCAACCAAGAAATTCAATGTGACTGCGGCATACTTTGGTAACGCAATGGTGTACTGCGACACGAGGCGATGGCATTAGAACTAATTTGGTAACCAAAATAATTTTATGAAACCATCAAGGCTTTTTGTTTTTATTTTTTGGTGGTGGTGTGGTGGGGGGTTGGGGTAGCCGGGGAGTGGTTGGAGGTGGGAGTTGTTGAATGTGGACGAGAGATCGATTTCACTGGGGTGTCGCGCTGCTGCCGGTGGAATGAGGTGAAAGCTTCTCCAATTTGCAGTAAAACAATTTCTGGCCCTTTTCAATTAAGCCCTTGTGACCAAATTAATGAATATTTAACGCGACACCGACTGCGCCACGGGGGTAGGTCTCGATATGAGAAAGAGAGACGTTCTTGGACACTTGCAGGAGGGAAAAGCTACGAACAGATAAAAAAATAAAAAAACAGGGGCTGGGGATCGCCTCCGAAGTAGCAACTACCGCGCATTTCCATCTTAAATTACAGAAAACAAAATTCAAAAAAATAAAAAAAAAGATAAAAAAATGAAAATTTCCATTTTAATTTGGGAAACATTTCCTCTCTGTCCCCACACACAGCTGATCGCGGTCGTTCACACGGGATTTTCCCTTTCTAAGCCTTAATTCTGAAGTTGCTTTTGGCTTAAAAAATAAGGGCGAGCCCAGATATTCGAACAGGACTGGGGGTGCCGCGAGAGGGTGGGCGCAGAGAAGAACAGGGCCATGGACCCACCGAAAGGTATTTCAGGTTTTCATTTGCACCCGCGATCCTTGGAAACATTGTCCCAAAGCGCCCTAATGGAAACCACTTTGAATTGAAATTAAGCCAAAGGACAAAAAGCAAAAAAAAAAAATTTATATATATACCTACAAAAAAAAAGGAAACAATATCCAGGATGGCGGATGAAGGAAGGATGAAAGGGCGATGCTTTCAAACCACATTTCCTTATAAGTTGGTCCCTACCATTTACCCACCACCCCCCCCCCCCACAACCCCGTTAAGCTATTTACAAAATTAATTTACCTTGCAGGGCAGGTAGCCGTGTGTCCCAATTTGCGTTGTAACATTTGTTGTCCCATGTCCTTCCAGGTATGGTTCTGTGTAATACGATGATCCTGGATGCTGTCTTGCCATATCCAAAGTTGATAGGATGTCAGCCTTGGCAGTGTCTGAAATTTCAAAGGACATCAAATAGTATTGAGTCAACTATTAAGTGGGGCACATATTGTATGTAGCACAAAATACAGGTAATTCATACAAAAAGGACGAACTTCGGCTCCTGCACAAGTGTGTGGGCAAAGATTTGTGCCGAGGCACCCCAGCTATACGTTCGGGCATAAATGATTTTCAGCTCTAATTAAACCAAAGGGCAAGGATTCTGGGGGTCATATTGTGAGAGAATGTGTGTTAGTGTTAGTGCGATATAGAAGGGTGGCAAAATCGGTAAATGTCGAGGATAGATGTCCGGGGGTAGGTATAGGAACTTGTGTAGTACAACAATGGTTAATACTCTTGCGAAGAGTGCGGGTCCTCAAATGAGGAGGTGGAATGAGGAGTGGAATGAGGGGTCTGGGGGATGGTACTCTGGAAACTGGAAAGATTAAATCATTTTGGATATGAAAAGGAGAAAAGACACTTTAGGGGCGGCATAATTGAATGCTGACATGAGTTTGTAATGAGTTATGTAAGGGTTCACTTTGTTGATAATTAAGGGCAGAGAAAACTTTGATTTATTTACTTATTGGCCCTTTTGTGGATGCGGCTCTTGTTGTCGTCCTTGTTGCTGTTGTTATACTCATTTGTATATAGCGTTAACACTTAAGTAGGGGCGGCGGTAGTTAAACTAGAAATTATTAATGTTGTTTCAATGTTTGTGCGCCGCCTTTTGTGATATAATTTTTGGTGGGGGTGTGTGTAATTTGAAATTATAGCAATTTTCGTTTTAATGATTATATTGTGGAATTGCATTTTGAGTGTTGTGTTAAATTAATGCTTTAAATGTATTATAAGGTGTGAATTTTAGTTCAGTGTGTTGTTAAACAACAATTTTCGAGGAAATTTTGTTGATTTATTTTAATTGTATTAAATATAAATGCTGCTTGTAATGATATTTTCTGTTTATGAATTTATTAAACATATTGTATTAAGGTGTTTGGGTTAAGTCGTTTTGTTTAATTAGAAATGATTAACTTTGTTCATTACTCATTCTAGTAAGTCTGGAATACCTATGCCGTATAGGTGATTTAATCGGAATTGTATAAACGCAATTATAGCCTATGAAGTCACGTACCGAGGGTATAGGTATTCTTGGAATGAGTTACGTGAGGAATTATGTTGGTAAATTCCTATAAGTCTACCATCAGAAAGGTTAAATCATTATTTTATGACACGTTGAGAAGTAAATATCTTCAAACTTGTAGCAATTTTCACCAAATGGAATTTCTCTTCATTTGCAATCCCTTTTTTTATTTACAAGTTGAAAGTGATAACAGGCAGAAATTTCAATGCCAATTTTGTAACATATCTGTTCCTCTTTGAATTCTTCTTCTTTACCTGATACGGCAAAAGCCAGCCTTCCCATGCCAGGCAAATCTATATGAACGGCCGAGCTTTTAGGCAGGACATGTCATCAATATCTCTATTGGTACCCGAGTAAACATAAAAAAACGGGCTTACCGCGGGCGAACACCGGCCACTTGACTTTTTAAGGGGGATATGATGGCCGTAGAATTTTTAACCATTTTTAATGGGGGGACATCACGACGGCCAAACTTGATCAAAAGATGTAAATAACTGAAGGGTTGTAAGTCTAAAGGGTCTAAGTGCCAATTTTATTATTTGGAGATATAGCAAAAAAACATAATAAAAACCACGTTGGCACTTATGGCCCGCCACAATTTGTTTTGTGTGTGAGTACAATTTTAAAATAAACAGGCACCTTGACCCATTTGGATATTATTACGCTTGCCACATAGATTGTATTTTCGTAAAAATATTGACTTTTGATTTTTTGGCACTTAGACCCTTTAGACTTACAACCCTTCAACTATAAGCTGTACACGCGGGCATTCCGCGAAAATAAACTGCTCCAAATGTATTGTTGAATTTGTTTTATTCATATTTTATTTTTACTCGAGTATTGATAGTACACCCTCTATGGCCCTAAAAGAACGTGCCTCACATTTTGGCACATCTGCAAGAGTAGTTGTCTTCTCAGTTGTCAAAATTCACCTCTAATGGTGAATCTGCATTCGTGTTATGAGAAAAATGAAAGTCTAAGCGACATGGTAGCCAAAGTACATCTAAAAATATTGATGCAGGGAGACAAGTGTATGTGAACATCTGAACGCTACTCATCGATGCTGTCTAGCTGCCGGTCTGAGAGAATGCTACAAAAATATGCTAGAAACCTGCTCGCTATACTCTTGTGACCTGCTACAGTCACAATTTTGATAGGCGTTGTGACTGGTTGCGGATTGTCAAAATTGTGACTGCAAAATTAGAATACCAAATCGTCTAAAGTTGAGACTCACTACACACAAACAGTTGTTATTGCGTTAAGACCACTGCTGGCGGATCAGTATTCAGAGAGTCACACCCCTCCTCCGAGGAACATGTAGTTTCCTGGGACCTCTCCTGTCAATCCCAATGTATAATGATATGTTGAGGCTATGCCTCGATGAGATCGAGTTTTGCGCGTAGGAAAACTATCTGAGATATTAAAGCGTGGCCTTAAAGCGTTGGTCTGCCGTTTGCAGAACACAAACTATAACTGAGAAAACAAGTATACGTACGAATCTAGATATGGGAACAGATTATCCCGGAACGAACTCACAGCCCGCCTTAAGGTACCTGGGAGTGATGATCGACCAGAGGCTTGAAAGGCATGACACAATTGGAAGGCATGACGGATAATGCTTCCGCTGTTTGTGAAACATATCAAAGAACATTGCCCAACGTGTGGCCCAAACCCATCCGTCACCTCCTCAAGGCCAGCACCATCGGAAACGTCCCGACTAAAGTTTGAAACAGATACATGCGTGCGTACAGTGCGTGCGATGTATGCAGCGAATCGAGGGGTCGAGTTACAGCAACGCCTTTTTGCCACTCTCCTGTTAGTCCAGTAAATAGGTCGAAAAAAAGGCCTTCGTAATGCGAAAAATACCGCACGCGATTTTTTTTTACCAAATGTTTTTACATATTTTCATGAGCTTAAATTCAAAATGGCGTCATCCCCACCCTTATGCTTCACTTACAATGAATGGAAACGCGTTTAATTCTATATCTCAAAAACTATGCGTTTTACGACAAAAATGTATATAATCTTTTTTGTAGATAAATAAGTGATTTAACTTTTTTGTTCAAAATTTTTTTTTGTAAAGTCAGTATGTTCGGAGTTATAGCGCTTCAAACTTTATACATCACTTTCTTTGCACTATATTTCGTTAACGGTTAGCCCGCCATAAAAAAGTCCTTCCTAAGACATATAGAACACACGATTATCTATGACTTTTGCTTTTATGGTTTTTAGATAGGGCTAATATTTCACGAGTTATAGCGCTTTAAATGTCGGAAAATGTAAATTCAAAAAAAAAAAATCCTAATACCTTTTTCTTTCCCCGTTTCATTTCAAAACTGATTATGTCGTGTGTTGAGCTGATCATTGCCCACATTTGTTGCCTTTACTTTTTTCTATAAAGTTGATATTTATGAATTTATTACACCTCAAAAGTTTATTAAAAATGGTTTTTTGCAAATATCTAGTCAACTAATTATTTACGATGACAAGTTATACCAACAAATTTGTTTGTTATAAAATTCCGTTGAAATTTTACTTTAAACATTTTTTTCTAGCATTTATACTTTAGCTAATGTTCATACATACATATAATTAAGAAATTTTGTTGGCGTACGTTTGCAGAATCGGAATGATAAAAGAAGTTTGGATATTGTGCAACGTATTGCAAATGTTTCTGATGCCAAAGCTACAGGTGCTAGGTATCATCATTCCTGTATGCGAGATTTGAAACCCACAACATCTACAGTGGGAAAAAGGGGTCGTCTTAATAAAGAAATGTCCGAGGTGATGCAAGTTATTAGTAGCTTTATAACCAACAGTGAGGAATGTCAATTTAGAGTTTCTGAGTTGCTCGCGTTAATCGACAGGGAAAATCGTCCGGTAATTCCTTTGTTTAAGCATTCACTAAGGTTCAAATGTTTTGGAAAATCGTCTACAAAAACCAAAGTGAAATCAGCTCTGCCTCCAACTAAAGATGCTGCTCGACTTCACTCATTTCGAGTATATCATCAAGTGCAAACTTGGCTTGGTAGTTATCAAGACCCGGAGGAATGGGACTGGAAGCGAGCAAGATTTGGCTTACAACCAGTCCCAATGACAATTGCTCCGGGACCAGCAAATTTATTAAAATTAATATCCTGCAAATGTAGGAAAAAATGTGGCGGTTCCTGGGGATGCCGCAAGACCGGTCTCAAATGCACCATAATTTGCTCTAACTGCAGTGGAGGAAATTGCGAAAATGTGACGAAGGTCAACAAACCTCCTTGAAAACAATGAAATAAATGAGAACATTTGCGAGTTTTCAAGTCTCCCAGATATATCATTCGACGAAGACAACGTCAAGTCATTAAATGGCACCTTCATTGGTCTATCCGATTGATCCGAAACATATGAGGCTAAATAACATGTTATAGCATCATTGTTTCGTTTTCTTGTGGATTAGGCCTACTGGGGAAACCACAATAAAAAAACGCGCCAAAAACTCGACCTCCAAGGTGGTGTGGAAAAGGGTTTGCACGCCAACGAAGTTTCTTAATTATGAACATTAATGAAACAATCGGCGCTGAATTGTGGCTAAAGTATAAATGCTAGAAAAAAATGTTTAAAGTAAAATTTCAACGGAATTTTATAACAAACAAATTTGTTGGTATAACTTGTCATCGTAAATAAATAGTTGACTAGATATTTGCAAAAAAACATTTTTAATAAACTTTTGTGGTGTAATAAATCCATAAATATCAACTTTATAGAAAAAAGTAAAGGCAGCAATTGTGGGCAATGATGAGCTCAACACACGATATCATCAGTTTAAATGTAACGGGCAAAGAAAAAGATATTAGGAAATTATTTTTTTATTGAATTTACATTTTCCGACATTTAAAGCGCTATAACTCGTGAAATATTAGCCCTATCTAAAAACGATAAAAGCAAAAGTCATAGATAATCGTGTGTTCTATAAGTCTTAGGAAGGACTTTTTTATGGCGGGCTAACCGTTAACGAAATATAGTGCAAAGAAAGTGATGTATAAAGTTTGAAGCGCTATAACTCCGAACATATTGACTTTACAAAAAAAAATTCTGAACAAAAAAGTTAAACCACTTATTTATCTACAAAAAAGATTATATACATTTTTGTCGTAAAACGCATAGTTTCTGAGATATAGAATTAAACGCGTTTCCCTTCATTGTAAGTGAAGCATAAGGGTGGGGATGACGCCATTTTGAATTTAAACTCATAAAAATATGTAAAAACATTTGGTAAAAAAAAATCGCGTGCGGTATTTTTTGCAAAGAAAAAGTACCTATTTACTGGACTATGTAGCCTTAGCTGGATGTGTATGTCGAAATCCGCCAAGGCCAACGGGATAGCTTCGGTGCTGACGATGTTGAAAGGGTCTTCTATGTCAAGAAAGAATACCTTGTTAACAGTTTATGTTCTATGGCACACACTAGTTCTTGCAGTGTCTTGCAATATAGCTTCTGTTGTAGAATTTTGAAAGAAAATGTATCTGGGACTGATGATTGGCCAAAAGTCGCAAGGATGCTGTTAATCTAGGTGCCCTAGGCCAAGCCGACAAGTAGGCTAGTTTGGTCCTATTGAATGAAGCGTTCGTATGGGCAGAGGTATTGGGTGAAACTGCCAATAGGAAAAGAATAAACTCTAAGTATCGGCTAAGTGCCTTTCAAGCATGGTGTGCATATGGTACTATGTAGGTCTGATGAATCCGTATTTGTGGTACTAGAAACTGCCTCTTTGGTATTCTGGCGGCGGAGAGTAAGAGCTTGTACGACCCCCAATAAATGTAAGGCAGAGCCAACGGATCTGGCGCTTGCAGAGGAGGCGGGACGAGTCTACTAAGGGATGTGCCTATAGATTCATACTAAATTTATAGACTTATGCTAAATTTTCCGCCCTAGGTCCCATGAGGGATTAAAAGAGCGTAAAGATAAAGAAATCTGGAGAAATGGCTTTTGAAGGAACACGGAGAAGTGGGTGAATACCTTACGTAGTTCCTGGGTGGACATGGTGGTTATAGCACTCAGAAAGTCCGGACGGAGCATCTCCTCTTTAAATGTCCGAGATTTGGGGAGCACAAGGCTGTGCTGGAAGCAGCGGCCTATGTGTAAATGGCACTGGAGGACATTCTGAACTAGATGGTGAGAATGATGCGAGGATGTAATAAGAAAGGTGGAAGTAACGCTGAAGGTCATCCACCACAAGCTTAAGCAATACGAAGCTCAAAGACACAGAAATACCAGGAAAGGAGCTAGTTAGCTGTGCTCCGGTGACGTAGAGATAATGGAAGATAAGAAGTGCGTTTTTTCTGGTTGGATTAGTGACTCACAGAAACGATAGGCTGGAGCTTTTCGGTAGAACACTGTCCACCTTCCGCCTCCTAACGAGCACTTTTGTAGCGAATCCAGCGGGAAATTCAGTGCTCTAAAGACGATGAAAGACCACTTCCGTGGAAGCATGGAGTGCTCCGTTTCCGCTCCCTCTATTTTTTAACATTAGATATCTGACTAGACCAACACTCCATTTGAGCTCCCATAGGAGAATTCCTGCAACGATTTGTTTGGAGACAAAAGGGAGCATTATAGAGCTTAGAATTATTAAGCTCCGGGTGCCTAAAAGCTTTTTTCTTGTTCGACTTTGCAATTATTTTTTCGTCTTTTTGCAAGCCTAGTGTCCTTAATCCTAGCGGTCCCCGCACTAAGTACTAACCATACGCCAGTGCTGCTTAACTTTTGTAATGACATGAAAACCGGTCTACTGAGTATGCTAGTAGTACGATTTATGTCGCTCAAAATCAGCTCCCCTGAGCAGCGTTCTCAATTGTTCCCTCTGGCAAGCCACGTTTCTCACAAAGTAATCCCAGACGGAAGCTGCGCTGATCTATTCTACAAAGAATTCGTTGAAATGATTAAATGTTTGTATTTTTAACCGACTTCAAAAAAGAGGAGGTTATCAATTCGAATGTATGTTTTTTTTTTTTTCTATGTATGTTACGCGATTACTCCGCCAATTATGAATCGATTTTGATGATTCTTTTTTTGTTTAGTACGTTATACCTCAGAGGTGGTCCCATATAAATTTTGTAAAAAAATGGCGGTCGGTTCCAAGATGGCGGCCGAATTTTGCAATTTTGTTTCCCGACCCCCTTCATGGATATCAAATGAAAGGGTATGACGAGTAGAATACAATTTTGTAAATGAAATAACCGACTTCAAAACTATACCTTATGTACAAACTTAAACTAAAAAGTAAAAAATAAAAAATTTAAAAAAAAAAAAAAAACCGACTTCAAAACTACATATACCTATGCATGCATATGTACAAACTTAAACTAAAAAGTAAAAAATAATATTTTAATTACCTCAAAGCAAGAGCCTTAAAGGACAGTTAAAAAAATTATTGATATTTATATATGTATGTATCTATTTAATATTTTTAAAAAGTTCATTTTGGAGTCGGTGCCAGCCAAAGAACAATTACGTTTATACATACCCTGAAAGCTTGGGTGCAAAAGAAAACTTACGTTAATACATACCTTTGGCTGGCACCGACTCCAAAATGAACTTTTTAAAAATATTAAATAGATACATACATATATAAATATCAATAATTTTTTTAACTGTCCTTTAAGGCTCTTGCTTTGAGGTAATTAAAATATTATTTTTTACTTTTTAGTTTAAGTTTGTACATATGCATGCATAGGTATATGTAGTTTTGAAGTCGGTTTTTTTTTTTTTAATTTTTTATTCAACAAGCAAATCCGAATTCTGAATTGTATATTTTGTAAACTTTTATCGCAAATTGGATTCTTGGAATGAAGTCGAAAGAAGAATTTGGAATTTTACGAGCTCACCTAAAGGGTTATTTAAATTCGAGAAGTTAAACATTCTAAATACTGCAAAGGCTCTAAGGGGATAATTTCTAGGAAAAGTCTTCTTTGAAATTCCTTCAAGAGCAGACCTGAACCGACTAAAAACTACTTTGCTCCGATTTAATTTTGAAATTATTAGAAACAGAAGTGGAAGATACTTGGAAGACGTTGATCCATTTCCTTCGCTCTATCTCCCAGAAAACCCTTATTCTTGAGTCTTGAGTCTCTCCCACCCTTCGCCCCCCTTCAATATTTACGTATCGTATTCAAATAAAAAAAAACGCAAAAGGAAAAAAAAATTTTTTTTATCCGCTTTTCAATGGCGGCAGAAAGGAAATTCAGGAATAAAATTTTCTTCCCTTTTTGCACCCCTTGGGGATTCGGTAAAGCTGCCGGAAAATTCAAATTTTTATGGCCCATAGAAAATTCGGTAATGTCCTCACTTGTAAATGCGGCAATAATTAGGTCTTAAGATTCTTTGAAAAAGTGAAAGCTGCTCCCATTTTTATGGTACTTTTTATTGGATTAGAGTTTATGTTTCGCCATCTTTACGAGGTTACTTATGAGCTTAGAATTGGCCCCACTTCCATTCCTAATTTATTCGCCAATTCCAGTAATACCTTCCTGCCTATAGTCGGTACTATACAATGTCTGCTCGCGGATGGTTAGGTAATCTCAGAAATAATGTTAATTACGTGACGTGGTAGAAAATTCAAAAATTATTCCTCCAACCCCCCGTCCGTGTCGTCCCGATTGCCAGCCAGCATATGTAGCAGCGCGGTCTTATCTACATCTACCGCCATTTAGAATTGTGGTAAGCAATCTCACTCGAGGCAACTTGAGGACTTCCCGCGCTAAAAGGACGACTGGGAGGAGGAGTGTGGTGGGCATGAGAATGAATCCTCGATCTTGAATTCTTGTGCATGATAAATTTTTTATTCTCCAGAAGGAGACCAGGCACCATCCTCCAGCTGTGTTTGTGGTAGAGGTACACAAGCACATCGAAATGGCGAATTATTTTAGGACAAATATGAGGACGTACTCCGTCAATTGCCATTAGGAAAGGAAAACAGGAAAAATATTTAAGGACGAAGGAAAAACAAAGAGTGTTTAGTTCTCTCGGCTTTCATCCCCTCCACATAACACACAAGAATTCTTGGGAAATGGGCCTGGAATTTCGCCGCGTCTCTCTTTCCCTCCCATCCCATCCCTCCACTCACCCCCGAGAAGTACTTCCGCATAAGAAAACATTGGCGCTGGCAAGGATTCAAAATTACATGTCTTGGCAAATAGTTTGCGTTATAACTTATTCTGGATGGTCTTCCTTCGCCTAGCATCCCTCGGGGGCCTCCTTTTCCCCATCTTGATGGCTGTGTGTTGAGGGCGCAGTCCCCGTACTTCTTGAATTGTTGCTGTAAAGGACTCGCGAGGCAGGAAACGATTTCCGGCTGTTTAATATGTCAAGAGACAATGGTACCTCTACCCTCCTTAAACTCAGCACACACACCACACACACACAAAATACCCTTGCACACTGCAGTAATGGTTTTAGGGGTGCTTAACACGTTGCTGAAACAATAGTTTTGCGGTTGCGAGGATTCTGAAGACCTGCCGCCGCCTGGTTACCTGGCTCTAGCTTGGCTAGAAGGTAACTTTTGCAGCACAATGAAGCTCATTGTTAAAGTGTAGAATTTTGTTAATTATTTTAATTGCAAATAGTAAGCACTGAAGCGATCCATTCATGTCAGTGGAGAGTTGGCTGTTGTGCAGGATTCATAAGGATTTCATTTTAATCTTAAATGTTTTAGTTTTGCACAAGTTGCTGCTGCTGCTGGCTCTGGGGTATTTAAAGGGATTTTAAGCATATTATTTCTAGATGGTAAATGCTGCGGAATTGTAATTGTTGCTCCATAAATAAATTGGCGGTTTAATTGTGCCTAAAACTGTTAAATTTAATAACTTGTAATGGGAAACTATAAACTTTTGGGACGTACACTCTTTTCTTAGTAAAATGTTTCCTTCGCCTTCACGTGGATCGAACGAGCATGAAAAAATTTATTTAATATCTCTAACCCTTTTCGGATATTAAAGGAAAGAGCAAATAAAGTCGAACGAAGTGTGGATGAAATATGATAACAGACAATTAACACAATGGAAAACGACCAACTTGTTGAATGCGCCGATGATATTGTACGTAAGGGTAATAGTGTACCTAGCTTTGCTTTCATCAGCGTGAGTACGAGGAGGGAAAGTCAACTCAGACGTTCAACTTGGTCTTAAAGGAAGAAAGAGGAATTTTTAATAGTATTCTTTGGTATTTTATTAGAAATGAACTCCTACAGCTACTTAGTTCAAAAGTTTTTGGTCCATGGTTTCGAAGACGATATCTACTTTAAGAAAAAGAGTTAGCCACGTCAAGGCGCAACTAACATGCACTTGATTTGATCTTCAACTGGGCAGAATAGAAGTGTTTAGAGGGGTGCGAGCTCTTTATTCGTCCCTTTAAACAAAGTTGACGATTATAAGCGGTTTTCCCAAAACGGTCCCCCAGCTAAGTACTGACCTCGTCCAATGCTGCTTAACTTCGGTAATCGAACGAGAAATAATTTTTCAGACTTCACACTTGAGGTTTCTTCAAACAACCCAAATAATAAGGAGTGCAACTACCCAAGCTGCAACTATGTCATACCTGGCACTAGTCACCACCCCAATTATTTTTCTTGCTGAAATATTCGCTATTTAGGCCCCCAGATTTGTATTAATAGAGCTCCAAATAGCTTCAAAATTGTTATTAGGGAGGGGCGGGCATGAAAGACTGTCCTTTTCCTGTCTTCTATCTCTAAAATTCCGTAGTAAAAACAACAATGGGTTGATCCTAGGCCACGCACTAATTATTGCGCTATAATGTTTTTTTTTATGTTTTTTTTTTTTTATGTGACAGACTAGAGGTTTAGGGAAAGTCCCTTTGTACTGTCGACAATCTATTTTTTTTTTTTTTTTTCGTATAGAGTGAATGTCGAACAGCAGCTCTAGCCGGAAGATAGAGAGAAGAGAAGGAAGTAACTGCCACAACCTAGCCGCGATATTTTTTTTTTTTTATTCCACCTACTCACAACCATTTCGCGACTCTGACATCGGGGCGTCGAGAACAACTCGCCGGAGTGTTATGCCTCCTGAAACGAGTTGAATCTCATCAACCAACCGATGGCATGCGCTTGGTGGAGCGGGGAAGGACTAGGGAAGGCTATGACAGGGTAATCGGAATGCAAAGAGGGAAGAATAAAGAAGGAAAGTTAGGTGGGAAAGGCGAAGGACCGTGGCGCCGCCGGGATTCGAACCCGGGACCTCTGGGGATAGCAGTCAGGCGCCTTACCTCTAGACTACCGAGGCCCCAGTTTTGTTAAGTATAAGACATTCTTCGCTATTCTACAAAACAGGAACAGAAACATCATACGCCATTACCAGAGTTGTCAGCCCAGGAAAATCAACAACTGATCAGACTTTCACCTTGAGGTGTTTAGAGTTTCAAAAGTTTCCGAAACTGACAAGACTATGTAGGTTGACCATGACCAAAGTGACAAGCCAACTAAAGGTATCCGGAACACTGTCCAGCCCAATCAACACCTATAATGGATTCCGACACGGGGACGGTCTGGCCTGCCTCCTTTTCAACCTAGCGTTGGAGAAAGTGATCCGAGATTCGGGCGTGACATCAAGGGGCACAATCCTCCACAGGTCCACCCAATTACAGGCTTACGATCAAATAGATCGCACTGTCGGTTGCACTGCCTGCAAAGACGCCCCTCAACGAATGAGAAAGGGGTAATAGGCTGGTGGTTTAAGCTCATACATTTAAGCCAAGGGATGGGCCCATTGTTATTCCATAGCGATCCCACTTTAAACCTGATGGTAAAGTGTCGTTTCTTCGCTAAACCATCTCGAGGAAGTAATGCATCTTCTAAGTTGCTGAGAGCTGCGCAAGTGTGCTTAGAAAGCGTTCACCAAATATTGTTAGTGTCCTGCTGTTAAGCGCTGGGCAGTGACAGAGGAGATAATGTAATACACTTTCCTCCTCGTCCGGATTCTGCGAGCCTCTGCAAAAATCGCATGCGTCCCTATCAGACAATGTCCGGTCAGCACTCCTATTATAGCTGAGAGGTCTTCTCTCCCGAGTCTCAGTAGTGAAGTGGTCTGCCTGAGATAATTTTTTTCACCAGGATCCATTGATCTTTGTCATGTTGAGCGTGTCCCTTGGGGATTAGGTTCTGTGATCTACAATATTGTGAGGTTAAGTTGGTTTTGTACAAGTTCTTGCAAAGGCTCTCTCGTAATTGGGTTTTTTTGGTTTTTGGTTTCGATTTGTCTGCCATTACTTATTTGCTCGTAATAAATAATATGTAATTGGCTGGGTGTTTATGTAAAAAAGCAACCTTAGGAATCATCCTTTGTAGTAGTAAGTCTAGCTTGAAAAATAGAAGAGAATAGGTTAGCTTAGGCATTCACCGGACAAGCCGTGGACTGCAGTAGATCTCATGATTCCCTACATACACACAGGCGACAACGATGGTTTATCGTGGCAGGTCGGTAATTCAAGTGAAAACATCTTCATGGCCATGAATAGAACTTCAGATCTTCAGGCTCGGACTTGGGGATTTTTGCCAGTTTTCCTGGACTGCAGGCGCCATTCAGTTAGCGGGGCCGGTGATTGTGTAGTGATTCTCGGCCTCAAGGTTAGAAAGGTTCAGGCCACGTCCTGCCGGCGGCCTGTATGTGAATGACGGAATGGGGAATCTTTATATCAAGGTTCGAGTAAACCGTGTCCGAGGTGGGCGGTATCGTATATTCCTTATGTAGTGTGTACGTCTGTGAACTCTGATACATATGTATCAAAGTAGTAAGTGCGCATGCCTCTATAACAGTCACGCATGAATATGAAAGGACTTGCCGAAGCAATTGTCGATTGTGGTATGCCAACACAGATCTTCTCGCGTATCGCCAAGTGGCAAGCGTGCAGTAGGTTGCCGACCGCTGGTTAAGAGAATCTTGATCGTGAAAATGAGCCGATTAAGCTAGTCTTGTATTCCGGGAAAAATATTGCCGTGCAGGCACGACCGTACTTATTTTAGTGGCCAAATGAATGAGTTGTAGCCCACATTTCTGGCTGAAGGAGGAGCTTGCATCTCTTAAAAAAATTTTAGGCATCGGGATAGTTTTTTTTGGCAATTTGATACATCTGATCATTCCATCGCAGATCCTCAGTTAAGGATATGCCTAGGCCATAGGATATTAAGAGTGGCGCCAGGCGTTGGATTCATATAGTCTGCTGAGACTGAACGAACTTCGTCAATGCGATCACGACTGAAAGGAAATAAGGAAATGTGATCACGACCTGAACGCTAAGGTCTAGAACATGCTTGTCCTACATTATCAAAGTCATAGAAGTAACGCCGTGTACTGGCATCAACAAAACTATGAAATAGGTTGAGGAGTCTGAAAGCAGATCATTTACAAATCTTGGAAAAAGAGCGGGAGGTAGAATTGAACCGTGGGGGACACCGGCAGTTATCGTTGATGCTATCGAATACCACAATCCAATTGACTGAGCAGAAGCCAAACTATGAATCCATACTTTTATTATGCATTCGATAGCAATAACTTCGAAAGTAGTCGGCGAAGCAGGATACCATACTCTGTCAACAACATGAGATATATCTTGGGCAGCCAGACCACACTCTCCAAAAAGATGAATGCTTTGGTTGAGACTTTCTTTTAGACACATATGCAGGTCATTAGTAGATTTCGTCTAAAATTTTGTTGCTTGTTCTATAGAATTTGATTGGGGTCAAGATATTCCATAAGCTTTCAATTTGTTGTTGACGCCATGATTTCGGAGAGATTAGAAAAAATTGCTTTTGGGTGGTAGTTGGACTTATTCTTTGCGGTATGTCAGGGCAATAGGGCCCCAGGCGGTATATTTTTTCGGGCCATTGGATTAATTGACAGCAACCTCTTTGATTTATCTATACATTTCGGCATATACTCAGAGATGGGGGTGTTTTCGTAAGCTCTATATGTTTTAGTTGTCTGCTGAACGCAGTCATTTATCAAAATTCTATTTGCACATTTAAAGCAGTTAGGTCAATGTTTGCAAAAGGTACGGATATGTTCACCTCGCTGGTAGCTTCAATGTTTTTTATTAGGCTTAAAATTTTTCTTTTAGCAGGAACACCCTACTTCTCATTTTCCTATCGTCACAAATTCACAAAGAAATCCTAGACCTTTTGGGGTTATCATTCGCATTAGGAGCTCCATCCCCAAACACAGCATATATGTTTATTGTTTGAAACATTTCCGTCTACGACTCTTACTTCTCTGGGAATATATTAAATCTTTTATAGCATTATTATGAGCCCGAAATTTCCATATGTATTTCATATAGAAAATTATATTTTAGTACAACCATAATACTCGGAAACACACACTTCTACTCTAACATCCCTTGTACAAATACCATTGCGAGACCGCCCTTATGTGATGGAAAATAAATTCAAGGAGGAAAATAGCTGGAAGCTGGATGAAATGGAAATGAATTGTACGTATAAACAATTGCATACGAATAAATTTTCCGAAAAAAAAAAAATCTAGGAAAAAAGAAAACTGCGCGAGAAGAAGACACCAGCAGTGAAAAGAGCGAGGAAGCAACAGAGAGAAAAATTGTCCTTCGTGGGTATGTGGCAACAAAGAAAATTCCCTGATGAAAGCCTTAGACAGATAAAATGCCTTCGAGGAGGGCGGGCCATATCCGGCATAAGAAAAGTACGCAAAGGCGGCTTTGTTTCATCTCAAACTTTATTATAGAAATTGCCTCCTTTTTGGTTGAGCGACTCCTTGGCAATTTCTCCACTGTGGTGATAAAACCAATAGAGGTAGCATTAATCTTTGTGATTGATTGTTGAGTCAATAATGCCGAAATAAATCACTTTCGCTGGCGTTCAGGGCACATTAGGCTTTGTGTTCACATCAGTGCGAAAAATCAAATAAAAAAAAAAGGACGAACATTTTTCGGAAGGAAAGAGCAAATGATAAAGAGACATCAAAGTGGTGATATGTATGCTGATATCTGATAAAATTCCTTCAGTCAAAATGTCCTATGAAATGAAATTGAATTTTGTTTCCAAGGATATGGAAGGATATTCTTGGCTTAATGTAAAGAAAGTGCGTAAAAGTAAAGTTTGAAACAAAAAAAAAAATGAATGAATGAAGAGAAATGCCTTCAGGACATTTGCGGATTACAAGAAAAGGAGCAGCGAGAGTTTTTTTTCGTAATCTTCCTTCAGATAGAGGAACTTTGATACGACAAAAAATTGATGCCTCCTTGTCAGGATATCCTTTAATCTTTGATGGTGTATAATTTATTCAGTCATGGACGTGGATGTCTTTATTTAATGGCATCTGGAGTGTGTGTTTTTAAACGATTTCGTTTTATGGTGTTAGTGGAGCGCAAATTAGTATGTGAACTACACTAGATTTTTTTTTGGATCACTAAAATAGGTGAGGATCTTGTATATGAGTATAAACAGCACTAAGAAAGCCACCGTTTGCATGCGCAAGCTGTGAATAACAAATCATGAAGGCGGCAACAGGTAAGAAATTGGACGTTGCAACAAAGTAGCCTGAATAACCTCTGATAGAACCACACTCAACAAAATATACCACGTGGTAATTGACTCCAGCTACTTTACTAGTATGAATACGATACGATCGTAGCGAGGTGCCGACAGTGAATTGAACCAATATTTGTGTCCTTAGTAAAAGAAGATTAACTTCTGGAGATAAGATGACGGGTGTCAAGGAGTGGAAATCGTAGATAGCGAAAGGATACCTTTAATGAGGAATAATGAAGAAAAATGTGATTTACAGTAGAGGGTTTAAAAATACAATGGAATACTTCTGCTTAGAGTTTAGGTCTATGATAGCATAGCGAGAGTTTAATTCTGTAAGGCTATGGTAGGCATCCGAAATAAACTGACACAACTATGAAGAATGATAGCCATGCAAAGAAATCCGTAATACTGTCCAGAGCATACTCCTCTATCGTCGACAAATTCACTGAAACGCTGTTTAAGGTAGATGACATCGTGATCATTGGCAGAACACTAAAAGATGGATGGATGCCTTCTACAGATTGAACGACAGCTTCGGTACTTCAGATGCTGAGGTGCTCAACTACCATCCTTTAGGTCGTAGTTCGTTTCTGTTTCTTCGTACGATCCTTCGCATTTCCACTTATTCTATCTAGATAACATTCCTTCTCTTGCCTTTCTTTTTTGTACCAGTTTTATTCCACCGTCTAGAAATGCAGCTAGTTAGGTTATCCAGTTCTGTGAAGCAATGATGCGGGAAGAAGGAAAGTTAAGACGGAGGTTATTTTTTTATTACGTTGGACTAGAGACCTTCCGAAGCACTTACATATATAGTTAATGAATTGGGTAGCTAGCTTCGTCGAAATCGCGAAAGAATAGACGGTCTGTCAATGACGCCAGGCTGAAGTAATGCCTTTTCGGCTCGTACTGGTTTGGACTTAAACGTCATGCAAAAAGGTTGGGGTAAGATTCTTAGCACTACCTAGTAAATAAAGGGAGATGCCAGGAGAAAGGACAGGTATATCTTGTAAGAACTCCGCCGTCGTCTGGGACCAGACCAGGGTGTGAAAGAAGGAGGGTGGTCGACCTGCCGAATTGACCAGAATCGGGGAACTGAAGAAACTAGACAAGAAACCACATGGATACACGAACTTACTATTTACGAAATAATGCTACTGCATCCGGTGCAGCCGAGCGTTTGGCAGTTATAACCATCGATGGAAAGATTTTCAAATGGCATTATGCAACACTAGACGATATCGGTTTAGCGGTGTAGAGAATTCTTCCACCAGCTGTACAACCGCGATCCGCCACAAGGTCCAATACCCGAACCACCCATTATCGAACTGCCGACGAATCAGTTTCTCGATACCGAACCGACTTTTATCGAAGTGAAGACGGCAATAAAATCGCTGAAAAATGGATATGCGCCGGAAATAGACCAAATAACCCCCGAGATGATCAAAGCCGGAGGAGATGTTATATCACAAGCACACTATATCCTCATAACACACATATGGCATTGCGATGGTGTCCAGTCGATGTCGAAGAAAGCCAATTTGTCGATGTCGAAGTTGTGCCAATTTTGAACAAAGGTGACAGTCGGGAATGCAAGTATTTTCGACGTACTAGCCTCCTTTCGTTCGTTGGCAAAGTATTTACGAAAATCATACAATCGAGGCTACAGAAACATCGACAGCAAACGAGCCGGATAGAACAAGCGGGATTTAGACCACTTCGAGGATGCATTGATCAAATATTCCTTCTCCGTCAGCTAATGGAAGAAAGAATTCGTTGCGACAAACGAACTGTCGTCGTTTTCATCGATTTCAAATCCGCTTTCGATTGCATCGTTTGAAGCAGCTTGTGGAGAGCCTTGGAAACTGAACACGTGCCATTGAAAATCATCCATCTTCTCAAAATGTCGTACGATGGCTCATTTAGCAGCCGATTCAACCCGATTGAAACAGGTGTCCAACAAGAAGACGTCGTTTCGCCACTTCTCTTCAACGTTGCGATCGACGCGGTTATGCGTGAAGCATTTGATGGACGACGTGGAGTTCGATACGACGACAAAAACTTCGTAACCGACTTGATGTTCGCCGACACACAGGCCGAAGCAACGGACAATTTATATAACATTGCCCGCATCGCCCGGTCATTCTAGTTAAAAATCATTTCGGAAAAGACCAAATTGCTCACAGCGGACTGGTCGAAATTCAGTGTTCACCTCGATGGAACCAAATCGAACAGGTTCCGATGTTCAAATTTTTGCGACCATTGGAAAAGAAAGTGGCATCGATGGCTGACGTTCACAGCCGCATCGACCAGGCAACAGCAACATTCGCCACACTCAAGTGGTGCATATGGAAACGAATAAATATTACCATCAAAACGAAACTACGCCTTTACCGAACGTTGATCCTTCCGATTCTTTTTTATTTTTTTATTTTTTTTTTTTTTATGTAAAAGACTAGAGTCTCAAGAAAGGCCCTTTATACTGTCGACAATCTATTTTCTTCGTATAGAGTGCAATGTCGAACAGCAGCTCAGCAGCAGGATGGGAAATGTGGACATTGCTCGGACGTCAACAAGGTCAAATGCGATGCTTGAGGCAGATTTTCGTGTCTCACTCCGCGATCGCCTTCGAAATGAGACAGTTGGACAAAGATGCGATCGGCAGACACTGATCGCAGAAGAAATGCAAAAACGTCGACTACGGTGGTTTGGACATGTTTGCCGAATGGTTGATAACCGCTTGCCATGTGAATTTCTCTGGTGAGACCGTCCGGCAGACTGGAGAATTCAGCGATCGGCACCGAAGAAAATCTGGTTAAAGAATATCGAGGGTGACTTAAAGAATCAACGATTATCACTTATCGAGGCTCGAGATGTCGCCAGAAGTCATCAAGAATGGAAACGAATCGTTAATGGAGTTCGAGATCCAGCGGCACCTACAGCAGCGTATTCGTTGGGGGACGTCCCGCTCAGACCGCCAGCTCAGCGTATCGGGTCTTCTTCATCGACCGGCCTGGGGATCTCCTATAATGTCTCTCTTATATGGAAAGAAATATTGGGCTGAAGCTTCTAAAGTTCAAACAGTCAATTAAATACATAATGAGAGAGTTCTGTGATTACGTGATGAGGCTCCAATCTCAATTACAAAATACTTTAATGGCGAACACTTATGCAAATCAACCATCCTCGTACAGTATTCTCACGTCCTTGGAATCAAGGCCCATTATAGACCCAAGGTAACCCAACCACCGAGATAGATCTGCGCTTGATGTCTTTTAATATAGAGCGACGGAAAGAAAAATACGGAAAAGCGAATGTTCTCGGCTATCGAAAATTTCTCATTATGTCTAGATATACGGAGCCTTTATAAAAACTTCATCTGGAGCATATTGAAGATTGGTAGGCACTTGTGAATTTATTTTTCTCCCCAATTTCATAGGATGCTATTTTTATGTACATATGTATGGAGGAGGGTATCCACATACCAACAGGAAATACGCCCAGCGCTCACCCAGATTCACTCCAGCTTGTTAGGAGCTTCTGATTGTATTGAAAATAAATAGCTCAAGGGGGTATATGAAATCTTGTGGTACCCATAGCACAGCACTCGGGTGTGGATGGTGGCTGCAATCAAATTCATACGGGGTGGTGAAACACCACCAAAGAACACCATCATTCAGGCAGCGCGGGGCGGCCCATACCCGGCACAATCCTGCCAGCACGGAGCAAAGCCCCATTCAACATTTCGATTATGAACGGTTTAAGGGAAACTTTTCATTGATGAAATTTTGCTTTTAATTAAAGTTTACCAACGGAGAAAAAAATATACACACCGTAACTGAAAATAAAGTGGAACTCACTCGCCCACCCCCGCCGCCTGCAGGCCTGCCCTGCCGTTTTTTGCGCGCAGGTTGGCCTGACATATGGTTTCGTAAGAGGATAATCCTTAGGAAAAAAAGTTTGCTTTCTCCCTTCTGCACCGAGTAACGAGGGCTGCCTGTGTCGGGAATTTTTCAGAACAACCCTTAAACTGCTTATCACCATTAAAATTAACAAATTCTGCGGATCCGAGCACTTTTAACTTTTTGTGTTAAAAGCTTTAAGTCGACAGCGAAATTCCGATAAAACTTTTGATTAAAATTAATGACAAAAACTCATTGTTATCCGGCTTAGGGCTACAAAAAAATTATTTGCGTTTTTTTCCGGGCGGGGAGGGGGGCGTAAAGGGGCGAGTTTCCGAAAACTGTTCCTCCCTTGTGTGGTTGTGTTGCTATTTGCCGCTGACACAGTAACTCCACTAGGCTGTGTGTGTGTGTGGCTGTGTGAGGAAGGATAATTTAAAATTAAAATTTCCGATGAAAAGAAAATAGGCAAAGGATGCCCGAAATTCCTTTGAAAAGTTTACACTGAAAGGATATTGTATTGGGCAAGGATAAAAGTGGCGAAGTGAATAAATATTTTTTTAGTGTTTTCAGTGGAATCCTTTTTAGGTAATAGAAAATAGTGCGATGGGTGGATGCTTCAAAGTAACTCTCTTTGTGCTCCAATGAAAAGGGCTTTTAGTCCACTTGAATTTCGTTCAAACTAAACAGAATCGATGTACAAAGGAAGGACGAGCCATGATAGTGAAAAACAGTGACAAATACCAACAGATGACAAATACCATAACCAAATTGAACATGTTCTAGTTAATACAAAGCACGGTCATAGCACAATGGAAGGAGTTACCAAAGAACAAGTGTCGATGCTGATCACTAAATGGTTACTGACAAATTGAGAGTGCATAAACCAGCGTAAAGGCATAAAAGAAATAACAACAACCTTGTTGCATTGAAAAATTAAGATATTAGGTTACAAGGAAACGAGGATACTAACAAGAAAACTTGGAGGAGACCAGGAGGTCTATGAAACTCGACGGAAGATATCCTGCTGGTCCTAAGCTTGAGAAAAAGATCCCTATTTTAAGGGCAACCGTTTGCATTGATTTGGTAAGGCTGGGTTTGTTACTTTCGATAGTGTATGGCACTCAGATCTAT
The DNA here is from genome assembly GCA_949987705.1 of Thereva unica. Classification (NCBI taxonomy): domain Eukaryota; kingdom Metazoa; phylum Arthropoda; class Insecta; order Diptera; family Therevidae; genus Thereva; species Thereva unica. The sequence continues at coordinate 16,135,918 of OX465283.1, read as the reverse complement.
TAACTAAACTCCAAGCTATTGGTTTTCTACAGAATTGGATTAAGAGTTTCTTTTCTTTACATTCACTCAAAGTTAAATTGGATGGCGGCAAATTTAACTCCAAACTCGCCTCTGCACACCTCTCCCATAGGGCGTCCATTCTGTTACCGCTCTCAGTCTCATTAGCTAAAGGTCTGCGATGGAATGACCACATAATTCAATTGGTCTCTCCTTCAATATAACTTCATTATTTGGAAAGGATTCCCAAGAGTCTAAATAAAGTAGAAAAAATGGGCCCTTAAACTTATCGGAGACGACATCGTCAGCTCTATGACTAGTAGTAAACGAGACGAAAACGAAGGGGCGTAAAAACAACTGGGTAAACAATGGTGCACGGACATGCTGTACGAATATCTAAATAAAGAATCCTAGCCCGAACACTATGTAGATCAAGGAGCAAGTTTTAGGTAATGGTTTGTGGCTATGTTGAGCTAAAGAGGAGTGGACTCTCTCACTGGATTCTTCTTGATGGAAGTTACTAAGGACCAGAAGTTTTTACGGGCTGTAGTGATATTGAGAATCTTACTTTTCAATCTATCATGAAATGATGATTTGACTTTCCAGATGGTGGAATTGCAGGAGTTTTTCAATTTGATGTACTAACGACGAAGTGACTCGTTAGGTTCTTTAGCTTTGATTGCGTTCACACATTCCCCATTGAACCATCTGTTCGGCCGATTCACCATATAGTCCATTCAAAACGCGCGTTATGGTGTTCCAAAATAACACCGTTAAGAAAATCGAACCCTAAACGTTTTTGGGGTCGCTGATCACGAAAATCGAGGTCCCGCGGTCCTAAAATTAGGGCGTCACCTCTAAAAATGCAAAAAACACCCCTTTTTAGGGGGTTTTCGCGATTATTTCAGTAATAATGCAAACTAATGCGATGAAATGCACTTTTTTTAATATTTATTTGCGAAGGTGGTTGATTTGTACTAAATTAAGGCGAACTTTATGATAAGGGGTAGTCCTAAAAGGTAGAAACTACCCCTAAATTGGCGAAAAATGGCTAAAATTGTAAAAAATTTTTTTTTTCAAGTTTATGCTTCAAATTCGATTGTGGGCGTACTGTCAGGCAAAAATAAATTATTTTCAACCCTTAAGGGGTTAAAACGACCCCTACTATAATAAAAACAACTTTATATAAAAAAAATTGCAAATTTTTATTTTTTTGCTTTTTGTTTCAAATTTGGTTCAAAAGGTATTATCAGCAAAAAATTAATTTTTTCAACTCTTAAGGGGGTAAAACTACCCCCATATTAAAATTGTAATTGGAACAAATTGAAATTTATTGTTTTGCATTAAAATTGTATATTTGATGAAATATTATTAAAACATTTGGAAAATTTTTAACCCTCTTAAAGGAGTTAAACTAATTAATTTTCATTATTACTGAAATAATCGCGAAAACCCCCTAAAAGGGGTGTTTTTTTCATTTTTAGGGGTGACGCACTAATTTTAGGACCGCGGGACCTCGATTTTCGTGATCAGCGACCCCAAAAACGTTTAGGGTTCGATTTTCTTAACGGTGTTATTTTGGAACACCCCCCCCCCCGCGTTTTGAATGGACTAATATCCTTGCCGAAATCCCTAAATAATGCAATAAAATTATGAAACGGAAAATGTTCGGAAGTGTTCGACCCATAACACGACTAAACGTATGATCAATCCATTCCAAAGCCTTCTTAGAGAAATTCGTAAAAGCGAACAATTTTCCCAGGACCAGGCTGTTAGCCTAGGGCCCAACCATTAAGTTCAGATATTATGGGCCGAGCACACTTTCATTTTCCGTTTCACTTTACCATAATTTAATTGCATTATCCAGGGATTTCGGCAAGGATGTGGTGAATCGCACTAGGACGACACGACATATGTACATATATGGTGGCAAATCAGTAGACGTTACAGAGCTCCTGACCCTGAGATCTTCTATTAACCCTGATCCCGATTAATTGTAATAAATCATTATAATCGCTGCCGATTACAATTGTAGCCTCCAATCGATTCGTCACTTTGAAATTGATCAAACCAATATCCATTGAAAACTAAAAACAAAATACCAAAATTCAATTCACCATAACAACAGCGATTACAGAACGTTTTCGAATGTGTACAATGGTTATATTTCCGGTTATTACACAGGTGTCCACTATATGTCCCTATCATTTCAATTAATCCCGCCCCTGTATTATTCAGTTATATCCATTAGTTCTTATGACTAACGTTGAAAACAAGCCCACCACAAAGCCGACAGTATTAACTTTTATCTATTTGCTGTGTGCCTTTTACATAAACATCCCCTAACTGTGTGCACTTCACCGACAACATACATTGTTTGTTTATCCTACACTTATCTCTAATCTGTTATCAATTCCTCTATTCATTTATGTAACCCGAAGCCCACACTTATTTTCGTCCTAATTTTCCTATCCAAAGGATCACAAAATAAAAATAGATTTTGTCTATTATTATTTTTTTTTTATTTATTTTGTCGTGTCCTTTCGTCCTTTATTTTTGTTGTTGTTGTTTTTCTGTGTGTTGAAACACAGTTGAAATCGCTTGTGACTGCCACTGCCATAGTTTGTTGGCTCATATATAATTAAGTTTGTCATGTTCAAAGTCTGGAAATATATATTCGTAACAGGATAACTTCCTGCCCTGGAAAAGGATATAAATATCCCTGATACGGGCCCGGGTCGAGACTGGAGTCTGACATGTGTGAAGGCATTTAACAAAACAGCAGTCACAGTGAGTCGTTATTGAAATTTCTGCATTTGTCGAACGTCCTGATTGCCATCGAACATGAAACCGTTTCTGGCATCACCGATGGATTTAATCGAATTTAATAAATGTGTGTGTCAGTATGCTCGTCCTTTTTAGCATATATAAGATCAAGGATTCACGGAACTTTTCAGTTCAGTTTTCTTCGAGTTTTCTTCTTTTTTTATTATATCCATTCATAAAGTTCATGACACGGATTAATTTCTCAGGGATGTTACCCGAGCGAGGTCCTTGGTATTGGTGCGGATGTTCACCCAGCAGGAAAAGTAATGGTTGTGGCATCGAAGTAGTAATCCATCCGAAAAATTCTTTGCATTACTTTTTGCGTTACGGAATCGATTACATTTCCATTGTGATGTCCTAGAACGGTAATCGACGAATGACGTAGAATGACGAAATCCCGAAAACAAGATCAAAAGGAAATGTGTCAAATGGGCAAACAAAACAGAGAGAAAATTAAAGAATAAATGTTCGAAATATCGATTTAAAGGTTGATTTACTACTTTTTGCATTACATTGTAATACGTGAGGATAACCATACTGATTCTTGCATGAAAACACCTATTACTGTGTTCAGTAATTACTGATTTTCCTGCTGGGCATGGATATACATACATACATATATATGGGTCGGTGTTTGTCGGTATGTATATCCTACTCCTGGCGGTAATACATTTGGAATGCAGCACGCAATCTGAAAGGGCTTCCTGGAAATTTAATATCCGGCTCTGAAGTTTCATGTCAATGGAAAACAGAAAGGAGCTTATCACAGTCGATCGATGCTGAGGAATTTGTCGAAATTTTCATCGTGAAAATGAAGAGAGACAGAGAACAAAAAGAGAGCCAGAGAGAGAGGAAAAAAGTGTTGATAACATTGCGACCTTAGGGACCTCAATCTGCTGCAAGAGTCACCGATCTAATCCCGTGTTTTTTTTTTTAATTATGTTATCATAATGATTATGAACAGAGGTGAAAATCAACGTGAAAAAGAATTCAAATTTTCATCATGTTTGAAATATTTTCAAGATGGAGAATTTATGGCTGGTTTATTCGAAGAAAGCTATTCTTTGGGGGTAATGAGGTGTGCGTCGTCAAAGCAGCAAGAAAGTGAGGACTGTGCATTCCAACTACTTTAGTTTTGTGCCCTTTTTGCACACAATATGATGCAAGAATTTCATGAATTCTTTTGATGCAAACAAATATTGTGTAGTAGGTTGCTTTGAACTTTGTGTGCCATAGTGTTCTAGGTATTATCCCAAAGAGAGAGGTTTATATGTAAATTTAAGAAAGGCTAGAAAAGCGTGATTTTTTAATTGCAATATTTTAATTTTTTCGTTGTAAGAAATAATTCGTGATTATGACCATCAAATTCTTTCTGCAGCCTAAGAAATCCTCATTTATAAATGAGGCAGTATTGCCATATATACGGACTCGATTTTTACGAATTTTTAAAACCCTTTTCTTCTTCTTCTTAAATGGTTCTGCAGACCTTGTAAAATTCGGGCTTGTTGAATACTGTTCCACAAGTCGTTTGGTATATAGTGTTGTAATTCTTTTAAACCCATAATCTGGCCAGAGGAGCAATTAGGTGGGTTTGATTGTTGTGGATATTGGGACAAAGATCGCGGGAGAAGGAGTTGGCGGGTCTCAACCTCGTCAAGATTCCGGAAAGACTGTTGGATCCACACATCGCAAGATTCGTGAAAGACTGTCGGGTCTAAACCTCGGTAAGTTTCGAAAAGATTGTCGTGTCTACACTCAGCGTTACCGTTCTACTACATATGTAGTAGTTTTACTACCTTTTTAGAAAAAAATGATAATCTACTACACTACTACATCAAGTTGTCATTCTACTACCTTTTTTCGATAATTGAGGAGTGGGCGAACAAAACGGCACATGTCCAGTTTTGCAAATTGTTCAGAAATCGCAAAAAACTGTTTCTGCCTCTGAACTGATCACATTAACTAATTATGAGTATGGTAGGTTGTGCTACTATTTGAACTCATCCAGACGGAAAATTTTTTTTTAAATATGTTTAATACTTTAAGAGAAAAAATTAAAACAAAAATGGACATGTGCCCTTTTGCGGGGACAGAACTGGACATGTACCGTTTTGTCAAACCCTTGAATGGACATGTGCCCTTTTGCAGGAACCCAACTGGACATGTTTTTTTGTTTTTAGCCTTTTAGGGAGCTCCCTGGCCCCCTTAGAGGCAAGGGGAGATTTTTCTGGTATTTTTTCCTAATAGTAGGGTCTGTTACGCAAATTTTAAGGGGTCATAGTGCCCCACGGCTTGTTTTGGGGCCGTGGGAGGCAAAAGTGAGGTAAATTTTAGTGCATTTTTAGTGCATTTTATGATGCACATACAAATCGATGTAATTAGAGCCCCAGGTGAGGTGCAATGAACTTCCATTGTTGATTAAAAACTTTTTTGTATGAAATACGTGCCCTTTTGAAAATCCACATTAACGAATGGTTAAAAAATATAAATATTCGTAGGACATGTGCCTTTCTGCAGGGAAACCGTTACTTTGCTAACAAAAAAATATTACATGAAAGTGATTTTTGAAGTGTCTGAAATTGAAATTAGTTGCAGTTTAGTGTAATGAACACGATTCCGTCAAAAAACTTAAAACGGCCAACCATGGACATGTGCCGTTTTGTTCGCCCACTCCTCAATTCTAATTTTATTTTATTTATGTCTGAATCGATTGCAGCGTTGGTAGAAAGTACTACAGGAAAGGTCCTCGCCTATAAAATCCGTGTACGTGAGCGTGGTGAAATCTGGGGACCGACCCAAATAACAGAATAACTACTAAAACATCGTTTGATAATATGTATCACCATCTGTTAGTTTTAATGATGCGATTTTGTGTATATCATCATTCTCCATTAATAAGCGTCATCTTACTGTTGTACATTTGGCGGTACATCTTGAGAATCGTCAACGGGTTCTTTCAACGCATCGAATGATGCTCAACTTGCTGAAACATCTACAGCGATAACTTTGACCAGTTTTTTCGATTTGTTACCTTATTACGCTTGGAACTCCCCATCGAAGAAATTTCAACGTCGGAAGTAAGGCGATACGGTTCCTGATCATTCGGATGTGCATTCTAATGATGCTCTTGGTCGCATTTGCAGAGTTCATGCGAAGAATGCCGAATGTTTCTACTTGCGGTTGTTGCTGGTGATTGTTCGTGGGCCGATAACATTTGAATAACTTCGAACTCTCAAAAGTGAGATGTTCCCAACAATTCGTGCTGCAACAGCTCAATTTGGTTGAAAACGGTAAAGAAATTGTTTCTCCATGTCAGATACGTACATTATTTGCTATCATTATTTTGACATACTTCCCATCGAATTCACGTGAATTGTGGAACAAATACAAGGATGACATATCCGAAAACATTTTACACCGAATTCGGTTCAGTTCAGTAAATCCCGATCTCAAGGTCAATAGTGAGATACATAACCAGGCTTTGCTTTTGATCGAAGACATGTGTTACCTCATGTGCGGCAGTTGGTTAATCAAGTTAGGAATACTAACGCCATATCGTCGAATGAACGACGCTTTCAATTGAGAATTGGAACGTGAACATGATCGAAATGCTTTGAACCAATAGGCTCGAGCGAATGTACCACTGTTGAGTACCCAACAGAAGGAAGTGTGCGATACGTTAATGAAGGCAATTAATTATGGAAATGGTGGCCTTTTTTCCCCGATGCGCCGTGTGGAGTTTGCAAGGTATTCGTCATATCATTAATTTTGGCCATTGCTCGTACGAGATCCGAAATTGCTGTAGCAGTTGCTTCTTCTGGGATAGTTGCCGCGTTGCAGGAGGATGTTGAAATTGCCGTTAAACCTTCAAACGATTCAAAACCCGACATGTAACTTTGCAAAACACTTAGCACTGGCCAAAGCTTTGGTAGCAAGTAAAATCATTGTCTGGGATGAATACACAATGACGTACAAACGCGCATTGGAAGCACTCAATCGAAGTATGAAAGATCTGCGCATTGACTCAAGATGACACTATCAATCATTCCATGAACCACCGCTACCCATGAAATAAACGCTTACCTCAAAGCATCCAACCAGTGACGCTTTATAAAGAAACGACAGCTGATGACAAACATGCGACTTGCCTTGCTAAACGATCCATCTGACGAAGATTTCTCTAAGCAATTGCTGACTGTCGGTAATGGCCGTGTTCCTGCCGACGAATCGAACGGATTGAATTTTTGCAATTCAATTTCTTGCTTTCATCATGACGATCAACAAATCACAAGACCAATCCTTGAGTGTTTTTGGTCTGAATCTAAAAAATTAATGTTTCTCTGACGGTAAGTTATACGTAGCATGTTCACATGTCGGCAAACCATCCGCTTTGCTCGTTCTCGCAGGTGACAAAAAAATGAAAAATTGATTTGAAATCAAAAAAGTTTGCTACCTTTTTTTCAAAAAGGTAGTAGATTTTACTACTCTCAAAATTCATCTGACGGTAACATTCGACTGCTTCATCTCACGTGACTTGTCAGGAACGAGTCCGGTAAAGAACTGACCTTCGAATGATAAACGAGCTTCTTTTATAGCCGAGAGGGAAAGCTTTTTTCTGAAGAGCAAGCTTTCAGCTTCAGAGAGGGAAAACGCATGGTATAATAATTACAAGGTAATATGGGGTTCACACTGACACCCAAAACATGTTTTATGAACCAGTCGTTTTGAAAAGCTCAAAAGCGTTCACACTGAATTCGACGTGTTTTAAAATGTTTTCAAGTGTCAGTTTTATCAAAAAATTCAAAAATGACATGCGCACTACAGCTGAGCGAGAATTCAGCATTGTCAGCAAGTGTTTTGTACGCGTTTTATTTTAAAACACGTCAAAGCCAACTAGCTTTGAAAAGCTCGGTCTATATAAAATATGTGGGTAAAACATGTGTTTTAACTGTTTTGCTCCGAAATTTGAAGAGCTTTCTAAAACATGTTTTGGGCGTCAGTGTGAACCCCATATAAGCTGATAAAGGTCCCGTGACGTTACTCATATCTTAGCTCACAAGACAAAAAGCTTTAGTGTGTCTTCACTCAGGTCTTTTCTAAAGTAAAAATCGTAAAAGCTTTTGAAGATGGAACAGAGCAGAGAAGTTTATGAAGCTTGCACTCAACCCCTAGTCAGGAGATTCCTTTTAAATCATTCAGAATGTAGCTGCCAAGTGTGCTCTGTCTGCTTCAATCTGGCAAGGAGGGCAAGAAGTATACAGTTGGAGATCATCAGCATACAGATTAAAGGAGTAGTGGCAGATAGTAGATGGGAGATCATTAATATACATATAATGAAAACAGTCGGGGACCAAGAATTGATCCTTGTGGAACACCAGAAGGCACCTTTAGGAGAGAGGAGATAACATTGTTATGGTTAAGATGGCACAGAGGAGAAAAGTCGTGTAGCAGAAGAAGAGAAATGATAGCGCTGACTTAGTTTGGAAAGCAGAATCGTGTGCACTTTTTTATGTGAAAGGGTGTTTTAAGATACTCCAGAGCCTGACCAGAAGAAATGAGGTCTCGTTTTTCGTCCGATTGGCTGATAGTCTGTTGCGCTACTGGGGTATGTATTCAATAGGCCTCAATAGGTTGCCGGGTTCACCATATGGGTTACCCAGTCATTCCTTAAAAAAAGCTTAGGAATCACCCTAGTATATAATATCGCTGTAGCCAACTACGGTATCGATCGCGCCAGTTCTCTTGTTTTGTCTTTTGAAAGCGGGGTTGCTTGTCTGATAGTCTTTCTTTTCGACCTTAGTATTTTTAGTGCAGATAATCCCATCGAAATGCTTTCCCTTGCGTGGATCGACGATCTGTCTCCTTGGAGTTGGTCCGGTTTTAGGACAAGCACGATTTTCTTGTGCTGTCATCGCTCCTGTAAAACTCTTTATGTTTGGAGTTGTGACTGGTACCCTAACTACTTTATTGGATATATCATTCATTTCGGATACGATCTAATTTCATTTTGATCACATCGTGCCTAAATGATCAAAGGTGAAACAAGTGAAGCATCTCTAAACAAAAACCCCACAAAATTTAAAGAGTACGAGATATAATTTCAAATTAAATTCATTATCTAGGGACATATCCTCTTAATAATTTATTTAGATACAATTTCCCATATTAAGATATTGGTAAGTAAACATAATTTTCATCAGAAATTCCCAGGAAAACATTCCTCCCCCAGAGATAGGCCAAACATTTTCTCAACGAGCTGCAGCTATACTGGCTATACGTATGACTATGAAGTACGGGTTTAGGGTAATCTCCACGTTTTTTTTTTCGTTTATTTTTTTAATAACTCATCCGTAAATGTATCCGAGGGGCAAAAAGTGTAGATCGCAGATTTCTTGAATGTCAAGCATCTTGTGTACATATTTAAAGAAAGTATATATATATGCATATAGTATGTGCACATAAAAGGCAAGAAATAATCTTTTTTTTTAAAGAAGAAAAAAAGGCTAGCAGCCTTCTCATCCCCCTGAACAGATTCGCATCGTCGACAATACTGCTGACTCTATACCGGAAAATTAAGCTACCATCAGCATCCATCAGCAACAAGAGCAAAATTGTTGCCTATATATGCTTTTGGTGTGGCGCTTTTTGGAGAGATGATGCCTGTCGAGCTTAGCCCAGAGCCACGTCTTACCTCAATTGGATTCTCGGACTATTATATCGTGTGAGTGTGTATGTATGTATGAATGTGTATGCAGGAGTGTGTGTGTGTGTGCCTGTTTGCCATAAAGTCCGTTTAGCAGAGAGCGCAGGCAAGGAGACGGGAATTGCGGTGATAGAATGGGGCATATTCATTCATTTTCATAAAGTTGGCAAACAAACAAAAAGAGGAAACGCTATGCAAGTTTCCATCACTTTATATTAAGCCTCATTAAGTTCCATTCAGACCTAAATCGCACCGCAGCAAGTCCCCACATTTTCAGGGATAATCCCCCCGGCAAGAGCCATCCAGCATCCAGGCCCGCCCCGCCTCTCTGCTCTACTTATGTTGAGTCGCAGTGAGGAAACTATACGGATCCGAACACAAAAAGCCCACCCCCTCGATCCACCCCAAAGAGGCCATCCCCATTCGCTAACTTTAAATAAAATTTCATCATAAATCATCTCTGCAGAGAGTGGAATTGTTAAGTTGGATAATATGTCACAGTTCAGGACTAGTTTCCCAAGGTCTTGTTCCTGTATATAAGGATATTCAAAGAACGGGCTGCCAACAGTCATCGGGTGCCCGCTACTGTGTACAGCTCCTCTCGCTGGGGGACTGGGGGGGCCTGGTGGTGCTCCTACTAGAGGATATCTTCTTCCAGGATAACACATCCAGCCCCATGTAGTAGCTCTTACACATTTTGGCACCAGCGGAACAACACGTAATCCTTCAAGGCAGCCGATTTTTAAAAGCGGGGTAGCTGGTGCCCCGTCCAAGTCCCAGTGGGTGGGTGGCTGGGGGCGTGCTGGGCGGGGGCACCAGGGGTAGTAATTTCAAATTAAATAAAAGTTGAAAGTGAAAAATCTCGTCAGATAAATTAAGCTTACCCATGTTCAAGTAGAAAACTGCAGCTAGAAGAAAATGAAGCAAGTGGCAGTCTTGTAAATTCATGATGCAATTTCCCATGTCTCTAGCGGCGGACTTCATTCCCTTTACCCAAAGAATTTCAGCTTTCTCCGCTGACGCCTTCGTTCTCCAGCTTAAGTAAAGAATGCTTTTATCTTCTGTGTGGAAATAAGGATGCTCCTTCCGTTCTCAGCGAACGAACGTCCTGTGCTCTGCCTCCCAGATATAGTGTGTGGCTGGATATGCTAGAGTGTTGTTGGAGTGCCTCCCTCTCTCTCTCTCGGTTTTATCTTAAAGCTGGAAAGATACAAAACAGAAAAAATAATAATAATATGATGAAGAAACTCGTTAAGGAATTCATTCACATAACATAGAACGAAACATAGATAATCTCAGTACGCGACACAAATTTGTTATATTCAATAATGTTTTATTATAAAAAGGGTGGGGGGGGGGATGCTATATACGGGCGTAATAGCGAGATTTGCGGAAACTGCGCCGTGTCCTTGCCCTGCTCTAGCGACTAATTTGTATGCAAGTAGGCATGTTTTATGCCTGATGTAATCGAATATAAAGCACGCGGTATTACTTAAGAAAATTCCTCTTACGGCCCCGGACGGCCGGCGGGGGTGTGGGGCGGAGGGATACTTCCAAAGACATCGTCGATATATCGTCTTGGGAACTATTCGTCGTAAAATTTAACGAACGATGGATGGAAACGTCTTATACTGTATTGGGAATTCAAGTTTCAACATTGTTCAGCTGGAGAAGGATTACAAGATTCTGATGGAATTAGAGAGTTTTTGAAGATGGGCATTTTATGTAATCATCGATTCGGAGTAATTATGGATTGAAAGAGATTTATTTGCTTAATGATCTGGAGACGAAAGAGTTCGATATGTGATGCTTAGTCGAGCTATATTTCTTTTATAAACGAAGTGAACTTTATCTGGGATAATCTTGGTATTTAATAACCTTAAAAGGGGAAGAATCTAACATAGGTCCATCACAAAGTTGCTTGCCTCGGTAGCCGAGGGAGTAAGGTGTCTGGCTACCATCCTAGAGGTCCCGGGTTCGAATCCCGGCCAGCCCCACGGTCCCTCGCCTTTTCCACTTTCCCACCTACATAACTTTCCTTTTTCTTCTCTCTTTACATTCCTGATTCCTCCTGTCAAAGTCTTCCTTAGCCCTTCCCCGCTCCAACAAAGCGCATGTGATCGGTTGGTTGATGAGATTCAGCTCGTTTCAGGAGGCATAACGCTCCAGCGAGTTGCGCCGATGTCAAAAGTCGCGATAGTAATGATTGGGAGTAGGTGGACTAAAAAATATCGCGGGTAGGTTGTGGCAATTGCTTCTTCCCCGACTAGAGCTGCTGTTCGACATTGCACTCTGTACGAAGAAAATAGATTGTCAACTGGATAAAGGGCCTTTCCTGAGACTCTAGTCTTTCACATAAAAAAAGCCAGCCTAATAAATTAAACAGACATTATAAATGTGTACATTTTTTTTTTAGATATACTTCCATGTGTAGTCATTTTTGCATCTCTGAAAAATGTCGCGTTCTTCGAACTGCACCTCCTAAAACTGCCTGTTTCCGACTGGCAATTAAAGGGGGCATGCCTCATGCAGGATGGGAGCCCCAAGTGGCAAAAGAGAGTCAACTAAGGAAAGAGCTATTTCCCCGCAGTCCGTTTCTCGTTCGATTGCGGGAGTCGAGCAGCATTTCAAGTGATTAGTACTCAGTTGGGGGACCGTTTTGGGAAAACGAGACTCGCGTTTAGAAATATAAAGCTTTCGACACCGCCGCAGTTCTTACTCATATATCCACCTCGGAATTCTTAAATTTGTCAGTCTCTGGTAGGATTTGATAGCAGCCATTTTTTCTCACATGGGGTAATCCCTTAATAGAGCAAGGCGGTGTTATACCAAAAAAGTGAATCGGAAGATGGGCCGACGCTGAACAGGGTAACATGCTCCCAAAAGGAGTATTTGCGATCGGTCAGATCGAATTGCGTGCGAACGAAGCGATCTGGGGGATTAAAACATGGCTTGAACGCCTTGGTCCTACGCTTACTGAGCACAAAACTGAAGCGGGAAAACAGACAAAACCAGTGTTCGTAGAGATCAACTTATGGAAGTAGATCATTCACCCACAGCCCGCTCTAAGATACCTGGGGTGATGATCGACGAGAGGTTAAATTTTAAAGCACACTTGGAGGGCATGGTGAATAAGCCACTGCTATTTGTGCAGCACTTCCAAGAATCTTGCCCAACGTGGGAGGCCCAAGACCGAGCAAGTGCCTTCTGATGGCTAGAGTGGCTTTGTGAGTCCTGCTATAAGCAGTGCCAGTGCAGCGTTCAACAGGACGGCTAACAACAGAAAATGGAGGACAGTATACAGACTAAGAGAACTCATGCGTCTCTATCACTCAGAATCTTTTTAGGGGCGAGCAAAATAGAGTGCAGTACAGGCATATCCCATACGTGGAGAAATAGTTGACAGACAACGGAGCCTGGAGTAGTGAGTTACGATCTCCCGCAGTTCATGGGTGGACATTGTTTCGAGACAAGTGACACCACTGTGACCGGCATGTCCAGGTATCCAGGATAACGCAAATCATATTCTTCTTTTATTATGTGAGATTCGGCGAATATTGGCGAGACGCCACTAATACCGAAAAACATTCTTGGTTGCATGATGAAGAACGAGGATGAAGGGAAGAAAGTGGAGGCATCGCTAAAGACTATACACAGAAAATTGAGGCGAAGAGAAAAGAGAAATGCAAAGAAACTCCACGAGCATTAGCAGCTAGATAAAAGATCATGTCACAGGCTCGATTAATCCCAAATTCCAGATGGATATTTTACTGCTGTCCTCTGTTGTTAATTGCAATATTGCTTTGCAATACTAAAAATATGCATGCCATATTTCAGCAGGAGCTAGACGATCTATTTTAGTACTGCTAGGCAATATTGCAATTGAAAAATTGATCGTCTAGACCTCGCGTGTCTGTTATTTTATTTACAAGTGGGAGATGATTAAAGAGAGAAAATTAGTAGGTAATGGGGCACTCGAGCCTGGAACACTTTCGGCTAATCTTCCGAATCACAATGAGGCGACCTACCCTGAAGGTAGTCGGTACTTTGGTGTGCCTAGCTTGATCAACGCCTCAACTATTTTGCTCCACCTCGCTAAGTTGAAAGCATTTTTACGTCGAGGGTTATCAGTGCGCAGTTGTGATTTTTCTCTATGGTGATTCTTGCTATGACACCCATCATGTTGACTGCACAAGTCGTTGGCCTTGCCTTTCTGAAGCCGAATTTCTTATCTGAGAGGTCGGCTACCCTTTCGACGCTAGGGAGAATGCTGTTACAGATCACCCGCTCGTAGAGTTTACCTATGCAACTAAGGGGGGACATATCGGCCTGTAGGCTTGTTCGGCTTCGAAGGGGGCACGATTTTCTGCTGTTTCCATCGCTCCGGGATGATCCCCTTTCTCAGGCACGCTGTAAAAACTTCAGCGAGCCTATCTGGGGCTATCGTAGCTGCTAGTTTCGCCGCTTTTACGGTGCCGGTTTCTCTGAGTTCCCCTTCTTGCCTTTCGGTATTCGTCGATCTCTGCGTTCCCCTAGAAGTTTGATGAACCATCGACGTTTGCCGCCGTACCGCGTCATGGATGCGTCACATGCCAGCTTTACGGAGTCTTCAATCCGCTCTGACATTGTCATTCGCTAGCAGCTCCTACCGATCTCGCATCATACAGGAATACTTCCTCGAACACATCTGCGTGGAGTTTCTTAGCGGCCCATCCTCTAGCCATTCCACTAGGATTTCTCTTTTCTATACCCTGACCGACCTCGATGATGGCTTGTTGTTTGCTGACCCGCAATTCTAGGTCCTTCGCCATTGAATCGCTTACGTAAGTGATGTCGCTCACAGAGGTGTTGACTTGACTTGACGTTCAATCGCGATAATACTTGTAAGAGTATGCACCCTCTTGCATTCGTCTGTCGACTGCCCCATTCGACAGCCCAGCATTCAAATCGCCCGCTAATATTATCGGGCATTGGCGAATCGTGTCGGCGGCTCACCTTTCCAACATGAACTCGTAATCGTCTAATGTCACAGACTAGGGGGCGTACAGCAACTGTATACGTGTATTCCGCCTACTTTTGCCTGCGTGAACCCATTTTCTGAGCTTCTCATAGTATCTTCCATGGCTCCTGCACGTCCATATCCCTGACGTACCGCTGCTAGCCGTTATCCAGACGCCGCCGCGCATCTTTCTATACTGCTCGCAGACGATTGCGACGTCGTTGTTCTCCTCAAATACTGTCTGTGGGAGCAGTTCTTGTGCCGCTTGACAGTGGTTCAGGTTTACCTATAACCATCCTTTCCATACCTTTTGACTGCCTCCCAGTACACTACTTCCCGTAGCGTGAGCGTCATGCTCGTTTAGACTAGACTTTATCTTAAGGTGTAGGATTTTTTAAGGACGAATTGACAAATTTAAGAATGCAGTCAGTATGTCCGAACTCCTACAAACTACAAACAAATACAAGATGAATGGCCTTCTTCTATTACATCTCCTAACTCCTCTTCCTCTCTATACTAAGCTGTTCTATCCTTCTAACTTAGCTTGCACCATGTTTGAAGAGCATGACGAAGTACCTGCTGGCTGTTGGGTCCAAGGAATATCCCATCCATAACATGGTACTATTGTACCATTGACATGACGAACTAGTACTGCAAATGTTCTATAGACTAGAAGTGATTCCTAAGCCTTATTTAAAAGATAAGAAAGGGCTTATGCCATGCTATTGTTCGAGACTCATTGGCTGTTCCACTTTCAGTCTAAATTACAAAAATTTAATTAAAACGAAATTAATTTCAACTAGATCCAGTGTCGAACAAAAGTTCTGTCTGCAGCTTTACATTATATGTCTTGCGCTGAAAAATGCCTTTTGAATATTTATGTCTCTGGCTCCCAATAATGATAGAGTTACTGAGCGGGAGTCTTCATAATTTTGATTTTTAATAATTCATCAAGATTTCGCTAACAATGATATAAAAGAAAAAAAACGAGAAAAACTGGAATCTTTTTTTATTGAATGTAATGAAAACCCCCGAACAATTTTCGGTATTCAATGGATCCTTTATGAATAGCCATCAAGAAACGTCCCAGAAACTCGCCTCGAAACGAATCCATCTTTTTGGCGATTTTCTGATTTTAATAAATAGTCGAAAATAGTACAACAACAAAACAGAAAAAAACGTCGAATTTCGTTGAATATCAAAATTCAATTAATTTAATAAGCGTAAAAATCAAAAAATTTTCGCTGTAATGGATTTCGATTTTTTTTGGTGTGTTATTAAAGATCCTTTTTAGGAGTTTTGCCTTAACAAGAACGGGAGGAGGATGTATACAAGGATAACGAAAATCAGCGAAGGGCAGAGGATATTCAATTAAGAGATGGTGATAGGCGCCGATATCAGCTCGAATGAAACGAGACAACGGACCACGAACAACGGAAAATTTCTGTATATAATTAAAAGCATTCCATTTAGTCTCGTATTCTGTCCCTTCTGTAATTAAGTGTCGGGCAATTAGCATTTTTCGAGGACAAATCTGCGAGGCGAAAAAAAGGACGACGGCACAAAAGAACAAAAAAAAAATATACGGAAGAAATTCATGCCAAGGACCAAACTTATAATGAGACAATGGGGGGTTCGTGTGCCTGTTACAGAAATACGGGGGTAGCGGTGGGATTTTGAATGGAATTCTGCAAAGGACCTGATTACACTGAATTGTTTAAAAGGATCTTCAGACTGTCCGAACATCCTTTATGTCCCTAGCAGGGCTCAAATTTAAATTCGTCTTGGCCAGAAAACAATAACAGAAACACTAACGACAAACGGTTCGCCATTATGCACACGAACCGGGGACGCCGCCATGAATAGGAAATAATTGCAGGGAAAGTCGTAAATAATATTTTTTTTTTCGGCGGGGGTAGGAGGAGGAGGAGGAGGTGTTGGTTCGGTAAAGAAGTGTTCAACATGACAGAAATAGGATACCCGGGGATACCTGCTAGGAGGGGCCATTCCAAGTGTATGTTCTTTGGGCAAACGGAACGAGCACAAGTTTCGTCATAAACCAGAAGATAAATGGCGAAAGTTTTTCTTAATGACAAAAGAATTTATTCGAGCGCCCTGCACCCTCCCCTCCCGCGCCACGCCACTCCTGGGCATGGCTCGCATTTTTTTATAGTTTCTGAACCAGCCAGAGGGCATGAATCTACTTTCTTTATATGTATTACCAGCAAAGCAGGGCTCGTTCAACGTTATTTACTGTCACCCTGTTAGCGTTTACCCTTAGCAGCAGCTAGGGTAAAAACTTGGGCAACTTTCCCCGTAATATGACATCCTTCCACGTCTTGTTCCCGGCGTTTGCGATGCTCCTGATTCAAAATAGGCATAAAAAGTCCTTTTTCCCCACTATCTGAATGAATTGTGGGCCGTGTGGGGTGGGGGCAGGAGGAGGGGATAAATTACACTTTCAGTAAAGTTATGGGGGCGTACGCTCCAGATCCTGCGAATCCTTACGGAAATCGCGATAATTCATATAAAAAAATTAAATTGAAAACTTTTATCCTTGGGTTGGCCCCTGTTCACTTCGTCGATCCTTGATTCCGAATGTTTCTCAAGTCGCATCGTCGTCGTCGTTCTCGTCGTCGGGCTCTGCCACTTTTTACTAGAAAAGATATTTTCCCATCCGATTGCAAGGACATACGAGAAGACCGTCGTCGATGGAACAAACAGACGGGAATGCGGGAAAGGATACGAACATCGCCCTGCATCTATCTGCATTTTGGTTCGTTTTCTTTAAGAGGAGTTAAACTTTTGGCGCTGATGATTTTTCACATGCAGGATTTTCAAGGAACGCGCTCAAGGATCAATGCTGGTGGCAATTATTATGGTGGAAAGTTTCCTAAGAGGTCATTGGATCGTGGAGCTTCGCTGATTTAATCGAAATGATTTGAGAAGGATAAATTTAATTCGATTATTTTTAATAGGGGCGAATTTCTTTTTTCCTGTTTTTGTTCGATGAATTTTGCTGGGAGAAATTGAGATAAGTTCGATGCTATTCTTTTATCGAAATCTGAAGAGTCTTAAGTAGTAATATTCGAGCAAGTGAAGCTGGTTATCGGATTCGATTTAAGCTTGCGGGTACTATCATCCACCAAGGATTTTTTTCTGCAATGGGCCCATTTTAAAGGACGAAGTTTTCTGGAAATTTTTTTGTTCATTTTCTTTATAATTTTTAAAGATAATGCATATGAAAATGGAATCGATTTTTTGAATTAATATTGGTCTAGTTTGTTTGATGTATCAGCTATCAGAGCCTTGTTAAATTTTTCTCGCACACGAAGAGTGCATAGTCATTCGTGTATAGTGGGTTTGAACCCGTACCGGGTAGATTACAATAGCTCGGACATGTTGCACGAATTTCCGAAGGAAGAGTGTTAACCACGAAGATCGAACGGGAGATACCCTTCTCGCTTGTGCTTACAGACGATAGCAGAAGAGAGTGCAAGGAATTTCTGTAAATAGGTCAGTCAGGGAAAAAGCGGAGTAACTAGCAGGAAGAAATAAAACATTGAAGAGGAGTGGATTCGAATCATGGAACTCTGGAATGGTGGTCAAGCGCCTCTTTGGCTACCAAGGTCGTCCCTAGAACACTACGATCTTTGCAGCTTGTTACTCGTTATATGATAAACGAGGCTTACGAATGAGGTTATCAGCATCACTTAAACAGTAAAGCAAGTCATTCTTTGAATCTATTAGGCCTGGTTCTATCGGACTATACTTATCCATTCATTGCCATTCATTGATTCGTAGAATAGTAATAGGGATTCTGGAACACCTATTGCGCAACATTGCTCAATATTTTTAAGAATTTCACAATATTTCGAAATAGCAAATTTTTAGTCAAAAGTTCTTTTCAAGACGTTATTGAGCGTTTTAATTTTTTTTTGGCTTTTGTCATATTGAAGAAGAGGTAAGACGGTCTCCTTGTCGAAGTCCAATATAATTGGTTGGTCCGGACATGTGGGTTTGGCTTGTCACATTGGAAGTAAAAGCGGTTTTTTAAGAGAGAGGTATAGAAAGGGCAAGATGGAAAAGCAGTAATTTGCTCACGAGAAAATTTCGTCCTAAAAACTTAACAAACACACTATATGCATTTGCCTACTCGTCTTACTCGCGGCTATATCGGCACGCACATAGATGAACTTGGGATGAAAGAACCTAAGTTAATTTGTAAAACCGGTTCTGCTGCTGCTGAAGAAATATTGTGTAGAATGTCTTTCTAAAGAATTGCATGCATAGCGAACAAATGGGCATACCACAAGAGTGTGCACGCTGCCAACACAGGCATGAACGCTCCCGCCACAAGCACGAAAATCTAAAAATTTTCTCGTTAGAGGCATGCACGCTCTCGCCACAGCCATGAAAATTTTAAAATTCCCGTTACAGGCATGAATAATTATAAATATATCTGCATCGGTATTGACCATTCCAAACGCGACTGTTGTTTTACCAGAGAGTCCCCCAGCTAAGCACTAAACATGTCCGTTGCTGCTTGACCTATGCAATCAAACAAGAACTGTTTTTTTACTCAAGCGTGCTAGTGCGGGCTTGCTACATATATGCTAGGTTCGGGCGAGTTTCATTTTAACTTTTTACGATGGCTGTAGCCCCATAAGGAAAGCAGATTGAACAAAAGACAAATATTTAAAAAAATCCCTTCTTTCCTAAGCACGAAGTTAGGGTTCAAGGAGCACTGATTAGAACATGAGTCTTGAAGCTATAGCATTAGCTAGAAGTCTGAAAAAAACGAGTGTGCGTAGGACCACACTTTAGAAGTGTTAACTTCTAAGGCTAGTCTAAATGTCCAAATCAATCTTAATACAAGACGATAAGGATTAATATATTTTATTTATGAATATTCTGTTAAAGTTTATTTAATTGTTACTTATATGCACTCACTCCAAAATGTATTGCAATGTTTTGGAAATTAAAATATTTGTCTTAAACTTATCACACAAAGATCGGACGATGGATGACTGGGATAATGTAGTTTTTATTAAAAATAGTAGCTAATATATAGTAATAAATACATAGTGCATAGTTCATAGGAAATATGTAGTACATAGTACACAGTACATATCGTCGGGTTGATGCAATAGTCACGAAACAGAAATTTTTGCTATTTTAAACATTGTGCAAATATGCAAAAAAAGTCATATTATATTCAGCCAAAGTCACGGATCTAAATTTTTATGGGAATCTACTGGATTCAATTTGAATTTTTTCAGAACCAGTAAAATAAGTAAAATTAAGCGATTTATATTTATATCATATAATCAAATATATGTTTATACATTAAAGATCAGAAACTTAATGGCTGAGATAACTGAGATAATTAGCAAAGAAAACGAGCAGCTACGAAGTTTTTCAACACGCTTTTTGCGCGAGATCAAACGCTTGGTCACCAAACCCATTCTCCTCTGCATTACTTATAACTCATTACAGAAAACACTAATTAAAGAAGTACTTCCAAATCGACTTCCCACAGTAAATACTTGCGATTTTCCCTACTGGGGTACTGCCCCAGATATGTACGTAAAATACAGACGCGCAGTCGAATAGGCGAAACGCCGAAACGTATTCCATGTCGCCGAGAGCGATTAATCCAAGCAAAATATTTAAATATTGCAGCCATTTAGCTGGCTAGAGCATGGCAACTTTTAGTCGAGGTCCAGCAACAGACAGCAGTGATGGTCACGCGCATTTTTGCTTCGCTCCCGTTTCTGGGCACTTGTGCCTATGCAGCTGGCTAGAGCATGGAAACTTTTGGTTGAGCTCCACTTACAAACAGCAGCGTATAATTATATTTGTGCGAGGCAAAATATCCCGCGCTTGGTGAGAGGGATTGGGTTTGAATGTTGCAATGCAGAACCTGCTCTCAGCATTCGTTTTATATTCTCGCGCCGCTCTCAAAATTCATGTCATATTCTCGCACGCCATCGCTGTTGTCTGTTACTGGACCTCGACTAAAAGTGCCCCAGATATGTAAGTAAAATTTGGTCGAGCTAGAGCAACAGACAGCAGCGAATGTGTGCGAGAGGATGAAATGAATGCTAAGTCGCAATGCAGACCCGCTCTCAAAATCCATGGCATATTCTCGCACCCATTCATTTCATATTTTCGCAATGCAGACGCCGAGCGAGCCGCTCGAGCATGATACTCTGCCAACCTTAAGACATTTCGAAGATCTCCAAAAAAAAAAACGGCACCTCACTCTCTACATCTCCTCCTGAATAAAAGAGTGTGACAGAATCGACCTATATTACATTTGACTGCATTAGGTAGGTACTAGAACGGTTAAGCCTGGGAACTAGGTCAGAGAAGCGTGTCACGAGACGAAAAACTGTTGGACTCATCTCCTAAAGCGTACCCAGCAGTGATACTCACGTTTTAGCAACACTTTTGCGCCTGGATGCATACGTCCTCGTTTATAACGGACCAACGAATTTAATAAAACTGTGTCCAGTTTATAAATAGTTTTATATTTCGATAATAAAATCTATTTACAAAAATTATATTTCCATTAATTATTCGAAAGTAAGGCGGTAATCAAAATCCCTTTTACAGCAGTGCTCTAAAAATGAAACATAATTTCATCCCACCCAGTAGTCATAATAGGAAAAAATCCTCAATAACCTGGAATATTGTCACCCCAGTAGCCATCCTGGGAGCAACTTTATTCAGTTATCACTGGCTGAAAGTAGGTAATAAAATTCCAAACAGTCCAAACCGTCCAAACAGTGCAAACAGTCCGAATGGAAGGACATTTGACCCAGATCTTCTCCAAACAATCGTAAATTTTTATTATTTTATTAAATCGCCCAAGTTTGTGACTCATCTTCAGTCCTGCCACATCCATTATGTGATACCAAAGTACTTTCCCTAGAACACTCCCCCATTCCCTGTGATGAGTTCAAAACTGAAAAAGGATCGTATTTACTGGGTGACATCCTTTCTGACTTCACTGGTCTTCTCCTTGCACACAGTCTTCAATCCTCCTTCCTAGTGTTCTCCATATTTTTTTTTGCTGTGACTGCCACCAAAACTTCTCCATTGTAATCCTGAATTTGTCATCTCGTTGGTCTGTTAGTACTGCTCTTCCGCCCATAATAGTTGTCCCGATTTCTTGATATTTTCCCTTGGAAATATTTTGCAACTGCTTCCTTACAAGGACACGAGACCCAAAACCCAGCGGGAAAAAATAAGGCAAAATGTTTCCTTGAAGTAAGACAAAAGTGGAGTGATAGGCGAATGGGAATATGAAGTTGCTATTTAGTGTGGGTAAGCAGCTGGAGTGTGGGGCACACAGGGTGATGTCCTTGTGCTTCTCGCACACAAAAATGAAATCCGAGGAGACTATCATAGCCTCAGATCAAAGGGCAGTCATCCTGTCAATGGAATCCTGCTCCTTTCCATTATGTTTTGCTGAATTGCTGCGTTTGTTGGACAGTTTAATGAAATTTGAAATTAAATTCAAATAAATAATTGCGTTTCGTCCTGGATACCGGGAAATATTTCATTTTCGAGGAATTCATGAATTTTTAAACTTCTCCTCCTTCCTTCTGTTATATTATATTTTCATTAAACAATCCTGACGGGCGGCGCGGCGGCTGGAATTTTTTTTTTGTTTCGTCAAACAACGGAATGAGACGATGAACTTTCCCAAAAGTTTCGTTAAAATTCGTTGAATATTAAGGCGAAATTATAGAATTATTGATAATTATGTCTTGAATGTATAACCTTGAAGGAGTTCTGCCCTTGGTTCTGTGCACGAGCCCTGCCCATTCTCGCTCAATGTTTACTGAGTTGTTTTTTTATTGTGCTCGCAACTGCTGCCAAGACGTTAAACTCAGCTTGTTACATGGATACACAAAAGGATATCTGTCTAGGATTTGTTTGCGCTTTCAAGGCCAAATCCTTGACTTTCTGCTGTTAACTCCTTGTAAAAGTGTTAATTTCTGTCTATGAAAATATTTTTACAGCCAGTTTGTAGTTGAATATTTTTTGTAGACCAAGGGAACGAGATTGGAAGGATGAAAGGATTATTTTGTTTAAATTTAAAGCTTAGCTTATATCTTACAAAAAGGCTTAAGGCCTTTTGGCTTCAACATCATCAGACACTCTCACGATATTTGTAAGAAATCGGGCCTTTGAAGTTCTTACCAAGTTAAGATCAGCCCCGTGAACCAATGTACGTGACAACGTCTGCAACGTGGTCGCGTCTGCATAGATGGGTTTTCTTAGTTAAGTTTTTGAAAGACATCATGGTGGCACCATTCCAAGTAGCTATTTCAAATCTGACAATTGTTTGCCAAGAAATTTCATGTTCGACCTGATCAAACTTAACTAAAACTTAAACCTGTCATTCAAGTAATTCTTGTAGCAGGGCTCCAGAAAAAGAGTTTAACACCATGCGCCAAAATTGGAAAGACCAGGTCTGATTACAGACAGGACATATTATCCGAACTCTTAATAATGACGCAGGTTCGGATTACAAATATCCACTTGTTACCAAATATCGTTTTGGATGACGCTTCCTCGATAGTAGACATTTGGGAGATAGCAAAGAATCAGCAACAAATCAGCCACTTCTTTTACTGAATAAGAAGAGTATGACAGAATTGAATTATACTAAATTTGACTGCATAAGTAGGTACTGGGACGGTTTAGCCTGGGAGCTAGGTCAAAGAATCATGCTTGGAGACGCGAAGGGTTGGCTCATGCCAGGGGTACCTAGTAATTAATTAAGAGGTGATAACGAAATATATTTAAAATGTGAAAAAAAGAACCATTTGCTTTGAATCATTTTTGCTGGATACAAAAAGAAGAACATAATAGACCGAATTAACATCTAAGCTGCGCATTCGACCTATTTCTAAAAAGTCCCCTCACCCATGTATCTACTCTTTGTCGTGGTGGTGAGGTTTGCCCAGCAAGGCGCTGCGTGGTGATTTCTGATACACTGAGATACACTAGATACTAGACGACCTTCGGCTTTAATTAGTCTTCTCAAGTCAAGGGGCACGAACCTATCTTTTCTAATGTGACTAGGAAAGAGGTGATTGACTTGTCTCGTGCGAGCATACTGAACTGGTACTTCTGAGGTGAGCCTTCACTGCCATATCATAGATATATAAGGTTTAACTTGAGAGCTTCTGTTATATCATTGGAATTATTCAGGGTCCTCGACAGACTGGCTATGAGGCCTATCTCACAGCCCTCTGGTTATGAGTCAGCCACGTTGGTAATAATCCCATTACTGATACCGGTCTCGAGCTTGTCTTTGCAAATCTGGTTGAAACGATTGTGACAGCCGTATAAATTACCAACCGAAGGTTTGCGTGGTGGAACTATGATTTCTGTAGGAGAAGGAGAGAAGTTAGAAAACTATTTGATAGGGCTAAGCTCTCTGCAACTAGGACCTTAACAAGAGAGCCCTTAAGAATTATAACGAGTATTTGAGACGATCCAAACAAAGGTCATGGAAAGCCTCCTGCTTAGAAATAGATGAGCTTTCAATCTCCATAGCGTTACACAATAGCTACAGTAGTCTCCTGGATTAGATTCCTAAAGAGTATTTTACGGAGTACACCGGATACCCTGGAGCTATTAACGAGCACTAATTTCCCGGATTCTCAAGTAACTGATCCTGGATTGGCCTTAGAACTTAACACTGCGTCGGATTTAGTACTTGCTCGCTGATCCCACAATAGAAACAAAGGCCTAGCATACAGCATTTTTACTGCGGGTAAGATTGAATTGGTCGCAGTGTCCGACAAGGCGTCCCTAAAGAAGAATAAATGAAATGAAGGTGGTAAAAATGGATCACGTATGATAAATCAGAGTCAAAGCTCGTGAACAAGGAATGGTAAGTTTTCACAAATATTTGACATCCGTCGAAAAAGTTGATGCTGTGTGCATGTTGTGGGGTTTGGGAACTAATCGACCCCTATGAGGTACTTCCAGTTGGTCGTACGATCGATTCTCAACTTTTCAGCGACTCGAATTGAATAACAGGAAAGGTGTTCTATTCCAACAAGATAAGGCCCGATCACACCCTTGTTTTATAACTCTTCAAATTATAGAGTTTGGCTGGGAAGTAGAATAGTAGAATAGAATAGTTCAGATATAGCTATATTTCATTTGCTCTGATCTCAGCAGAATTCCTCTAATGGAATTAAGCTGGGTTCAAAAGAAGCATGTGAAAACCGACAGCAACTGCTCGAAAAATGGCGAAACTTGAATAAACTGCGAACAGGTGTGGTAAACAATACAAACAAGCGTCAGACCAAGCCAACATTGGGAGAGGTTATTTTGAGCGCTGTTAAATATGCTCTCGAGCTAGCATTACTGGAGTTTTCATAAATCTTATAGAAGGAAGGAAACGGCGGTTATCTTGATGACTATAAAGGGTGACCTTACCAAACTCAACGGACCGGCTGTCCTTCCATAAGGAGACAAGCGCTTTGGGCGTAGTTCGAACTTAGCTGGGGGGCTGCTTTTGCAAACCACGCTCGCGCTTGGAAAGCAAAAGGCAAGTGCAAAGGCTTGAAGGAGCATAAAAGGGTATGCTTCCCTGCGATGACATTCAATGTTAAAAAGTATATGGAACTAGTATGGAAACGGGAGCGTTTCAAGCTTGTTAAGGAGTGTTCAAACATAGCTACTGGAGCACCCCAATTCCCGCTTGGAGTTGACATTTATATTGTAGTATGAGAATATTGATGAGGAGAATATTGCGACTTGTGAAGTTATACGAGTACATTTTACTATTTATATATGAAAGAGCAGGCAGGCAGAGCAGGCGATTGGGGCTTTTGCGCCCGGTGCACTATGCCACATTGCGCCCCATAAGCTGCTCTTTTTTGAACGGAATGAAGGACAATGGAAAAGACACATATACTCGTTGAATGGGAGATATAATTTTCATAGTTTGTGCAAAATTTAAGATTGCACCATAATAATGCGTATAACATAAAACAAGATTACATAAATAGGAAGTTTCACATGGATCAATATCCAAGCTACAAAAATCTGCTGAAAATGTCGTTTGCAGAGAAGAGAATAAGCGACAGGGATTGCAGAAGGGAGAATTAATATTTAAAAGCAACAGCAACAAGCAAAAGCATACTAACTTATAGTTTGTTCGAAAAGATGGCTCTTGTGAGAAAACTCATGCACCCCATTCTTCATTGAATTTTAGAAGGAAATAGACGATTACAACCAATTTTTATTGGTTGGCCCGTCTAAAACAGGCCATATTAATTTGCTAGACAGTAATCCCTTGGCTTCACCGGCCGAACTGCGCAAGTTCGAGCAAATTAGTGTACTGAACTTCAATTTGTCTCTGAGTTTCCATACATTTTCACATGTTAAACTCAAGAAAAATAAAGCCTGAGTTTGCCCAACAGAGCATGAAATTGAGATTGAACGTAAAAGCTCGCTCAAAAGAGAGTAATAAACTGGAATAATGGAATATCATTCCAGTGAGCTTTTGCATTCCTAATTTCTGGCGAAAAAGCAACAACAGTTTCTAGCATGAACTGAACATGCCAGCCGGTGAAGCCACTTATACGGATTGAATTGAACTTTATTGAACCGAGGCCGGTAAAGCTTCCGGTGAAGGTATAAAGGAACAAATAAAAAAGAGCAATTAAATAGGAATTCTCGCCACAAGGAGTTTTGTTATTCTCATTTCGTTCATTAACCTCTTTTAATAATTCTTGAAACAGTATTTAAAAATGCAGCAACAGTGCCCTTAAATTTATATCAATCATGGTAAACAGCGATACACAAGCCATCGAAACAATTTTTCCTTTTGTGTGAGTGAATATGGAGCTTTTTACAGAATTTTCAAAAAGTCCTCCAAACAAATGAGAAGTTTTTCTCTCACTCGGGAGATATTGCCGGATTTCTCGATTTCCGAAGCTAAAATCTCTGGAAACTTCCTGCATGACGACAACTGAAATATCCCCATTTAATCTTGCATGAGAAAGTACAGAAACAGAGATTGGGAAAATTGGTGTAATTTCTTGCACCCGTGAGAATTCTATTTAAATTGTTTTTATTTCAAAGTTTTAAATCTTAATTTCTGAAATTTCGCCCCCGAACAAATTGCGCCCGGTGCAAGTGCACCATTCGCACCTATGAAAGCGCCGCCCCTGCAGGCAGGCTACGATGGCTCGGACATATTCTACGAACTATTGAAGAAAGAATGCCAGATCGCACTTTAAATCGTAGATCACCAAGCCAACGAAGAGTAAGGTGACCAATTCATTGCAAGTAACGACCCCAGCGTTAACTAGCGGACTGTGCCACCAGAAATAACTGAGTCAGCACAGAGTTCTGCAATGATTTATGAATTGACCGAAAATTGACAAGATCTGTAAAGTTACGGATGAATAAGTGAGGTTGGAAGCTATGTATATATGGACAGTTTGTGGTTCTATTAGAATGGTGCCATTTAACACACAGCCAACAAAACCTCAAGTGGCTGTCCAGATCATGTGATTTGGCGCAGTTGGACTTATTTTTTTTGGGGGAAATTTGAGAGAGAAATTATACGCCAAAAAGCTAACAGCCATTCAAGAACTGAAGGACGAAATAATTTGAATGGAGGTCTGCCGCCAGAGAGCCCTGGTAAAAATTTTGGTGACATTTGATAACATTCATCATTATAATAAACCACATTACTGATTAAAAGATAAAGTTGTCAAATTCTATTAAAACTGTTTTAACATACTTTACATGAGACGACTAGAAGAAAAAACTGCAAGAGTACTACAATAACTGTAGCGTCATTTAAAAAAGGAATTTATAAGATCAATTGTTTGAAACAAGAAGAGTCCATGAATGTTTTCCCTGGTAGACAATATTTAAAAATAGTTGAGAAACAATCGAAAAACATGAAAAAACATAACGATTTCAAAATTCATATTCAAGCTTCAGAGCGAACACAACTGAATTAATAATCCCCTTTTTATCCAAAGATTTTAAAATTTCCTTTGTTGCTCCCCTATCGTCTTACATAAATTGATCCCCTTTTGGAACGCACTGAAAAAAAAAATATTTACACACACACTCAAAAAAAAAAAAGAGTAAAAGAAGTAACTAAGGATAAGACAAGAAACAAATTAATGCTAAACAAGAGAAAAGAATAAAAAAAAGTCCTATAAAAAAAGGATTCGAGGGTTAAATCCTGCATCCCTTCCGTTTTCATAAAATCCGCCTACATTTATCCATGGAAGTTTGTTGACACGAGTCTCAGTAGAGTAAAAAAAAAAAAAATTGGGAGAAGAAGAAGCAGCGAACCCCTTCAGGTTGTCAGAAACATTCGTTGCTCCATCCCAAGGAAATATGAAAGAAAATATCCTGAAAGGACAAAAATGTCTTGGAGGGAAGCTACTGAGATACCGATCGGATCGGGCAGAGGAGCCTTTTCAAATGGGGCTCACTAACAGCAGCAGCAGCAGCAGGAACAATGCGACATACTGCCTTAGACAGATGTCTTTAAACAAATGAATCGTTGGCTTTTATAATGTCCCATGTCCTTAATCAAGGGGGATCTTAAATATTTTCCTTTGATAATGGATTTACGTCATGCACAAGATGACACACATACACAGCACACATGACATTTCACTGGAGACAAATTTGACGACTTGCTCTGCTCCATACGTTGTTGGCGGGCGCGGGGGCAGAGGGTGGCTGCCTGGGATCTGAGGTCTTCATTTATCTTGGATGGATACAAAATAACGGGGCACGTTGGCTTTAGGCACCAGGACTCACAGAATTACGGGTTGGATGGATGGATTAGATTAGGAGGTTCCTTACCACAGTTATTTACTACCCAGGATGTGATGGGCGGGCCTGGCACCATAATTCGATGAAGTGTAGGCGCATGAATTATTTAGTTATATTCCGGGAGTGCGCCCCCGCCGCCCCACACATAATAATCACTGGAGAATTTCAAGACTATAAATTGTTTCCAGTCCTTGAAGGATATCAATTTGCCTGCAAGCCTTGTCACCATCGGTTTCTGCTTCTTTTGTTATTATCCTGTACACACACAGCATTTGTCAGTGTGGCCATTGTCAAAGCTCCAAACTGAATTGGAAAAATGTCTTTCTTATGGTTAACATTGTTACGTATACCTGCTTCCTTCTGTACTTCCATCTTCAACCATATATACCTGCGCGGAAATTCATCTACGTTTATTTGTGACGATGAGAATTTCATTAGGTGAAAATAAATTCAGGTGAATTTTGTGGATTTCCTGGAAACATTTTCTTTACATTTCTTTATTTTTCTTCGTTTTTTTTTTTTCGAAATCGTTAAAACCTTGGGAATTTTCTTGTATTTTTAAAAAAGTGTGAGTAGGAAGCAATTTGAAACTCTTTCAGGAATTTTACAGAATTGTATTAAAACGGGAAGCGTACATTGTATTTATGTATGTACATGAATAATACCTGTGCGGTGATAACGGGCGCATTAAAGCGTATAAAGGGTTTAATTTTAGACATTTCTAATGGTATTGAGAAGGTGAGAGACTGTTTCCAAGAAGTTTTTTATTGTATTTTTGTATTGTGCGTAGATTCGTAATTCATAAGGGGTTTTATATAATGTTATTTTTGACATTTCTCTACTTTATCATAAAAACAGATTTGTTTGAATATCACGTAGGCGTTAATTTCTATGGCTTTATTTTTGATTTCATCTATATAAATATAATTGGAGTGTCTGTCTGTGATTTCAAAATAATTGTGTTGTTTTAATTTCATAAATGGTTATTTACATGATTTTAAAACGAAATCACGCATTTTTAAAATTTTTGTATGACTGTGTGTCTGTATGTCTGTGTGTCTGTAATTCTGTATGTCTGTATGTCTGTCTGTCTGTTTGTTCGGGCTAATCTCGGAAACGGCTAATCCGATTGGGATGGGACTTTCACTGGAAGATTAAAGGTTGATTCGCACTATACGGAACGTCAACGTCACGTCACGGAACGGCAACGGCACGTGAATTTTGCTTTCGATTCGCACTTAAACATCACGTCAAGGTTACGTCAATTTTGCCGTTCAGTCTCACTCCTCAGCACCAGCTATGTACAAATCCTTCACAATCCTGTGAAACAAAAACTAGAACCTATAGCGGAAGACCTTATAAGAGAATATCAAGCTGGTGACAAACATTGCACTCTATAAGAAGAAAATAGTTTGTCAACAGTATATTCAGGCAGGTATATTCAGATTTTCAACAGGCATATGACCCAATAAACTGAGAGAGACTATACGAGATCTTATAGGAATTAGGAGTCCCCTCAAAGCTGGTACTACTGATCAAATGCGCAACAATTAGCTCACTGGCGAAGGATAGGATCCAAAATGTTATAATAGAAAAGTTTGAAGTACAACAAGGACTTAGACAAGGAGATGGGATGGGCCCAATGCTAATAACCTCGCCCTAGAATGGGTGATAAGGAAAACGTCAGTCAAGATAAGTGCGTCAATAGCTAAACAGTCGGTACAATTTCTTAGTTATGCGGATCTGATCATCGTGGCAAGGTCCTTTTTGGCAGCAAAAGAAGTTTATGTCGAATTAAAAGAGGCGGCAAAGGACATAGGTCTGAAGATAAATGAAGAAAAACGAGTTGTATGAAATTTTTGACAACGCACAACTCTCAACTTTAATAAAAATGAACAGACTGAGACTAGCTGGCCACGTAATCAGGATCGAGGATAATCGTATCCCAAAGTGGCTTATGGTTTCAGAAATTTGGATAGACGAAAGATGGATAGACTCTGTGACGGCTGTCACATCAATGCTCAACATCCGGAACAGAGACCGTCAAACTTGGAGAAATGCTTTAAAGGAGGTCAAGGCTAGATTCTAGAAGGAAGCCAAGGCTAGGCTGTAGCGCCATAGGATGGATGGAAGGATCGCATTAGTTTTGGATGAGAAAGAAAAAAATTTGTGACAAATCATACAGCTCCTCAAATCGCTGAACCTTTTCAACTAAATTTTCATCTTCCATGATAAATTAGTTCAATACAAAAAGCATAAATGCTTGAAAAATTCGAAATGCTTCCGTTACTACGTTCACATTGAACAGAATAGATCAGTCATGTCAAGGCACGTCACGTCAAAATATAGTTTGAAACTAATCTTGACGTGCCGTTACGTTGACTGTCCGTGACGTTGCCTATATATGTGAACGTGTATTGCAAAACTCATTGAAGAATATTTTGACGTGCCGTTGCCGTTCCGTGACGTGACGTTGACGTTCCGTATAGTGCG
The DNA here is from genome assembly GCA_949987705.1 of Thereva unica. Classification (NCBI taxonomy): domain Eukaryota; kingdom Metazoa; phylum Arthropoda; class Insecta; order Diptera; family Therevidae; genus Thereva; species Thereva unica. The sequence continues at coordinate 16,105,043 of OX465283.1, read as the reverse complement.
AATCGACCTTTAACTGTTCAATTACAGTGAGAGCGGCGGCGTGCGTTAACGTTGACAACCCGATAGATACCGTGTATTCTTTTGAGAATAGTTTAAATGGCAGCGGAAAGCGAGCGTTGCCGTCCGTCGCAACGCGACCGATTTCTATTTTCTATTTTGACAAGCGTTGGCTCAGTATGCGAAACAATTAAAACCAAAATTAATAAGATTGGGAAACATTATGAATGCAAAAAACACATTGGGAAACAATAAAACGGAAAAAACCACTTTGCGAAACTACAAAAATGATAATCGAAGGAAATTCAAATATTTGTTTAAATTATTTTTTTGACGTTCTATAGTCCGGTCAAATTAGACCAAAAAATAGGTATGAAGGTACATAGTATGAGCAAACTGTAGTTTTTCAGCAGTTTGCCCATACTTTGAACCTACATATCTTCTAAACGGAGTTACTCAGGTTTCTGTTATTTCTTTCACATAAAAGAATACACATTTACCTAAAAGATGAGCCTAATTACGTTGCTCTACTATAATCGGTCTAGAAGTTATTAAAGTTTAAGTAAATGGCAATTCGGCCATACAAGTTGCAAGTGAGGGGATATGAGTGCTTTATGTAAATCTTTTAAACGGCGATATCTCATGAATGACAATTCGTACGGCAAAATGTATAAGATCCTTTTTTGTAGGTAATCGCATAATCTACAAACTTTGTAAACACTATTTTATGATAAAAGTTACCGTTTTGCTGAAAATCGCAAAAAACCCGTTTTTGTGACCTTTAACCCCGAGTAAATCCAGGTTCCAGGTGCCGGATCGATGGGGACTTTTTAGATTTCATTTATAACGGTGCTTTGAACAATCCTACCAATTTTCAGCTTGGTGCGAATTTATGTACCCTCGGATGTCTAAATTGACTGGACTACTATTATAATTCTGCCGTCGTTAAACGCTGCTACTGCCGTTCCTTTACCGACGCTTCATGTCGTCGACGCACGCTGCCGCTCTCACTCTAATTGAGCAATCAGTATTTTGGCGGGCATGTTTTAGGCTATTTATATGCACTATATAATAGCTCTACCTGTATGTACATATGTATGGATGTATGTATGTAGACAAATCTTGAAAATTGTTTTTGACCCACTTCCATATAACCGATCAGCTTCAAATTTTGCACACATGTACAGTTCAAGTGACAATGCAATCTGACCATTTTATAAAAAATCAAGATGGCCGTTTCAAGATGGCGGCCGAATTTCGCATTTGTGCTCGCTGACCGCCGACATGGGTATCAAATGAAAGGGAATGATAAGTATAATATAATTACCTATTTGGTGTCATTCCAAATTCAAAATGGCGGCCGGATCAAAATGGCGGCCAAAACAGATGGCGGATTACTTTTTTATTTACATCACGATCGGCATGGGCTTCAAATGAAATGAAAGGATATGACAAGTAGAATACTATTAGCTGGATGGCGTTATTCCAAATTCAAACTAGCAGCCAACACAAAATGACGAACTGCATTTTTTTTTACAACGCTCTCGGTATGGATACCAAATAAAAGTGTATGATGAGTAGAGTACAGTAAGCTGGGTGACCTCATTTTAAATATCGGTCACCACAAAATAACCGAAGACAATGCACTAAAAAGTAAATACTTATGTTGAATGAAACCTTTTTTGCTAAAGCCAGTATATATAATATATGGGGCGCTAGCGAAAAGATGCAGTAATAATAAAATAAGAATATAGGTAAAGTCCCACGCTTTTTAACATTTCGAAAGGAAGGTTATTTGGCCAATATGAGATCAGGACAGTAGCAGAGATTTCGGCAACTTTACTCACATCAGGAAGAACAGCTCATTCTATGCTTAAGATACCGATCGAAGAAGATCATATGGAAAATCCTGCGTGGAACAAAACTAAAAACCTGCGTGGAAAAATCTAAAGTTTTACAAAACTGCATGATGGCTGTGTCTGGGGATGCGATGAGTGTACCATGGCAAATAAATTATCTATTAACAGAACACCGCGAGATTTAAGATGTAAAAACCAATTATTTTGGGGAGTGTTTATTTGTTTTATTGGCATAGATACCGGGCAAATGGTGCCGGCTGTCTGGACAAATATGTGGGCCGATGATATTGATGCATGTCTGAAATGATCACTCATTTAGAGATATATTGGAAAACGTCATTTAAAGCAAAAGATGAGAGCGCAATCGGAAAACTCAGAATTCAGCACTATACTCCTCAACATAGGATATACAATAGAAAATGTTCTGAGATTAATGAGAATGATGACAGTGAGCTGCTGGATGTTGTTTGAAAGTTCGTAATAGACGAGGAAATTTTGATGAGCGACATTTATGACGATTTCGTAAATATCAACTCAACTAAATCGACTCAATTCAGTAATGCCACAAACATTGTAATACTTACATCGTTTATAAACAAGCGTTACAGTGAATTGTTAACCAGTGCCGTGCGGGCGGTATGACCGGAAACGACGAAACACGAAAACGGGAAGCAGCAACTGTCCTTTTTAGGATCAAATCAGTAGTACCTATCGTCTTAAAATGTTGGCAATTTTCGTCTCAAGCCATGTTCGTCATGGGGCAAGTTCAGGGTGCCAATTATCTGAGAACGTCAAAATCTACGCGCACAAGACTTGTCATTCATCATTTTTTTTCATTGTGCTCCTTTAATCCCTCATGGGACATAGGGCGGAAACAGTTGCCCTCCAGCGGACTCTGTTTTGCGCGACAGCTCTCAGCTCCGACCAGGATCTCCCAGTTGTTGCGGCTTCTGCTAATAGGGTTCTCCTCCATGTTGTCCTAGGTCTTCCGACTCGACGGGATCCTTGCGGATTCCAGTCGAGGGCCTGTTTGGCTAGATTTTCATTTTCGCGTCGCAAGGTGTGGCCAACCCAATTCCATTTCCTTCGTCTGATTTGGTCGTCTATCCTTTCTTGGCCGGCACGGCGCCATAGTTCTTCGTTTGAGATTCTATCCTGCCAGCGGATTTTTAGGATACGACGCAAGCATCTGTTGACGAAGACTTGTAGGCGCCCTGTGATGAGTTGGGTGACTTTCCATGTTTCGCAACCGTACAAAAGTACTGCCTTCACGTTGGAGTTGAACAGCCGCAATTTGGTGTTAGTTGAGATCTCCGTTGATCTCCATATGCGGAACAGGCAAGCATATGCGCCTCGTGCTTTATTTATTCTGGAACTGACATCTTCTTCTGCACCGCCATTTCGGTAACAACACTACCGAGGTAGCAAAATTTATCGACCAGTTCCACGTCACGGTTATTCAGCGCAGTCCGTTCAATGGTGTTTGCATTTATCCGCATTTCTTTAGTTTTAGTCGGATTTAGCCTTAAGCCTGCTGGACTACTTTCTGTTGCCAAATTGTTAATCATGTTTTTGAGGTCCTGGTGTCTGTGGGCCAGCAAACAGATATCATCTGCGTAGTTGAGATCCATAAGGCGGTCTAACAAACCCCATTGTATGCCGCCTGTTCTACTATCTAGAGCGCCGACAAGGATGCCATTTATTACTATAAGAAATAGTAAAGGCGAAAGTAGGCATCCTTGTCATACTCCTGAGCTCACCTCGAAGCTGTCGGATAATTTTCCATTATGGAGAACTCTGCATTTGGAATTGTTATATAGGGCTTTCATCAATTCTATTATTTTATCAGGCAGTCCCCGTCGCCGTAGTGCCTGCCATATAAAGCTCCTATTGACCGAGTCGAACGCTTTCTCATAATCTACGAAAGCAAGGTAAAGGGGGGATCGGAATTAAGTAGACTGCTCCACTATTATTCGTAAGGTGTTGATATGATCAATACATGAGCGGCCCTTCCTGAATCCGGCCTGCTGCCTTCTAAGCGTTCGGTCTACTGCCTCTCTTATCCTTGATAATATAACGTGGGACAGGATTTTACCCACAGTAGATAATAGACAGATGCCTCTCCAATTGTCGCATATTGTTAGGTCCCCCTTTTTTGGTATTTTGACTATGATACCTTCCGTCCAATCCTCCGGAAAGGTACAGGTGTTCCATGCTATTTCCAGGATTGGCTGAAGCGCATCTGCTATGAGGCTTGAATCGGCTTTCAACAATTCTGGCGGGATGCCATCTTTCCCAGCTGCTTTACCATTGGCCATCGCATGAATTGCGGTTACTATTTCCGTCTTGGATGGGGATCGGGTGGTGATTCTTATAGGTTGTGCATTGTTGCTGGTTTCCTGAGGTTCCTGTGTAAATGAACCATTCAGGGCGGCGAAGAAGTAATCTCTCCATCTTTGGAGTTGCTCCTCGTCGCTGCACAGCAGCCTTTCATCCGCACTCTTAACGGCATGCTTTCCCGTGAGCTGTTTAGTAATTTGGTACAGCACCTTACTGTTGCCTGTGTTTGCCGCGTTTTCCGCTTTTTCTGCGAGCTCATTTATCTGTTCCCTTTTAACACGCCGGACACTTCTCTTTACCTCCCGGTGTAATTGGGAGTATTCCCGTTCCAGTTGGTAACGTCTTTTGGGGTCGCTTGTAGAGTTTACGTTATTTTTTAGGGCTCTCCTGCGTTCTATTTTTTGCCAGGTTGTGTCCGAGATCCAGTGTTGCTGGTTTCTTGGGACATAACCGATGCTCATTTCCGCAGCCGTCAATATTGCGCCCTTTGTCCTACTCCACAGCTCTTCAATATTTGTGTCGTCAGAAACGTTGTGCTGGTTTAATATTTGTTGTAGGTTTCCAGCAAATTCCCGCTTTTTAACGCTCTCCCGCAGAAGGTGTACGTTGAACCGTCTACGGTTTATAGCATCGCGTTGTACGTTTCTGATTGCGGCGATTTTAAGGCGAATAGTTGCTACAACCAAATGGTGGTCGCTTCCAGTGTCTGCTCCCCTGAAACTCCTGACATCCATCTGCGGCTGACGGCCACATGATCTATCTGATTTCTCGTTCTACCATCAGGCGATACCCAGGTCTCTTTGTGTATCTTCTTGTGACAAAAGTAAGTTCCACCTACCATGAGTTGGTGGGAGCTACAGAAGTCAACGAAAAGCTCACCATTGTTATTGGTAACTTGGCTTAGACCTTGATTTCCAATTGTTTGTTCAAGGCCGGTGTTGTCATGGCCGATCTGTGCGTTTAAGTCACCCATTAATACAATGATGTCTCCCCTTGGAATAGAGCGAAAAACCTCATTCAGCCGCAAATAGAACTCGTCTTTGATGTCATCTGCACAAGACTTATTCTGAATAAAATTGGCTAGGAATCTGTTGTGCACGTAGTATAAAAGTTTTCCGATGATTAACCTCGAATTTTAAAAAAAGTTGTAGGTAACATATTTTTATAGTCAACTCTAAAGTTTTTTATATTTCCAAAATTATGTCCTGCAGATTTGTTCTTTGTTTCATTATACCCTTTTCCTATTCCGGACTATGCACACATAATTTTGTTTTATTAAAAATGCGTTGCGACGCACGCGGGTTTTTGCTAGTTTATAATATAAGACATGTAAACAAAATGTGAACTTTTATGGTCGGTCCATACGACACGGGCTAAATAGAACCAAACGTAAGTTTTCAAGAACACAAGTAACCCAAGACTTGAATTATCGAAAGCAAATGTGTGGACTAAGCTCCTAAACCATAAGACATAAATTAAAGCTGAAAGGAGCACCACAGTGTCGTAACATAAGCAGTTGGAGTGGCAATCGACTAACGCCGCCAGCGCACATAGAATAGTAGATTCAGCACAGAGTTCTGCAATAATTTATGAGTTGACCCGAAATTGATTTTGGGGCAACAAAATTGTGAAGTGGCATGGAATTGATGAAGAATTAGGTCAACATAAATAAAAAGTAAGAGTTATTTCAAATTAAAAGTGTGAAAGAAAGAAGCATTCTCTCGGGCCCAATTACAAATGGTAACCAGAAACGATAGATAAGCGGGAATCAGAGCGTAAAAATTCCATAGGAACAAGTCCAATTAATTTTACACTGCCAACATGCGTCCTGTCAGTTTTATGTAGTTATTAAGTTATTAGAGTTTCCACCTTTCGATCGTCGGCAAAGTGTTTACGAAAATCATACAAACGAGGCTATAGAAACATCAAGAGAAAACGAGCCGAACGACAAGCTAACCACATCGAGGATGTATTGATCAAATTTCCTCACTCCGTCAGCTAATGGAAGAAAGAATTTATCACGGCAAACAAACTGTGGTCGTTTTCATCCATTTCAAATGCGCTTTCGGTTGCATCGTTTGGAACAGCTTGTGGAGAGCCTTGGAAACCAAAAACGTGCCATTGAAAGTCACCCAATTTCTCCAAGCGTCGTACGATGGCTAAACCAGCAGCGTTCGTATTCGAAGCGACTTATCCGAGGAGTTCCCGATTCAAACGGGCATCCGGCAGGGAGACGTCGCTTCGCCACTTCTCAACATCGTTATTATAGACGCGATTATGTGTGAAGCATTCAATGGGCGAATCGGAATTCGATACGATGACAACAACATCGTAACCGACTTGATGTTCGCCGCCGACGAAAGCGCCGTCTTCGCCGACACGGATGCCGAAGCAATGTTATACGACATTTCTCTCATCGCCCAATCATACGGGTTAAAAATCAATACGAAAAAGACCAAAGTGCACACTACGGACGGATCGAGCGCCAGTGTGCGCCTTGATGGAACCCAAATCGAACAGGTTCTGATGTTAAAATATTTGGGATTATTGGTTTAGGAAACAAAATTGGCATCGACGGCCGAAGTTCACAGTCGCATCGGACAGGCAATAGCAACATTTGTCTCGCTGAAGTGATGCGGCTTTACCGAACGTTGGTCTTTCCGAAACTTTCTTATTTTTCGGAAACGTGGACACTGCTCAAACCGGACGTCACGAAGCTTGAGGTGTTCCAAATGCGATGCTTGAGACAGATTCTCGGTGTCTCACTGCGCGATGGCCTTCGAAACTACACAGTTAGACAAACAATGCACCCTAAACTATCATCTATGGAGGATCGAAAAACGCCAAATATAAATTAGAAAAGCAGCTGTTTAGCTCTAAGCCTCTCGCTTTCGGTACAACCCACCTGCTTTCAGTACAACCCTTTAGAGGGATCAAACCATACTCGTAAAAAGTGGTCCGATTCGGTAATCCAGGCAGTTTTTGATTCGCTCTTAAAGCCTCTAACTCCATTTAGAACCCATTTGAACTAACAATGATTGTAGAGTCTTTAACGCCTCAGGAGATACAACCTTCAACGTATTCTTCTGCGGCTAGCACCTTAGCTTGAAAAACTTTATGTGTTGGATCCAGTTCCATGAAAATATGCCATCTAGGGTCATGTGCGCCTAGTCCAACAAACATATTTGGGTTTCACTAGTCCGTATAATATATCAAAGATTAAAAAGGATCAGTTATACTTCCATTTTCCATCGTTACTAATATCGAGTACAAACGGCTTGTCAAAGTGTAGCTTGATTTTCATTATGTCGACTTGCCCAGTTCAGTTCACATCATTTAATAGACTCAGATTACCCTCCAACTCACGTGGATTAAATGGCTTGATCTGGGCTTGATGACCAGAGTCTTTCTCCTGAACATGATGTGTGAAAACGTGGGCTAACATAGCCTTTACGACTACAGTAGGACCAAAACTTATTGCCCTGAAATATTTGGGCGCGGCAATCCGCTGCAGATTCTGTATCTGTGCCTCTGGGCCTTTTAGTTTGCTTTAGGCTTTCACACCAGGATAGTCCATAACATCATGGGCCTAATTACGGTCGTATAACCTTTGGTTTCGCCAGTATATTGATGGCTAGTGAAGTGGTATTCTCCTCTTTAATTTTGTGAGATGGCGGTCCAAGCTTGCTTCCTATTCCTTTCGTTTCGTGAAACTTTGAAATATAGAATGTCCCATCTGATGGGAGTCCTATTGATATTATGAGGCAGGAAGGAAGGTGGTCTAGGGAAAAACAAATGTCAGGAATTTCAATAGATGCTTCGAACTATGCCTAGATTGCACGTTATTAGAAAACAATGGAAAGCATGAATATAGGATATAGGAGGAAGATTAAAACAATGTCATAGGATGGGTAAGCAGTAGATAGAAGATTCTTGCTTCATCAATTACAAATTCAAGATAAATTTCAATCTGTTCAACTACCATTCACTTAACACTGACCATAGGGGTGTCGCCATGTATGTTAGGAATGACGTGGCTCTCCAGAAGGTGTGCAATAGCACATCTTCCGACTTTAATTACATATGGGTTAAAATAATCCTTCGTAGCCACGTCATATTCTTCTGTTTTCTATACAGAAGTCCTAATATAAGTAATGAAGCCTCAACGTTAGCCTTCGATGCTATATCAAAACGAATCTCCGGATTTTTATCTTCCCACCCGGAGTGCGAAATCATTGTTGCGGGTGATTTTAACGTTCATAATGCCAATTGGCTAAATTACTCGAATGGCACCAGTGTTTCTGGCAAAGACGCCGAGATTTTTGCAGACTTAAATAATCTACACCAAATCGTTAATTGTCCGACACGAATTCCGGATGTTTCAGGTCACGGAGCCCATCTGCTTGACCTATTTCTCACTTCGCATCCCACTCGATATTCCGTCGAGGTGAGCTCACCCCTTGGCAACTCGGACCACAAACTAGTCAGTGCCAATTTCCCATATCCATCCTCCACTCCAACCGGCACAGTTCCCAAAAGAACTGTCTGGCACTATGGGAAAGCCAACTGGTTGGGTCTCACTCGTTTCTTTAAAGCCACTGACTGGAATTTGTGTTTCCGCGGTGCCAGTGCGAACTATGCTGCGCTCTGTATTACCAAAATAATACGGGCAGGAATGTGTTTGTTCATTCCTCATTCTACTAAGTCTATAAAGCCTAGGCCAAATAGATGGTTTAATGGGGAGTGCAAGAACGCAATTAATGCTAAGGAAGCCGCCTATAGAGCGTACAAATGTTCCCCAAATGAGTCACTTCGACGTGAATATATGATATCAAGAAACTCCTGTAATTCCATCATCAGGAAGGTCAAAACGTCATTTGACGACAAGATGCGAAGTAAGATCCTAAATACACGCGTAGGCAGCAAAAACTTCTGGTCCTTGGTAACTTCCATCAAGAAGAATTTCACGTCTTCCGCAATTCCTCCACTTATCAATGGGGAGGAGGTGATAACAGAAAGCAAATCCAAGGCCGATTTATTGGCATCTCTGTTCGCCTCAAATTCTTCTCTACCCGAAGCTGATACGTCACCACCGGTCCTCGAGCGCAACGCCCATTCAATGGGCGGGATCTTCTTCAGAACGCGCGAGGTGTATAAATGTCTCAAAGATCTCAACGTCAATAAATCCACTGGCCCAGACAATATTCCCCCTATGGTACTTAACAAATGTGCCTCACCTTTGGCTAAACCTCTGCGCAAACTTTTCGCCCTGTCATACTTCTCCGGAGTTTATCCCAACTCTTGGAAACTAGCTCATGTTCAGCCCATTCCCAAAAAAGGTGAAGCCAGCGACCCTTTAAACTACCGCCCAATAGCAATTACTTCTGTTCTCTCCAAAATCATGGAGATAATAATCAATCGAAGGCTGATGAAATATCTGGAATCCAACCAAATTTTACACGACAGGCAGTACGGCTTTAGACCGAAAAGATCTACTGGCGACCTTCTTGTGTGTCTGACTGAGGCTCTCAACCAAAACATCCATCGCTTCGGGGAATCTGGTTTGGTTGCTCTAGATATATCCAAGGCCTTCGACAGAGTATGGCATCCCGCTCTGCTGCTTAAACTCCAAGCTATTGGTATCGACTCAGTTCTAAGGAACTGGATTGAGAGCTTTCTTTCCAGCCGTTCAATCAGGGTAGTGTTGGATGGCGTTGAATCCAACCCTCATTCCATCTCGGCCGGCGTTCCCCAAGGCTCGATTCTCTCACCTGCCCTCTTTCTTATATTCATCAATGATCTGCTCTCAATCCCCTCCAACCCACTTCACAGTTTCGCCGATGACGGTACTTTGCGTTACTCCCACACCTTCGATAATATAGGGCAAGCACGTGCCAGACCTTGTCCCGTAGACCGTGAACTAATGTCCAATTCTATTAACGGGGACATTGAACTTATTCTTGCTTGGGGCCGCAAGAATCGTGTCGAATTCAACGCAACCAAAACTAAGTACTGTCTCATCTCTACAAAAACCTGCACCACCCGTCCCTCTATCTCAGTGGACAATAAGAATGTAATGGCTGACCCATCTCTTAACATCCTAGGCGTAACCTTATCTTCTGATCTGCGATGGAATAATCATATATTCCAAATCGCCAAACAAGCTTCCCAATGCCTGGGTTTCCTCAAGAGATGCAAATTCCTTCTTCGGCCAACTGCTCTGGCTACAATCTATAAGTCCTTCATTCGGCCCCGCCTTGAATACAACTCGTATATCTGGGCGGGTGCCCCAAAAACCACCTTGGCTTGGCTGGACAAGGTGCATAACCGCGCCATCAAACTCATTGGCGATAGCACCCTTTGCTCCTCCATCGACCCTTTAAGCCATCGCAGGAATGTAGCAGCCCTTAGCAAATTTTACCGCTATTACCATAGCGACTGTTCCACTGAAATCAGAAACCTCATGCCTACACGGCAAATTTTTTCCCGCAACACAAGACTAGCCAACTCGGCTCACCCGCATACGCTACAGCCCTCCTCTTCGCGCACATTACGTTTTAGTAGTTCGTTTATAAATAGAACAACTCGATTGTGGAACTCCCTTCCGCAGTCGGTGTTTCCGAACTCATATAATATCTTAGAGTTTAAACGCAAGGCTCATCGACATCTACTCACGCACCCTCCAGACCCCTAACCTATCCTTTCTCCTCTATCCTTCAAATCAAGCTTACTACTAGACACTGACCATGACTTGAACGACATGACAGACATGTAGTACAAAGGGTGATTCCTAAGCTTGTATTTACCACATAAAAAAAAAAAAAAAAAAAAAAAACACTTAGGGCGTTAAATATCAATGAAGATTTTATATTTTTCGTCCGAATCAAGGATAAAAATTAACTAAAATACTTCTTTAATACTTTCTATATTACCATCTTTTTCACATGTGAGAAAAAGCTTTCCCCTGACGTAACTCAGATCTTTTCTCTAACAAATTGCGTTTAAGCTTTTCATAGTGGAAACAGAGCTTTTCCTTATGAGCCTACCTTGTATTATTGTCCCACGTCTCGCCCCTATTTTTATTTCAATGCAAATCTCAATTTCAGTTGAAAGCTCACTCCAACATTATAAACGCTTGCTTTTATGTAAAATAAGAGCTTTCAAAGCTGCCAAACTAAACCAAAAACTTGCGGTATCAAATTACCCTTAATCTTGGATTTTATGCGGGATAAACTAAGTTGATGTTCATGATAAAATTACGATTAAGGATAATGTTCGTTGATGTATACGGATTTAAGAATTAGAAGAGAAATTAGTATTGGTACAAATTGGAATTGGTCTTATCTAAAATTATCGCTAAAACCTCTTAAATATCTTCGCTCTAACACCCTAAAAATTCTAAGGGTAAGGGACGATGATTTGTTATTAATTAAAAGGGCGTTGATAATCTTCATTTAGGAAAATTTCGAGTGCAGGGGGCATTCTCCCATCGACAAGACACAAAATAATTTTAAAACTCAACAAAAAAATACTTTAAGCCTCCTTCCTTCTAATAAATCTTTTCGTCCTGCCTCTTCCCCTCTACCATACCTTCATTAAAGTTTTTGTTTGTATGCCTAAAGACCTATCAGTAGCCTGGTGGTTTTTGCCTGTGCCCCAGACACCCTACATAAATTTTTTTTTTTTTGGGGGGGTGTCGGCTAAAATGCCTTAAATACGATTTCAATCTTCAACGTTCTCCTCTCAAATTATTTTCGGGGCACTGACGGGGGTATAATAACTTTTTGGGGAATAGTAGGGGCGTAGTAATTAAATTCCGTCATCTTATTATGCATGGCACAAATGGGGTTTCTGTCGTCTATTTTGTTTTTAGCACACCAACAACAAAAACAACAACAACAACAGCAGCAGCAGCAGCAAACAACAAAAAAATTCCTTCAACTTAATTAAACTTCCCACATGTTCGTTCATCTCCGAAGCTGTTGACATTTTCACCCATAGGAGGGCAGCAACAACACAAAAACCATAGCCGCCCTTTTAGTACCCTAGATTGGGGCTAAAAAAAAATTTATATATATATTCAAGAAACTTTTTTAAATTTCCTTTACGTCAAGCTGAAATCAATTTTGCCTAGGATGTTCGCGGTGCAGGGGCGAAGAAAGGACGAAACTCACGACCGCAAGTATAACATCAAAAAGTGGTCCTGTTTCATCTTCTAAGCGAAGCCATTAGTCATTACTCAGAGGGACGATAAAAATCGCGAGAATAGCGTTAATGAGTTCATGACTGAATTACCAAATCTCATTAGGGGCTTTCCTCGAAAAGCCTTAGAATTTCTTCCTTTTCCTTACCCAACACAAAGGCGACTGTGACTTTCCTCTTATAGACGAGAGAAAGTATAATATCGGGGGCTATACACAGGACTCGCAGGAAAGAAAGTTCATGGTTGCGTAAGGACATGGTTGGAATAAAATTTCACTTGGCTAGTGTTGTTGTTGCTCTCGTGTATATATATATTTTTTTCTTTCTCTTCATTTTGTTGAAACAAAAAAGGACGATTTTCGGTGGGGGCGAAAAGGAACTGCACGGAGGCGAGGGATGAACAGAAAAAAAGTAGAATTTTCTGAGATGAATATTGAAGGACGGCACGAAACCATTTTAGAAGTCTTAGCAGGTACTTAAGATATGTCTACACTCTACGCAATAGAACCTTCGGTGTACACCAGGGCCAAGGTTCTCTCTACCCAGCCACCGAACGGCTCAACCTACCCACCTTTGGCATAGCAAATAATCTTAATATGCTTAACACTCCTAATCCCTTCAAGTTGGCTAAAGATAAACAGAAGGTCGGAGAGTAGAGCCCTTCTCTTCTGGTCTTTATTTCTCGCTCCTCATTTCTTTAGTATAGCATTACCGTTAGAGGTTGCTGGGTTGGTTGGTGGTGGGGGCATAGGGTGTTTTCAAGGCGCGAGGCGAGCTCATCTAAGAAGCGGCGGTGCCCTGGAACCGGAGGGGGCGGGGGGACATTAGTGAATTTATTCTATAATTACCCGGAGCTGCCGGGAGCTTTGGTAAGTTTTAAGGGTTCCAACCATTTTTCTGGCTTAAAGGATTTAAAGGGTCGCTCGAACGTGAAGAAATGCACAAAGTCCTGTGTGAAGAAGAAAACTGCTTGGGGTACCGAAGGGGTATTTTTCTTCCTCTTAGTTTTTTTTGCTTTGTGGAGAATATTAAAAGTTACGAGAAGGTACGACAACGGTAAGAACGGTTGTGCGGAGCGGAACTCCTTCCTTTTTTTCCTCTCTCTCTCTCTGCTTAACAAATAAAAAGGCTTGGGCAGAATATTTATTATTTAACAACATGCGTAGCGGAGGAAATTATTTTGCCCTGAGAATTTGGTTAAAATTGGGTTTATCGATCTTTATAATAGCATGGTCCGGTATTTGAAATTGGTGGCAGCGGTGGGATGGTTTTTCAATATACTTGTATTGATGTCCGTTTTTTTGTAGCTATTTTTATGCAACATGTGATTTTATTGGGTTTTAAATTTATTTAAGGAATATTAGAGTTAAGATAGACTGGAAATTGAACATTACATGCCTTTAGATATTTAGCGGTAATGGTTACCGTAGAAAATAAATTGAAGGATACGTCGTAAATTCAGTCAAGTCCCAATTCTAAAGAGCCAACAAAACCAGAGAAAATTAAAACTTAGAATATATAATGCCTAGTAAAAAGCCTACCAAAACGAATGCCGTATTTTAACATACAAAGTCCTTGAAGAAATATATGACGAAATAAATCTAGTTCGATACTTAAAACTGGGTAGATTACAATTGTTTGGATATGTTGCACGAACTTCCGTAGAAAGAATGCAGCCCCGAATCACCAAGAAATAGATCGACTGATGAATTTCTAGAAGTTTTGGAAAAAGAAACTTTAATATACTTCAGTTTTTCAAAGGGGCTACAAGAACCGTGTCGAACTCAAAAACGATTTCTATTTCATACCTAATAAAGCTTGCTCCGGCCTTTCTTCCGTTTCAGTAGACGATGTGAATCTATCGGTTCATTGAGTCCTAACATCCTAGGTGTAACTATAACTAATGATGTGTGATCCAATGACGAAGCATTCCAAATCGCTAAACAGGTGTCGTAATGCCTGAGATTTCTTAAGAGATGCAAGTTTTCTCTGCAGTTTTAGATTTTCATTTATAAATAGAACAATTGGATTTCATGTTTCAAGTTCAACTCGTCAATCGTCTCTGGGAGGTTAGCGTAACACTTGTCCTTAACGGGTCCCCACAAGAAATAATCCAACGGAGTCAAATCGCAGCTTCGAGGTGGCTTACTGACAACAGCATTTCGGCTGATTATGCGATTTTCGAAACATGATTTGAAAAACATGACCCAATAATGCCGCAGACCAAAATCTGCAATAGACAGTCATTCGTTGTGGATGCCTTGATTTGTCCACTATGACGTGTGGATTTTCTGAACCCCAGATACGACAGTTTTGCTTATCGACATTTCCGACGAGGTGGGAATGAGCTTCATTTGAAGCTGATTTTTCGGTAAAAATGCAGATCTTCGATCAAGTGGTCTTCGGCCCATTGAACAAACCGAAAACGCGTCGGTCATGCGGCTTCAGCTGTTGTATTAATTTAACTTTGTATGCCAAGGTCTTTATGCAAAATTCTTCTCAAAGGAGTGCGGGAAATGTTCAATTCTTGAGAACGATGACGACTTGAAGTTGACGGCTCAAATTCCAAACGTTAGACGGCACACCCTTTATAGGCCAGACTGCTTGAACAGGTTCAGCAGTCCGTCTGGTCTCTTAGACCTTACGTACGTATCACCGCCATGGTGATCCTGGTCAACTGAGCTCGGTTATGCTTCGTGGATCTCCCCAATTTAACTTCGGCCTCCTGGATTTGGGTCTGCTTGGTGGCTCCGCATGGAACTGTTCGCCTTAGATGATATGGAACCTGGTGCTGCTAGTTTTCTGGTGGGTCCAGAAACCTTGGGTAGAGCGGCGGCTGTCTGCATCAGCTTCTTGGCTTTGCGTATTCCTGACCTAGCGTCTGTTGGGAAGTAGTTTGCGAAAGCTTCGCTCCGATGCTTTCCGTGGGGCTTACTAAATCGAATGCCACCCTCCTTCCCTTGGCCACCTCAAACTTAATTGGTTTGTGAAAGTCCCAAGAGCATATAGTAAGAAGGGAAGACCGTCCTGATAGAGCCTCCATGTCAATCTAGGGAATTATACGCAGGTTGGGCGATTCACCATTCTGTTCAGAATTCCCGGGCGATAAAGAGGACGCGGAGCATGTTCTCTTTAAATGCCTGAGGTTTCCGGAGTACTGGACAGTTTTGGAAGCAGTCGCTGAGGAGCAGCTTACACCTGAGAACATTCTGGAGCATATGATATGGTCGAAGCATGTGGAGCAGGAGCTTAAGCCTTACGAAGTCCAAGGAAACACAGAAAGGCAAAGAAATGCAAGGACGTTTGATGGATCCTTTTTTAAGGATGATGCTGATGACTCCAGGTTGAAGTAATGTCTTTACGGACGGTGCCGGTGTGGACTTAAACGTCATGCAAAAAAGGCCCAGCGAAGTTAGGCAGTAGGAATGTGTCCAGCAGTCTCTCCTGTCGTAGCCATGGAAGTTTTAGACAGGCGTTCGCACACATTTCCTGCTGCTAGACTGATTTAAAATTCTCCCTACTCCGACGTAAAAAAATTGGGTGCACTCGGTGCCCAGAGGAGAGAGTGAAACGACAGTGCAAAAACTACCCACTGACATGTAGCCCTCGGCACGATAATTTTACATCTTGGCTTGGTAGATTATATTACCCATACCTTTCAGGACAGCTTCGAGTGTTAGAAGTCCACCATTCTGAGATAAGTACGGGGCACGCGTATTTATATATACTACACATTGCTGTTCTTTAGAACATATCTCAGCCAAAAGGACGATTCCCATGTCCAGTTCAGTTTGCGTTTCTTGGATGGTTATGACTTTTTTTTTTTGTAAAATTTAAACTATAGCTGTACGGTGCGTTATCGGAAGAATTGTTTTTAATTGTTCTGTTTTCTTCCACTTTTCCGAAAGAAAAAGACAAGAAAAAAAACAACAATAACAGTTCAAAGAAAAAATAAATTTGTGATAAAGCACGTCGTGGTACCAGGGCGGGTTTTTCAACCTCACATGTGTTTTAGTGACTTAGGATTTAAGCGGCATAGTTTTGTTTCACAGTAGAAACTCTATTGCAGTATAAAGAGAGAACTCTCTAGTACGACCAAAAATTTGTATTGTGTGGACCCACCATATAAGCCGAAGTATAACCAGGTGTGGAAATTGTCGCAAAGGTCAAAATGTTGACCTACAAATCGATCCAAGTTTGAAATAAGCAAATTCCCATTAAATCCTTTCGCTTTGTTTCCCCTTACACTCAGAGACTTCATTATTTTCACCATTTTGCAATAAATTACTACAAAAAAACCAAAACAAATCCTATCACAGGATTCCACCAATTCCCCGAAACCAATTTACCGAGCAACGCAATTACTTTAGTGACTATTTTCGAGATTTGCTTTTTTGTTAGGAGTGAAAAACGTCGTCTAATTACGAATAAAAATCAGAAACTTATTATCATTCCAGGATAATTACAAAAGCATAAAAACAACAGAAAGCAGCAAATTTTTTCTTGTATCCATTTTTTTCGGTTATCATGAAACTAGAAATTCTCACGCAACATTCATTTCTAATTCGTGGTAATTCGCAGCAGAAAAAAATCAGTAGAAACACGCAAAGTCCTCCATCTTGGTTCGGTCTATGTGTAGGAGCACTACGCATACGGTTAAATAAGTTTTTAGAAAAAAAAAACGGAAAGAAAAAATCAGGATATTCGTCATGTAGAGACGCGTCTAGGGAGTCCTTTTCGGGGATTTTAGATGTCGTAATATGATACTGATGTGAAGTCCTGGGAGAAAGGAGGTGAGAGATGTATAGCTGGAGTTAAAGAGAGAGAGAGAGAGTACTAATTAAGAATGATTAAGATCAAAGATTCTGCACGAAGATTAGTCATTTAGGGTAGTCCCGCATCCTGGAGGATTTGCTGAATATGCTCCATCCTGCCCCAGTATTGCAGGAGGAGATGGGCTTCTGCTGTTGTGTATGATGAGTTTCTCATTAAAACTTTGACTTCTTCCATGGTTAATTATTAATTATGTGCCAAAAGTACGAAAAGCACGTTTTCACGAGACAAATTTCGTTGAGCAATCTTCGGCTGGTATATATCTATGGTATCCTTGTATAGGCTATCTAGCAAGGATGGTGGACGACAACGACGACCTCGACGACCACCGAGACTTTGGTCAGAATAGCTTTCAGTGCTAAAGTAATTAGCAGAAGAGGAATTAATGCCTAAAGTACACACATTCAGAGCCTCCATAACCGCCCCCCAACAAAAGTGGAGACCGACCCTACTACAACGCCCTTACTGGTGTATGAGTGCATTCCTTCATTTTGCTCGTTTCGTCGGTCGGTCGTTCGCCACACTTATCCCAATTCCCAATGCAATCAAATTTGGGTATAGTATGGCTATCTCTTGATGGCACTCTTGTGTTTAATTAACACCATGGCCTCGTCCAGATTATCGGATTATCTATAGCAGATGATCTCTGGCTGGCCAACACAGCGAAAGCAGCAGGAAAAAATTCTCCTACCCTCCCTGGGGGTCCTCGGTCCTCCGATTTGCCACTCGAGCCACCACTACCCTCACCCATTCCACCAAAGGTCCAGCAGGACTTATCCGAATGGACGCGTGCCAAGATTGTGTCTTAATTAGAAGAATCTGTTAAGTGGCTCTCAACTTAGAACACTTCCTTGGAACTTTTTATTTCCGTCCCTGGAAGCTCCCAATCCAAGAAATTAAGATCCAGACAATTTGTGCTGAGGATAATTTCACCACCCCCAGGCCCTCGGCCCACCCGTGCCACTTTTGGACCCAGTTTCGGATCGGGATTTTATCTATGTTGTTTAAGTGTTCTTTGATGTTCGTTAGCCCATAAGAAGACGGGCTCCCCTTGGGATGCAAATTCATCAGATTTTATGGCTATGAATCAATGATTGTGCAAAAGTGATTCAACTTTTATCCTTTTTCTTCCATCCAGAGACGAAAATATTCAAGAAAAGGAATCCCGCAACGATTACTCAGTACAACCATTGGCATGGGCATTTCAACCCCATCGAAATCACAATCTTTTTGATGATATTTCTGTTTTTTTTTGCGTCATTATTGTTGAAACTTGTTTTTCTCTCAACTCAACTCAAATAGAAAAACACGACGACGAAAAGATGAGTTCCATTTTCTCATTGCTATTGATCCAACGGTGAGCAATTTGGTGAATAACAATGCCATAACAGAAAAAAAAAGAAATTTTTGTTTGACAGACACAAAGAAAGTAACTCCATGACTGATATTTTGAGGTATGCTGATGCTAATTGCGTTTTTAACGAAACAAAGGTGGATGATGCTTCACGTTGATTGGGGCAACTCAGTTCGTTTTTTTTTTTTAATTCAAAAGGAAAACTTTATACTGCGATGTAGCATCATTACATAACACAGAAAAGTTCTTCTGCACAGAATGTGGTGCCACAGTTTTACTTTTACCACTTAACCCAATTTCCAACTCAATTTTTCTCTTTTTACATCAGTGATTTTTGCTCAATTGGTATCGGAAGAATGCTTTTAATGCAAGGTAACAGATATTCTTTATTTTTTGCTGGGATATGAACAATTCATGATAAAGGTTTTTAATAGTGTTGATGTCTTCATAAGTAGATGCTATTGTATTGAGACTTTTACAATGCTTTTTAAAAAAAAATTTGTTTTGGCTACGTGTTATCTTCAATATTATCTAAAATGAACGAGAAATTTTACATTCACTTGCACTTATCTGGTCTAGATACCGGAGTTTATCATTTCAAAGATACGAGTGAAAAATTTCTCACAATTGATAACGCTGTACCGATGTGACACGCGAAATTCCAGCCCCATTTGCCCAGGCCCGGCGTATAGCTTTTTTGCGCCCGGTGCAGTATGCCATATTGCGCCCCTATTCATTTCTGTTCATTTTTTTGATCGCAGTGAAGGATAATGGAAAAAGACACAAGCACTTTATGGAGTTCCTTTAATAAATAATAAAAACGACGGCACTTTTTCACTTTTTTTGCGAGCAGTGCAATTGCACCGGGTGCAAATACATCAATTGCCCCTATGAAAACGCGGCAGCTGCCTTTGTTTAATCGGGGTTTTCTTCGCGATCTTCGTGATCTTGAACTCTTGGATGTTTTAGGAGTTCGGCAATACTGACTGCGAGAAATTCCCCACAGTCGAGTTGTTCTATTGATAAACGTAATGCTATCTTGTTGAGTGCGCGAACGGACAGGCTGCAAATAGTAGGAGTGAGATGAGTGGGTTGATCTTGTGTGGCGGTTTAAGATTGCCGTGGAAGCAGAAGAGCGTTTATCTCGGAGGAATAGTTACTTGATAGTAACGATAAAATTTTGGCAGTACTGCTACATTCCTACGGTGGCCCAATGGGTCGATGACGGAGCAGGAGATGTTGTCATCAATTAATTTAAGGGGCTTTTTTGCACCTTATCTAACCATACCAAGGTTGTTATTGGAGCTCCGCCCCAAACGAGGGACTTATATTCGAGAAGAGGTCGAATGTAGGATTTATAAATTACAGCACGGGCCGATGCCTGGAGGAGGAACTTGCACATTTTAAGAAATCCCAAACACTGGGATGCTTGTTTGGCGATTTGAAATATGTGGTCGTTCCATCGCAAGTCTTTGCCTAATGACACGCCTAAGATGTGTAGGGAGGGGTCGGCCATTAGTTCAACTCCACCCACGGTCACAGATGGAGAGATGTTAAACTATTTTATTGAAATAAGACAGTACTTGGTTTTGGTGGGCTTGAACTCGACCCGATTCTTGCTTCCCCACTCTAGAATGAGTTTAATGTCATTATTAATAGAGTTGGACATTAGTTCACGGTCATCAAGACAGGGTCTGGCACGTATCTGTTTTGTATCGAAGCCGTAACAGTAGCGTAGGCTACCGTCGTCGTCAGCGTAGCTGAGAAGTAGATTGGAGAGGATTGAAAGTAGGTCATTTATAAAAATAAGAAATAGTGCAGGTGATAAAATTGACCCCTGGACCCCCGGGTGAGATTTCGATTTGACGCCATCCAATACTACCTTAATTGAACGGCCGGAAAGGAAACTCTCAATCCATTTCTGTAGAAGTGAGTCGACTCTAATAACTTTTGAGTTTATCTAACTGAGTGCCAAACTCTATCGAAAGCCTAAACCCAGCAGATTCATGCAGACTTCGGTTGAGGTGTTCTGTAAGACAAACTATAAGATCGCCAGTGGATCTTTTTTGTCGGGAGCCATACTGTCTGTCATGTACAAGTAGGTTGGATTCTATCCATGGTTTTGGTGAGAAAAAAGTCATTGCTATTGGGTGGTAGTTGGAGGGACTGCTGGAGTCACATTTTTTCGGTATGGGCATGTGAAAGTTTCCAAGAGCCTGGAGAAATTCTGGAAGAGTATGACAGGACAAAAAGTTTGCGCAGAGGTTTAGCTAAAGTTGAAGCGCATTGCATTGCATTTGAGTTCATTCACTCCCGATTATACATCTGTTGGGCCTAGACTTCACAGATTTAGTAGAATGAGGAATGAACAATTGCATTCCTGTCTGTATCATGATACGGATAGTGGCAGAGTTGAAGTTTTTATTTCAGAAACACAAACATAGATTAGAAAAAATTGATAAGCCCCAGCCAATTGGCTTTCCCATATTGCCATACAGTTCTCTTAACTGGTTTGGGAGGGGTGGGAAATTTGAATGGGAAGTTAGCGCTGACTACTAGTGGTCCGAATTTCCGAGAGGTGAATCAACTTCGACGGAGTAACCCGCTGGATGAGAACTAAGAAAAAGAACAAGGAGATAGGTTCCTTGCATGCACACAAACATGTCCTTTCTTGATGAAAGAATTCCCGTTTAGACCTAGATTATGTCGTAGAACTTGTTCAGTAGCAGTTAAAGAAATAGCATTGAAGATACCCATAATGACAACAAGCCCGAGTCATTTTCTCATGTCACCTTTTGTACCTATTTTTACCTTTTGCGCCGTTCCAAAATCGCCAAGTCTGTAGTCCTGTTAACGTGTTTAGTTACCATTTTAGTCCTCATATCTGATACTTACCCCATTTATGACTAGGTTCAACCTAGGTTCAACCCGGGTTCAACCCAGTCATAAACGAATGTTGAGTTGAAACTGGGTCCACTCAATCCAACTCAGCTCTCCTACCTGGATCGAGTTGATATTTTACCTCATATACACAGGTTGAGTTGAAATTGGGTTGAAGTGACATTTCTCTTGTTTGTTTACTATCCGTGAAGTCCGCATTCGGCGTTAGTTTTATGTTCGATGTTTTTTCTGGTACAAGAAAAATAAATTATTTCGTTATCAATTTTTACATATCTATAAATTTTACACAAAAAGTTGAGGTTATGTTTTGATATCAATTCAACTCGATTTCAACCCAAAGTGAACTCAACTCAACATAATATACGGTGGTCGAAATTTCAACTCAATCTCGACTCAACTTTTCGACCTAGTCATAAACGGGGTAACTGTCCTCGAGGACAGGCATTGCTTAAGGCTTGTTTCTACGGTTAGGTTCGTTGGCGAAAGCATCTTCTATGTATGCCTGAGCAGGCTGCGAGGGTGTATAGTTTATAATATAGGGCTCTTTCGATAGTTCCTACAACATCGTAGAAAGCTGTTTCAGGTATCTACCTCTGAAATAGGGATATGGAGCTGGGGCCAGTAAATTTCCATCTACCGATTGGCGGACGTGGGAATTTATGATTTATGAAAGCCAATCAGCTTATAGTCTTTTACGGATTAGTGGTCTCTTCTTCCCACTTTTTTAATGAACTCCCGCCTCTTACTCACGGGGACTTAAGTGAGCCATAAGCAGCCCTGGAGCATGAAACGTTGTGACGGTTATACTAATTCGGGAAATGTTTGCAGTACTACTGGTAGTACACCGCCCAGGTTGGGTCCTTTCAAGAGGAAGAAGCAATTAATCGCAGGGAAGCGCACCACCCATGAGTGTCTTTGCCTATTCCCTAAATCTTCGTCTTAGTTTTCTTCGTCCTTCAGCCTGGGGAAGTTTGTTTTATTCGTGGCTCTAGGGATTCTTCTTGCGATTTTCTCCAAGCTCTATCCTCTTTTTTTAATCACCGAGGGACGGGGTTGTTCTTTAAACGGTAGAACAAATTTAAATAAGTTAATATCTATAAATCCCTATAAATCTATAGTTACATTAAAGACTACAGAAGTTAATAACCATTGTTTATTGACAGAAGTCACTTTACACATGACAATTGGTGATTTAATTAGTACATATATGTATTGGTAATTGGATAATTTTTACACTTTGGCTTTTGAAATATAATAAATTCCATTGGATAATTTTATTGGCGTTAATTCATAAAATTACCACAGAAAGACGTTTTATTTCATTCCCGCCATAATATAAAAAAATGTAGGTACAACAAAATTAATATAAATAAATTAAAGAAAATTAATAATATTTATGATTGCAATTATAAACGGATTAATTATTATGTAATATTTTTCAGCAAATGCAAGTATGTATGTGTGCGTAAGCACATCATTTTAATTAACCAGGGCAATATTTAATTTTGATGCAAAAATGAAACAGGTTCAAGTAAAATATAATTTATTGGATTCATTACTTTTGAAATTGGATTGGGGAATTTCCATAAAATTTTGTGTGTGTCTTTCTCAGAAGAATTAAATTAATAAACTTAATTTGAATATAAATTTAAACAGAAAGATATAAAAAGGAAAAATTATGTTTAATCTTAACCAATATTTTTTAAATTAACTCTTTCGATCTAAATTTTGATACAATGTGAGAAGGAAGTTTTTTTTAAGGACATCTAGTGCTGCTGATTATTATGAGATTCCGAACTTATTTTACTGGTAGAAGATAAGGCAGCTGTCTATTCGATTAATTGAGATGAAATTTAGCAGCATAAACGACATATCTTTAAAGTTGCAACTGAATTTAAAGGTTGTGAGATATGTAGAAGGTCCTGAGCAATCTCTAATTAAAGCTTTATTTTAATTTTGCTAAACAAAATAAATTCATCAATATGTAGGTATATTCATCCTCCAAAGTGTCCTTTCAGTTCTCGTTAATCGGGGGTTAGGGTGCTCGACTGCCATCTCAGGGGTCTGCGATTCGGTTCCACGCAGCGCCTTAATTGCAGATAGCAAGAGAGGTTCTGAGTCTCTTTTTTCATACAAAATGTGTCGTCATAAAGCTAAAAACCCGTCTGTCTAATTTCATCACGATCCAATTCTTCGTACATTTTAGCCAAAGCCGGATATAACAGCAGCGAAAATATGGGGTTGTCTCTCTGGCTTGTTCTTTTGCAAAATTATGGCACAGTGTGTTGTATGAAGTTCTCAAATTGGTGCCCGTTCTTCAATTGGATAGTGTCCTGTACCCATCATTAAAAGGTTGAGTAATGTTTGCTTGTCAGACCAAGTATTTTTAGTATGGAGGTATTTAGCTCCAACTAGAGTTTCCTATTGAGAAGAAATGCATGGTGATATCTCTCTTTGTTCGTACACAACGACTTTTATGCATTATTAATCGAGGTGTCAACAAAATTTCCTGTCTTTGTTAACCTCGATGCTTCTTTAACCCGGATCTTGCAAGCCTATTAAAAAAGGTTGTTTTTAAAGTTTAGCCGAACTTACACGAGGCAGTACATTTATCCCTTACCGAATGGTAAATTGTACTGAGACCTAAATTTTTTGAGGTTCGAGCGAGATAAATAAGACGAGGTGTGATTGCAAATGTTTAGTGAAGAGGCATGACTGCATATTGCAATAGAACCTCGCTTCATTTGAACTTCATTGTACTGGCTCAAAAGAAAAAAGAGGCACCTTTCAAGCAAACTCATTTTATAACCGTGCCTATCCAGGCCTTTTGTCAATTTTGGTTTTGCTTTCACGTTACATAGGCCTAGGCTTTGATAACCTCTTGGCTATCCTATAACATTGTCCTCCGGGACAATTTCATTACTAACCAGACTGAACATTTTCAGTAGTTTTGTACATGGTAGACACTAGCAGAATTATACAGGCGGCAGTATTTTTAGGCGTTTAACGAAGAGGATAAAACTCGGTTCTGGTTTGAAGCTATCTGAACATAAAACTATGTCATACATGTGCCATTGAGGATCATTGAACTTCTCCAAGCGTCGTACGGTGGCTCAATCACAGGGGTCATATTCTTGTGACTTTCCCAAGGGGTCCTCGATTAAAACGGGTGTCCGACAGGGAGATGTCGCTTCGCTACTTCTCTTCAACGTTGTGATCGACGCGATTATGCGTGAAGTATTCGATGGACGACGCGGAGTTCGATACGACCACAACAACTTCGTAACCTACTTGATGTTCGCTGACGATAGCGCCGTCTTCGCCGACACGGTTGCCGAAACAAAAGACATTTTATACGGCATTTCCCGCATCGCCCAGTCATACGGATTAAAAATCAATGCGGAATAGACCAAAGTTCTCACAAAGGACGGATCAAGGGCCAGTGGCCACCAAATCGAACTGGTTCCGAAGTTCAAATATTTGGGATCATTGGTTGAGGAAAAGAAAGTGGCATCGACGATCAACTTTCACAGCCGCTTCTGGGGTCGTCCATAAATTACGTGAGCCGATTTTTCGACCATCCTTCCCCCTCGCCGGTGACGGCTGAATAATCGAGGGGTAACTATGCAACTATCTGGAGTTCGCATAACCGTGTAACCCATTTATACACAGGTCGCCGGCAGGCCGTGGCCTGAATGTTTTCGTGTTCGCCTTGAGGCCAAATATCACCACACACTCACCGGTCGCTAACTGGATGTGGCCTGCAGTCCAATAAAACTGAAAAAAATCTTTGTGTGTTTGGGCATTTATCGTCAGTTCATGCCTGTAGATCTGAACTTCTATTCACTCTCAAGCCTTGAATGTACGGCAAAAAGTCACGCCGTATCCACTCGGAATTTAAACAAGGCGCGAAAATCATCCACACTCGCGTTCGCTCTTATTCGCGGGTGTTTACGGCGTGAGTCTGGAACAGACTTGAAGTTTTCGTTGGGGCCATAATCATTTTTGAACTTGAATTAGCAACCTGCTATGCTAAGTTGTCGTCTTCACTGGTGTGTCTGTAGAGAATAATGGCTTCACCTGCTTCGTCCTGTCAGGCAAATACTTGAAGGATCATCCCTCAGTCAGACTGATTAATCTGTGGCCTTCACTGAAAGGCCACTGCCTACCGGCGGCCTGTAAGTGAATGGGGGTCTTTAATGAAGAAACATGTTTTACTTAATTTAACCCAGTTTTCTCGCAATGTTACACAGTTTCTTTAAAAAAAATTGCTTGATATTTGTCGAGACCCCCTCTCCCCACGTGAGATTGGGTGTGATACGGTTCAACCCCTCCCCCAAACGCCTCACGTAATTAATGGACGACCCCTTACTGACATAGAGAGTCTATCTCTCTCTTTTTTTCTCGCTCTCATTTTTTGATGAGTCTTCAATTCAACTATGCTTCCCAAATAAGTCTTAGTTGATTCGGGTAGGTTCAGTCAAAGGCAAACAGCGAGAATTTGAAAAACTAATTGGCAAAACACTGCGAGGAATCGACCCCCAAACTTTGGGATGTTAGTTGCACTCCGTAAACCGTATACTTCCGAAAACGACAAACTATTGCTCAATTAATTTTTCTACTAGATGGCGCTGATATAAGTCTCTATTTCTGAAGTAGACTGATAATGAAGTGCTATCTTTCAAATTATGCCCTATAAAGAAGGTTAGCGCTAGACTGGAGGGCATGTGTGTCGTTTAATGATAAGAAAATGTAATTACGGATTCTTTTTTCCCCAACTTAGCAAGTGGACTAGTAGTAAAAGTGCTGTCAAAACTTTGAACGTGAGCAGACTAAGGAAATGAAAATTTTGTAATTAGACTCGTTAATGGGGGGCTCTCAGCCCTCAACTAAGGAAGCATCTCACTTACCTGTAGATTTTCCAATTACGTTGTATGTCAAAAGCAGTTGCCTCAAATAAAATTCACCATACTTCAACATTCAAGTAGTCTTCAATTTATAAAAGACATTTAAAATCCAATCTAGTAAAAGGGCCTGTCTACACCATTTCACCTGTTCCGTTTCTCTAATAGCTTTGAGAAATCTCGTTGTGTTTGTGTGTTGTCGGGCCCGCTAAATGCTGTGATGGTATTGGTGATGTAGAGTAGTAGTAGCACCTTTTTGCAGCATTAACTAGAACACTTTTCACCTCCACTTTTGCACAATTCTAGGGTGTTTTTGTGTGTGTGTGTGTCAGTGTTTGCGTTACATTGACATAATTTAGTCTCAGGTAAAAATGAACACTTTCAGCATTAATTTCGCGTTAAAATCCTGGCTTAATCCTTTAATTGAAGTTCATGCTCATTTCGCGTCACACGCGCTAAATCAAGTCACAATTTGTAGGCTTCGGATTATGAAGCATTAAAAAAAACGCTCGCGATTAAAAATTCTGTCACATCTCATCCGTCGTTAAGGTTACATGGCACTGTAGCGCGTTTGGCGGCGTTTTTTCTTGCTGCTGTCCTCCTGTCGCACTCTCTCTCTCTCCCTCTCGCGCTTTCACGTTCTCTGGCTCTGACAGATCCCTGCTGTAGGCAGGACACGTGTTGGGCGGTGATGATATGTGTGTGTGCGCGGAACGAGTGCGTGGCGTGCGTGCGTGCGTGTCACCCAGGTAAAGTGAATTTTTTAATCCTAAAAATGAATAAATTTTTATTATTTTTTTATTATTAATTTTTCTCTCTCTCGCGAGTGTTTATCTAATTATCTCAGAAAAGTTAAAGCAGGCAGGAAAATGGATGGAATTTGGCGGAAGATTTGTGCTTAAATAAATTAATTTTGTTGCTTAAGTTAATTTGAACAAATGGAAGCAAATTAAGATGGGAAATTCGTGTTTTTCATATTTGCTTTAATTTTTCGTTTTTCGTTTTCATCCTGGCGAGGATTTCATGCATTCGTAATGGTGATGATGTTGTAATGAGATACTTTCCAAGGTAGACGACGATGACGACGACGACGGCACTTCATGGCGACAGGATACTGGAGTTGCTCTGGGATAGAGTATGAGGAACATATCCTCAGGTTCTGAGGGGTTACCCCACCTAGAATTGAGTTTTTAATCAGAATCTCTCTAATTATAAAAGTGTCCTAGGATCTTCGCGAAATCTGCAAGTGCCAGAGATCCATGACAAAATCCGGGGCATACTGGTTACTTAATTCTACCCCCCAAAGGTTAATTGAATAAATAAAAGATTATTCAGGAGTAAAGTTTCTAAATTGTTTGAAGGATTATTTGTACAAGGATCAACGTCCTTTTACGCAAACAATCTGTCGTCCATGGATTGAGTTACTTTTCAGCTCGAAAAAAAACATCCTTCTCTTCCTCTAGTATTTTTATATAAGTGTATATAAGTGTGGGTTTAAGCAAGCATAGAGTTTAGTGAAATGTTTTATGGTAAGGGACGAAGGTCCTTTCATAACAATAATAACCTTTTTTGTGATATTGAAGCTTATAATATGATGAAGGATCATGCCGTATCGGGTTTCTTCTGTTGCTTGTTAAATGGATTTTCGAAGGACAATCAACTTCACTTCGAAATTTTTTTTTCTCGTGTGTGGGGTTAAGGATCTCCTCGATGCTGTTTTGGATTAAATAAGAAAATGGAGCTACATAATCTTATAGTTTGAAGAAGAAAAATAAACCAACCAAAAAAACAAAGAAAAAACCTGAGTTACTTTGTATTATATTAAGTTAACTTTGATAGGTAAAAGGTGTTTGCCACCTTACTAAGTTCAAGGCTATAAAATACATTTTTGGAGGTTATTTTAGGTGTAAGTAATATGTCTGGATATCCTCGTGTTGTTTGTGATTAATAATGACCCTACTTAAAAGATATTCTCATTTGTTGAGTTCATTTAATTTTAGTTATCGATCCAGGTGGTGATTGAACTTTAATAAAAGAAAGTATTCTACACGTGATGGAAGTGGGCGAATGAAAGTTTGATTTTGGGTTGTTGACACATCTTTCATGGAGGGTGAAACCGAGCCTTCAACTACACGTGGTGCTCGCTGTTTAATCAAGTTACGCTATATTCTCGCCTACGGGCTAGACACCCTTCCTGGCATTAACCTTTTGCTATGGAACATGCGGCACAGCCTTGGACTGGATAGATTTCAACGAGAGTACAAAGGACAAGGATTTGAACTTAGTTTCATGGAATGTAAGAACACTATATCAACGTGGTAAGCTGAGCATTCTATCAGATGATTCATGAAATACAGAATGGACATAGCGGAGAAAAGATGCACTGGACAGGGAATATTTCAGAAAAAAAAAAAACACAAAAATTCTTTTTTAGCTGCAGAGAAAGAGACCACATACTAGGTAGAGTATTCTTTGTAAGGGTTATAGGGGTTAAAGTTGAGTTTGGCCGTAGACAGCGAAGTGAACGGACGTGTGCTGGTCCGGTCCGCCAAACACGCCCCGCTAAATACAAAATAAAAAAATTTTTTTTTTCTTTGTGCAAAGTGAAAAAAAAAAAATCTAAGCCCACAAAAAACAACAACAACAAAACAATAGTGGAAGAAAATACGTGCGGCAGTGTAAAGCGAAGGCCTCATCACCCTTTCTACAGACAAGCGACCGACGAACAGCACAAGTAAGTTCCCTTTGCTTCCTACCCTCCCTCGAGCTCCTACAACATCCAAGAGTTCAAACGCAGGGTTCATCACCACCTTCTTCAATACCCTCCCGTACCTTTATAATCCCTAACCTATTCCCCCCACCCTCCCCCCGTACTAAGCTTACTACTAGACATTGCACCATGACGTGACAAATGACATGACGGACTAGTAGTACAAAGGGTGACTCCTGAGCTTAGCACTACCACATAAAAAAAAAAAGTTGTAGGATTTTGCCAAGCGATGTTTTGTTGGAAAGCTCTCGCAGAATCCAAAAGCGATCACTTCGTTTAGAGCGGGTCTCATTTATTAGAACAAAACTTATCTATTTAAGGTCTTTCTGACACATAGCCAACGTTTTTTCATTTAAACAAAAAAAAAGGCCCAACCGAGTGTTATGAAATGTTTTTCAGAGCAATTTTAGATAGTATTCTTCTTTCGGCACCTCAAAGAAGTCGATATAGATTTAGGTTCGCGCGGTATAGTGCAGGTACAAAAATCACAAACGTCGTTTAAACAAAAAAAAAAAAAAACGGTTCGACCGAATATTATGAAAATCTTTTCAGATCATATTTTCGTTAATACGCTTCGAACGACACCTTATCTTTTTTGGTTCGCAAACCTCTAAAACCTCAGTCTAACTAAAAGTCGTGGTCAAGCTGAACATTGGTAACATTTAAAAACATACTTTATCAAGGTGTAACACTTTGGTAATTTCAAAGAAAATCTTTGGATAAGTCATCCACCTGGTAGTAAAAGAGTTTCCATTTTTAAACATTGGAGACTACGTCCATCGTTAGGTATTTATTTAGACAAATCTCTCACAATGAGCTCATATTTAGCTCATATTATATTTGTCATTTATATACACTCTTACGGCGGCGTATACACAGTAGTCTCAATAGCGCAGTTGGTAGAATGTTGGCTTCATGTTCCAGTGACCCAGGTTCGAATCTCGTATAAGGCAATCGAAAAAAAAAAATATTCTCAAATCATGAGTAAAATATGAAAATATATAATAATATAAAATTATATGAATATAAAAAATAGTAAAAAAAGACAGGAACAAAAAAAAATTAATGTGAAAGCAGCAATTTTGTTTTTTAACATTTCTCAGTACTTTTTTTCTGCTCAGTGAGCTCAATATGAGAACATTTTGACATAGCATTTAGCTCTTGATTTACTTCATATTGACCTCATATTTAGTTCAGAAACATGCGCCAATTAACTCACTATTTCCTCATATGTATCTCATAAATTACTATTTGAGACTTTAAACGAAAAAATTGCCAATCGCAAATAGATCATATTTAGCTCAATATGAGCTATAATGCCTGCTGGGTATGATCATTGGAAGTCACCACCATCATACAGCCTTCTGACCGATGATCACAGCATCTCATCACAGTAGCCGGATGCAAGACTGACAAATACGTCATCTTTAATCTCAAAATACCTTTACTAAATGCTGATGATTTCAACTTATTCAAAATGACTCCAATTCCCACAGTTGTAAACAACACCTTTGTGGAATATCAGACAACATCAAGGTACCTTGCGATCAACACACTTAGGAACTTGTACTGTCCAATGTCAGAATTCGAGCTAACTCTCAGACATAGCAATATGCTGCGTTCTCTACATCTTTCTGCGCTCTATGGAATGTAGGCGGGCAATCTGGCTACGTAGATGCCAACGAAACGTAATTTCAGTCCTGGTTTCAATGTCCCGATGCCCGCCACAGAGGAATGCGAAACTTTTAGAATTCAGACTGACAAGAAATATGATGTACCAGTGCTATACACAGATGGCTGCAAAATAAAGTCGGGTGTAGGCATTGAAATTTTCTCTCCTTCGTAAAACTTCCAAAAATAATGCCTTACTTTGCCAGTTTCTTCAAAGCGTACCTGTTTATAGCCTGTCTAGCAATGTGGATCAACTTAAGTCCAGGAGCCATGGTAATATTGTTATTGGATGGCCAAGCGGCTCCTAAGGCTTTAGCCACAGTCTACATAATGTCCACGCTATCGAAATCTGCCATAGTAAGCTCTCTTTCTTTACTAGGAGATGAAGGATCAGTGTTTAGTGGACACCGGATCACAGGTGTAGCGAGGATGCAAATGATTTGGTCAGACTGGGAGCAAAGTTTTTTTTTTTTCAAAAGTGCGGTCACAAATCCGTGTCGTTTTAACCATACGGGACTACCTCCTTTACCTACAAGCAGTCATTTTGTTTGTGTGAGCAAGGCGACTTAAATGACAAAATTCAACTGAGGGTCGTAATCCTACCCTGCCACCCTATGGTATCTGATTATTTCTTTGCATATCCCTTCTACCTCTTCACTGCTTTTACCTAGGCTACACATTAATAATAATTATGCATAAACCACACACGAAAAAGGCCGAAATGAAACATTTCAATTTGAAAAACAATCCAAGCCGAACAAATTGCCTGTCATAATAACGTTCATGGCCGACATAAATTGTGCCGAAGCAAATCCTGACCTTGGATGTTTAATTCCATAAAATCTTATTCAATGTGTTTTGGTCAAAGGGAAAGCATGCTTTAGAACCGAAAAAAATCCGGGAAAATGAAAGTAAGCACATTTTATTAAACCACCCCCAACCCCTGCTCACGAGAATAGAAAACAGCTGAACTTGCTGCGTCATTAGCCTTGGAATTGTTCTACTCCTTTGAGCACAGGAGGAATCCTTGTGAACAAGCTTCACCTAAGTTCGTCGGTTGGCTCGTTCGTTCTTTTCCGCCCATTTTCTTGCCGAGCACACAGATGATTTCGAATTGAGAGAAAACTTCTATCTTTTGTTCAACATGGGACCAACAATGGAGGTTCGCACTCGCACGGGGCGGCCATGACTTGCCAAATTCTAAACTTTTACAATTTTAACATAAAATCTCGCTCGCAGCCCGTCAGACATGAAATTTTCATACGAAAAGCAAAACTTTTTGGCCAGTTTTAAGGTCGACAGATTCTTTTTTATTTGCTTTTATTATTATTAGCTTGTTTTCGTATTTTTTTTGGTGGAGGGGAGGGGGACGTCGAGCGCAATGCTTTATGAGTTCACAGGTGAAAGTTTATGATTCAAATAGTTCGGCCTGGCCTTTATTGCTGGACGGTTTTGCTAATGTAATTAATGATTTGGGACTAATGGACGGGGCATGAGCTTTGATTGTAAGTCAATTTTATGGGTGAACAACGATTATTAGGGTTTAATTAAATTTCGTGTCCTGTTGAATATGCTCGAGAGTCAAATGGTGATTTCCTATATGTGTTCGAAGCAATTCAGATTTTGATACATGATATCAGCTGGAAAACATGATTATCATAAAGGCAGCTATGCTTGAATTATGGTAAATTCGGAGGATTTTTAGTGTGTTCTAGTTCTAGATAATGTAGGTGTTGGTTTGGGTATTATAATCAAACTGGTCAATCAGCCAATGAATTCTAAGCCATACTGCTGTATGAGCATCAGTTGAAAAATTCACGGACTAAGAGCGAAAAGGTCTGCTGGCGATATAAAACAAACTCAATAACATATAAATAGAAATTAAGAAATGAGTCAAAATAGTCAAAAAGTTAAAATCACCCTAAATTATCCATTATTTAAATACGTAGATGAGCGTACCGTAAACGCAACAACGAAACACACGCTGAATTTTGAATAATTTGACTAAACTTTGATTTATTAAGGGCTCAACCCATTTAGCTCATTGATTGAGCAATTGACTTACAACGCCATCTGATATCATAACAACAACTTTTGATCAAGTAACTAGACTTAGTCCATTTGTTAGGGGTTTTGACCTCTAGCTAAATGTTACCTCACGAAATTTAAAAAATTTGTTGTCTGTAAAGAAGGTTTACGGACGATAGTTTAACGTGACAACATCATGAGACCGTGGTAGCTGTCTGAAATCTCCGCATAATATCACGTGGATGCCTCCGAATGGTTTGTCATAAAAGCCGGTAATCTGCTGCAGTCGGTAGTTGATTTTTTGAAGAATGGCTGAACTTAACATGCTGATCTCGTCGACGAAAACAGCTTTGACGCCAACGAACATGTTTCTGTAGGCTTGCAAATTTTCTGTGGATAAGAGTTTTGTCACGCGAGAAGTTGTGAGACGAAACGCTGAATGCACTGTAGTACCACCAAGAGGTGCAGCGGCTTTACCTGTGCTTGCACAGGCAATGGAGGCGTTGTTCATCGAGTTGTGCTCCTGAGTGTATCGGTTGTACGTTTCCATAAGGCACTTTAATGTGTAAGTTTTTCCACAGCCCGCTGGACCGGTGAAGAAAATTTGTAGCGCTTCCAAAATGCCATCTCCACAACCATGTAATCGGTGAATGACTTCAAGGATGATCTCCCGTTGTTCCGGATTGGGGGTTCGAAGAAACTCGCAATACTGCTTCTTTGATATCACATTGCTGCGCTTTTTCACAATCGAGAATCCACAACAAATATTATTGTTGACAATTTTTGACAATTTTAATCAAATTTTTAAGACTACTACAATCAAATTTTTATTAAAATTACTACGGGACTTACGGGACTAACGGGACTAACGGGACTAACGGGACATAACGGGACAATGAGTCATCATTTTTCGTGCATGCAGCCGGCGTTCATCGTTTTAATAGACGTTGTCACGTCAAAAAAAAAAAAAATAGTTTTTAGTGAGTAGAATATGTTAAAAAAAGTTTCGGAAAACTTGGTTGTATGCTACCCCTAAAAACAACCCCTAAAAATAGAAAATTCCGTTTTGTGCTATATCTCTTAAACCGCAAGTCCTATCATAAAATATTCTTTACAAAGTTTGTAGATCATGCGATTATCTACAAAAAATGATTTTATACATTTTCTCATATGAATCGCCGTTCATGAGATATTGCCGTTTTAAAGATTTAAAATACTCATATCTCCTAATTCGCAACTAGTATAGGTTATCAGACGTTCAATAAATCCTCTGCTTGACTACGTGGCTAATATTTTTAGGGGTGATTCCTGGATGGTTTTAGAGAAAACAAATTGCTCTAGAGGGGGGCTATCTCCACTATTCCCTAAGATACAGGGTGTTTACGAAAGAAAAAAAATGTATTGAAACGAAGTTCCTTAACGCGGCTTGCGAGTAGAGTTGGTTGGGAGAAATAAGAAAGAAAAACAGCCACAATTCGAACAAAAGACAAGATAGACATACTGATTGGGTCGACCAGCTCCTGCTTCATAGCTGAATAAGGACCCAGGGTACTCGTCAAGCTAAAAGATTCATTCAAATCGATAAAGCTAAAGCGGGCAAAATTTTAAATCTCAAGAGGTGGGAGCTAAAGATAATAACAGAGCTCTTGACGGGCCTCATGACGTTCGCTTAACTACCATCTAAACAAAATAGGTCTGGTGGCCGATTGTAGCTGTCGGTTTTGCGGAGCACCTCCCGAAACTGCGGAGCACTTGCTGTGCGACTGTGAGGCTACAGCGAGGAAGAGATTGAGCCTCCTCCATCATGACTTCCCTACTCCCAGGGAGATCTGGGGCAGAAATTATAAATCAGTTTTAGGCTATATTAGAATCCTTAACCTTGATGGTTTTTAAAGACGGGGATGGCAAACAAAATAGGTCGCAGTGCCCGCAAAGGTGCCCCTTAACTAGAAATAGAATAGACATAGTGATTTTGCAACATGGCAATGCTTGGCGGCATGTTTCTATTGTCGTTGAAACCTAAACACTGAATTGGGGCGTCCTACCGCACTTGCTGTATTCTCCAGGCATGGCACCTTCTGACTACATGTTCCGATTGGAGACCCATGGCCTGGCTGAGAAGGCACTTCCAAGGCTTGTGGTTTCTTGTGTGTGGTAACCTCTGGATTTTAAAAAGCCCCAAAGGAAGAAGTTGGGTTGCATCAGATCTAGCGATCTAGTCCGCAATTATCAAATCGGTAAAATGGGAGATCACACGGCCCGAAAATTGGTGTTTAAAAATATCTATCGTTTCCCGAGTTGTGTGATCGGTTGCTTCGTCCTGCTAGAACCAAAAATGCTCGAGAACCAAATCAGCAACTTGGGGACAGAACTCGTTTAACATCTGTCTGTAGAGTCACCAAAAGGGTATCCCAAAAATCTTTGACTAAAAAATTTTTTAATCCTTTTTAAAATTTGTGGTAAGAGTTCATACAGAGTATTAAATATAGATATCGAACGGTCGTTTCTTCATTCGCGAATAAACCTTAAGGCAGCTCTCCAGCCTCACGCCCTGAACAGCTGCGAACAAGCGTGAACGCGAATGCGAATGATTTTCGCGCCTTTTTTTTCGTTCTGCGTGGAGTGGAGTTTGGAGCCACCTTAAAGTTACATAGTACATCCTAGAATGGAACAGGTCTTAAGTAGTTTTGTTCGCGAAGTCCTACCCATCAGGAAATATCGGACCATTGTCGGACACTTGTCGTACCCTGTATATTTTAGAGCTCTGCATGCTTGGTTTTGGGCTCTAGGCTTCTGCTTGCTTGACAATTAGAAGGCAGGGATATGGCGATTTTGACTTTTAGGGCCCAAGCTATTTCCGTGGCTCTTCTGACCTAGGACTCCCCTCCTCCCTTCTTGTGGCGGGCCTGGCTATGGTTACGGTGGTGCTGTTGGCGCTTACAAAAAAATAAGGGCCAATCACTTTCACTGCAAATGCTGCACCAAACAGTCACTTTGAGGGGATGCAATGGTTCTTTATGCATTTCATGTAGATTCTGCGTGCTTCGTGAAAATGGGCTTCGTCAATCGATCGAGAAATTGAACGGTTTGCACCTTGTAAGGAAACATCTTCAGGTCAGGTCTGCTGATGCCACATTGTATGTATGGTTGTCTCGTCGATGTTTGTGGATTCTCTCGGAGTCCTCTGGCAAAGCAGCGATATTCTCGGTCGAACGAACCCAGTTTGCACGAAACGCCCAGTCAAATGCTTAATCGTTCGTGCACATGGTGCAAGAGATCAAGAAAAACCATGAAAAATTCACGCCTGCCTTAAAACAATAAATCGAAAATCTGTCAAATAATACCAATAAGTCCGCGTTTTTCAGATGTAAATCGCTTCATTGATAAATGTCAAATCACAATGACATTTGACGCCATTTGCAAAATTTATGCCACATTCACATTATGACATTCCCCTTGTCCGCCATTGTACTACGCCCTGGAATCATGGCCCTCTAGTGCGTATTTTGGAAAATTAATTCGGCCTATGTATAAAGCTCTCGGAATTCTCTTCCATTTTCCACTGGCTTTAAAGTAGGGTCCGTTAGTATAGGCATCTGTACACACATCTCAACGGAATGATGGAATTTCCATTACTATAGACTTTTATTTTTCAGAAAGTTACATCCAAAACAATTTCTATAGAAGCCCATACAAAAGTCCGTGTCGTGCAGACCCACCATTAGACTCTTATATCTAATACGGCCTCACATAACCCGGCATTTTCTAGGAATCTATTTACCCGTATGTTGTAGGAGGATTACGTTTCTAAGAAACATCCAATTGGTATAGAAACATTTTCGTTGTGTGCATCATAAATATTTTAGAGCAGAAAATCCCAGCTTCCCCCAGGTGTTAAAGCAATTCAACGCACAAGCTGCTGCAGTCAAAGATAACCTCACAGCCGGGTTAATAATAAAGTAAGTTCTGAGAAGCGAACAAAAGGTGTGTTCCAGGTATTAATCTACATCGATGATGTTAAACCGTCAGTTAAACTGCATCCGTATCATATATCCTTTCGCTGGAATTGGTGTGGACATAAAGGCGTAGAGTATGGGTTAATTTTAATAAATGGTATATAACTAAAAAGGACTTATGTCCTTCATTCTTCTGGAAATTGCCATGCTTTGTCGTTTATTGACTTTAATTCAATTGATTATACACTAGCTTTTAATTTAGTTGGCATTCGTGCTATGAGATCATCAATAAAATTGTTAAATCATCTGTTTACTTCCAAAGAAAGGATGAGTTTGTTCTATTGACTTATTTTTACTGCTAACAAAATAATTGTGAAGTAATTATTGGAATTGGCCGTTTTACGGGTGAAGGCACGTCACGAACAGAGTACGATAATTGTTTATTCGGAATTCATCTCACTCTAAACGATTATGGTTATTACCAGAGTTTCGTAATTGCTTTGATATGTTTGATTAGTAAGAGGAATTTAGTGGAAATGAGTTGATAAATGTGAAAATTGGTAATAGTTCAAAGTCATCACGTTCCAAGCACCGAAAAAGGAAGAGAGATTAAACCTAGTTTCTAGAGAAGTAATTATACCATTGATTAGAAGGGTCGGGTTGACAATAATTCCGGAGAAAAACTATTCTTATAGAATCGAATGGTCCGCCTCTAAACAGCTAGTTATTCGTGAAATACCCAAACAATGTCACAGATCTAATGAGCTGCGATATGAAATCCCGCACCAGTCAGAACATTTTAAAGAGCTGGATCAATGGCAAAAATAATAACAGGTTTCGACCATATGCAATACATGTTGGTCTAAAAGAATTAGACTGGTAGGGTAATGAATATAAGGTGTTTTGAAGGAGCGAATATTGACAAGGATCACTACCAAGTCGCTATGAAGAGATAAAGGCGAAAACAAAGGGACAACAAGTAGAGGGGACAGCAGCAACCAGATAAAACAACAATTACAGAATGAAGGAGCAGGACAAGAGTATGAAAGGATAGTAACAGGAAAATTAGAGTAGATATAAAGGAAGGCCTTGGAAATAAGTCTCTGCAAATGGAAACTGATTTGAGATTAATAAAAGCAAAACAAAAATACAGAAAAAAGTAACAATGTATTAGGCACCTATAATAACGTAAAAGGAAGGTTATCGTTTGATGATCAATGTAAGGGAAGCATTCAAATAAAAACTCGACGAGACAAGGTTATTTGACTGAAAGGGCAAGAGTAACTCATTGAAAGTAGTACGTATTAGCCTTAAGGACGTTGAAAACGCTGAATCGGGCGTTGATTAGAAAAAAAAAACCGCTCCTATCTCAAAAGAAAAGAAAGGAAACAGAAGGCCCAGATGGAGATTCAGCTGAACTGCTCAAAGCCAAGAAGTAGATATGATAGGATCGAAGATGGAAATAAATTGAAGGAGGCGATGATAATCTAATTTGCCAAAGATCTAAAAGAATATAAAAATTGGTGAGGTATTACCATACAAAACATGGCATAGCAGCAAAGATACTGGCCTCCATAATTGTTTGTAGAATCGATGATTACATAGATTACTAACTAAAAGAACAACAAGTAGGATTTAAAACGGTCGTATAGAAAACTTAAGCACCTAAGATTAATAATCGTACAGTCTAGAAAATGGAAGTCACTTTCATAGACTACCTTCGTAGATTTAGAGCGAACATTCGACACAATCTTTGGGGGGGCAGCTTTGGAAATGAAGAAAGAACCAGCAAAATTAATTTAAATAATGATGATGAAATTAAGTGATCCAATAAAAATGACAACTGGATTGAAACAAGATTGCCTCCTATCACCATTACTTTTCATTGTTCTACTTGATGAAATAATGAATAATAGGCAGACGATGTCGCACTTCTAGCACATTTAAGAGAAGACATGCAAAGAAAAATAGATAGCTTAGAAATTTGGAAGCAGGTCTTAGAATAAATCTAAAAGAAAAAAAAAAAAAAAAACTTTTTGTGACAATTGAATGATAAGCAAGTTTTTAGTCAACTCAATGTGAAACCGATTTCTTTTTGGACCACCTAGCATTTTTCATCGAAATTTTCGTCAGTTGTACTAGGTGTTTGGTATTCCTACCTTAAGCATATTTGTAGTCTATGAATACATATGGAACCTAAACTTCAATTCTACAGCTTTTACCAGGATTTCCCTGAAAACAAAGGGCGACTCAGTTACTTGAACACAGGTCGACGAACTCAAGGTGACACCTTACGAATTTTTCAACGTTCCTTACGACCTCGCACGATTGAGATGTTGGCATCCCATTTGAGGATGACATTCTTCGAAGAAAGACGCTGCTCCTCTATCTGCAGGGTGCCAGCGGGTACTACCCCCGCAATGCCTGAGTTTTTACTATTGAAGAGGCATTGTGATTTTGTACCACTGCTGTCGGCAGCGATTCTATATCAGCCCGAACACGTTTCGTACTTCTTTTTATATCATCCAATATAGAATGAAGAAAAGCTAAACAGTTGGAATTGCAGGAGGAAGTGGCGACAGGATTCAAGATTGACGAATGCAATGCAAGTGTGACGGGCAATGAGTGGAGCCGGACGATGATGGACTGGACGTCATCGGCTAACATCTGAAAATGCGAGGTGTTGCCTGAAAAATAGTTAAGACGGTCCATGATTATTTCATGATCATCAAGAAAAGCGTTAGAGATGTCCTTTTTCCGTCTTAGGACATGGAGGACCTTATGTCAGAACACTCACTACAAGTGGGGCCGAAGATTTGGAACTGAGCGAGCATTGACGTCATTTTTCAAAATCCGAGCACTTTTAAAAACAGTGCAATTTTGACTTTGACGGCTCATAACTCTGGAAGTTGGTGGGTTGAAACCTTGACTTTTACAGTTTTAGATAGATGGAAGTATTCTGCCCCACCACCCATTCGA
Source organism: Thereva unica (assembly GCA_949987705.1). Taxonomy (NCBI): domain Eukaryota; kingdom Metazoa; phylum Arthropoda; class Insecta; order Diptera; family Therevidae; genus Thereva; species Thereva unica. The sequence goes on along the minus strand of OX465283.1, from coordinate 16,065,249 downwards.
TTTTTGTTAGTCTATCCAAGACCAATACACAGCCGGGCGTTTCGACAATTTCAGCAATACACCCTTAGGAGTTTTGTTAGTTTAAAGAACCAGGTGTATGAATTCGGTGTGATTTTTCTTACAATTTGTTGTAGTATTGTTCATTTATTATTAAAATATCCATTCATAATATTCAACATTTATCATACTCGATCTCCCGTGTGGACAGAAAGGGTCAAACCCACATCCCAACTAGTTTAATATTTCTGGGTAGTACTTTTTACATATTAAGTATAGTTTATGGGAGCCAGTTGAATAAGGAATGTTCCAAACTATCGTGCCGTTCTCGGTCCAGTATTATGCCAATCGCTAATCCACACTTTCGCTCCATACCGATCAATCCAAAATAATATTCTATCGATCCAGTCTCATGCTAGTCTCAGTGCAGTGAAATATTTTATAGAAAAATCAATCGGCGTGTTCACATCCACCGGAGTGGACTGAGAACGGCATATTGGTGTAAATATGATGAGATTTTACTGGACCGAGACTGGCATGAGACGAGTTCGAGAATGGCACGATAGTGTGGAGCGGGCCTAAAATCGCATGTTGGCATTAACAGTTCTTTCTCTACATCCAATAGAGTTTGTTGGTCGACAATGCATTCTATATAGAACAATCGAAGGCTTAATTCTGAATAATGATCTTTCACAGAAAATAATCAGTTCAAAACCTGTTGGGCCTATTCGGATCAACTAAAACGGATGGCGCATTAGAACAAACGTGGAGCTTGAAGAAATGTATCTATAGCTAAAAAAGATGGGTTAGTAGTTACTTTCACATCTGGGTACAGAGGCTTTTATTAGAAATAAGGCAGTACTTAATTTTGGCAGCATTGAATTCATTGATTCTTGTCTCCCCAATCAAAACAGAGTTTGGGTTGGACATAAACTCACGTACATAAAAGCAAAGCTTTGGCGCATGTTTGTCTAAATATTGTTGAACGCGTAAGAGTAACATAAAACATCGATTATTGAATCTGTAAAGTAGCCTCCAGGGGACCTCCTTTATAAATATTAGAAGAAGTGTAGGTGATAGAATTGAGCCTTGAGAAAAAGTAAGATGAAGCTTAGGAGTCATCCTTTGTACTATTAGTCCGTTATGTCTTTCGTTCAAGTCATAGTGCAATGGCCATTACAAAACTGTGAATCCAGGGGCCAGTTCACGCAATTCGACGTCGACTGAAAACGACACGAAGCGCGTTCAAAAACCTTACTATGGTTAACCATGGGAGTTTTTAAACGTCAAAAATTTATGCTAGTGGTTATGTAGTAGTTAACCACGGAGTTTTTGAACGAAAAAAGTTTACCACAGTTAACCATACTAAGGTTTTAGAACGCGGTTCGTGTCGTTTTCAGTCGACGTCGAATTGCGTGAACTGGCCCCAGGTTCTTAAAAATTGATACGGCAGCACCAGTTTGGAGTTTAGAATAGGGCTGTCCAATAAATACCTATACAAAAGAATGGTAGCCAAAAATTTGCAATTGCAGATCACGATGTCTCAAAGACTATGGGTTAAGACGTTCGTGGTTCGATTTCAAGCAGGGACATTATTCTTTGTAGTCTTTTTTTTACTTTTATCTTTACTACAATTTTCTACCCTGTCATATGGTATAAGTCGAGAAATCTATCTTCTGTTGGGTTAACACGTTCTCTTTTAAATCTTTTCAACTAGATATTGATGCTCGGAGTTAAATTCTAGACTGCAAAGGAGTAAACCTTTAAGCTGCAGTAATATTATAGAAAAATCAGCAAATACAGACGTAGAAAGGTTTTTTTGATTTTGATAGGTGGGTAGATCATGTGCCAGAAGATATACCAAAGCTTTAGACAGATAAAGAGAGAAACTAGAGAGACATAGAGACTAAACTTAGAGACGATTCGAAGAAGATTCTTTAAAGGCACACAAGAGCTGTATAGTGCTGTCTAACTATTAATACGTCTAAGTAACTTAATTGCGTTCTTGACCGCAAATTAAAGCCTATATAATAAATCCCTCCCCCTTTCCCTCTCCTTTCTATAAAGAAAAAATTAAATAAAAACCACAAAAATAAAAAATAAAAATACAGAAAAAAAGAAAAAATTTCCCCACCAGAAATCCTCGACTTGAAGGAAATACCCTCGTCTAAATAACTCTAAAAGAGAAGACAAAAGGAATCATGACAGGCATTGGAATTCAACGAGCCACTTGAAGAATTCATACAGGAGTCTTATGGATCCTGAAACCCGGCAAAAACCCTAGTGGAAAATCCTTGGAATATTTTGCTTTATATTTTTTTTTTCATTCCTTCCCCACAAAAATACCTTTTATACTACTATATACAGATGGGGGTGTACCAAAAAAGGGAGGGTGGTACTGAAGGGTAGGTAGGAAGATATATAAGCAAGGAGCAAATTCCAACTAGGATTTAATTGAAAAAGTGATGGAGTTTTTTTGGGGTATAGTATATTATATTTTTTTTTATATTTTTTTTTAGTACCCTCAAAATATTATCAAATTTAATTTAGTAAGAGTTAAAATATTTATTTTTTGATATTAAGGTTGTCAGGATTAAATGATTCATTTTTATGAAGTAGGAAAAAAATAAACTTAAAAAGGTTGTTAAAGCCTGTCTTTTTTTTGTATTAAAGCCAGCAGTAAAAGTAAAAAAAAAAATTGTATCCAGAAAATGTGCTTACATCATGAATAACTCGAATCCAATAAATCGAATTTTCCGGATAAAAGTTGGAGAGATATGCGTCGTGCCTTGATATCCTGCACGTTTTACATGATTTTGCACAGGACTTTTAAGCACACACCAGTAACAACAACAACAACAACAAAAAAGGAAAATATAAAAAAATATAAATCACTTTTCTCTCAAATACAATTCACACTCAAAGCACTTGATCTACACATTTCTGTGGGCAAACTTCATGCAAAAATCTTATATTCTAGAGTTAAACTTTATTTAAATTTATTTTTTATTTATTTATTTATTTTATTTTTTTCCGGGGTTGGTTTTAATTTCACAATTCACGCACAAACGTTTCACATCATTTCACTCGTTTTTACTAAACAGTCCAAAAGGTCTGCGGAGCATCAAAATCGTCCACCGGAGAATTGTTTCTGTTGTCGTTGTATTTATCCTTCGTGCACCTTTTATTTTGTTGTCACGTATGCATTTAAAGTATCCGCGGTGATACCTGTGTGTCCACCCACTCGCGTGTAATCATTACCACACAAGAGCACAAAAAAAAAACTAGAACAATATAAAACACAAATTCAGGATCAGCACCAGCACACAGTGTTACTCTTTACGATGTGAATTGAAAGGAGAATATTAACACCTTGCGTGGAACACCACCTTGGGCAACGTCAGTAACTCATCTGGAAGTCTTAAAAGTTTTGGTCTCTTTTCGTGTGTAAAGCACTAAAGCTACACCAGGATCCTTCCTACTTACGTGGAAACAAAACGGCATCCGTTCAGTATCCTTACGTTGGAAATCCTGTAATTGTACTGTGGTTGATATTTCGTGGGAAAAAGCGCACGCAAGTTTCCCATATAACGTTCCAGTGTGGAACGTGAAAATCCATTTTTACCGCTATCCCAATTTCCAATTGTTCAAAAAACGAGCTTTCCTGTTTCCAAAAATCTAAAAAGAAAAAAAAAACCCAAAAATAGGGGTATTTTCCCTAGTGTGGAACGTATCCTGAATGCGCAGAATCCAACCCGTATGTAGGGGCACAACGAGAACAACATACTATCGCAATAATATAGGGTGTGTGCCGTGTCCTCGGATAGTGTTAATCTGTTCCAATCGCGCGGTGCAACTGAGTGATTCCATGGAAGCATTCTGGAATGCGTCCTGTTCTCGATATGCTTGGATAACGTAAGGATGCGGTAGTTTTTCGCCCTGTATTTGTGTTGTTGTTTTTTTTTTGCCATCCTCAACTGACTGATGACTGATGATGACATGACAGATACCCTATCTTTTGGGGATGAAGTCCTGAAATATGAGCAGCCTAAATAGATCTGATTTATGCTCGTGGCTCCGTTACTAATTTCTAATCAAAAGGATGAGCTTTAGTGCATTTTTTCTCCACTTTTTTTTTTGTTTTAATTGAAGCTCCTTTTTTCATGGATGAGTGATCATCACGAATTAATCTACATGAAGGTTTTTACTAAAGGTGGGATTTCCATGGAAAATGTTAAAAATTTTATCTTTGCTTTTCGTTTCGAAGAAAAAAAAAAAAAAAAAAAATAAAAAAAAAATAAAAAATTAATATTTTTTTATTCCTATTTCAGGTGAAAATAAAGATTTACTCCTGTGTGGAAAAAATTTTGTACCTTTTTTATTAGGTTGTATGTATGACCGCCTTTTTTTGCAGCAGAAGGGGGTGGGTTGGTTGATAATATTCAACTTTGTACCAATGTATTTTGTGGGCCAAGGATGACGTGTAGTTAGGCCTATATGTACTTTTTAAATTTATAATTAATTGGGTGTAATGAATGTTAGGAATTTAGGTTAACAAAGGCATTCCTTTGGGGTCTTTGAGTGAAATTCATTAATTTTTAATGATTTTAAATTACAGTTTTTTTGGTGCCAATGGGTCTATGTTTTTTTTCGTGTTTTAAACGTTTTGGGTATGCATTTTTTTAGAGTTTCGTTGTAATTTAGTAATTTAAAAAAATGTAAAGAGAGATTTTTTTTAAAGTGATGAAAAAGGTTCAGGAACGACCCTTTATACTGTCCATAATCTACTTTCTTCGTATAGAGTGCAATGTCCAACAGCAGCTTACTCGGGTAGGGAGGAATTGCCACAATCTACCCGCGATATTTTTAGTCCACCTTCTCCCAACCATTACTATCGCGACTTTGACATCGGGGCATCGAGTAACAACTCGCTGGAGTGTTATGCTTCCTGAAACGAGTTGAATCTCATCAACCAACCGCTGACATGCGCTTTTTGGGGGAGCGAAGAAGGACTAAGGAAGGCTATGACAGGAGGAATCAGGAATGTAAAGAGGGAAGAAGAAAGAAGAAAAGTTATGTAGGTGGGATAGTGGGAAAAGGCGAAGGCCCGTAGGGCTACCGGGATTCGAACCCGGGACCTCTGGGGTGGTATCCAGACGCCTTACTCCCTACGCTACCGAGGCCCCCTAATAATATAACATGTAGCATTAGAAAACATGCACGTTCCGTAACTATTTTGGATTGATGGGGGTGCGATCCCCAACCTCCAAATGGTGACCACCGGTTGTAAATTTCACAAAAGAAAGAGATCATGATTATATGACCGGGACAGTCTCTTCTAACTTCGTCCGAAAATAACCTTTTAAGAGTAATGGTAGATCCACAGGATAAGTCCGTCCGACTGTCCATGCGACTTCTCACGGAACGGTCGCTGGGGACACTCACACTTAGTAGCCACTTGGCTTTGTTTCACGATGAATTTTGTGTTTTGAACTCTTGGAAGTTATCAAAGCCGGCTTTAGGTATTTTGCAAATTTTTACCTTGATTAAGTTCGCCGCCCAGATTCACCCACGCCTAAAGCCGGTAGTACGAATACGGGAACGCTTCCGGTGGAAGGTTGTTCCAGAGTCGAGTTTTCTATTGGGTTGAGGTGGTAGAAAAACCACGTCATAAGCACCCGATAGGCCCAAAACAAGCTCGATGAAAAGCTTTCAAAGAGATAGTTCTCCTGCAAGAGAACTCAATGAACACAATGACCAAAACCCCGAAGACGACCATCGAACTTCTGGTCGAAGCATGAAATCGAGTGGCGTCGATGGGTTTGCTAAAAGGTCGGTTTACACGAAACGATTTGCTTGTGAAAGCTAGGACAAGGCAATTAGTGCACCCAAGCGAATGCTGAAGCTTGAACATCGTTTAGACGTTCATGCCAAAACACAAACCTCAAGCCGATTTTCTATGTACACATATTTTGCACAAGGCAAACTATTTGGCATGCGCAGCGATTCACTTGTGCAAATTGGCTTGCGCAAGCCAGTTGGCACAAGTAAATTGTTGCTTGTAAACCGACCTTAAAGGGTCAGAATTTGATGAACTCCTTATGGAATACAAAGAGAAGAGGAGAGCTCTTAAAATGCCATCCGAAAGAGTACAACGGAGCACTTTAGAAACCTTTGCTTGCCCAGCGGAGAGCTTGCCGGGTAATAATGTCTTCGAATAAAGGCAAGCGTTCCCAATCGACTATCTCCCGGTAATGCTGCAATACATAATATTGACCCTGTTTTCAAAGAAGGGAAGTTTGGAGAGTCTGCCTGCAGTAAACGTAGATGAAGTAGATATCCTAGAGGTAAGGGAGGAAGAAGTTTTGGAGGTCGCGAAGAGGATTGTCGTTGGAAAAGTCATTAGGCTGGACGGTATACCGAACACAATCGGAAGCTGGTAGCCAGTCTGGCACTAAGTGAGTTCGCCCAAGTATTCACAGCGTGATCGAAGGAAGGAGTGTTCCTTGTGCAATGGAAGCGCCCAAAGCTTGTGGTCGTCCCGAAGCCAGGTAAGCCTCCAAGGTATCCGTCAGTTTAAATGCCGATATGTCTTCTCAACACCATGGGCTTGCTTTTCGATAGGATGATATACAACAGATCGGCATTACAAGTTACCCCAGGATAGCACAGGACTATTTTGTAAGCAGTTGCTGAAGCGTAGTTAACACCTGACAACAACTTGAACCAAATGCTAATATCGGAGAACATGTGGAGAATGATGGAAGGAATTACGAAGCCCGAAGACACAGAAAAAGGCAATGAAATGCAAGAATAGATAGCAGCTAGGTAGTTAGATTGTTCCGGATCTGGTGAGAATCGTTGAGGTATTCCATTTTTAAGGGTTATGGTGATGACACTAGGCTGTAGTAATGCCTTTACGCCTCGTGCCGGCATGGCCTTGAACGTCATATAAAAAGGGTAGGTGTAGATGTTCAGTAGGAATCTGATACCCCCAGCGGTGTTTGCTGTCGTAGGCAAAGAAGCTTTAGACAAGCGGTTGCACATATTCTCTGCTGCTAGACCGATGTAAGATTCTCATCATTCTCGTTAAAAAAATGGGTATAGGGTTGGTTATAACAGAATTTAGCCAATCGTAAAGATGGAATTTCGCCAAGTTATATTGTGGGTGTTTCCGATGGGTTTAAGGGTATTGTTCCCGACGAAAACATTGGTGGTTTGACTTTACTTCCTCGTAGCATCTGAATACTAGAACTAGAATATAAATGAGCGATAACTTATGCCTTGTGGGTTTTGGCCCTATCTCCTTTCGTTATGGCGAAATGTATATCTTCTTGCGCATGAAAAACGAGGTTTCTCATCTTGTTTGGTTTGAGCTATACCTACCAACTGTTCTACGTATATTTTTCTCCGCAACAAAAATTGTTTTCAGAACACTTCCTCCCTTCAACACTACAGCGATCCACAATACCTCCCCTTTGACACTGGTACACCCTAAGCTTGCCTTTCCAAAAAACACACAAGCAGAGCAAAAGTATCCCCAAGACAAAGTAGGTCACCGCCTTGCTATTTAATTCCAAGTGCACGCAACTTTTTTACGGGTTTTATATTTGAAATGAAATTTAATACACATTTCCCCGCCATTTGGAAACAACTTCCTTCCGCACTCTTAGTCGCGAACTCAATTTAACGAGTGAGCGAGTAAACATCGAATTATGCCACTAATTATCTAGTTATGGAATGGAGGCGCAGCCCGAGAGCACCAGGCTCCAGATTTAAGCCAGAAGCTGGTGCTGGATGCCATTTGGGGGCACCTACCATAGGGCGGTAGGACGGTGACCGGTGGCGGGATGTGGGGGTTGGGGGGATTGGTTGAAAAATAATTTCAGAAAATGAAAGCTACCGGAAATTTAAATATCCTCCAAAAAGTGCTTCCTCATTAGTAATTTGCCTCCGGTAATTATAAGTGGAACTTGCAGTGCTTTCCACCATGTTTCAGTTGGACTCCCATAAATTACGGAAATTTAAATATTTCACAGAATAAATCTCGTTCTTGCAAAAGTCTAATTAAAAGCTTGCAGTGCTTCAAAACTTAATTTTGATAATTTAAAGGATATAGCAGGAAAAGGACACACGCCAAGCGGAGCTTTTTCAAAAATAGGATAAAATTATATCCTCGCTGGCAGTGTAGAATCGCTCGCCCCGGGTAGACCGGGGCATCTCTGCGCCCCTTTCGGCTTGGTCTGTGTTAGTGTGTTAAAGTGTGTGACCATAGTTTCGAGTCATCGCGTACTTATTACTTCTGGCTGTGGAGGATGGAAACGAATTTAGGACAGAAGTGATGAAAATTTCTACAATCATAATCCTTTTTTGGAAAATTTGATAAGGAGAGTTTTTTGTTTGCTTAATGAGCTTACCAGCCATGCACTGGAGGACGATGAAATCACTAGAAAAAAAATAGGGTAATCTAATTTCATTTATTTTAATTTTTATTTTAGCATTCGCCAAAAATGGACCGTGTGATGACATATTGTTTTTGCAGGGACCTAGCCATTGACAAATTACAGGATTTAGACTTTTCCTGGACTTGACAATGGATGAACAGTGTTCAATTCGAGAGATTGTTTTCAACAATAAATGTCGGTCTCAGTAGCCAAGGGAATTAAGCGTAGCCTGCACCTATCGCTCTTCCAAATTTGTTAGCACTGTGAACCTAAAGGTTGAACAATATCTTAAAATCTTGGGCGTAACTATAGGATCTGTAGTGGAATGATCACATATTCCAAATATCCAAAGAAATATCACAGAGGCTACGATCTCTTAAGAGATGTTTCTGTACCCAGCAGCCAGGGCTGCATTTTACTCATACTGCTAGCCTCACATCGAATACAATCTCTTTATGTGGGTTCATTGCCTTCTGCTTCACCATCTCCAGATCCCCAATAACCCATTCCCATTCACTTCTATCGTTCAAACTAAGCTTACAATTAGACATTGCACCATGAGCTAGCCGACATGACGGACTGGTAGTGCCAAGACTGATTTTACTATAACTCTCTGGTGGAGATCTGGCCATCAGAACCTGGGTTCAGTTTTGATGTCATGTAGGTATCCACTACAGAATCTATCGTACTTCCAACGCCATGGCTGCAGTCTCCTATGTAAATGTGGTCTTGGGTGTGACTGATTGCCACTTGTGAGAATACAGTGCTCTTAGTATGATAATGCCATACAGTTAAACCTGCTCCTCTATGACTTTTTTATGTGTATAGTTTCATGGCATCATCATCATCTTCATATCAAGCACTAAATTGTTGAATTTTTAAAGTTGCGACTTAATAGAAAACTCATTTTAGAAGCTACTTCTAGGTACAATATCTGCGCAAGCTACTTGGTTAACACATTCCTTAGGGGTCATCCATAAATTACGTGAGGTGATTTTTGGGATTTTTCGACCCCTCCTCCCCCCTTGGTGAGATTTCGTGAGATTTGGCTCGACCCCCTCCCTCCCCCCCTAATCTCACGTGAGATTTTTCAAATTTTAAAAAAACTAGTATTTGCACTAAAAATACGTATTTACGGTCGTAACCACAGCAAAGTGGACATTTTCTTAGAATATAGAACTGCAGGAAAGGCCCTCGAATTTAAAATCCTTGTTCGTAACCGTAGTGAAATCCGATTAAAATTCGGAGTGAAAGGCGTGTAAAAAGTTCATCTGAGCGGAAGGGGGGTGTTGGGAGCAAGATTTTATTTGAGATAACTGATAATTTGGACGCCTTGCCCTCCTCTATTCCACTCATTTTTGCGTTTGTAGTGGACACACAAGTAGTTCTAAATTCTATGGGCCTTTTTGCGGGTTAGTGTTAATTGGCACGTACTCTGCAGCATTTGACGAGACACATGTTTGACAAACGACAACCAATTTTTGTGTAGGATTTACCCCTATCTTAAGGCCCCAATTTACACACAGGTCGCCAGCAGGCCGTGGCCTGAAAGTTTCCGCCTTGAGGCCAAGTATCCCTAAACACTCACTGGCCGCCAACTGTATGGGGTAGGGATGAGCAAGACTTTTCTTGCAATTCTTCCTTTTATTGTACATTAAGCAAGACCAAAGCAGGAACAAGACAAGACAGGACAAAATAAGACTACATTGCTCATCACCAAATCCCTAAAGTCTTGCAGTGGTGCGCAAAAAGCCTTCGAAAGTCTTGCTAAAAGTCTTGCAAAAAGTCTTGCAGTTTTGTCTTTGTCCTGCTGAATTGTCTTTGTCCTGCAAGACAAGACGTTTTGCTCATTACTGGAAAACTTTTGCCCCTTAGTGATGAGCAAAAAGCCTTGCTATCCTGATCGTGCAGTCTTGACTTATCCTTGTCTTGTCTTGGTATTTCTTGGTCTTGCTAAATGTGCAAGACTAGTCTTGCTCATCACTAGTATGGGGCCTGCAGTTCAAGAAAGCTGACGAAACTCGCATTTATCGTCAGTTCGGGCCTGAAGATCTGAACTTCTATTCACTAAGAATTCACACCGTATGCACACGGAACGGAAAGCAAGGCGCGAGCTAGTCGTGAAAACCATCCACCATCGCGTTTGCGCTTTTTTACTCTTTTGTGTTCAAGGCGTGAGGCTTGAAGCTTTCGTTGGGGCCATGAGCATTTTTGGACTTGAATTAATAACCTGATATGCTAAGAAGTCGTTTTCGCCTGTGTGTGTAGGGAATCAGGACTTTACCTATGTACATGCCACGGCCTGTCAGACTCATCCCTCAGTTAGACTGAGTCAAGCTTAGTCGTGCCGGCCGGCCTGTAAGTCAATGGGGGTCTTCAGTGGAGAAACACGTTTTACTTAATTTAACCCAATTTTCGCGCAATTTTACACCGTGTGTTTTTAAAAAAAAATACTTGAGATTTGCCGAGACCCCCCCTCTCCCCAGGTGAGATTTGGTGAGATTCGGCTCGACCCCCTCCCCCCCTAAACGCCTCACGTAATTAATGGACGACCCCTTACGGTTAGAATTGAGAAGGCTTAAGCGAGGCAGTACATTTTGCCCTTACACGACGATAAATCGTACCGAGGCACTCTTGGTATGAGCGTACACACCTCCCCAATTTTTATGATCAATCAATACAAAACGTTATTGCCTTATTCAAAGTCCAAGTTTGTAAAGATCACTTTTTGGCCAAAAAAATCCCCCAAAAACTGTTTTTTTTTTTTTTTTTTTCGAAAATTGTATTTTGTAGGCAAAACAGTTTTTTCATCTACTTGCACCAAACATTATGGCCTAAAAGTTACAATTTAAAAAAAAAAAGTGATTTTTGCAAACTTGGACCTTGAATAACTTCGAAAGGGTTAAGCTTTCGAAAAAATTACGATAGGCTTTTTTGTAGGCAATAATATTTTGTATTGATTGATCAAAAAAAATTCCAAAATGCCTTGACCTTGAATAACTATCAAAGGGTTAACCGGGTCAACATTTTTGTAAGAAGTAAAGTTGTCAACATTTTGGGCTTTCGCACAGGGTTGTAAGACTTATAGAAACCGACATACATGGAAAACTCGGCGAAAAACGCGATATCAGCGGCGGCCATGTTTTTTGGTTTTGGATTCCGAAATTGTTTTCTTTAAAAGTCACAAGGAAGCTGTGGACCAATTTTTAGTCATTTTTGAGTTTTCTCTCCTGTAATGTGAACCCTGGGTTGGTATGCCCGAAGCAGACAACCCCGGATCCGCATACAAAAAAACAAAATAATTTTGAACAAAAAAAAAAATCAAAGGATGTAAATCAACACATCGACGGTACCCCGGGCCTCCAGAGAAGGGCTGGCTCGTCGGGGGGTCATGGGATGGCAGGACTCCAGAGGTACCACTTACATCGGTGCATCACCACTTACCTGCAATTGAAGGTCCTCCCATCATCAGGGCGGACGAGGATAACATATTGGAGCAAGGAGGGTGCCTGAAAACTAGAATTCATGGAGAGAGTGAACCGCCGCTAAGCCATTAGTATGCCTTTAGCCCATCATTAGGAAATCAAGAATATAACCATTCATTCATTAATATAACAGTTACATTTATTGATAAAACCATTTGAACACTATTGAACAACAAACTCAATTCCCAAATCAATAAAAAAATTAAACAACATCGAGAACCTATAACTATCCCCTATGTATCAAGAACGTTACCTATTACGATTTTCACAAACATCAAATAACACCGATACTACCCATATCTAAGTCGCTTGACCAGGTCGTAACGACCACATACTAACAGGATTAATTGTTCCCTGTAATTAATTAGTTACTACTATACCTAAACGCGCTGGTACCAGTCCGTTTGATGTTCCAATTATTTGAACCTGTGTTATAGACAAGCAATCACAACCTTTACGACCTAGTCAGTGCGTCACAAACAAAACCAAACGGTTAGCAGCCCAAGCAATCTTGGTGCACTATCACTACCACTACTACATATTAAATCACAACCAACCAAGTGTAAAATATTGTAATAAAAAAACTTGACAATAAAAAAATCTAAAAAATTAGAGTGTAAAACAAAGTAAACAAATCAATAAACTTCATGGTGTCAAACTTCATAAATATTTCAAATATTAATCAAAATTATTCTAACTTTAAACAAGACAATTTTATTGATTCTAATCAGCCTTTTATCCATTTCATTGGTAATTCGTCAGTTGACTTCCCGAGATTTTCCTCCTTCAACAACGGTTCGGTGGAAAACATTAGTTGGTTGGTATTCCCTCGTTTGGGTCGGATGCCCTGCGAGCTGGTTTAACCAAAACCAAAATTTAATTTTCTTGTTTTGCTTGGTGTCAGCCCAGTAATTTGGTACCTCGGGGTGCAGTACGATCGCACTAGGTACCCTTTTCCTATATACTTATTGCACAATCTTATCTCTAGTGTACTTATCTGAAACCATCTTTTGTTAAATCTTCAAGGCTTCATCCTCCTCCTCGTTGTTATTTTTGGGGTGTCGACTTCCTACATCCTCGCCGAGTATACTTTTCGGGCTTCATGAGTTCTGTGTCTTGATGGGGGAGTTGTTCGGTCCTTTTCTAATTCTACATAAACCTTGCTGAACCTCTGGTCGCTCAACTGGCAAACACCTATCGCTGCCGTCTCTACCGCGGCCTAGAATCTCGGTGATTCCATCTAGTTAATCGAACCGTCCTTCAATTTATTCAGGTTTGTGGTCTCCGACTGGATATACAAACACGGCAATTATTTTATAAATTAATATTTTCCCGAGCTTTTCGGCACACAAAAAAAAAAAATACTAACGGCTCAACAAAAATAGCTTTATTCATTAATTTTTTCTTTTTGTTTTTAGTATCTGGTTCACATCACCTCCCGACAGAGACTGCCCTTTTTTTCATTTTTCTCAAAAACTCCCCCTTTCTTCTTTTTGTTTTCCCCAGGCCTCTCTTTTTCCCGAAAAAAAAAAAAACATTGACTTTCTCAAAAAAATTAATTTTGTTCCTAACTCAGTATTTTCAAAAGAATATTGCCTGTAAAGTTGCTATATGCCAGATTTCTACCCGGGGGTAAGTCCGCCGTTACACTCCTTTCGTGCTTTTTTTTTGCTAATCCGTTCTAGGCCACATCCAGATCCGAGATCGCAACCATAACGTCATCAATGAATCACTGCGCCAGAACTGACATAACTATTCTACTTATTACTCATGTTATAATCGTAAGCTGAACTTTACTTTTTGAATACGGTTTGACCAAACTATCGATTATGCAAACTACCGTTATTTTATTTAGATTACCACACATTTTAAAGACACTGAAATCATTGCAAAGGAAAGGTAATGAAATGGATTATTTATTATGAAAAAATTTCTAAATCTGAGATATGAAATTTTTCTAAAATAAATTCATGTTCGAAAGGACTATGAAAATTAAAAAAATTCGACAATCCAATCGGAATTGGCCTCGTCTGCTACAACTATTTAGAAAATTTTTTGTAATATAAAAAAAATGCTTAATTGAAATGTTAAGAAGAATGTATCACAGCAACAACAACAACAACAACAAAAATCTCAACAACATCTTGACTTGTGCCTAACAAAAGCTGAGCCAAAAATTATTTGTTTGTCATCATCAAGCAAAAGAGCATGAATTTCCACTTTAGTGGGCAAAGGAACAGAAAAAAAATTGAAAAATCTGTAAATAATTCACTTAAATATGTCCCCCCGGGGTGATGTTCCTCTTCTGGAGAGGAGCCATTTTGTTTGTCCTTAAAAGTAAGGAACTCGATGAAAAAAAGGACGACGAAAAAAATTCGTCGTTTCTGTAACGTCTAATATGATGTAATGTCGTTTCTCTCTTTCTTATTTTTTGTTACATTTATTTATTTTTTTTGTACATTCCTTCTCTCTTTTCTAGTAAACAATTGCCGAATACAACGAAATCACTGTGAATTTTCTTCCTCATGAATTTCTTATCGACCATTGCCGAGTTTTTAATCGAGAAATCGGAGGACAAAAAGAAGTTCGCTCAAGGAAGTGCTGGGGGATGTTTATTTTCGACATGTGGTCCAATGGAGGCATTATTGCTGCCGCCTTGACCTTTCGACGGAGGGACTTTGAACATAGATTTGTGGAAATTTATTTCAGGAATGACATCTTCAAAATCAAGGTAATTCTATATGTGTACATATGTATGAGAACAAATTATACCAGGCCGTAGCTTGATGGAATCGAGAGATTTTTTTTCGGTATTTCGCCTTGAGCAACATTTAAGAAACATTATTTATTGAAGCATTCGGAGTATTTTCGAGTAGGCTGGTCTCTAAGGGTAAAAACGTTTTAGGCTAGGATTTTTGTAGCGAGGTCAGTTGAAAAATTTAAGGAATGACGATCAAGAGTTTAGAGATGGTACTAATATATGTTTGGTGTGATGCAAAATGCCCAAATGAGAAGACGAACAACCATGCCGCGGTGTTGTCTTAGTCGACCATTTTATATGTCAGAACAGAAATACTAATGTTGACTTCGACCACTTCTTGGAAATCTGTAAGGTTATTGTCCTACTATCAGACAGAAAAGTAAACATAATGTTAGGCTTACACTGGGACTTGTAGGAAAAAGTGTGGTGTTCATTGTGATAAACTCCCTTGAAGGTTGGACACACTGCACCGCACTGAGGGAGTAAGCGAGTACAGTTGTGGTGTCCCCCGCGGTTGTGTCCTAGGCCCCATTATGTACGATAAAATACTCGATTGGACTCTATCGAGTTTGTAGATTAGGTACATCGGGATCGCGGTAGTATAAAGGCGACTCGACGATATCCAGATACTCAGGAACGAAGCGATGTGGAAGATAAAGACGTGGCTCGAGATTATTGGTCTAATGCTAGCTGGATACAAAACTGAAGAGTGCTAATCATCAAGTGGAAAGGTGAAAGGTGAGAGGGGATAGCGGTGAAAGTTCGTGACCAGGTCATCCGCTTCAAGTCGGCAAGGAGGTTTCTGGGAGAGATGATTGGCAAAAATTTTAAACTTCGGGGTTAACTTAGCGGCCAAGGTATCTTCTTTCAGTGCGGAACTAGGAAAAATCCTACCTAAAATAGAGGGGTTAAGGCCAAGCTAAAGTTTCCTTATCATGAGATTGGTTAGCGGATTGGGCAGCGGCTTTGGATATAATACGTGCATAAGAAGGTAAATGAGTTCCCTTAGAGTAGGCTGTGCATATCGTATTACGTCCGATGAAAAAGCATGTGAAATGGCAGGAATGACCCACATTGCTAATATATCGACGAGAGCCCAAGGAAGAGCGATACATTCTGACGTGCGGTCAATCCATCGAAACATGAACGGCTGACGATGGAGAAGTTATGATAATGGCGTAAGCCGGTCATGTCGAGAGAATTGAAGATAAGAGGGAGGTGTTTTTTTTAGTTGGGCTAATAGTATAGTAACAAGGCTCCCGGCTTAGTACGGTCATCGGTTGTGGGCTCGGGCGTAAACTTTATGCGCGACAAGAACCTGTGTGGTGAGCTTTTTTGCGGTGAGCTATGGGAGAGAGCGCCACCCGTGTGAAATTAGTTGAATTTCGCTCTAGTGTATCTCGAGTGGTCTTTCTTGCGTTGGGAAGTCTTGGGTGCGAATCGTTGGTGTTGAGAGGGATCTTGTGGGGGAATACGATGTAGGTTCCAATTTTTGAGGGTCTCTCAGATACTTTCACACTGGGGGACGAGACTGTATTTCAATTTTGCAGTGGTGGGTTTTGAATGGGATTTTGTGGGGAATGTATTGTTGAAGGTGTGGCCGAGATATAAGCCATAATTTCCCTCCCAACGGCTATGGATTCTAAGCGCTTATTACCAACGGTTTCGTTAATTTATTACTATTGTCCGGTCTGCCTGTCTGGTCTGTCTGTCTAGTTTGATCTGTTTGGTCTGTCTGGTCTGTTTGGTCTATCTGGTCTGTCTGGTCTGTTTTGTCTGTGTGGTCTGTCTAATCTGGCTGGTCTGGCTGGTCTAGCTGGTCTGACTGGTCTGTCTGTCTGGGCTGTTTGTCTGGCCTGTCTGAATGATCTGTATGTCTGGTCTCTCAAGGTAGATATCACCATGTCTTTCAATAACATGCTTCCAGGTGGAAATGTTAAATGTCGTGCGAGATGACTAGAAAGACTAGTCTTGATTAGAACAAACAGAGATCACCAAATCTCCCGACTATGACTTGGAATGACATCACCTGAATCGTGTTGATCAAACAGGACCCGCCAGATCGAGAATCCCGTGCGTTTCGAACACTTTTCTTACAGCTCTCGCTAGACGTTTTGCAGCTTGCAATGGGAGATGTGATCCGTTAGCTAAATGTAATTTCTTTAAGCATTGGGATGTGGAAAGCTACCCACGCTACCAAGAGACTCTAACATGCAGGTTAAAACCACCACCTGGTGTTCCACTCTCCACGCGGGACTGGCTTATTTACATTGCCTATATCTAGCTGCTAATGGTCCTGATTGTTTCCTTGCCTTTCTGTTCTTTTTCGGCTTGCTATAGCCTATCTACCTTTCCCGACACATTTTAGTACCTCACCGCGTGGCCTAAGATGTTCTCTGTTATAAGTAGGATCTCTCCAACCATGTCCAGCTGTGATCTATATTCGGTGAATACGACACAAAGAAAGTCCTGGTCACTGCAGTAAATCATCGTGCTTGAAAAGGTTGTTTCATAAATCGTCCATTCCCACTTCAGAATTGTGAGCTCCATTTTTACGTAGATTTTCCACTTTAAACCTTCAAAAATTTCCTGGATCCATATTTTTAGTTCCTGTAGTTTATAGAGGATAAGCACGGAGATAACCATCTGACTTAAGGTGAGTTAATCCTGCGAACATAACTATTCAAATGTATTAACATCGAAAATTGCTTCATAATTTGCCCGAAAACTTGTTTCAAAGGACATCCCTACTCCCTACAAATATACCTTTCTATCAGATATAAACTTTCACTGCTCTGTAGAGGATCTTACACAATCCGGGGGCACAATCAGATCGGGACCCTAAAGTGGCTCTCAAACAATTTCTTAACCAAATCGTGCACTCACTTATTATCAAAACTTTCGATTTGCAATTATCTGAGAGGATGTCAAGGATAAATTTACCCTCATTCAAGGATCCCCACAAAAGTTTCCTACTATACTCTCCTTGCAGTTGATAAAATCACATAAAAACTTTTTCCTTCTTTTTCGCTTGTCCTTTTTGCCGTCGAGTCTTCTTCTTCTTGTAACAAATAAAAAGGAATTGAATATTGGGTGCTTTCAGGTAGCATCTTCATTCAGAAAGGATTTCTATGAGGACAAAAGCTGGCTACAATAGGTGAATTGAAGGGAGTTAACATGTACACGTACTCCCGTATTCAAGCGGGGCGCCCAGATGGGAATGTGTGGGTGTATGTTTGCCTGTGCCCGGGGAAAGGACATACACGAATCCAGTCACTTTAATTCGGTGCACCGGGCGGGCCCTCGCGCGGTGCGCGCTGAGAGGAAGTAATGCTGGTGTGGTATTGATCTTAAGTACGAGGATGGCACCTTTTCGAGAGATTCTTATCGGCGGACGTGGACAGCTCTAGGGAAAATAATAAATAAGAAGGGAATTCCCGAATAACGCCAGCACTATGTGGGCAATGGGGGATGGAGATTAAAAATCTCGAATGGGGATAAAACTGTAAGTTTCTGCGATTTCGATAACGTTGTTTAACTCCTTTGTTAATGGCACAATAGGGCCGAGGATGGCGGACTAAATGCGGATCGTGCCGTGGGCTGGCATCGTGTAATGGCGGAGATTAAAGTGATTCATTAATATTAATTTGTCTTTTTTCGGGATGGATTCTGATTGGATAGGTTTCGTACCATTTCGGGAAACTGGAGGCAGTGTGTTTTGACGCTCATCATGTAATACAAAAACGGTACTGTTGACGTGTTGAAAAGTTTCGGCGACGTTGATATGGGTCGGACAGAAGCGATGCTATTTTCATTCATTTCTACAGTGAATTGCCATTGTTAAGGTTCGGTTGGATTTATTTAAGAGAATGTAAGAACTTTTATGAACACACTCAATAATTAATAATGCTATAGATCAATAAGATAATGCTACATTTCAATTGTGAATAAAGGTAGACTAAGCCATACATAAATTATTCTTAAATATTGAAAGTCATACTACATTATTAGAGTCATGGTGCAATCGGTGAAAACCACTTTTACACAAGCTAATAGACGTCCAAAGAAGGTCCCACTTGAATGCCCGAAAGATGTGGTATGTCCCCTCCCCAAAGAAGGAAGAAATCTCTGCTCAACTCAGTGAACAAAATACTTTCCACTATTTTGGACAAGAAACTTCTACAGATCACAGAAGGCATAAAAGGTAGCCATCAATGTGGCCAGGGCCGCTGTTTGACTTGTTTGCGCCCGGTGCAGTATGCTATATTGCGCCCCCATCATTTCTGTTCATTTTTTGATCGCAGTAAAGGGCAATGAAAAAAACACAAACACTTTTCGAAGGTCCTTTAAATATGAAAATGAAGGCATGGGAAATCTTTTTCACGTTTTTCTGCGCCCAGTGCAAATACATCAATTGCACCTATAGGCCGCTCCTGCCTATGCCAAACCAGATTTTGCTTCGCGATCTTGCTTTTGTGCTGAGTTTGCTTACGCTTTAACTTCTCAAATTTTAGAACAAAGGCGATCTAGGTGTTTTTCGCCGAATTAATGATCTATAATAGTACGACTAATACGAACTACAAATAACACTGACAGCCAAGAAAGGATAGACAAGGCAAACTAAATAGAATTGGATTGGCCACATCCTTTAGAAAACAATGAAAAAAGGCACAAAAGGTGTATTTCCTGTAATATATGACAGTTATATGGCACGGGAATACTTTCAATTTATTGAAAATTTTTATTTCTAAAACTACGCCCGGTGCAAGTGCACCATTTGCACCTATGAAAGCGCCGCCGTGGCTTTCTGCCAGCTAGGTCCACTACAAACCACATTTCCACCGGCCAATGAAGAAGGTGATAAAATCGAGAATTATACCAAGTTTACAAGGGACGCAGGAGACGACTAAATCGAATAGGGGTAAGTCAGTGCAAAACATTCAAGCTGCACATTATCAAGAAACCCTATTCGTCTGAAAGACCAAGCTTCAAGTCCGCTATATATTACAACGTTCTATGTTTTCAATCATATCCCACATTACGATATACGCATGGCAAATGTATAGAATTGGGCTCCCAAAATCGCTGTAAAAAAAAATTCAGGTATTCAAAGTGATTTTTGAGTGCTCCAGTAGTCACTTGCAGGTTGCATGTTGGTACTTCAGGGCAAAATCGCTTCACAAATTTGTTTAAGTGTCACTCATTTATCCTCCTCCTTCCGCTGCTACCGTCCAACCTGGGCGCAACAATAAAATTGATAATATTCAATCTGTCAGCACTCAAAAATCACTCTGAATACCTGAAATTCATGAAAATCATGCGACCATTCACATAAAAATTCAAGCATTTGTTTGGAGCGATTTTCTCGGGAAGAAACCAAAAATTAAGTCTGATTTTTTTTATATGGCGGTTCTAAGTTCAAGTGTCACCCTTTGTAACCAGTCCGTTTTGTCGTTTGTCACGACATGGTGCAATGTCTAGCACTAAGCTTAGTACTGGAGGTTAAGGGCTATGACGGTTCGGGAGGGTATTGACGATGATGGCGATGAGTCCTGCATTTTAACTCTTAGATGTTGTGGGAGTTCGGAAATACTGACTGCGAAAGATTGTTCCACAGTCGAGTTGTTCTATTTAGAAATGAATTATTAGTTTGTAGAGTGCGTGAATGGCGGAGTTGCAGGTGGAGAGAATGAGACGAGTAAGCCAATCTGGTGTTGCGGGCATAAGATTGCCGTCTAGGCGGGAGACCGTTTATTTCGGAGGAACAGTTGCTATGATAGTAGCGATATAATTTTGTCAGTGCTGTTACATGCCTACGGTGGCAGGGGTCGAATGTGGAGTGAACGGCGTCGTCACCGATAAGTTTGAAGGCCCTTTTTCGTACTTTATCTAACCAAGCCATGGCGGTTTTCAGGCATCGTTCTAAATACAAAGTTGTATTCGAGAAGTGGCCGAGTTTAGTATATGTTTGAATTTATAGTGCATTTATTGACAGTATTTCCCATATTTTCGTCGGTTGATGTTATTGTTTAAGTAAAGGATTCCACTACTTTAAAAGCAAACTACCTTGATTATAGCACCAATGCCAGTTTACACCATTGACAACGAAAACAATGTACTAACTTTATTTTACTTTCATTAGTGTTAAGCACCAGTTGCCGTGCTAGACACCGATATTGATTAAACCATCTTAAACACCTCTTGATGCTCTCTTCCTCTGGGCCGAAGTCATCCCCATAAAGCGCAATTATTTGGGTGGACTTGCAAGTGGCCCTTGGCGATGCCATGAATCTTGAAACACTTTCTCTTTCTGGTACATGTGAGTGTCGAATCACTTTCTCACAGTCGAGATCATCCACTTTCGCCTTCTCTAGCGATTTGCTTAACTCGAAATCCTTTAATATCCTTTGTCCTCTTTATTTAAAGCAAAAACTTACCACATAATTCAAACTTAAACTAATATCAACAATAAAATCAAACAAAAACTAAAAGAACGTTTCTATTCTGAATTATCGAAATCAATTCATTAAAGCGCCACCTGAAGCCCAAGGATCGAAACACAAAAATCTCATTAGGATTTCCTCGAGTCGAAGTATCTCCACTTATCACCTCTCGAATACCTGTTATTCTTCCCGAAAAAAACCTTTTAATGATATTCGCCGAATGAGTATGAATGATGGCCCCCCATCACGAATAATAATAGAAATTCCTGCCAAAACCAGATTACCATATCATGTATGCAAATTACCTTCGGTGTCTATTTTGACCTTCGCGTCGTGGAATATCTGTCCCCGCAACGCTTTACAAAAATATGCTGGAAATATATGAATTCCTAACGATGCTGCCACAGCCACATGAGAGCCCCCAACTACCGAGCGCTGTCGTCCCCCCCAACCCGGAGCACTATACGTCCTTGGGGGTTGGGGCCGGCGGGGCGGGCGGGGGTATGTTCGGTTGAAGCATCATGCTCCGGAGCTATTGAAATTCTATTCGTAGGACACCAATGAAGCGCACCACTACTAAAATATTTGACTTGGCTTGATGGCCATCAATATTCGATCTCGAACGCCAAGCAGATGTCGTCATCAGATGTCATAAGGGTATTAGGGAGACCCAGCACATTCGAGTACAGTACAGGGTTGACATTGCCGCCCGACGATGATACAGGGCCACAGGGCTGTCGCGTGAAGACCGAGAAGCTGAACAATGTCACCAATGGAACGGAAGACATGCTCCGAGGGGCACACATATTTTACGTGATAACAGATAGTCGATATCAGCTATTTCTCCTTAACGTCAATCATAAGTACACATACACCAGGCTACCATTTAGTCCTGTTGCGATACCCGAGCATCGCGATTTCCACTATAATCCACGGCATCCTCTGGGATACAATAACACCATCCTGACGGTTTGTATGTACAAGTGCCAGTGACGGGGCTGAGCTGGTCTAAGTATCCGGGAGTCAGGGCCAAATGAAATATTGTCGCGCCGCTGATTTATATCCGATAGTTAGACGTTCTTTGTCAACAAAAGGATTGCGATCGTGTTGATGGGGCAAATTGGTGCCCCATTCTTGTTGTATGAAGGTGCAGGGGTTGATGGTGACGATGTGAAGGAGTCGTTGGTGATATAATTTTGAGATCTGAATGTGGAATTTTCAGCTAGGATAAATAAAACGGAATGGAAATGGTTGTTTCATTATTTGTTTAGAGAGTTCAGAACACAACAGCGTCAACATTTTGTTCTTTGAGAATGCAACCTTATATTTTAAGCTTATATCGACGTTGTTCGGGGAAAAATATTTAACTAAGAAATGTTTGATTGCTTTCACGGTTTCGACTTTAATCACATAATCGGAATTGTATGATATGTTCAAATCGTACTTATGTATGTATGATCTTATGATCTATAATTCAGACATAGTTCCAAATCCGTGAGCAATCTCCATCTTCCAGTTTCTTCTAGTTACTGAGGTATCGGGTATAAGAAGTACTATTCCTACCAGCCCCTATACAAAGACTTGTCGCTCAGCCTTGTTTAATCAAGAAAGGTCCGGCCGCACAAGGAAAATCTTGCTCTTTACTATTGGTGGACCTTGAAATATAACGTGAAACTAGGCTTAACCCCGTATAATAAACACATGTAGATGAAGCCCTCTACCCTTAAGATTCTGAAGATGCCGGTTTTTGCAGTTTACAACTCTTTTTATGCGAAAATCTAAGCTTAAGTGTCACCTTTAATACTATCCACCAAGGAAGCCTGGGAAAAAATTATCGTCTGTGAACTAGACCAGCACAGAGAGCGGCGGCCGCACCAGGCGCGGGAGTTCTACCAAAGAGTCCGCAATATGACGCAATTCACACCACGTTGCACATACTGCAAGGACAACGAAGGGAATCTGATCACTGATCCTTAAGGCATCTTGTAGAGATAGGAAGAGCACTTTCATAAATTGCTGAATGGCGAGCTAACTGAGGATTCGGGGGTTCCACCAATATCTGATGACAATGCTATGCTGCCGCCACCAAGCTTGGAATAAGTTATCAGAGCCATAACCCGGCTCAAAAATAACTAGGCCTCGGGTGCAGACGGCCGGATGTTCAGCCAATCCCAAAATAAGGTGAAGCCAGCGACCCCCTAAACTTCCGCCCAATAGCAATTATTTCTGTTGTCTCCAAAATCATGGAGACAATAATGAATAAAAAGCTGAAGTATCTAGAATCGGTACTCTGAATTTCTCTTACTCCTTCGACAATATAAGACAAGCACGTGCCAGACCTTATCTTTACCACCGTCAACTGATGTCCACTTCGATCAACCGGGATATCGAATCGATTCTTCATTGGGGCGAAATGAACCGCGTCGAATTCAATGCCACGAAAACGAAGTACTGTCTGATCTCCAACAAAAATTGTACCGACCTTCCTCCTATCTCAGTGGATAAAGAGAATCTAACGGCTGACTCAACTCTCAACATCTTAGGGGTAACTTTAACGGAGCATCTGCGATGGAATGATCACATATTCCAAATCGCCAAACAAGCCTCCCAATGCCTTTGATTTCTGAAGAGATGCAAGTTCTTCCTCCAGCCAGCCGCATTGGCTACAATATACAAATCCTACAATCGGCCGCGCCTCGAATACAACTCATATATCTGGGCAGGCGCCCCAAAAACCACCTTGGCTTGCCTCAATAAGGAGCAAAATCTTGCCCTCAAACTCATTGGTGATGGCCCCTTTCGCGCCTCCATAGACACCTTAAGCCACCGTAGGCATGTAGCAGCCCTCTCTATACTTTATCGCTATTACCACAGCGACTGTTCCATTCTATTCTTCATACCAAGCTTACTACCAGACATTGCACCATGACCTGAACGACATGACGGACTGGTAGTATAAAGGGTTAGTCCTAAGCTTGGTTTTTTCATATGAAAAAAAAAAAAAAAACTGCAACCTATGGATTTTAGGAAGGGCGGAGGACCACAGATGCAGGCTTTGCCTGGAAGAGGGCGAGTCTGCTCTCCACGTTCTCTGTGAGTGCGCCGCAATAGCGAGGAGCAGGGTTTCTTTGCTCGAGAAGTCCCTACTGGAATATTCAAGTCTAAGCTACTAGGCAGACTGTTAGGCTGGTATAATGTGGTATAGGAGTGTAGTACAATAGGCCAAATGAATGGGCCGCAGTACCTTTGGACCGAATACTTCACACAGGAAAAAAAGCTTAGTCCAAAAATATAATAGCAAAAAGGTATAATAGGT
This sequence comes from Thereva unica, assembly GCA_949987705.1. Lineage (NCBI taxonomy): Eukaryota > Metazoa > Arthropoda > Insecta > Diptera > Therevidae > Thereva > Thereva unica. Next base: position 16,040,803 of record OX465283.1, on the reverse strand, counting down.
TAAGGGTTAGGGGGGATTGAAAAAAGCAAATTTTTCATGATGTTTTTGGGGTAGAGAGGAAAAGTTGCCTCTATACATAAGTAACTTCTGTCGAAAATTTCACCACCCTAGGATACTGTCTTCTGTTCTGGCAAAGGACGTGAAATTTATAATAAAGAAATTAGTAAAATCGCCAAAATTTTGAATTTTTCGGAAATTTTTTTCAAATGTCACAGCACTTTGCGGTATTCTGCAAAAGTTGCACCTATGTTTGGTTAATTACTGTGCAAAATTTATCGCCCCACGGACAATATGTTCTGTTCTGGCAAGGAGCCTGAAATTATCCAAAAATTGACAAAAACAGTGTTATTTCATTATACTTTTAGATATAAATATGATTTATTAACAATTATTTTTTTAGCAGCAGATTTTCCAGATTATCATTATTATTAACCACTGATTAAATAACATCAATTGCCCGAAGGAATTCAAGGTCCCCTTTAAGGGACAGACATTTCTTGCTGATCAGAGAACAATGCGCCTAATGTGCATTATATCGCTCGATTTGCAATAAAACGATAGAAAGGAAGACGAATAATTCCTTCGTAGTTCTAAATCTACTGCGTCCTGTTCATCGCAGCCTGATGGTGATGAGCCCTCATCAACATCAACGTTCTTAGATGGTGATGAAGCAATGGATGAGGATAAGGAAATTGAACCTGATGACTACGACTACAACTACAATCCCGGACCATCAACTTCATCCTTTAGGTCTTTACTTCGACGGCCGACATTGTCAACAGAAAAGGATCATGACAAATACTACCAAAGAACAATTTTAAAGGAACACTACTCCTTGGTGAATGAACCAGGATCAGCTACGTTGGTCATGTTACACCAGCTTCAGGATCAAGTCTGGCCATTGCTGAAAATATTTACGACTATATCACAGCAGAAGTGCCCGAAGGTTTCAACCATATTATTGTTCTAGGGCAGTGGTTCCCAAACTTTTTTTTCGTACGGAACCTTTCTACAATGTATAAAAATTTGGCGGAACCCAACGATGAAAAAATAAAATAATATATGATATATGAATTTATTTATCCTTAATATATTTTAAAACGTTTTTATTAGCTCGCTTTCCTTGTCTGTCTGTTTGTCCGGTACATATCTTGCAATCGATTTTTTAAATACTTCCGATCCGTTCCGATTTTGCACACAACTTCAGCTCCGATGACAATGCAATATGGTATACTCATTATACCGTTAGATCCATGGTGGCCGTCTCAAGAGGAGGGTTACTGTTTTCTTCACGGAACAAATTTTGCAATCGATTTTTCAAATACTTCCGGATATCCTATCATGCTGAAATTTTGCATACAGCTTTAGCTCCGATGACAATGCAATATGGTCGACCCCAATATACCTTTAGATCTTTAGATAGATGGCGGGAGTCTCAGGAGGGCAAATTGAAATATAAGCATAAGCAATATACAATAGTATACTCAATATATCGTTTGGCCCATGGCGGCCATCTCAAGAGGGCGGATTACCATTTTCTTCACAACCCCCTCGACATGGGAATTTGGAATGGCGGCCAAAATGTTACACGGCGTGACGTAGACCAAATTTCAAGGAAGAAGGGCCACTCGCACTTTCAGATTAGCAAGAACGCGTTAAACGGCTGGCGCAGCGCCAGTGAGTCGGCGAATGTATTTACACTTCGACGCTGGTGACACGGAACCCTAAATTTTTTTTCGTGGAACCATAAGGTTCCGCGGAACCCACTTTGGGAATAACTGTTCTAGGGTGTGATGGAACGGTCGTAAATACTGAAATTCACAATGGGGTACTGCGTCGTCTTGAACTGAATACCGGAAGAGCTGTGCAATGGGCTGTTTGTCAACTACATCTCAACGAAATGCCTCTCCGCCACTTGTTCCAGGTCCTCGATGGTCCCACCTCCGGACCCACTTCCTACACTGGTTGCATTGAAAAATCGCTTAATGCGTGTGAACTGCTTCCAGTGGTAACATTTGAGCCAGTTAACTGCACCTTGCCATCAGATGATATATCCACTTTGAGAAAGGACCAGAAGTATCTGAAGGATATTGCTCTAAGGACAGGCATGTGTCCTCCAGGTCTTGCTAAGCGTGATCCAGGTCTCCTAAACATATCCCGCTGGTTGACATCGCTGGTCATCGACCCAGTGATTTCTCGGAATGCTTACTTCGCATCTCTAGAAAACATCCTGCTCGCGATGCTGACTGATAAGAGAACATATATCAGAGCCCTTGGCATTCGAAGAGTCATAAAAGCACGAAAATTAGGTGAGACACGGTTGGACACGTTGGGATTAGAAAGTTGAATATTCCAAAAATAAACTTGGAAGTAAACGATTATGTACATCGAACTAATTGACCGGTCGTCCAGCGAAGTAACTCCACCAACAATACTGAATGATGTCACTACAGAAGATTTGGAAAGTATGCTGGAAGGACCAATACCAATTGACTGGACTTTTACAAAGTTCCCAAAGGATCCCGCTAACCAGCCGACGAAGTCTGGACGCAGACAGTACTAGACTACCAGATGAACAAAGAACTGCACGATGAATTCGAACCACAGAGCTCGCGGATGGTAGTCGGGTGTTTTAACCAATAAGCTACCAAGACCTGAGACAGATAAACAAAAATATATCTGAGTTTTCACTAAAAATGCAAATAGCCCCTAATTAAGGAGCCCCTATTAATCACTATAAAAATTTTCCACATGGCAAAACAGTAATTAAATTGATTTGATTAAAAATGAAATTTGGCTACACGCTTTTAGGTCAACCTAATTCAATTACACTCCACAAACACATTCAACGTTTCGTCCAACAATTTTATTTAGAACAAACAAACTGAAATGGAGTGGTAGTAATGAAACACTCACGTCTTGTTGATGCACACAAAAAATATTATTGAGCTGTTTTCATTTTAAACAATTAAAAATATATAATAAAACATTCAATTGCATATTATCCCCACTTCTAAATAAAGTACAGTAGTTGAATTGATTTTTATTTGAGAGGATTTCGAAATTTCAATAATCGAGGGGAGAATTACATAATTTGACAAGGCCCACGGGGGTTGAATTGCAGCAAATGCAAGGGTTTGATTGAATTGAAATTATTGGATGCATTGAAACGTATGATTACGGTCGATGTAAATTTAATTTTATCGAATCTATTATCTACACTCGTTTGATGTGCAGAAAAATAGCTGCAGTTTGGCTGGGTTGAAGATATCTACATGCAGTCAGTGCCTGGACATACATAGATAAAATAATGGTAGCAAATGTGTCACAATGAACGGGAGCATTGATAATGTTGCCTTGATAACAAACAGATACCACCCAAAAAATATTTTGCTGGATAAAAACGTACAAAAAATATTTGAACGTGATAATCCAAAAATTTTAATTAAAAGGACCTTAATTTTCACCCTCCCGGATATTGTTGGGTTTAATTGGAGCAAGTCACTTGAACGAATTTAATAGTAATTGAAAAAAACATAATCCGCCCTTTTTTTGTTGCCTGTAGTTAGCACCAGGACAGGTCTTCTCATATTCACAACAAATCCTCCAGGCTCCCTTTTCCAGGATCACTGTACCCCGCAGATGGTTTTATTCCACTCCCGAAGGCAGTCAGCGCGGTCAGTGTGGCCTTGTTTATTCAAATAAGAAAAGGATAAGACATGAAAACGTTAAGCAGTCTGCCAGCACCATCTACCAGAATACCACATAAGCGCGCTCTTCCGCCTTCATTATTCATTCGCTAGACTTTCCCCCCTGGAAAATTATTATCCTTGCGGTGGGCATTTTATATCCTAGACTCCGAACTCACAAAGTGAGAGAATTGTATGACTACGGAGAGAGAGAAAGAGAAAGTGAGACCAACGAGGTAGGGAAGATCACCATCGAAAAATGCCAGAGACACGGCAGCTAGAGCAGCCTTGGGGGCTCCGGGGGCTTTTCCCCACAGCCCTAATCGACTGTGTAACGAATGAAATTCAACAGAGGAAATCATATTATAAATATGCCCCTGAATGGTTTCATTATTCCGATGCCAGATGTCACGTTTGTCACATTAGCAGGGGCAAATCATGTCACGTAAGACTCCAGGAAAAGGAAATTAAGGGAAAGGCCTTCTGCTCAGGAATATGGCCCATCAGGGAAATTAGATTTGTTGGACTTTCTCAATAAATAATTTACTGGATACATAATACGATATTTTGTTTGAAATATTATTGCTGGGGCTCACGGCAATTTGTGTACATAACTCATTAGTAGGTGATGCCTTCTGTCTGGATCAACAATTTTTTGGTATCACTTTTACCCACTAATTGGTTAATGGTGAACGGTGATTGATTAACTCTTTTATCGTATAACATTTTATGGGTGATAATGTTAGAAATTAGCTGGGGATTTATTGGACAGTGTTTATTTGTGGTGAGTGCTGGGCAATTGCTTACTTGATGATCAAAAAGACATTCCAAAAAAAAAAAAAAAAAAAAAAACCAAAAAAGAAAATGCCAACTCCCAACAGAGCTTTGCTGTTGACACAAAGGGTTTGCTGGAGTCCAACTCTCGTAGAACTTAATGGTTAGTGGCGCCTCGGAAGACTACCACAGGTTCAAGTACTGTAATCCGAATCAGATTTCCCACCAGATCCCAGACAAAGCACAGCGAATTTCAACTAAAGATTCGATCCCTAGCACGAAAGCTCACTCAGAGCGAAAGCCGAAAGCTCACCCAAGACACAAACCCACCACGGCCACCCAAAACAAGCCGATTGAGATTACCTTTTGGCATGCCATGGCTAGCAAGATGGACCAAAACCGTCAAACTCTTGCCCTTGCCCTTGATATTGACGAGAGGTCGCTCATGCAACTAAAAGAGCAGGGCATGTCCCTATTTTATGGTTTCTGTCTAGCAGTGTCTACTAATAAGCTAATTCGAAGGATAGAGAGGAAGATAGAACAGATTAGAGGATGGGTGATGGAGTAGAGCGATAAACCTTGCGTTTCAACTTTTATGTGTTGTATGAGTCCGGTTATCCCGACTGTGGTAGGTTGTTCCACAGTCGAGTTGTTTTTGTTACTTTGCTCTTTCCAAGCATCGCTGAGGTGGTGTCGTATCCGGAGAAGCTATGTAGAAGTGGGATCGGCTTGGCGAATGTGGCAACTGTTGAAGTTGTCGCACCGAAAACAATTTGGTTTCCACCTTTCCATGGCTTGGTTTCAGGAAGTAGATGTTTGGGAGATATTGGTGCCAATACAATGAGAAGAACTATCAAGTCCACATCCTCTCCAATAGTTGTACGGCAGGGTTATCCAAACTGCCTCTCGAAACAGTACCAACAGCTTCCCCTGTAGCTCGGCTGTAGGCGTGGGCTGTTAACATCTTGTTAACTGGATTAGCAGCGAACACTGGGCATAGTACAATATTTCAGTCCAGATCAAGCCATGACCAATACACTCAAGAAGGACATTAGGGTTGTGAAATCAATCAAGTCTCATGACAATGGTCCCAAACGGGATTTCTGTAGTTTTTAGGTATAAAGGCTGGCCGAATGTTACGAAATAAACCATATCTCTTCACTATTCTCCACTCTTCATTTTAAACCATACTGTAACGTTCTATGTATAGTGCTGTGCTCGTTAGGTGGTGTGATGAAAGGTTACCGTAGTTTTTTTGGTGATATTGTTGATCACTAGCGCCTTGGTCTGGATGGTTTTTGATTGTTGATCTCGTGGCTTCAGTTCCAGCCTGATCCTGTTTGTAATATTCCCGGCTGGCATGCCATTGATTACTGATGGCGGTGAGGCTTTCGTGGGTCCTTGTCTTTAGCTCTTTAATACTTTGAGCTGATTCATGATTGGATCTTGGCTGATTGAGCAGAATGTCGAGTTGAGTCTTCAACAATGCTCTTTTGCTGTCGTAATTTACGATGAGTAGCTTCCATGCTGGCTCGTAGTTGGCATCGCTTATCAATGTGTTGATGAGTAGTCTCAATTCTTCCCCAAATAGATGAGCCTTTAGATGTTGGAGTTTGTGTGCTCCTGCCGATGACGGTTAGTTTTGGACGAGATTGGAGAATAGATCGAGGAACGATGGCCTTGATGCGATGGCTAATGCGAATATAGGCATAGCGATCTTCAGGACATCGTTGTTGTAAGTTGTTGAGTAATGTGGCTGTTATTTAACTCTGTTTATGGTTGATCAGCTCGTGGCAAGGTGTCTGCGACTGGAGGGATCTTGCTGTAATTTTTTTAATCTTGGTGGATTTTGAATTGCTTCAATTTATGGAATTATCCTTGATAACGCCACCTATATGTCGGATACTTCGATAGATTATGTGTGTATCAGAGTTCACAGATGTACACACTACGGAGGGAATATACCTTAACGCAGCCTCCGGGGGCACAGTTCTCTCGAAGGTTGATATAAGACCCTTATTCAATCACCCACATTCGGGCCGCCGGCAGGCCGTGGCCTGAAGGTTTGTCGCCTTGAGGTCAAGCATCACCACACTCTCACTAGCTGACAACTGGATGGCGCCCACTGCCCATCTTTACGTTTGTAGATATTTATCGTCAGTCCGGGCCTGAAGATCTGAACTCAGTCTGAAGTTTTCGTTGAGGATACGAACATTTTTTCACTTGAATTAACAACTTGCCATGCTAAGATGTCGCCTTCGCTTATGTGTAAGTAGCGAATCATGAAATCAGACTGTGTAAGGTATGGCCTTGATCGGGCCGCACCTGTATGGAATTGGGGCCTTCAAGTTGCTCTGTGACAAGTTTTTTCTTCACAAATAAAATTATCTTCATATACCTACAATCGTTTTTTTAGTGGCACCTTTAATGTGCATTAGTTTTAGTTATGTGTTTTGTGGCACGCCGATGCACTTGGGTTGCCGATCGCTGGCCTAGACTACTATACCGTTTGACTTGCCCATTTGACTCGTATGAAGACGTTCCCGAAGAATATAGATCGAATCTTTGTTAATTCAGTATTTTAAAGACTTCTTGGGATACTGCTGTAAATATAGTCTCTACTTCATTGCCGATAGGCATGCAGAGCAATTATTTTAGAAGATTATCATGATTTAATCACACGTTGCTAAAAGTGCTTCTATAGTGTTCCTATAGTGATACGTTACCCTACATTTTCTCTATTTTAATCAAAATATATGAAAAAACTCTTATCTCATTGCAATAACATTTTTCACTGTCTTAAGTCTATAAATGTTGACCTAGTTCCTGCGATCTCCCATAATCATCATGATTTTCCTAGAACGAAAAAAAAACAACTGATGATAATAATAAGGCATTCCCCCACCCCAAAAAGGATCCCCAACTATGAGTATACAGAGGAAATAGATAAAACTCATATCATACAATTCAAACTGCGAATATAAGACATTTTCAAAGAATTGCTGCCAGACATTTAATCACCTTAACATCATCTGATACTAAACTTGACACCTTCCCATTAGAAATGTAATTAAAGTCTGCAAATAAGACGGATTCCTGCAATCAGGTCCTCAGGGCAGGAATCATCTTTCAAAGCACAATCACATGCACATAAAATAAAATAATTCAACGTTGAAGAAACACACAGTGAGAGGGAAGAAAGAGAGTGAGAGATGTACCTGACATTAATAACTAAGATTCGCCAGGTGAAAAACGATACCTTGTCAAATCGAAACACAAAATAAATAACATCAGTTGAGACTTAGCAAGATGATAGCTGGGGGGAGGATTCGGATGGTATGGTGCTGGCGGGGTGACTTGGGGCGGGGGTGGGTCGTCCGGGTGGTTGGTGCTGGGATTTCCCCTTGTACGGTCTTCTCCAACTTCCACTTATCATTCGGGGGGTTTTTTTTCGTTTCTTTATCTTTTCCTTGTTCCTGCAGAAGGCGTTAAGGGATGCGCCACGAATGGGGAAAAGGCCACAGGGAGCGGCACAAAAAACTTCCCAACATACAAAAACGTGCTGATATATTTGCGAGAAGTGGAACAGAAGAAAAATACTAACAAGATAGCAGCCTAAAATTTTCATCAAATAAAATGTTCCCGTCATTATTTTTGTTTTTCTAGCCCCCGTCGAAGGGCGAAGGGCTCCGGTTCGGTTTCTGGGGGGTTGCTGCCGGGTGCAGGGGGTTTTTCGGATACTGTATCGCAAGTCGCACGGGCCGACACTGTGCTGGAGCTAGAGGGTGGCAGGCTGTGCAAGTGCCGGAGTAGACGGAACACAATGCTGAAGGATCCTTGCATGGTGGTAATAGTAGTGGTGGTGGTGGTGGTGGGTGTGCGGCATTCAGACACTGTCGAAGTTGCCGTTTCCCTTAACAAAATAAAAATACGAAGGCAGCAGCAAAAACAAATTGGAGACGAATTATGAATATTTTATCTTGCTCCAATGGATACTGGCTAACATTATATCTTAAGGAGACGAAGGTTGAAGATTTTTTGAGAGTCTGGATATCCCGTGTCCCACCGAAAAGGAGCACTCGGGCTTCTGCCACTTCTTCTTCTTCTTCATCGTGCAGGATGCCGCTGTTAGGCCATCAGTCACATGGTGCTGGGAGCAGGCAAATTCCAGGATCCTTGCAGCGGGATCCCGGGCGAAAAATGGCGTAACGAACAGACATTTTTCCCTTCTTCCTTTTTTTTTTTGTTACAGTTCAATAAATTTGAAACAAAAACATGAAATTTTTAACAAGACAAAGCGGAAGAAAAAACTCGGAAAAAATGGGGTAAAGATGCTGAGAGTTTCGTGCTGTTACAGCCTATACTTATACACATACATACACACATATAAAACATTGAAGGATTTAAGGGGTGCCTCCTGGATATAGATATAAGAGAGAGAGCTACCAAAAAGCCAAGTCACAGTTGGATTGACTTTGTCCTGTACACCGTGCGACATCTTTTCGCTCTGTAGGTTTCTATGAGTTTAATACTTGCTCCTCTTCCTTCTTCTACAGTGTTTTTTTTTTTGGTATGTTACGTTCAAGATATTCTTCTTAAGTCCATTTTTTTAAGGAGACGCCTTAATTTTTTTTAGGTTTTTCCTTTCGCAATATAATAGCAATGGCAGGATGTTTTTTTCGGTTTGCTGAGTTGTTTAAAGATAAATTCAAGTGCGACTGGATAAACTTTTCAATTAAATCATATTCAGACAGTGAATGGGTAAACATCTGGCACAGAATGTTTTCATAAAGTCCTTGTTGTTCAAGTTTTTTTTTTTATTTTTTTTTATTTTACTTAGAGCAAGGATACCAAGAAAAAGTTTATTATACAGAGGATACTTATAGCTTGAAGCTATGATTTGTGTGTTATGAGTTATTTTCATCCTATGGAGCTACAGCCCAAATAGAGCCTTGACTTCCTCTACCGCATTTCTCATCTTCCTCAAGGCAACCACTACAGGTGGGGTCCTCAGCCGCTTCCAGAGTAGTTTCCGGTAATTATTTTAACAACTCTCTAGCCAGCGCATCCGTTTTCACGGTCCCAAAATTCCAATATTTTCCTTCTTTTAGGGAGATCTGAAGGTGGCTGTCTTGAAGATCTGAAGGTTGATAGGGACGATCTCAAGTATCCCGGGAGCAATTGTTGGCGTCTCCTTTCAACTTCAATTCCTCCACCGTTTGCCAGGGTGAAAATTCCTCTTCTCAGCTGGAACGTTTTTACAAAATTTTAGCTTAAAATCGGCAAGTATGCTCTCCGTGAATAATGGCGAAGGAACGCCTGAAATTTGAATATCCTCTTCGGATAAGAAAGGAGGGTCTTTTGGACCCAGGATTGGTAGGTCGGTACCCTCAGGCACCCTAGGATCAGCTACTTCCGTTCCTGTGTCACTCGCAATGCAAGGCACATTGGATTCAGAACTGTGTAATCCGCTGGGTTCAGAAACTTCCGTACCTGTGTTACCACAGTGTCCTAGGGCTCATTATCTGCAGCCGCAGGTGGAGCAATTGGAGCCATTACACTCTGCTTGAGTGGCAAGGTATCTTTTTTGAAAGGCCCCAGAGTTATGGAAGAGAAACCGTAACTTATGACGCCACCAGATTTCGCCAAAAGTCCTAGCGACTCGGATCCTCCAGTTTCGTAATCTTCCACGATGACGCCTGTAGCTGTGAGTTAATAAACCTTGTGATAGCCAGAGTAGCTTGAGGCTCGGCTGTTTCCTTTGCGATCCAGGAACGCGCTCTCGGTCGACTTGAGATCTCCGCCCTCCTAAGGACCTTGAGTTTAGGGCCTGACCATGCTTCCCCGATTCTGGATATGGCACATGTTGTCACTCATGGCAACAGTACGGAGAATTACCAGGATGCTCCTGAAGAATTGGAGGAATATCGTAGTGAACCTGACCTCAACTTTGCTCCATTTATCAGGCAAAATGCTGCCGTCTGGATCGCTTTCGTAAATAAATAGTAGAAGAAAGTAGATTGTTACTTTTCCTACTACGCTAAGCCTCAGGGTGATTCGGTTCCTTAAGGGACCTCTGGTGCTTTGGTGTTGGGTTGCCAGTTTGCGAAGTGTGCTCGCTGACAACCTGCGTCGCCCACCTTATTGTTGTTTTTCGAAACGAGCAAGGATTCTTAGGGCGCTGCGTTGCGCTTGGTACTTCACTTTTGATGGTGGAGCAACTTTAGAGCCGGAAGTCATGGTGGTCTTGTTAGCCTCTTTTGAGGCAATGGGGATCTGCACGGGTGCAGTTGAGGGGCCTGCGTCTGTCGAAGCAACTGGCTTATAGGGACGGCTTCGGATTTTCCTTTTTACCAACATTACTGCTTTTAAAAATAGTAGGTTTGGTTTTCTGAACCTCCATACTGGAGGCGGGAAGTTTTTTATTCTGGGTTTTTTCCCATAAAAGGTCCCACGAGTACCTAGTGCAGAAAAGATAGTATACCCTACTAGAGCCGCTTACCAGGATAAGGCACTTGTACGCTCTGACCTTGCGCCGGCATCGGAGGTAACCGTTTGCGTCTCGCACTCTTTAACCACTGGCTGGCCACGCAGCCATCTGCACGGTAAACACCTTGGCTTAGAAGTGGGGAAATGGACCAGGATGTACTTAGCTTGGTCTGGCCTCTTCACAATTAACCTGTTAGGCAAGGGTGTCCTTACCGGTGGCTTGCTGATTCCCAGCTCACCATCGCCGACTTAGCTTAAGGCTGGTCGTCCACTGGAAGCGTCATTAATTTGGATTCGCGCGCCACGCTCGAATACGCCTATAGCCGCCCGCTCAAAGTCGCTTGCAGTGGACGATCTAATTTTACAACGAGGCACGCAAGCACTACCACTACGACATGGTGTTGCAACTCGGTGGCGGACTCAGGACTAACGCTTGTCCCTATTCCAACTTCAAAGACAGGGCCCGGTAAATTCAAAGTTCAGAGGGGGTTTAAGGCTCACAACCAAAGCTTAAAGATAACAAAGAAAGGAAAGTTACAATTAAACTTGAAATTTATACCCGTATTCTAAAATCAGTCACAAGTCACAACGCAATCAAATGTGGGTGAGTGCCAACTGCCAACTTGAGGCAATTTCGTATTCTAATTTCGCATTCACAATTTAGACAATCCACAAATCCACTGATAGTTACAAGGATCCAATTCTCAATGACAAGCTCGAGTCTCCTAAGCTTGTGACTTATGACTGGTTACAATTTCGAAGTGGGCGGTATACTTATATTAAAAAAAAAATAATAAAAACTATCCTCGAAGTCTACAAAATTAAATTGGGACATTATTGCTGAGATTCGACAAAACATGAGCTTTAAAAAAACCAAAAACGAGCAGAATTATAATATCTTTTCGGTAGGCAATATAACCACTAGCGCAATTCCAAGCCACCCCCATTCCCATTATTTTCGTATTCATAATATCCTTTTCTATACTAAATTGCTTTTGTTTGAATTTTTTTTGAAAACAGCGATTTTTTTTTGGTAAATTATTCAATAGGAAGTTTTCATGCTCAATAAATCCATTTCTCATAATATGAATGGCTGCAATAATATTATCCCAGTCTCTCAACGATTGCGAATTTATCATGAATTCAAATTCACCACAGGGTGGCAAGCGACAAACAAAAAAAGGAAAAAAAAAATACAGAGCATCCCTTCTAATACGTTCGGAACTGCCAACAACTTTTCACGCTATTATCTGGAACGATTGACCCCAATCACATCCATAACTAAAACTTGATACGAGACGGGGTGGAGAATATATCAACTTGAATTGGACATGCAGACTTTAAAAGTGGATACCAGACACCCGAATTCCACTTGACCTAAAAAACCGATTTTTCGAGCTTCTACACAGAGTGTCCTGGGAAGGATCGAGAGAAGGCGAGAGAGAGAGAGAAGGCGAGAGAGAGAGAGATCCAGTATTGGTCATAATCGGTCCTGATATCCTTCAACTGGGATCGCCCAGCCGAGGATGACGACACGATGATGACATGGCAATGGCTGTGACTGCCGAGGCAAGGACGGCGGTTCGAAACTCGCCCCCGGAAGAGAGAGACAACACACAGAAAAAAAATTCAATTTAATTGAATTTTAATTAGAAATGAGCGAATGATGAGACGAGCTCCAAATTAAATTTCATGCCGTTTCTGTGAGGAGAAATTTTTTCTCTTGTCAGTAGTCAGTTGGATTTAATTTGATTTCCCAATCAATAGCCGACAAAGAACAAGAGTGCCTGACAGATGAGACGTACCCCGAGCCCAGCCCGCATCCAGGCAGATCCTTGCCGTACTGCCTCGGATGTACAGACACGACGTTCCGGGCGCCCCGGCCACCCCTGCCGGGCCGCCCTTAGCCCTGTGTAGTTAGCTACGGATCCTGCAATTTCGCAGGAAATAAATTAATTCGAGCTGGAATCATAACGATGAACTTTATTCGTCGATAATTTCAAGTTTCCATTGATTCTTGGAGCGGATATAAGCAGTTGGAAAGTTTAATTTGGGACTTTGTATGAGCACAACAGCGACTCCGGCTCATTCCAAATCCTTGAATATCCTTGTAAGTTCGCCGCTGCTGAAAGGAGAGAACTTTTTCGTCTATTCAGGAGCTGAAAGTTGTTTTTAATTTCAGCTTTGCTCCTGATCCTGATCGGAATTCGATGCCGTATTAAAAGGGGAGCAGCGCCGAAATTTTCTAATTTAATTTGCTTTTGTTTGGCTCTATTTATTTCGCCAGCATTAATGACATTAAATTAACTCAATTATTTAAATTGGAACAACTTGTTCTCGTTGGCGACCAGCTCGTGTGATTATGTTTCGAAATATGCAAATTCTATTAAGCATCGACGCAGACCAAAAATTAAGGAGGATTAACAAAGTGTAAGAGCAGCAGTTTTACCATAAGTACACTTGTGCAGTTTTGGAAATAGTGGGAACGACTGAACCACCGTTTTTAGACCCATCGAATAGAGTCCAGGTGCAGAAATGCATACCCGCAAAAATCTCAAAATTTAAGCCTCCTCGCTGAACACACAAGAGCCGCTATTCTGGGGTTTCGCTAAGCCTACCATGAGATAGGGTCGAATGGTCATGGATTATGGCTCCTACGGGCGTGAGTGTCAGATATCTGGAATTCAAACTCCAGGTTAAGTGGAGTTTTCAGGTTGGGCTTCGCAGCGAGTTTTTTAAGTGGTCGATGCAAGCTCAGGAATAATCCTTTGTACTACCAAATCCATCATGGTGCAATGTCTAGGTGTAAGTTTAATTCGAGGCATATAATAGGTTTGAGGTTATGTGGAGTTAGGAAGATGCTGAACTAGATAGGGATGAACCCTGATTTTCATTCTTGGATCTGCAAGCTGTTCGGAAATATACTGACTAGGAAATGTGGTAAATAATAAATACGAAATTCCGTCTGATATTCTTTCAAGAAAAACATTTCTTGATAACCTGGTAACTATAATTGCCCAACGAGAGTTTGGCTTCAGCCGCTATGGTCTGCGAGAAATTTCAGGCGAAAATCCCCTTGACTGCATGGGAAATACAATCTAAGCATTTCCAGCCCCTGAAGATAGAGACACCTAAACCCAAATATCATTTTGACGGGGTGTAGATGGAGCCCCCATGACTGTCTTATACAGCGGCTATGTGGATTGCCCTATAGAGCCCTAAGGAATCCCGAGTAGAATAAACTGATTTGAGATTTTTGCCTGGAAATGTGGGTAATAACTGCGGCGGTGTCGAAAGATTTATATTTATTAATGCGAGTGTCGTTTTTCCAAGTGGTCCCCCAATTGAGTACTAATCACGTCTACAGCTGCTTGACCTCCGCAATTGATAGGGCATACCTCATTTGGCAAATTTTTCTTTGTGTGGTGCTCACGAGGCGTCCAAACAGAAATTCCGCTTTGGGCATATCCATCGTTTTCCACATGGGGCCCACACGCCTCATGAAACATGCTCTTTCTAAATGCTAGTCGGGAAGGTAAGGTTAGAAGACTAATAACATAACAGAAAGATTATTTTTGAACAGCGTTAGGAGATAGGCCAAAGGCTGTGATCTGTGTGCTATCCCTGCAGTGACGCAACTGAACTAACTCAATATTGAGGATAGAGTCAGGACGATCTATATAGCTCTCTACTTATGTAAGAATTTGCTTGGGAAGAAATGAGGATTTAAGCCACGAATGGTGGTGCTATGGATATCCCTTCCTTACATATGGATCAATATTATGGTGGCCAGCATTAAGGAACAAGTACCATTGTATCAATATAGGACAGGTCAAGAGAGTGGCATGTATAAGCACCATACCGACATCGCGCACAACGTTCGGTTCAAAGATAAGCTGCAGAGTAGGTGCCCGGGTGCTATCTGAATCATGCAATATAGCCATAAAAGTCCAGCTCCCAGACGTATCCAATGTCATCCAACAGAAATGCTAGCGAAACCAGACTACTCGACCAGAAAGAATACGGGCGGTGGTAACTGACAGCCAAGAAGCCAGCCATCTTGCTACTAAACTCCACCCTGATCTCATCAAATAATTCAAGAAATGCTCAAATGAACTCGAACGCATAAACAGAAATGTCAACATTGCCGTGCTAGAGAAACGAACTAAAGAGCTGACGAATTAGCAAGGAAGGGTGCGAACATCGATGCCTATTCATCGGAACAGGTAGGCCTCCTTGTCAATAAGGTTCGCACAGTTTGCCCATGCATCTTAGGAGACATATCGGCCTAACGAAAGCTGGGTCCTATAAAGACTTGTTCACCTTTTGTAACAGCATGAGTTTGCGCTGTTTCATTCGCTCTAGGAAAACACCCTCTCTCAATCAAGGCAGCTAAGTTAACCGCTTTATTCGGTTTTCCGCCCATACCAAGGGCCTTATTGATGGCAACCCTTTTCGTGGCTTCCTGAATCTCTTCTGCGTTACATAGATGCAGATACATTGTGCCTGAGTATATGGCCGCCTTCGTGCCAGTGCATATAGCCGCCTCCAAGGTAACATAATATAAAGAAAAAAAAAAAGTAATTTTTAATTAGAAAATCAAATTTATGCATCACGTTACTGGTAGAAAATGATTTAACACACGTAACCTTGCAATGCAAGCGGGGCCTATGTAAGGCTTGTTCTTGCAGACGAGAATGCAAGAGCAAGACTATTTTTATTATCACTAAATAAAAACCTGAATGTGGTTCGCATAAGGTCGATCCATACATATGCGTGACGTGACGGCGACTTCAGTGCAAAGCCAGGAGCATCAGTAAAAAAAAAAATATCGGTGCGATATAATCCCATGCAAACAAATTTAGAAAGGCGTGACATGTTCCCAGACATCCGATGCAGTGGTTCCCCGACGATTTCAGTATCTTTCAGGTGTCTGTGAAAAACATAAAATCCGTGAAACAAATATTTTTTAAATTCAACAGAAAATTTTATATGAATCCAATAGGTAAAGTTTATTTGAAATACACTCCAACCTGTTTCCGTATGACCACTTCCCGAAGAGTCCACCTGGGTCGAACCCACTCTCTTCATGCTAAATTCATCTCTGTCCGAAATTCAAAACTTAAATGTCGGATGTCATTGAACATTAATCACTGATACGGAATAAGGTGGTGCTGTGTCAGTGAAAAATTCATCACGGAAGCCACTGACACGAAAATCATTGGCGCAAACCGTTACGGATATGTATGGATCTACATTAATCCGTATCCGACGTACTTTTCTAAGCGATTTAGTAGGCGATTAGCGATTTTGGTCGCCTGCATGCTGCGTTGGAAGGCACTGCTTTGGCGATGGGCCACAGCCCAAAATATAGCGCAGTTGTTTTGAGAGATTTGACGAGGAGTTAGGTTGATAATAATAATTATTTTGTGTTCAGACTTCGAAGGTGCCAATTAGTTCTTCTGCTTGCTTTACTATACTACACACATGCGATAACTAGTACGAACCTTTCGAGTGTATGAAAGGTTTAAAAGCAGTACCATAAGCTTACAAGCGGTGTACCATGTTAAAAAATGTAAAAATAATATCATAACACTCAAAAAAATTATAACGACTTTTCGCTTGTACCGAAAGTGATAGGCCCTCCCCCGCTCCGCCCTCGCACATCTTCTTCATGTACGCCTTCAGCCCTTATAAAATATTTTCTTAGTATAAAATTACATTGAAATTGAGGAATCCGCGTAATAATAAACTTTTATGCCGGCCCGTAAAATTCCTGACCAAAATAAATACACTCGGAGGCTTGTAAGTAGGCATTAACCTTTCCCTATCGTTGACCTTTTCCGCGATGATTGCTCGATGGTTGAATGATTTTTTATGTTTAGTAAAATCGAATGGCATTGAATCAAAATTTTTATATCCCAATAAAATTCATAAAGGAAAAGACATTTCCTTTCAGAGTTATCATCACCCTGGCCGAGAAAAAAAATGTATTATTATTATGACATTCCTTGTGGCTATTGTCCTGAATTGTATTCACGGCAGATAATTTTAAAATTGGCCATATTTTTGCGTTATTTTTTTTGTTTGTTCGGTGGTTGTAGCACACACATATCGAAGGTGTCTCGATCTTCTTGTGCAACATCCTTGAAGGTGTATAGACAGACAGATGCGCACGGCTGTAGCAAGGATTATGTTTTTTTGATCTTCGCTAGAATTATGCTAACACGAAAAATTTCCAACATAATTTCAGAACCCTTCTTGAATATTTAAGACCTGCATCCGAGGGCGCCCTTCACCTGTGCAACTGTTTCCTTATATAGTATAGGTGTGCATCCGCCCCCTACTTGGAATGCGAAATCACGAGTGGCGCTTAACATTCTGCCTCAAGTGTTGCTGCTTTGCTCTCTTAATTTGCAGCGACGTCAATTGAATTTTTTTTACAGGATTATGTAAAATTCTTGGCGACGTGCACCAAGGATCCTTGAGGATGATAAATTCCGAGTCACGGCGACGTTCCGTTTCCTGGTGGATACTTGGGGGGGGGGGGGGCGTGCATAGACAGTCAGCTTCCTGGCTGTGTTGTTTTCTTCCTACACCCAATATCGATTCGCTTTGAATGCGTTTCCTGGTAATGAATTATTTTAAGGATATGCAGGAATTCAGGAAGCTGGAATGAAATATTCCCGAATTATACAGCAGAAATATGAGAGAGAAGAGAGGAAATTCGATAGGAATTACTAACATTTTTTTCTAGTCAACAAAATTTCAAATACTTCATTAGCATTTGTGTTAGTAGTTAATTTATAGCTTGGAAAAATCGTCTTCCTCCAATATTTGAAGAAAATTTCATTTTCTATGGAAACACCATTTCACCAAAACATCATTTTTTAGAGATTCAAATTTTATTTTGGAAATACTCCAACAGAATCCTTAGCAGTCAAGTAAATATGCATGGTTCAATAAGTTAGAAGTCCTCCTTGAAGCTGGATTAGAACGTTTGACTTGGAAACATATCAAAAAGCATCTTAAACAAAAAAGTTAAGGATATTTATGGATATAGCTCTTCACCAAGACAATAATAAAGGGATCGATCCAATATAAATATTTGTGGGTTGCTACTTTTAAATCAGCCGGCTTAATTCCATTTATTAAATAAAATACCTACATATAGGCGCTACTGAGCAAGGATATCCCCTGATGGAGCCACACACTACCAAATAGATATGTGCTAATAGAAGGCCGCTAAATTTTAGGCTTGATTTTAGTACGAATAGATGCGGAAAGGGAACCGCAGCTAGCATGCACGACCAGTTTCTAAGGGTCTTTTTCTAAACTCAAATTTAAAACGAAAAAAAAAAAAATTTTTTCGGAGGATAAAGCATCCTTCGCTTCTTAAAACAGATAGCCACAAGGCATGCACTCTCCCGCCACAGGCATGCACGAAATCGCCTGTATGAAAAATGGGCAATCATTGTGGTGACCATAAAGGGTGCCAATAGCATACTCAGTAGAACAGTTCTCGGTCAATTGGATAGGTCAAGCAGCATTGGACGTAGTTAGTGCTTAGCTGGGGGACTGCTTGGTAAAACGACACTTGCATTTGGAATAATCTATGCCGATGCGGGACTATGGACGATACGACTGTAATATGATCAGACTTTACCTTTAAAACTTTTTTAAGCTATACGAGAATTGGGTATCTGCAATTACTGTTTAGTTTTCAAATTGGGTCAGTCGTCTCAGGTGTATCATGGAATTTAGCGTAGAATATCTTGCTCTTAGACGAGGAGGAGAAGAATACATAGGAGAGTGGTTTCATCTCATGTGGACTCTTCGGAAAGTTAAACTAAATTCAATGAATAATTAAGAATGATCCAATGCGTGATTTACAAAAAAAACAGTCGAGAAGTTGATCCACACGAGGCTGTACGTATGTAGTGGGAGGATGAAATACATTTGGGCATATAAACAACCCAACATCAAAGCTATCTTTACATTTATTACTTTGTTATTACGTATAAAAAAAATTCTAACATCGCACAAATTTCTGTTGAATTCTTATAAAATTACACATTTAAAAAATTTAATTTAAAAAAATAAATAGTTTACAAAAACTTAAAAATACGATTTTATTTTAAAATGAAACAAAAAGTAAAAAATAATTTTGAATTTAAATTTTCTATTGCTTCAGCCACTTACTTCAATGTAAAAAAGCGTGGAGTGCTCTTTACCTATAATTTTATTTTATTAATACTGGAACTTTTCGTGGAACCCACGAATTTTTCACATTTAAGTAAGTGGCTGCAGCAATAAAAACTTTATATCCAAAAATTTTTTTTTTAATTTTTGGTTCATTTTAAAATAAAAGCGTATTTTTTTAATTTTTTTAAACTATTTATTTTTATTTTCTACTTTTTAGTCTGTTACATGTCTTCCGCCATTTTGTGGTGGCGGCCATATTAGATTTAAAATTACGTCACCATCACGAAAATCGGCCGCCATCTTGAAAACGCCTTACTGATTTTTTTACAAAATGGTCAGAATGCATTTAGTACTTATACATGATGAGTTAAACTCAGGTTGAACTCGAGTCCGAACTGCATGTAGACGGGAGTCGAAATGAGTTAGGGTCGACTGAGCTCGACTCAGCTCTGCGACCTGGGTTGAGTTGAAATTATGCATACAGACATAAGCTTAGTTCAAAAAACAACAATAACATAATACTCCTAATCATTCATACGCTTGCGTTTAGCGGTTCCAACGACACTCCAACTCAGCAAGATCATGTACTATGAAAGGAGGATCTTCTTCCCTATAAGCGACCCGCACAAGGCCATCAGTGATGATGACATTATTCAAAAGTCCCACTTTACGCATCCTCAGTACAGCGCTCAGCAATTTGTTGTTGAGCGGTGAGATACACCAGGGAATCAGCTGTACAGCCCTCAAGGTTGCTCAGAGCAAACTTTAGTTTGTTACTACTTCGCACAGCAGTCATGTAGGCCTTAGCTTCACGGAGACCTGGAAATTTGGACGACAATTCGGTTATCGCCGGTCTTTTAACCACGTTGAAGTGAAACGTATCAACATATGGTGAGAGTTGGTGGTTGACATCAGCTGATATGCATTTAACAATGCTGCCTTCCTTGGGATCTCTCTGATGAGGATGTCATTCAGCCCCTAAAATCACCATCACTTTTTAAATTGTTTTATCAGGTCGTATAGTTTTGTGGTGAACCTTCAAGCGCTGATAAAAGTTCTTCGAAAGAATTAGTTGCGCAGGCGCTTTCTGAAGTTGCTCTAGCAGTGCTTCTGGTGGTGACCGGTGATGGATTTTGCAGATTGTTTTATTTTTGATGGCGATTTGGCGGGAGCTTTAGTTTTCTTTATTGTTTATAAACTGCCAATATAAAGATGCAAACTCGCCACAGCACCAAACGCGAAAAAGGGGGTTGATAAGAAACACGGTGTGAACAAAGGTAATAAATTTAGTTACTTTTATAGTCAACGGGCAGTTAAACATCGCGGAGCACGAACGGCAGATTTACTCACTCACGAACATGAACTTCTCGTATGTTCTCATGATCAAAAAGACTATTGTGGAATTGAGGGAGAGGGATGGAATTCCGGCAATCCAAGCAATTCCACAGTCAACTGTTTCTCTAACGCTTTACCACAGTCAACTATTTCTCTAATGGTTTTTGTTATTATCAACAATGTTGGATATCTCCAGAAACTTGGAAGTGTTAAAAAAAATCCTCGCCTTAGTTTTGCCTTTTTGAATTAAAACTTCTTTAGGGACGTTTGCTTAAAAAAATTTACTTGAGAGTGAATCAATTTCATTCGCGTAACGCTCTCACACATGAAAAATCGTCAGAACTTTCGTATAACGATGGGGAATGGGGCGGACGGGGTACAAGAGACGAAGAAAATCGAGGCTGTGTGTGCAACAGTTAAAATACACTCTGCCTTACTGCATAAATTTTCTGGCATGTTAGCTACTTTGTCGCCCAGACTTTGCTTTATCTCATTATAGGAATACAAATTCACCATTATTTAGAGGTGAATTATTTGAGATTTTTCTTGTGTTTGGTCACTGGCCGGGCTTATGCCGCGGACACTTTGGAGTTGACTGACATGTTGGAAGCGGCATATACGAGAAGAATTTTCGGCGCAGCCTGAGCAAGTGGATCTGCTTTTTGGCGTGGCCAAACATGTAGCACTGCCGGGAAGTTACGGTATAAACACTTGAGACCTTCTTAAAATGCCAAACGATGTAAACAAATATGAAAAAATGAAAGAAGAAATGAACAATACATCTTTCTTACGTTTATTTTGTTATTGTCTCCAATATAAAATACTTTTTGCACGCTTCAATTGATAAAACCGAAGCTGTTAAAACCGTATGTCCAGTGGTTTGGGTGCTTAGAATACCAAAAGGGAGTGGTGAATTAAATGTGTGAGGTGCTCTTGTTTTAAATTGGCACCCACTTTCCCTTTGGTGAGATGTGCTGGACCTTTCCCCTTTTTAAATTACAGTTTTTTTTAACTTGCACAAATCGACGAATCGTTTAATGTCAAAACATTAAACTGTTGCGAAAATCGTTCCTGATATGTTTTTTGGGTCGCTGATTACGAAAATCGGGGTCCCACAGTCTTAAAATATGCATGTCACCTTTAAATATGCTTAAAAACTCCCTTTTTTAAGGATTTTCGCGATAATTGTAATTATAATCAAAAACAATCCAATAAAATACATTTTTTGCAATATTTATATTCAAAAGTGGTTGATTTATAACAAAGCAAATTTTATGATAAATGATAAAATAGTAAAGGACTGAAACTATCCCTACATCGTCTGAAAATATAAAGGTTTGAAAAAAATGTTTTTTCAACTTTATGCTTCAAATTCGGTTTAATCAGCTAAAATAAATTATTTTCAACTACGCCTAGAAAGAAGAATTTGAAAAAAGGTTGATTGTTTTTTGCATTTCTTTTTGCTCCCTTTAAAATTAATTGACTCCCTAAAAGATTGTATGGGACGAAGAAATCAGGTAATTGGCTAGGTGGTCATAAAGGGTGCCAATACCATACTCAAGTAGACTGGCTCTCGTTCGCGTAGGTAAAGCGGCTCGCGTAGGTAAAGCTTCATTGAATGGGGTTGGCGGATTGCTTGGTAAAACAATACTTGGGTTTGGAATAGTCTATGCCGATGCGGATGCAATTATTAATGATCATGAATGTAGCGGGAGCGGAGCATGCATACAGCTGGTGACATATCCAAGCGTACATGCGTTCAATTCGTTGATAAATACAATTCGTTGATAAGTAATATATAGTGTGTGTGTGTATTCAAATGCGACCTGACGGAATGTTCCATGAATGGAATGCATGCCACGCAAAGGTCGGACTAGTTTCAACTTTTTCTGTAATGCCGCATTCGAAATAGCACACACAAGTATGCACAACAAACACATGCACCTTGCATGCACTCATTACTTAAGGCCCCCATACACGGTCAAATTGGTTAGATTTTCGGGCTATGTGTGAAAGCCGGGACGGAAAAAAACCATGCAATTTTATGAACCTCTGAATGCAATGCATGTACGCTTGCATATGTCACCAGCTTACTTAAATGAGGCGAATGTTTAGATTTTCGTGCCTGTGGCGGTAGTATCCATGCCTGTGGTGGAAGCGTGCATACCCGTGTATGCTTTTAAGAAAATTAGCCAATAAAAATTATTTTTACTCGGTTACTTTTAGGTTTTAATGTAAATAGGAATTCATAAATATTGATATTTTCAAATAGTATTTGTATCAAGTCCGTCAATAGATTCGTCACTATTCTTCCTGCATCTGTCGTTGGCCTGAATTTTCTCAAGCGTACTATAGATCCGACAGACTTTCCACTATATCTATTGCATATTACTAGCCGTTGGGCACAAAAGTTTTACTTCTAAAGTGTGGTCTTAAGCACACTCATTTTTTTTTTTGTTTATGTCGAGGTCAGAAGATTTAGTTATTAAAACTAAAAATCCAAAGAACATTATATTTCAGAGTATGTTTCCTGCTTGAACAATCTTGAACAAATCTCATTTACTACACCAACAAAAAAATTTCATAATCCTTCCTCAACTATTCCAATTCTGAATTTCACAGGATCAGGAGTTCCTCTAAAAGAAAAAATTACGTTCAACTATTTAAATTTCAAATACCCAAAAAGCTTCTATCAAAGCAGATGCATTAAAAAATTAAGGCGATTACTAACGACTTAAAAAGGCCACACTTTAAATTTTCCCAAAAAAAAAAAACCCTCAAAGGACAAACTTCTATAATAACAAATTTTTTTTATCCAATTTGCAAGAAAGTTTCCAGCAACAAGAACCGGAAGAATCCTTTGAACGATCCCGAAATCATTCCGCGAACTTTTCGGCCATATGGGGGGGGGCGATGGCACAAACAGTTTCCGAAGCAATTTACCTGCATCTTTAAATCATAACCAACTTTGGGGGTAGTTTCCCTGGAACTTGTTTAACTGCAATCAAGACTGATCAGACAATGTCGATTAAACGTAATTTCCACAGGAAAACTTTCTCCCTGGCCAGCAGCAGCAACAAAAACAAAGCGAAACACCATCAAAACATTTTGAAGTCTGGGCGGCAGCCGAATCCACAGAAAAAGGATTCCCGGCAAAGTCCGGAGAAGTTCACCCACGAATATCCTGAACGGAATGGACGTGCAAGAATTCCCCTTATTAATGGGAATTTGGCTTCTGACACTTCATAATTAAAAGTTTTTCGGGCATTCAGGATCACAGGATTCTCGCACAGTCACCGAACGCTTGGCCAGAAAGGAAAAAAGGAGTCGAAGAATAACAAGCGGAGGAAGAAGAAGAAGAAAAAGGACCCAAAGGAAGGCTTGCGAGAAAGTTTCGCCGAAAGAATTTTTATCGGGGATATGGATTGGTCCATGATTAATGGGGTGAAGGCTCGGTTTAAAGCGGAATTTTTGAAAAGGCCCAGGACGAAATTGTGTAAGGATGGAAGGACCTATGGTTAATAAATCCTGATTTGCTGACCAGCCTTAACGGGTGAAATTAATTACTGTAGTCAGACACCCAATCGATACACACGCCCGCCCCGCTAGTTACTGGCTATCTACAACGTTAAAGGACCATTAATCCGAAAATAATACAGAGTGTAGACAGGATAGTATCAGCTGGAGGATGTACACATATACACATATAAATATAACTACATACTTATATATGTACATTTCTATATAAATTTTTTTTTTTGCACGGATGCAGTAAAATAAATCTGGGAGTAATTAAAGAGGCCATTTTATGGGTCGGCCATGTTTAATTGCACACCAGACACTCTAATGGCCAATTGTTAGCCAAAACCAGCCTAAAGATAAATGTTGTATCATTTTTATGGGAAAATGGTAATAAAACCAGGACAGAAACTGGGAACCTAATGGAAATGATAAGAGCATTTCCTAACTAAACTTTTGTTTTTTTTCCGCCTGTGCTTCTCATCCCATTCTCCTTCATTATATTTTTTTTGTCTTCTAAGGGATGCTTTCTTGGGTGATCAGGAACATTCATCCCTTCGTGTAGTGTACTGTAATTGATGAGTTCAATTTCTGGCACTGGACAGCTATTAACTGGGTTAAAGGTGATATTGTTATTTGCACGTGAGAACTATTAAGGTTGGTTATGACAACTGAGACGAAATTTTGGGAGATTATTATTAGAATTGTTTCCGGTTAAGGATACGCAAAAATGTTTAAAAGTTATAGTTTATGAATTTAATATGCTTTGAGAAATTAAACCGAAACAAAATCATGGACTATTTAAAAATTTCACAAGATATATGTATGGTGCGCCATCTAGACCTTCGATATTTCAACATTGAGTAGCTCTGACATTTTTTATCCCATTTTGACAAATAAGTAAGATTTATTTAGGATATTCTCTATCATTTATATCAAACCAGTTGGTTAAATGGCCACCTCTATTCGATATGTAAACATCAGCTATTTGTCGGGCATCCTCATGGCCAGCATTTCGAGTGTTATGGTAGTTATTTTGGCTGTATGTTAGTTTTGAGTTCGTCAATGGTCTTTGTCTTGCTGGCATGAACTTTACTTTCTAAATAACCCGACAGAAACTACCAAACTGCCAAACTACGAATTGTCTGAAGATGCTAAGCGATAAGCACGCACAGTTTTCACAATTGAGCGATCGTTTTCAATGTAAAGGGCTGCAATTTCAGCGCGTTATTTCGATGTTTAGTAAATCATTGAATCATAACAAAAATGGTATACTGAATGACGTTTCAGAATCGTGTAAATATCGTCTCACTTGAATGGTTCTTCGTCTTTCTACTTATCTCACCCAGATATGCCTTCGAAAATATAAGACAAGCATGTTACAGAACTTGCCTGTTTGATCATGAACCCCTGTCCAATACTGACAGCCTGTTAAGGGCGGCGACGAAACGATTTCCGTCGGCCGTTCGGCAAGCATGTCCAAACCACCGTATTCGACGTTTTTGCATTTCTTCTTCGATCACTGTCAGTGATCGCATCTTTGTATAACTGTCTCTTTTCGAAGGCAATCGTATAGTGAGACACCGAGAATCTGCCTCAAGCAGTGCATTTGAAAGACCTCGACCTTCTTGACGTCCGGCAGTGTCCACGTTTCCGATCCATAAAGAAGAATCGGAAGGATCAACGTTCGGTAAAAGCTTACTTTCGTCTTTATGGTAACATTTCTTCGTTTCCGAATGCACCATTTGAGCGAGGAGAATATTGCTGGTGTCTGGCCGATGCGGCTGTGAACGTCGGCCGTCGATGCTACTTTCGTTTGCTCAACCAATGATTCCAAATATTTAAACATCGTAACCGGTTTGATTTGGTTTCTACCGAGGTGAACTTGATCCGTCCGTTTTGAGCACTTTGGTCTTTTGCGCATTGATTTTTAGCTAGAATGACCGGGCGATGCGGGTAATGTTGTATAAGATGTCCGTTGCTTCAGCATGTGTGTCGGCGATATCGCCGGCGAACATCAAGTCGGTTACGCAGTTGTTGTCGTCGTATCGAACTCCACGTCGTCCATAGAATGCTTCACGCATAACCGCGTCGATCGCAACGTTGAAGAGAAGTGGCGAAACGACGTCTCCTTGTTGGACACCTGTTTGAATAGGGTTGAATCAGGTTGAATCGGATGCTACTTGAGCCATCGTACGACATTTTGAGAAGATGGATGATTTTCAATGGCACGTGTTTTCCAAGGCTCTCCACAAGCTGTTCCAATCGATGTAATCGAAAGCGGATTTGAAGTCGATGAAAACGAAGACAGCTCGTTTGCCGCAACGAATTCTTTCTTCCATTAGCTGATGGAGTGCGAATATTTGATGAATGCATCCTCGATGTGGTCTAAATCCAGCTTGTTCCTTCCGGCTGGTTTGCTCCCCATGTTTCTGTAGCCCCGATTGTATGATTTTCGTAAATACTTTGCCGACCATCGAAAGGAGCCTAATACCGCTATAATTTTTGGATCCCCGACTGTCTCCTTTCTTCAAAATTGCACAACGATCGCTCTCCTCCACGCCGACGGAACACGATCCGAATGCCATATGTGTTTGAGGTATTGCATTCAGAATTTGTTGAAGGTGATTGTAAAATTCGTTCTTGTTCGCGTCCGGGATGGTCTCGGTTGACGCATAAACGGATGGGTCTAAATCGTTCCACCGATTATAACCGCCAAACGCTGAGATATCGGTTGGAATGCGATAACGATGCTGGCAGCTCGTCGATCAACCGTAAACCCGACGCCGGCCTCTCGTTTCTCACCACCGGAATAGTAAAGCGTCATCGTTTCTTCAATTGTTGGCGGGACCATCGTCAATGTCCCCGACCCGGTAACTCGTTATTCCGATAGCGCAGCAACTGATAATTTGCATTTTAATAATTCCATTGCGATGATTTCCTTTTGACCGACGTGGTGTCCTGTTGGTACATTCCACGCAGCGAATTGAGTTTCCATTTTCGGTGTGAGAAATTTGAGTCTTCCGCCAGTAACTCACTTCTCACGGCGGAGTTCAGATCTTAGCTCACAAGGGAAAAAGTTTTCCTGTGACGTCACTCAGATCTTTTCTCAAGTAAAAAGCGTAAAAGCTTTTCAAGATGGAAAAAGAGCTTTTCCATGTGAGCTTACCTTGTACTATAGAACCTGGGGGAACTGACGTCTGTTTTATCCTCAGTTGAATATGTGGAAATTGTATGAGAATTGACAACACAACACCAATTTTTTCGAACTTGCACAGTTGGGCCGGGGTAGCCGGGAGGGAACTTTGACAAAATTCTGGCTATTTCACTGAAGTGATATTCAAAATTTTCTCCAAACACAACACTAGGCCACTGAGCTCACTGTTACATCCTGTACTCCCCCCCCCCTTTCCAACACAGTATGGTCTAGAAGTGGCAGTCAGTGTTTCCGAACTTTTGCCACTTCCTAGAGCTCAAATATGGTGAAGTTTGTTGCCATATGATTTAAGACCCCTCCATAACCTATCCTATATCTTCTCTACTTCAAGCTGTTACTACCAGACTAATTTTTAGTACTTCGTAATATTATTTCCTGATAACTGGATTTACTATTTGCCAACAGGTAAACAGGAAGCAAACAATGTCCTAGCTTCCTGCCGCCTCGCAAAAAGCCTAATCTGGGTTGCTTACTCTGAATACAAAAAAAAAAAAAAAAAAAAAATCCCCAATAAAATTTCAGGAATACGATTTAAATCACATCCTGTCTACACATAACCCCATTTTTCCATTAATATAATAAAGTTAAGTCGCGCCAATCTCACATCCCCCCATAACATCATCCAAAATCGCAAACCCCCAAGGGATTTACTTCTCTCCGCCCTATTTAACTTCATATTTCCTGTGCCGGGCTGGTTAAAGCTAAAACCGAAAATCTTTATCCAAAAAGGTGATTTCTCCACACACACATATGCACCTAAACATACACAGGAAAAAAAGTACACACCTTCCCCAAAATGCAAATTCCGAACTCAAATAAAAAGACTTTGAATTCACCTCAAAAGTGGTTCATCTTCGTGAAATTCATGTAAAGGATTTCAGTGAAAAAAGCCAAAAAAATTTTTTTTTACATGCGGAAACCATTTTGCAATGTTTGTCATAACAGGCTGCATTATAATTCCATATAGCGGTGCACGTGACGGGAAACCAAATCAAGGTACTTACCTGGAATATAAAATGCGATGAGGAAAGTAGCTACTTTGCGAAAAGTGTCTTACCGCCACTCATCCACCGGAACATTCTGTTAGGTTATTTAAAATCGTTTACGATGCGTGGAAAGGCACGTCCTCAAAGGGCCTGTTTTTTTTTTAACTGGAGGACGAAAACACCTAAAGATGCCAGTTAAGGCTAAGTTCTTGACTAATTAGCGACGCAAGGATGTGCTTTAAGGTAGGTCCTTTAAATTAATAGAACATAGACCCGGAATTATCGGTGCCGTCATCAGGAAGCTGGTGGAGCCTTTAACAGCCCCCATTGGACCCTACACTATTGGCCCTCTGTCGTTTATTTCGCGCTCAAAAGGGCACTCTTCACAAGCTGCCTAGTCCATGCTTGATCCTTTTTATTATTACATTTTTTTTATCAATTTTTCTCTCATAAGTTGAGCGAAACTCCGGAGCTGTGTGATAACGAATTTTCTTGGCAGCAATCACTTGAGCAGGGAACATCTTTCAAAAGTCCCCCTGCCCACCGCCCGGGCGCCACATCCCGTGCCCCGTTTTTGGCTTGTGTTCCTCGTCCCTTTGAACTACATAGCTAATCCCTCATTAATCTGGATTCCTAGCAAAATGGATAGCAAGGATACTGGGGCTAGAGCTGACGCAAAGAACAGGATTAGAAAAGCTTGCTCGAATGTTTTCCCTGGAAGACCCCGAATATTTTGTACCTTTTTGATCCTGATTTGGACCAGTCCGTATGTCGGTTGTCAGTTGTTTCAAATTACACAGTTTAAGGGGTTAATGTTAAAAAGGAAATGGGTCAGGTTGCTTAAGGGCGTATCTTAAATCTTAAGAAAATATCTGCGGGATGAAAGTGATGTTACTCGTGCGCTCGGGCAAGAGGCGCAAGACATTGAGTTTGATGGATGGATTAAGAAATGCCTTAAGGCGTTACCTTTATCAGAAATGCTCAAATTTTTCCTTCTATCGTCCTTTATTTATTTTCAGTTATTTTTTGTTGTTGTTGTTTTTGTTGAATAATTCTCGTAATTGATGTTTGCAAATGGTTGAAGGAATTAAGATGGTCGATGCTGTGAGGTGAATTTACTTTCTAAGACATCGCTGCAAGCTGAAGGATAATTTTTGATCAGGTTAAAATTATTTTTCAATCTGGGATTTTCTTTTTTACTTTTGGATTTGTTGTCATGTCCACGTGGAAAGGGAAACTCCATTTTTAATTATAATTGTTCTGGAATTAACTGCGACCCTTAAAAATAAAATGAAGAATGTTGTCAGGTCTTTGGTTCTTGGAACATGGATTTAGATAGAACTCTAAAATTATTCATTACTCAATTTAATGGTTGATTAGAAAATGAATATAAACAGAAAACTATAATACGTAAGCAGGATTTTAGCTATTTCTTTCCACTCCATCCACTTTCCAGCGTACACCAATCTATTGCCTTTCCCATTCGAGGCGTCGATATAATCCTTCAAAAGCCATTCGACATCGTCGTCTCTGTCTTAAGCTTGTAAAATAAGAAACAATTCGGTAGCATGACGATCAGCCACTCTAACATTTCTATCTATTGTTTAGGTCTCTATGGATATCCTTGCTGTGGCGATCTAATGTCACGAAAGACTACACCTTTTTATGTAAGTAGTAAGGCTATGAGCTTCCGGCAACCCCTTGCCCGCTTCACCCCATTTGCCAACAAACTGTGGGCTTTATGTCTGTGGTATGAGGTTTGTGTCCATGGTGTGGTGGGAGCTTTTTGTTCCTAGAAGTATGAAATTGGAGTTTTGGTCCCTGGAGGTATGCGCTTTGGGATGTGCAATTGTGGGTATGCAATGGGGTTAAAGTGCTGCTTACACGGGGATACTCGGCGGCTGTGGTATAGAGGCTTGGAGACTCGAGACTGTAGCTACGTGTCGTCTTCTCACGGCTGCGACTGAAATTGTCGAACCCAATCCACGCGTAATCTCGGCGGGTACTCCCAAAGAGTTAATTCAACCAGATTTTATCCAGTGCATTTTGAAAAATGTTTAGTGACAATAGTAGTAGTGAGAATTTCGTTACCCAGTATTAAGAGAAAGAGAACAGTTAGAAAATTACTTTCACCATATGGACCTAGAGTAGAAATGCAAAGTTGAGTTTAGGCCCCTGTGTTGAAAGTCGTGATTCGACTGAAATATCACTTTTTTCAACTCAAACGACTTGCCGCGTCATGACGACTCGACTTTCAGCGCAGGGGCCCTGGTGGTGGTCTAAAAATCAACAAACATCTTACCTTCACCTGCTGATGCTTTCCATGGTTTGTACTGCAGCTGCTTCTCCTCGTTTCAGATCCTTTCATCCATAATCGGCTGTGGATGAATCTCATTATTTCTTCCGTCTAATTCTATATCTCCTCTGACATCAGAATTCGCTCCAGTACGATCCTGAGCTGAGCTGAGCTTTGTTTACGGGCTCTAGACGGCCTAGTTTCGGCCTTACATGTAACAGAAAAAGAAATGGTAATCATGAGAAAATCTGTAGTTGTTCGCTCCGTAGCCAACATATGGCCTCTAAAACTAGATAAGATCACAGCTTACCTTAGCATGATCTCTACTATTCTACCTTGCTGCAGTTAAGATGAATCTAAATATCCAAGGACTCTTCTGCGATTCATCCCAGGTCTTCTGCAACTCTTCCACAGACCGGAATTACACTCCCGGATGTTGGACGCCTTTATTTCCGGCAAACTTCCTACTCTACTATATGTAGATTATTTCCCCGAATAAGTGGCCAATAGAATTATGTCCTAGCAGATATCAATTGAGTAGTACACCATAGTCGCCCGTCGTATCTACTTCACTCTTTAGGACATGCACCGTTAATCAACGACACTATTGTTCCTATCTCTTGCAGGACAGTGCGACTGGTGATGAGTAGTAAGGCTATGGGGTTCTTGCACCTCCTTTCGTTTTTTTCAAGCGGTCTCCCAACTAAGCAGTTATCGCCTCCAATGCTGCTTGACTTTCGCAATCGAGCGAGAACCAGCTTTCTGAGTATGTTAAATTACAACTTTCATTGTCACCAACAAATTTCCTAAAATGTGAAACAAGGAAACAGCAACAACTAAAGCTTTGTGCGTGTAAAACTAAAGCTTAACCAGATTTTCGGCTTGGCCCATTTGATTTGTAATGAGGTTTGCTTCGTAAGGCCCGTATGAGAAATTAATAGAGCAAACCTCATTTAAATTTATTTTAGTAACCCAACCCTAAACCTGGAAATCATATTGTTTCGTTATGATAACTTTTCCAAAGCTTTTAGAGAACACACTACCATAAGGCTTACCTGTGGGGATCAGATTAGGTTCAGACTTGAGATTTACTTAGAAGGCTTTTCTACACAGTTTAGGTATGGTACGTAAAATACTGTTTCAGAAGTAAGTCATTGTAGCTCTTTAGTACTAATTAGCCGCCATAGTTACGATCACTTGTTTACGCCTAGCTAAACGATTTTATAATATTTCCATGCCATCAAAATGCACCAATCAATCATCAATCACTTAAAAAGCATTTATTCAAATTGATTCTGTCCTTTTGCAACATTTCATTCGGCTCATCACCGTAATCAATGCAAATGAAATAAACGGAATGGCCGGCATAGCCCGGATAACTTAGTCATCCATTCCACTTATCATGGTAATACCTAAAATTGGAACTTACATCCGGTCCAAAGCCGCAAATTCGTAATGGGGGTAGCGCTGCAACGACAGGTACGAATGTGTACCAAAAACTTTGCAAATTGGATTCAACTCTTTCACAATTGAGTGAGCCAGAAAATTGCTACGTGCAAAAGTGCCCAAACGAGTATCCACGCCCGCAGCAGCATACATGCATTCCTGGGCCTCGCCAGCACAGTCCACTAAACTACTAGACTCACTGTAATTTTGTTGGTTTAATTAGTAATAATTACGCATTAGGGGTAAGTGGGTGATATCGTTGAATAAGCAATTAACAATTATAATTGAAATCGATTTCCCTTATTCGTTTTCCTGCGGGTGAAATTAGAAACCCATATAACATATACATCCTGTGTACAGGTGTATATCGCAAAAAAATTGAAAATACTACCTCCATTGGAAAACCGGCATAGATTTTACTACTTCCAGTAACACCCTAGCGAAATTTATTCAAATAATTCAAATTCTATTAGTAAACATGCGTTTGTACCAGGGTACACCGGTCCGTGGCTCCTTTAGGGCACTTCAGCTTTGTTATTGGCCTTCAATGGAGGAGCTTGCCCCTACTCTAGAGAGATTCTAGGCAACGGCTGCTACAAATCAAAATTCTGAATTTATGTGCATGCATTGTGCCACACGGCATACCCTCGAGCTCATTATTAATTTCCATTATAGTCAAAATTGGACAAATTTACTCTGCGGTTTATCATGAATAATTCATTTCAGATGCAAACATCGTCCGTACAGCGTACAATCCCACCCGAATGCGGTATCGTCCCAGCGGCACAAATGTTAGCCATCTTGCTGCCGGTCAAAGATATTTGTAATAATTTTGTCAAAATTAAGCTGGCGCAAGTGCATGAATTTGACATTTTAAATGGGACGCAATCAAATTGAATACAACCAGTTTATGCGATATAGTATAGAAAAGGCAATCCTAAATATTAATGTGATAAGAGGTGATTAGGGCCACAGAACATTATACTCGACTACTGACTTGAGGCGATTTTGGTTGGAAATGTGGATCAATGAGAATGGATGGAAGCATATGTTAGAAAACATCAGTTCATCCTGTGTAAATTCATATTCTAGAAAGAAACGATACGCATTGCAGTCGAGAGACGTACCTTGGCTTGATTTGAGTTAACCTAAAAACGAACCATGATGAAACTGTACTACATGATACCACGACCAAATTTTGACATGTAATGTGAGATTTTTCAAGAAGTTTTCACTCATACTTCTTAATATTTAAGGATCAACCAACTTGATTTCCTAATAGTCGAAAACTCACTAGCAAATACGTATTCCGAAGCAGTGTGACGGTCCCTCCGAAAGACTTGGTCGCAGGAATCAAAAAGCTAGCATTGAGAATACTTTCTTGGAGTCAGGGTTTAGTGCATGCTATGACGTCGAACCGACTACCCGCCGTTGCCTGAAGGATGTCTTTAGTTTTCGACCTTATCCCCCTTACGTTCAGGTAGTAGAGGCAAAGCGTCTCGAGTTTTTGACATCTGTGGAACGCTCGGAGTTGAAGCGTTTGCGTGATGATGAGCTTGGTAAGGGCACCAGCGGTCCAGAAACTAGGATCCAAAAGTATCCTGGCAGTAACAGACAGTGCAGAAAAAACGAAAGAAGCAACAGGCTTGGAAGCTTTGGTGACTCTTCTGCAAAATGCAGTAACAGGGTTTGTCTGGCAATATGGCAAAACTAATAAATAGACTATGATAATAATAATAATAATTTATTTTTGGACAGTACACAAGATTCACATCTTTTAGAGTACATACAAGAATTACAACAACAGAAGGGTTTACAAAGGAAAAAACTTAAAATTAGATTTAAAAATTACAATTAAATTAAATTACAATTACATTAAGACTAAAATTAAAATAAAATTAAAGCAAAAATAAAAGAAGAAGAAAATTAAGAATGAAATATAGAATAAAGTAAAAAGAATGAAGTAGGAAAGTGAAGAAAGGGAGATAAAGAAAGCTAGTGAGACGAAGAAGATAGAAAAATAGATGCATGTTTTTTGAATACTGTGGCCGTACTCATCCTCTGAATGTGACTAGGAAGATTATTCCAGATTCTAAGAGTATATACAAAGAAGGAACGACTACCAATTAGGGAAGTGTGGGCAGGAATTAGGTATTTGATGGATCTCAAGGATTGCAGAGGAACAAGGAAGTCAGCAAGTTAGCAGGGACTTTTGGAATAAAAGACCTTATGCAAGAGAAGTAGAGCCATGAGATCAAGGAATTTAAAGAGGTCACAACCCAGTAGGGAATTTTGGACACCCGACACATGATCAGACCTTCTCATATGAAAAATGAACCTAATGCAATCATTAAATGCCACTTTAAGACGCTGACGGCAGGATGAGTCGAAGGAAATATACACCAACGAGCCATACAGAAAATGGGGAACAACAAGTGATTTGATGAGTTTAGCTCGAATAGGCGAAGATAACAGACTTCCATGTAGCCGCAATTTACGAAGGGTGCCATAGATTTTAGAGAGCATCAGCGAGACATGATTACAGCAGGAAAGTTTGGAATTGACAACAATACCCAGGTTTTTGGCCCATTCAACAATTGGTAGAGGAACATTATCAAGTAAAATAGGCGGGAAACCATCCAGGGACAGCGAGCAACGACTAAGGAAAAGGACTTGTGATTTAATTGGATTTAGTTTAAGGAAATTACTAGAACTCCACTCATTAATTTGAGATAGGGTTCCATTGAGTTTAGAGACACAGTACTCAATCTGATGAGGCGGACACGAGATATATAGCTGAAGGTCATCAGCATAGAGATGAAAAGAGCAGTGACGGATAACGGATGGAAGATCATTAATATAAAGGGAGAAAAACAAAGGACCAAGAACCGAACCCTGAGGCACACCTGCAGGTACTCTAAGGAAAGAGGATATCACATTATTGTGCCGAACACACTGAAACCTAACGTAGGGAGACAGTTGATGGTCCACTTTCGCAGCAATGTTTTTAATAAATTTGAGTGGATTATCATCATTCATCATCATTATGGGTTTATGGGTTTAATGGGGATTCCTCGAACAATCACGTCACTCAACCTCTGATGACGATGCAGGTCATCCACGCCAGACTTAGTTGAAGCGAGTAGGTTGTTTGTGAGCTTCACATCAGTCGAGAAGTCCGCTATCAGCTGTTCTGCCTTGGAGACTCGTTGCTGTAGTGATTCGACGGACTTGTTGATAACTCTCAGCTGATTTTCACAGCTGTCGGAGATCGATTTAAGGTTTTCCGTTAGGCGCTGCTCCATGGAATCCAGGCGTTCAGTCATGGCATTAAAAGAGGCCGAATAATTAATTAATTGCAATTCGGTTTTTTGCAACTGATTGCATAAATTATTAAATTTACTGGAAAATCGACACTCGAAAGCTTTGAGAAGCTCCTCAAAAGAATTATCACCATCTTGCCCGCTTTCTGACGTTACTCGAGTGGTGCTTCTGGTTAGCACAGGTGATGGCATTTGATTTGTAGTGTTTTTCTTGTGCGGCAACTTACCACCAATTTTAATTTTATCAGCCATTATAACAAATAATAAATTGTTTATTTTAAATGAGAAAAAAAGGAATGGACTGACCTAAACACACGAAAACAGTTGAAATCACGGAGCACTACACAACAGTACTACTCACGACCAGACATAAGATGCCGATCTGATGGGTAGAACGTGTATGGCGAATGCCGGAAAACAGAGCAGCGAAGAAGATATATAAGGGAATCATTATCGATGACAGGCCAGCAGGTCTTCCGAGGGAAATATGGTTAGAAGCCCTAGAAGCAGATGCTGCACACTAGTTGGGCCTACGATATTGGAGGACTCTAGCCAGTGAGCGAGAAGGGTGGAGGAGAAAACTGAAGGAGGCAAAGGCTCGATTTGGGCTGTAGTGACATTGAACTGAACTGAACTGATGTGGACGACGTTTATTTCAATAGAACAGGGTCACCTGCCACACAGCTCGTAAAATTTCGATCCCAAAAATTTTCAATAATTGGTTCGGTGCTCTATAGGTGGCCCTGACATCACATATTACGTTTAAAATTGTTGATTTTTAAATTCCCCAAAACAAAATCCCGAGTATGTAATCTTGCCAAATAAGATATCAAAAATCATACTCCACGCGCTTCATATTCCCTAAACAAATACATCATTTCCTTATAACTTATCAAATAATAACCCAAAAAAATTAACAACTTTGTTTGAACACCATTCCAATTACTCCAATTACGAAAAATCCATTCTGCTAATAATCTCAACTAGAGTGACAAAAATGATCCATTCTCTTCGCAAAATAAATGGACACAATCTTGACTTCCCGCAATCAACTCCACCAAATCGCCCCCCAAAAAGGAGCGCTCCAGCAAGCTGACAGTGCAGGGGGCGGCGGGGGAGGCTGTGCCATCATTCTATTATCGACTTAACACTATTAGTAATATCTGAAAATTAATATCGCCATCATTAAGAAAATCCATGGTCTACGGGCTTACGGAGAGCAGAGCCATCTCTGCTGTTCCCAGAAACGTTGGCCGCAAGGGACTGAGCCGCCCCCAGAAGTCCTGGTCCTTCAAATGTTACATCAGTTAAGTACAAGTGGTGGTGTGCTTAGCCCTCATTTATCATTTTATCGCCAAAGCAAAACCGAGCACTCATTAATTACATTATGGCCAAATGCCGACATTATTGGTGATTATTGAGCTTTTGCCCTTTGCTGGCAATTTCTCAACCAAAATGGGGCTGCCATATTCGATTTATAATCGCCAACTGATATTGGTGCAGATTCAAATAGGGCGGCAATTTTTTGGGGGGTGGATGAATTGCGTGCATGTATGTATGTATGTAAGTCCATTATTGTCCCGGACGACGTGTACAAGGGTCCTGTGTAGTTTTAGGAAATTGAAATTTCGTCCTAAATATAAAATCAAGGCCCAGAATCCCGTTAGGCGTTATCACGCTTCCGAGGACCCCCGATAGTGAGGGATCAGATTCAGCTCAAAATTATATCATAATAAAAGTCTTGTTCCATTCCGCACTACTTTGATGCCATACTAGCGCAAACATGATACTTTCCTAAACGATAAAATTTTATGAAACGCCCCATTCACTATGGCAGATAGCGGAGACGCAGCCATTACCAGTAAAGATTCCTCTTAAGGAGCCGAGTCCGGAGAAGTTGAAGCTGTTATGACAGTAGAAAATATCAGAACGTTTCACTTTTCAGCAATAAACCCGGGCGAAGGGAAGGTAGCACCATATGCACAGAAGCACCCAATTACGCCGTGCTTTCTGTGGCCGTTTTGCCTTTTTCATTTGGTAATTATAACTATTCCGCCGTTTTCATATCTTCGTCTACTTTACACTTAACAGCAGAAGACTCCCTTCTTGCACCAGCCGTGGTGCCGGCTACAAATAGTGATTACACCGACTGAGAACAAAAGCGACGACAATAATGCATGTGCGGTCCACGGTTTTGTAGCTTGCACAGTTTTGTTACCTTAGAAAAGTTTGCCATTCAAAGTTTCCCCCCAAGTTTTATCATTTGACGTTTGCTTGAAAAAGTTGGGGAAAACTTTTTGAAAAATTAATTACTTGGAAGGGAGATATCGGAGGAATTACAAGCCAACTGCCATGCAACTGAAGTCGTCTTGGGAGTCAGCTATAATTTCTGAGATTAAGAGTAATTGGTTACATGATATATTGCTAGTCGAAGCGACACCGAGATTTTCACTTTATCAACTCCAATTGGCGAACGGATAGTTTAAAGGCAATCCAGGCAGGATTAGTCTCGACATACAGAAGAGAAATCAATAAATTAAGGTACTCAGGCGTGACCTTTAACTGATTTCTGACTCTTATGTGACAAATAGGGTGGCGACGTCAGCGATCTATGTATATCTAATTTGGCTGACGATCGTTTCAATTCTTTATACAAATACAAAAGATGCTTAAAATCAATTATTAACAAGTGCCATAGAGTCGCCCACATCCGAATAACACTCTAAAATTAAAAACAATTCAATACCAACCAGAACCAGGGAGGTTCGTACAACGGAGTTTTGAGTGACATGGTATTGGATCATCTCGAAACTTCATTCATTGGTCTT
The DNA here is from genome assembly GCA_949987705.1 of Thereva unica. NCBI lineage: Eukaryota > Metazoa > Arthropoda > Insecta > Diptera > Therevidae > Thereva > Thereva unica. Next base: position 16,002,696 of record OX465283.1, on the reverse strand, counting down.
GGGTTGGCATTGAAGCAAAAATATTATTTATTGGGCCTCGGTAGTCTAGGGATGAAGGCGCCTGGCTACCATCCCAGGGGTCCCGGGTTCGAATCCCGTCAACACCACGGCCCTTCGCCTTTCTCCAACTACATAACTTTCCTGTTTTATCCTTCCCTCTTTTCATTCCTGTTTCCTCCTGTCAAAGCAAATGGCAAATGAGTACAATTCTGTTGGGGAACGGAGAGGGACGACTAAACACTACAAGTCACAATAAATCAGGATTTGAAAGCAAAGTAAACTTAAAGCAAAGCACATATTTTAAGCTTTGTAATGGTGTTTCGTGCGGTACAACCTCCTTTTTTAAGGGAGGGTTGCCGGGAGCTCTCGAGTGGTCCAAGGTCGTGTGAGAACAAACACCTTCTTACAAAATAACATTTCTTTATTTCTTCAAAATATTTCTTATACACTAACAATTTTGGTCTCTTAAAACTAAGTAAATACGGGATACATGTTCTTATCGTCATATTTAAGTAACTAAACACGGGTTATCTCTAGATACATGCTTCTTACTAATTTATTGCTAAGCAGCTATCTACTCATTACTCTATTCTGCATGTGCGTAAGCTAGGGTCAGTGGTATCACTGGTGCGGTCTAGCAGAACATATCTATGTGTGTGTGGGTGTTTGTTCGGTATGTGGTCGGTCTTGTATCTGGTCATACCGCGTCACTGGTATAGAAAATGCTGCCAGGAACAACTTCGGATCGTACACCACGACACTGGTCCAGGAAACACTCCTCAGGTATTCGGTCGGTATGCGGTCGGTTGGTGTTATGTTTGTGTTATGTCTGTGATCTAACCGTGCCGGATTATACACCACAACACGGCCTATTAATCGCTACTTCGGCACATTGTCGGATCGTACACTACGACAAGGCCTCGGCAACATTCCTCAGGTAATGTGTATTGTGTGTAATGTGTAACCGTGCCGGATCGTACACTCCGACACGGTAGAGGACCGGAAAAGGTGACCTCTCCGGAACGAGCCTGGTTAAAGACTTAATTTTGGCCTGGTGAAGCGGTTTATTTTATAGCTAGAAAGCTCGTTGGCGTAAGAAGCTTTGAAGCTTTGAAGTGAAGCTTTCAAAGGAGAATCACCCAGCCTGCTGGGTTAATAATTATTTTCTTAAAGCTTCGATAGGAGAGGGATTGTTAGTAATGAAACGTGGTAATTTAGTATTCGTGGACAGAATTCTTAGTAACAAAACGTGGTTCGTTACAGCTTACATTGCTGATGACTGTTTGTTCCAAATTGCTACAAATGCTGTTTGCTTTCAAATTACTTTCAGCAGCATATTGTTCCGGCTGCAAATGCTTCGGCTTTAAAATACTTTGCTGTGAAAAGCTTTCTGTTTGCTTACAGTTTTTCAAGCTTTCCTCTCCAAAACCTGTGAAATACGTTTCTTCCTTCAGCTTTTTTTTTCATGGTCCAACTTTATATAGTAAAATGGTATCTACTTTTGTTTAGAGGGGTGGAAACTTTTTTTTGTATGTGTATGTGAAGCATTCGCAGCCGAAACAGCAACAACATTTGTAAGCAACAGCATACACAGCAATATGAAACGAAAAAGCTTTTACAGCCTGCAGCAAAATGATATGATTGCTGTAAAGCTGCTGTAAACTTCTGTGGTCTACTTGGCAGCAAAAGCAAAGTCAACAGCAACAGTTATAAAATTGCTGCAGCAATTTAAACCCTGCAATAAATGCTCATAAGAAAACATTTCTAAATAATTTTAATCATCCAAAATTGTAATAAAGTACTTCTGTAATAATTTCCAGAAATTCAGTGAAAATCCTGCATTTTATAGAGTCAATGATATTCTGCAAGCTTGAGGCATTGACGCGGCACAATGCTCCCAGGTATTTGTATGCTATTCTAGCATTTTTATAAATCCTCTATGCAAATCATTAATATTGTCCTTATCCCGTGCGTAAACTGTGCAACCAATGTTAAAAATCCAACCTCACAGCAAACATCAGTGAGTATTTTTAAAATAAATAACAAAAATATTAAAAATCCACCTGCGACCTGTGTGAAACAGTAAATCTACGTAAAATACACACACAATATTTTCGCAAATATTTTACATAGAAAAAACACAAAAACAAAACAGAACCGAACGAGGATTAAAATAAATTGAGCAAAACTTTTACCATTTACCTGCCCGGCACCGTGCGGATTATCAACGTTCAAAACTAAATTAAAAAAAAAATTTTAATCTAAAAACAAGAAAATAACGAGTGAAAAAAAAAAACAATTTCGCAACCCTTCATGTTTGGTCAATTTCCGTCAGGTAAAAATGTTGTTTTAGCTGCACAAAGTACTCCATTACTGCAGCGCACAATTCCGAATAATCTGCATTTATGCTGACCGCAGCCGGCAACTGGGGTGGAAAAAATTGTTTATGTTTTTTTGTTGTGAATTAAATGCAATATATTTTTTTTTAATAAGTAAAGTTTGAATCTAAATTAAGTCTTTTATGTTGCGCACTTCTTTCCGATGCGATTCGACGGGGGCTGCAGCGATGCAATATTCATTAGTTCCAGGGGGAATTATTAATCCTTTTCAGGTGAAAAAGCTGATGGAACGAGCATTTGAATTGCTGTGAAGTACGTGCATATGTGTTTTTGTTAGACTCGGTTGGATGAAAGAAAATACTATTTTTTTTTAATTAAAGTTCGAAACGATATTACTTCTTTATGATAAACAAAATGATCACGAATGTAAGTGGAGATGAAATGTGTAAGGTATGTTGCTTTTCAGGACTTTTCCCTCGAATGCAGGTAAGAGAAAGAGTGCTTTTTACGTGTCAAGTCAAAAATCTAGACCAAGAGAGGTGGTAGGCGACGACCACCGACTATGCGTGACGAGTTCATCACGCGGGTTCACTCCGGACAATGCATTCTAGAACAGTCGTCGTTCCAACCCTGTTCTCATCTCTTTAATACCATCCGTGCCACCTTATCCCTATCCGCATTCATATTCCCTTTCATGCTAGCCACTTTTAAGCTAAGGTGTTAAGGCACCATACCGAGAGCTGAATGGTAAAAAGATTGGTCGTAAAGAGTTCCCGCTCATGTCTAGGTTGGTGTGTAGTTTGGTGGATTCCTTAAGAGATGCAAGTTCCTCCTTCAGCCAGTTGCTCTAGCCACAATCTACAGTCCTACATTCGACCCCACCTTGAATAAACTCGTATATCTGGCGGGCGCTCCTAAAACCACCTTGGCTTGGCTGGACAAGGTGCAAAATCGTGCCATCAAACTCATTGGTGATAGCACTCTTTACTCCTCCATCAACCCTTTAAGCCACCGTAGGAATGTAGCTGTCCTCACCAAGTTTTATCGCTATTATTACAGCGAATGCTCCACTGAAATAAAGAACTTCCTGTCTACACGGCAACTTTTTTCCCGCAACACAAGACTGGCAAACTCGGCTCACCCCTTCACCCTGCAGCCCTCCCCTTCACACACATTACGGTTTAGCAGTTCGTTTATAAATAGAACAACTCGATTGTGGAACTCTCTTTCGCAGTCGGTGTTTCCGAGCTCATATAACATCTCTGAGTTCAAACGGAAGGTTCATCGACACCTACTCATGCACCCTCCAGACCCCTAACCTATCCTTTCTATTCTATCCTTCAGATCAAGCTTACTATACATTGCACCATGACTCGAACGACATGACGGACTAGTAGTACAAAGGGTGACTCCTAAGCTTCAACGTATCACAAAAAAAAAAAAAAAAAAAAAGGACAGTGGCTTACTCTGGTAAGCGGCCCAGCCAGGGTGCACTCGTCTTTCCGCAGTACTCATGGGAGCAAAAAATGGAGACTAGTACAAAAATAAAACAAGCAGCAAAAGACGAAAACGTGGAAATGGAGTTCCTTGCGGGGAGCTGTGAGGAGGAACAGCGTGGAGGCCATTGACAGCGATCGCTTTAGAACGAGCGCTCGAGTAGCAAGGTCGCCGCCAGCAACGCGGGAGGAGGTACAAAAATTTAACCTGACTCGGACCAACTGTGAGGCTACGAGTGAGAGTAGCACTCCTACTACATTCAGTGAGAAGGAAGACGCTTTCCTGAAGCTAGAAGCTCTCTCGTAAAAGAGATCATGCAGTGTCTTAGTGCGCGGAGCAATATCGCCAACGCCGTCCTTGTCAGGATGAAGAAGATGAGATCAATCTATCCCAAGGCGCAGGAAGATAGGGTACCTAGAGGAACAAATGGCACGGAAAGGGGAAGAGGCGGCTACACAAATGGTGGGTGCCCACAGACTCCAGTAAGGAAATCCCCAAAAAGACTAACTCCGACAAAGGCCACCAAAAAAAGAGAAAGGAGAAGGAGTGCCCAGCGAACAGGGAGCAAGTCCCTTGCAGTGGGAGAATGACCGGAAAGAGGGGTCTAAGGAAAAGCAGAGGAAGAAGCTAAAAAAGGAAAAACCGAAAAGAAGCTACCGAGGAATAGCTAAAAAAACGCAAAAAAATAAGATCGAGCGAGCTTAACTTAACTGCGGTAACAGGATGTCCTATGCGGAAATCCTGAGAAAGGTCAGAACGGACCTTGGGGACGAGGTAACCCGCATCAAGATATTTTTATGGGGCTAAAGGCGAGCGAACGTAAAGCAGTGGACCTAAAGCAGAAGTTCAAATCCGTGCTAGGAGAAGCTGCGCAGCTGAGAGTAAGCATAAGCCAGGTGACAATTAGGGACCTGGAGGAAACCACTTCCAAACGAGAGGTATGCGAGGCACTGCATAGTCAGCTGGGTCTACTGCAAGTTCTGGGACAAAACAGGGGACTGAGGAAAGCCTACGGTGGTATACAGACGGACACAATAAATATGCCGGTAGATCTAGCGAAAAAAGCGCTAGAAGCAGGAAAGGTCGTCATAGGATGGATTGTCTTTCGAATACGGGGACCGGCAGCACCGAGGAGATGCTACAAGAGCTAACACAGTGCAATCTGGCAGGCAGACGAAAGCGGAAAACTGGGAGGTGCAAATGTCTACAGTTGCTACGCGGTGGCTAGTCTCACGATTAGGGGACTCCAAAATAATAGATTTTAACACATTGGCTGTTGAGTGGGGCAGCATGCAAATGCAAGGCGATTCACCTTGTTGGAAGCATTTATGCGACTCAATGTGGTGTTAGCAAACAACGGTGCTGAAAACACATTCCAAAAAGGAGAAAGATTGTATATACTAGACACCACCTTCATCAGTGATACGACTACCAGGGACCTCCAATGACGGGTGAGTGAGGTGTATGAGCACAATGACCACCACGTCATAACCTTCCTCGCGGGCAGAAGAGCAGAAAGGGGGCAGCAAAACCACGCCATAAACATGGAATGGGTCCAGAAAAAGTTCGATGAAGAGCTTTTCAAAGAGATGATCCTGCAGGAGAGCATTGAGGAGACAAGATGCGCTAATGAAACGATCGCACGTGATAGAACGGGCATTGGACGTCTCCAAGCCACAGCGCCCGAAATTCCGAAGACGTTCACCGAACTTCTGGTGGAACGATGTAATTGAGGAGCGTCGCAGAGCACGCCGAAGAGCAAGAAGGCGCTGCCAGCGAAGGCGGCAACGGACAGATTTCTACAAGGTCCTTATAGAATATAAGGAGGCAAAAAGGGGGCTAAAAATGACGCAAGGAAGTGTCTTCTTCGAAAGCTTTACAGCCCAATTCGAGCCTTGGCCTCCATAAGCTTTTTCATCCAGACGTCTCTCTGTCCGCAGCTTGTCTCCAGTTTCTTGTGTTGAGCAGTTTTGCTGCATCGGCCTTAACATTGTCTTCCCACCTGGACCGTGGTTTGCCAACTGGTCTTTTGTCATCTGGTAGTAGGCACAGGGCTTTTTTGGCATCCTTGAGTCATCCATTCTTTGGACATGACCGGCCCAACGTAAACGCAGTAGCTTGGCAAGCATCGAAAGTTTACACTCTTTGTATAAATCGTTTTGGGCCGTATATAAAGTTATGTAGGTGGGAAAGTGAAAAAGGCGAAGAGCCGTGGGTCGGGATTCAAACTTGGGACCTCTGGGATGGTAGCCAGACGCCTTACTCCGAGGTCTACTTTCTTAAGGCATTTTTCTGTCTTATCGCCTCTTCAGGGGATGTTTCTATATCTATATCTAAGCGTGGAGCAGATTAAGCCAATATGTTGGGCCAGTGGCGATCAATTAACTAACTCACAGCTAAATGTCGAAAAGTTTTAATAGCAGAAAATTTCGTAAACGTAGTACCTTAGTGAGTGGAGTGGGCTCGTCTACCAGAGACATCTATCGTCATCAGTAAATGTTTATTATGAGTAGAAACAGAGCGGGTGGCAGAATTGACCCCTAGGGGACCCCACTAGAAGCGGGGTAGGGTTTGGATCTTACTTCAAGCACTATCTATCTAACTATCAACCAAGTTCTGTATAACTATATCAATAGCCATAGCTTGAAGTTTTACTAGCAGAGTTAAATACAACATTCTTTCAAAAGCCTTGATCATTGTATCTATGGCAATCAGATCGATGTAAATTGTTCTTGAGGTGTTCTTTAAGGGACGATTGAAGTACGCTTAAATCTGTACTCAATGCCATTTGGTATAAGGTGAGACTTTAGATCCCAGAATATCTTTCCTTTTCCTTAGTCCTTTACATAAAGCAAGAAAATTTGTCTACACCCTGTACAGCCTGAATTAGATTATTGTAGGATCATAAAATCACTTCAACTCAGATTAATATTCACCTCGAATTACAAGAAATATCCAAGAATGATTTCAATGCCACCGAATTTTTCAGGAATATAACGAAATCCGCTTTCCTGTTTCCTAGGAACTGAGCCCACGTAGAGTTCCAGAGAACGAACGATGACAAAGGATTAACATACGAGTGTTAGAACAACAGATCCTTTTACTTATAAACGGATTTAATCCACTTTGAATTCCCTCCCGAAATTTAAGCAGAAAAAAACCCAAAATATTCAAAAGATTGACGTAGGCAGTGTCGTCTAAATATAGCCAACTAAGTATGTAACTGCGGCTATATAACTTTCTCCCAATCAGGCCTCCAGGATCAGAGATCTTAAATGTCAGGTCCCAAGCCGCCGCTGGAGCATTAGTGGTTAACCTTTCTGCCTAAAATTGTGTTACACTCACTTAGGCATGTTTTATCCCACGCCATATCAAAGGACCATAGAAACAATAAAATTATATCCTGGGCCTGAAATAGATCCATCCATTGACTTCAATTCTCCTGGCTATGGCTGGCTGTGTGCGCTCGGCATGTCGACCGACGACGAAAGGCAGCTCATCTCGGCTAAATACAACTCGCTCTGGGAATATCTTTTCATCTGTAGTCGGGATCTGATTACCTCTAATTTAATTAATTAATTGCGAAAGGTTCAGTGGCCGCCCCCTAGTCGCTATGCCTAATCTCGGAATATTAACTTATCCAGCGTGGATCTATGCCCCGAAGGCTTGTGTTATTAAAAATTAATTAAGCGCTGTTTAGATAAGAACTTTTGGCACGCCCCGAGAATGTTTAACGGCTGCACTGAAATCTGGGTAAAAATTTTGTGGATACCAAAAAAAAATTAAAAAGTTCTCCTTTTTCCCAGCGAGAGTAAAAAAAAAATTATGGTAATTTCCTTAAGCTCATTACCGTCTTTGAAGTTTTGAGAAAAATTATCCAAGATTATCGAGTCAATAGACGACAATATTAAGCTCTGAATAATGGCGGGCACCGGCCTGATTGATCGAAGGACCTTCAGCTAGATAAATCTGAAAAAATGAGGCTTCGTTTGTCTTTGGAAGGTCCTGTGAGTAATGAGGGGTGTTGTCTTATACAAATCCGGCAAACATTAGGACGAGAAAGGTCACCACTCGCTCGCTCTCTCGCTTTGCCCGTAGTGCTCGGGGCTTATTTAGTGTAACTGTAAATAAGGATTACATGTGAATTTAGATACAAGGATAAAAGTTCAAGAAGTGTGACCAGAAAATAAAGCGTCCTAGCCCCGGCCCACCGCCGCCCACCGGGCCATTTTGGCATTTGGCAACGAATTACACATGGTTCAGGATGGATGTTTTTAAATAAAAATTTATCTCAAGGATATGCTCCTGGAAGGGTTGCTGCTGATAAATATCTGAGCATTTGCGCCCCCGGAGCCATCTATCCGCCGTCTGTTTGTAAATAAAATTGAGTTTGAAAGAGATAATCGATTTCAAGTTTGAGGGAATTTCCAAAAAGGAGCCATCAACAACATCCCTCCGAAATTAGCCACCAAGGACTTGGGCCTAACCACATTCAGGCAATCAGGGTCTGCCATCTTTAGTTTGTTTTTTTTTTCGCCCGTCTTCTTCTTGTTATTTTTTGTCTAACCACAGCAAAATTTTTGTTTGCATTAAAAATTGGCGTCGTACTCATAAAAACTTTTCGGTTATAACAAAAAAAAAACTCAAGCGAACCAACCCCCATCCCCTGGCGGTGGGGTAAAAAAGGAAAAATTCCGAGTTTATCAGCAAAATGAGGCATTTTCCTGGGAAATCATGCCTTCATCTTGGTTTTTTCCCCCGGAAAGTTATTTTAAACTTCAGAGGTTTCTGGGAGCTTATTAGAGGCGACATGTGCTCCGAATTGCATGGAATCGCTTCAAGTTTCGAGCATAGCCCCGGACTGGCAGCAGCAATATCACGGTTGGGGATGATTACATAAACTTTTACCAGTAGCATAACAAATGGCAATGCTTCGTGTAATTTATGTTTATACGTCGCTGAGGTTTTAATGGTCGCCGCCGCCGCCGCCATCGCCACCGTGCTGGGGGTTTTCGGTATTAGAACACGTGTTGTTCAGCTCCAGCCGTGGGGGTGGGTCGACACAGCCCCCCTTATATTTTTTGGGGGTGGTGCGCTTAATATGCAAAAATTCTTCAAGATTACGTTTTGAGATTGTTAAAATGTTATTTTAGTAAACTGCGATGGGAAATTTTTAATTTGCTGAAAAAGTTATGCTGGGAAAAGTTGCGCGAGGCTTTCTTTCTGCCAGTGAAGATTACTTCTTGATTTGCACAAGTTTCGAAGAAAGGGAAATTATTGAAAAAGTTGAAATTTATTTTGTTTGAATTGACTTCAGTAGTAGTCATCTTGTTGTGTAGTTGAAATTGGGTAATCTCAGTTGCAGTTCATGTCTCTAAGGAGCAGGATTATAGCGTGCTCCGAAAGTCGCTAAATCCACTATATGAAAAAAGAGAGAGTTATGATATGGTACTTTACTAACCAACTAAGACACTGCAATTGAAAATGACTGAGTGGCATCTACTGAATTTACCACTAAACACCCTTCCAGCCCCGTACGACTCATCACCTTCACGTCTTAAGCACCAATGCTATCTCTAATTGTATCAGAGGTCAAAGGACGGGCCGTGCCTGAGTATATGGCCGCCAGCCTGCCAGGGTTCGAGGCCGCCTTCAAGGTAACATAATATAAAGAAAAAGTAAATGTTAAAATTTGTGGTTCTGGATCAAAATCGTTCCAAAAAAAAGAGTGATTTTTGAGTGCTGACAAATTGAATATTTTTCAAGTTTATTGTTGCGCCCAGGTCGGACGGCAGCAGCAGCGGCGTGCAGAGGAGGATAAATCACTTGAAATAGCTAAAATAATTTGTGGAGCGAATTTAGAATTGGAGCCCCAATTCTCAACCCGCAAATTACTATTGGAGCACTCAAAAATCACTTTGAATACAAGAATTTTTTTGAGCGATTTTATTTTGGAGCCCCAATTCTAAACATTTACTATACATGTGTATATTGTTAGGGGTCGTCCATAAATTACGTGAGGCGTTTAAGGGGAAGGGGGTCGAGCCAAATCTCACCAAATCTCTGGTTGGGGTGAGGGGATCTCGGAAAATATAACGTAATTTCTTTGGGTTAAATTAAGTGAAACATGTTTCTCCACTAGAGACCCATTCATTTACAGGCCGCCCGTGGGCAGTGGCCTGTCAGAACAGGTCGGCCGGCACCACTAAGCTTGAATCAGTCTAACTAAGGTATGGCACTTCAGGTATCCGCCTGATAGGCCGTGGTATGCAGGTGAAGTCATAATTGCCTACAGACACACAGCCGAAAACGACTGTTTAGCATACATAGCAGGTTATTAATTCAAGTACAAACATTTTCATGGCCTCAATCGAAGCTTCAAGGCGGGTCCAGCCTCACGCCTCGAACACCCGCAAACAAGCGCGAACGCGAGTGTGGATGGTTTTCACGCCTAGCTAACATGGGTGCTATGAGTACACCCAGAGAACTTTCTCCGTCCTGACTTTCACATCAAACACGTGGTTTCGTGTTGTGCCCTTAAACTGGGAGAATACGCGGCGTGGAACTAGATTGACTTTCTAAGGACAAGGAAGGTTGCAGGCCAATGACTTCAAACCTACACAAGTATCTAGCATTGTAGTTTTCATAGATATCCTAGCTTATGCAAGAGCTCAGGGCTCGGTGATAATACGCTTTTTGCTAGTCATGCCTCTCATGGCTGCTCAGAGATTGAGATGGTTAGTAGTATAAGAGTCGCGATCAAAAACACTGCTTTGTCCATAAACTTCTGCTAGCTTCTACCCTACTTAGAATAAACGAGAAACAATGAAAACTATTACGGGACCCGTAAGAGACCGCGCTGTTTAGCATACCATACCTACCTTAAGAAATGCAAATTTCTCCTGCAGCCAGTAGCCCGTGCTTAGTTACTCCTAGTTGACAAGGGCATAAGCAATTTCAATTAAAGTTTATCCAGTTCTTCCCGCCCAAGCACAACTCGCTTTATTATGCCAGAAAAACATTTTTCCCAAGCAGTCCTTTTAGGCCTTCATGAATCCTCCCGAGCTCACCACTTTCAAATGCCAAACGTCCAGCTATAGTGTTGACTCTGCAATTATCCCTTTGTGGAGCCATCCAGCAAAATTCATAAATTTGTATTCCCACTCGAGTTGGTCCTTAATAATATTCATATGATGCAGTCCTTGAGAAATGTGTGTATGGTGGTCAACTGAGAAAATAAACTGGAAAAGAACCCCAGCAAGGACGCAAAGAAGCAAAAAAAAAAAATCAATAACTCCATCAAAAGTCGAAATATAGAAAGGACGAAAACAAGCCGAATGAAATATTACGGGAAGGAGCAATCTATAAAAACGAGATAAGCAAAAACGTACGCCACGAACTGGCACTTTGCTGGCGTCCTTCATAGTGGGGAAGATTTCACTAATCGGCAGTTAAACGCTTTTAAGTGGTCATAAAAATTATTCCCTCGCCCTTATCCGCAGTCCAGGAAGATGCTTTATGGCTCCATTCCCTACACCGAGTGCAATTTATTGTGGCGGGTAATGCATTTTATTGCTAGAGGTATCCATTCCCTGCGAAAAGGACATATTCGGGATCCAGGATCCAAGGATTATTTCCCCAAGAATTTCTGGTCATTGTTAATTTTCCATTTCAATTGTCCCGGGGGCCGCTCTGGCCTTTCGGGTGGGGGGGGGGCCTCTGCTTTATTGCATGCCTAAGAAATAAAATGTCCGGCATTTTTCGGAGTGGGGGCTGAGGGGCAGCAGTAGAATTTCATCATGAGTAGGGGATGAAGATAATAAATTAAAAGTCATTTAAGGGGTTTTCGTTTTCATTACGGATGGGGATGATGGAGGGGCTGTAAGTGGGGTGCTTGAAGGAAATTTTTAGTGTTATGACAAGTGAACACCCCACTGCTTAAGGACGGTCATATTATTGTGTTAATAGAGTGATAATGGCGAATTGCGCACAAGGAAAAACCGGACTTAAAATTTAATTATTGCCACTTGAGAAGGATATTTTCTGTCATTGCTAGTAAATACCCATAATAAATTTTGATGCTTTTATTAAAACCGGCTGTTGTTGTTGCTGTTGTCGGTGCCTTTTTTTGGTAAATTTAAAGAAAAAAGGAGTTAATAGTCTTACTCCTTGAAAAAGGAGAATTCTGTATAAAACGTCAGGCATTGATATACATATATACTACACTATGAACTGGCTAGTAATATGGCAATATTATAAAAATAAGCTACATTATCAATGTATAAAAGACTTAACACTGGTAAAATCGAAATCGGCTCACTAAAAAAAATATAAGCCTATAACCAGAACTCCCAAAGCTCAGCTAGTACACGGAGAAAAGCTAAAATAAAGATTCTACAAAACGATCATACCCAGTGGAAAAAATTGGGAGTGCTGTAGTGCTGCCCAGAGAGCATTCCTAGAGTTTTCATAAATTTTATAGACTTCGCGACCATAAAGAGTGACATTAGCACACTCAATTGACCGGCTCTCGTTCGATATGAAGGTCAAGCAGCTTTGGAAGTGGTTAAAATTTAGTTGGGGGACTGCTTTGGTAAAAAGACGCCCGCGTTTGGATAGCAAAAAGCAGTTTCAAAAGATGAACACAATAAAAACTTTTCGATACTGGATCACATATCCACAGACGTCCATGAATATATGCTCCTAGAACGCTTTTTAAAAACAACAAAAAGGTATGATCCCTTGCAGTGACATGTAATGGGAACGGGAGGGCTGTAAGCTTTTCAAGGAGTTCTCAAAGATGACTATGGGAGTACTCTATTTCCCGCTGGGTACGTACAGTAGCTACGTATGAGTGTGAATCAGGGAGTACCTCCCAGAATTCGCAGACAAAAAAGATATATTTGAGAGCAAGTTTCTCCGCAGGATTTGCTTGTGACAATTGGCTTGCGAAAGAAAATTTGTACAATTGAATCGTTGCGCAAGCCAAAAAGGCTGCCTTGTGCAAAATATATGTTCATAGAAAATCGGCTTGAGACTGGTGTTTTGGCATGAGCGTCTAAACGATGATCAATCCTCGGATACAACCCTCACCATGCCCTTGAGTGAATTGGGACGTTAGTTCAAGCCAAACTGAACGTGTAACAGGTTCATTTTCACTCAGTTTATTTGCTCCAATTGGCTCGCACCACCCAGCTTGTACAAGCAAATCGTTGCGTGTAAACCGACCTTAAAGCTAGCACATATCGACCTCCACACTTTGAACAACGGACATGTTTAGCCGGGCAACGTGTAGATGTGTACCGCGCTTCGCCCAGCAAAAACATCTTCCTTCCTTCTTTAATACTTCATTTCTCTCAGCAAGACTAAGTTTGTCATGACAGTGGGAGTTATTATTCCAGCTGCAGTTTTGACTGATTTAAATTATGAACAACTGGAGGGCGTTGGCACAGAGTTGTTTCTTTCAGCCGCTTTTTATAGAGATTCTTTCTCTCGTTTCACACGTTTCAGCAAGTCCCTAACATCTTTATCAATGGTGAAGAAGAACGTTCCAAAAGCTGACTTCATAGAAATGGGCGGCGCAAATCATACGGCAGACAGCGCACTAAAATAATCTTTAGAATAACTGCTGATATGCCGAGGATTTTGCCTCTCGTTTAAAAATAATTATTAAATAACTTCTTTTATAAAACTGCAGAAAGAAAAAAGGGAACCGATAAGAAAAAAGGTGGTGGTCGATGACAGATATGACGTAAACAAAAAGTACTGCCATGTGCGTATTTTTAATTTTCCACATACAACGAATTTCCCAAAAGCTCAAAAAATCAATCTTCCTTAAGCTACGCTTCAACAAAAAATGAAATATAATTCCAATTATTATAAAGCCGCCAAGCGTCCACAAGATCCAAAGTCCCAGATTCCCACCCAAGTCTCGCCGGAATGAAAGCCCGCCCAACATATACACTAACCCACCCCAGCGAGGTTCAACTAATTTTACACAGATGGCGTGCCCCAACAGCTCGAGACACAAACTAGAAAAGCTTCCGCCCAAACCAAAAGCTTGGTACCCATATAGCATTACTCCTAATATAAGGTATAGAAAGAAGAAGAACAAGAGAAAATTCGTGATCTCAAGTAAAACCTCTTTGTACTGTCTACGGTTCTATTACTGACTACAATGTCTACGGCAAGCTCAAGATGGAAAGATAGTAGAGCAAAGCACGCGGTCTTATACCACGGGCTCAATTCCAATACTACGGCGATAGAACGAACGCCGACTTCGGTGATCGAGCAGAACATCCCTTCCTCGCAGGAATTTTATTTTGTGAAGAAGGAACATAGAACGAAATAAAGTTATTACATGCCGCGAAACGGATTGGACTCACGGACGTCAGAGATGGTAGCTCGGTTCTTTAAGCTCTGGACTTTCAAGAAGTTATAGTACATGGAAACTTATAATTTTGTTAGAGCTTTGTATATTTTTTCTATTATTTGCTATTGAGAGACATTATTATTATTTTGATATAATCGCTGTTTTTTTAGTACAACAACATTAAAAAACTCAAATTTTTTGTTAACAAAATTCCAAAAGTGTTCATCTTTGTAAATAAATACGTTTTATCAAAAGATAACAAAAATTTTATTAAAGTTTATAATTAACCTTTTGTAAATTAAGAAAGCTGAACTTGTCGAAAGTAATTTTATGTATAATTTAGCAAAAATATCTTTAAATTTTTCATGAGCCCAAACAATGTCGACGTCGACAGAGAGAGAGTGAGTCCCCTTCGAGCAGTTGAAGTATAAAGTTACTTAAGAATTAAGGATACATACTTTTCGTCCTTGAGAATCTAAGAAGAGAATCGTTTGCTTTCGCTTATAGCTTTCCCTTTTGTCGTCAAATATCATCCTTGAAAAGTTATTTGTGTACACTTTTATATACTTGTAGATTTATAATGAATATGGGAAGACTGAAGCCGCTCTTGTAGACAGAAAATGTATTTATACATATGTCTGTGTGTGTTTATGTTATTTTTTTCCTTTTTCTTATTTAACATTTAATTTACTCAAAAACAAATACATATATATAGAGAATGATAAGCGCAGAAGAGCGATGGTTTACGAGCTTGACACTCCAAAGTAATAACAGCAAAACAAAAAATTATGAGGAATATGGAGAACGAAAAAAAAAAAAAACAACCTTCAACTGAAGCGCATTGCCTAGAAAATTCTTTGAAGGGTGAAAAAAAGGACTTTTTCCGTAATTAGTCTACTTAACAAAGATAAAACGCCCGTGATTACAGGAGAATGGAATGCCGAGGATGTAGAGGAGAAATGAACACCTCAAAGTAGCCCTGGCAAAGGATAACTAGAAAAAAATTATGCAAATAGAAAGTAGACCATAGAATCCAAACGTTGGCAGCTTACACACTTGCTTATCTCAAGGACGCGCCTCGACAAACTCGGAGCTTCAAAGAAAAAGGACGAAAAAAAAAAAAAAACACTACAGGTGAACCAACAACGCCGAGACATTTTCTAAAATGAACTTTTATTTTTCACTCGGATGCTCCTTTCTACTTAATCCGTTTGATGCCGTGATTCTCGATGGGGGAGGAGGAGCAGGACGAGGAGGACGAGAGCAGAAAAAAAATTGTTACTAGTGAAAAATAAAGGAAAATTGTAACAAGCTCCATTCATGGCTGTCGCCTGGTTTTATGTAAATTAATTTTATGCAAATAAAGTACACTTCAGGGGCGACTGGTTTCATGCAATGCATCCAGGTGTATGCAGCAAGGAGCCAAAAGCTTTGCCTCTTCGTTTGCCAGGTAAATTAAGCCACAAAGTCAAAAACTGTGAAGGTATAAGGCTGGAAATTTTTTTTAATAAAGAGAATTTCCCTATTTCTTTTGCCCTTTTTGAAAGTGGTACAACCTTGTTAACTTCTATTATTAATGTTCCCATCTTATACTATTAACTGCTCATGGATCCGAATAAAAAATGTCGACCACAATGTCTAACAGAGACTCATAACTCATTTTTACTCTGACATCAAAAGCACTATTTTTTCTGAAATATAGACGGTAAGTGGTTGAAAATTGTCAAGTAGCTGCTTGAAACAGAAAGGTATAAAGAGGAAAAGTGTGAACGAACTAATAAAACTTTCCAAAGTAAAAATTAAGTCACAAGCCAAACTACTAACACCAATCATAGACTTCTGCAACTCTTATATGCTTCTAGTAGGTGAAAACTCCTTTCCTTACAATAAAATACATAAAGAGACCTGAGTGTCTTATTTCGCATTCTACCTGGATTTGTGGAATAAGAAATCATATTTACCATTACTACGTTTATAAGCGGAGTTTCCCTCCTGATGGAAGTATCGATCCGGAGTGAAACACCGCATATAAACCGGGAGTGAAAGTCCAGAACCTTGGATTTTCGCTCCCGAAGAAAAAGCTGGAGTGAAACTTCGATTCCGGTTTATGTTGTGCTTATAAACGCTGACCATGTGGCTATAGTCGCAAGTGGTAAATGAGTTTTAAAGAAGGTCGTTGTAACGTTCCGCATACATATTTATTACGTACTTCCAACTCAGAAAGGTTGATAACATCACTCAGTTCTCCATCGCTGGCATATGCTGCATAGCCGTAGACAAAGAGACACGGACTCCTCAGTCAATACGTTAAGGCGGCAGTTCCGTCTAAGTACCGAAGAAGAGCCAGAAATGACTACTAAATAACAACGTTTGTAGCCATATGCGTACAATTATTCATCGAAACCTGTCTCAAGTCCTGCAAGAAAAGGTTATCAAATTCCCAATGGCTGATCCTAGTCAGTTCCGAATAACTGCAACTAAAATTGTAACGAACCGCGATTTTACTAATAACCCCTATCCCAAAAAACCCAGTAGGACCGGTAAGCTTACAGAAGTACTGAAATCAGCACTTACTGGTAAGGGGTAGGCCTTACCACTCCCTTTTACAGAAGTGCTTACTTTTACACACGATGTCATAGGGGGTAAGGCCTTACTATGGTACTTACCTTAGAGTACTTATAGAACTGCTCATCTGTAAGGGGTATAGTAAGGCAGCAAATGGAACATTGCGAAAAGGGATATTCATGGGCGCCTGTGGATATGTGATCCGGTGTCGAAATGCTTTTATTTTTTTCATCTTTTACAAATGCCTTTTTTTCCAAGCCCGAGAGTGGCTTTACCTAAGCAGTCCCCCAACTAAATTCTCCACTTCTCCAAAGCTGCTTGTCCTCCGTATCGAATGAGAGCCGCGCTATTGAGTATGCTAACGTCGCATTTTATGTCGACGAATATAATTGCCCGTTTTCTTTCTTTCTATAAAATTTATGAAAGCTCCAGGAAAGCTCCCTTGAGTCCGGGCAGATTCCCACTTGTTTCGGTATAATTCTGGACTACACCTTACCATCTGCCTTCTCTTGTAATGGGGTTTGTAAGGGCTCATCTAGCACCAAGAAAATAAGGGGTACCCCTTACCAGATGAGTACTTATTTCATTGCTCCATCGGTAAGGCCTTCCTAGAATTCCTACTGGGAAGCTTTAGAAAAATAAATACATATACAACCATGGTACAATAATACAAGGTAGGTTCATAAGGAAAAGCTCTGTTTCCATCTTGAAAAGCTTAAACGCAATTTGTTATAGAAAAGATCTGAGTGACGTCAGGGGAAAGCTTCTTTCCCTTATGAACTGAAATCTGAGTGACGTCACGAAGACAGAGCTTTTCCTTATGAGCCTACCTTGTATTATGGTAGACTACGCGCCAACTGAGTTGATGCCGAGAAAGTCGCGTTTTCCATGCGCAGTAGAATCCCCGCATGCCGTTCCCGTCCCTTTGCTCTAGTCGCAACAAATTTCGAAGGGGAAATTTGAAAATACATAAGCGCATTTCTTATCGATATGTGCGCAATTTTTATTTGTGTGCAGCTTTAATTTCCCCAGCTGCGCGCTTCGGCATCAACTCAGTTGGCGCGTAGTCTACCATGTATACAAAGAGCAGGCCAGATGATTCTCTCTTTGAAAGCTTCACTTCGAAGCTTTAGAGCTTCCTACTCCATCAAGCTTTCCAAAAATTCAGTCTTTCACCAAACTCGTTTTGAAGAGGTCATCTTCTCAGGCCCTAGACCGTGTCCAGGTATATGATCCGGCACGGTAGGAACAGACACATATCACACATACCAAACACCGTATACGTGTGGGATATTTCCGAGGCCTTGGCGCGTTTCCTATACCGTGTCGAGGTGTATTATCCGGCGCATACCGAATACTTCAGGGATGTTGTCAAGGCCTTGTCCAGGGGTATGGTCCGACAATTTTCCTTTCGGCGTTTCCTGTGCCTTGTCAAGGTGTACGATGCGGCATGGTCAGACCACACACATACTACATATAGACCTTATACCAACCACATACCGACCGCTACTGAATATCTGTGGAATGTCGCGCAGGGAGTGTTGAAGTGTACGCTCCGACATAAGGTCAATCCACACATATCCGTGACGTGACGACCACTTCAGTGCAGTACTGTTAGCATCAGTGAAATAAAATTATCGATCCCATATAATTCCAAGCAAACAAATTGAAAAAGGCGCGACATGTTCGCAGACATCCGATACAGTGGGGCACCGACGATCTCAGTACCCTTCAGGCATCCGTAAAAAAATGTATACCCACCGATATTTTTAATTTATCCCGAATGTGAAACATAATATTTATATAAGTTTATTTGAAATACACTCAAACTCGTTTCTGTGCGACCACTTCGCAAAGAGTCCACCTGGGGACAAGCCCATTCTCTCCCCGCTGAACTCCATGGTACACTTGAGATCACTGTCCAAATTTTAAACCTAAAATATCAGATGGCATTAAACATTGACCACTGATACGGAAAAAGGAGGTGCTATATGAATGTCAGTGAAAAATTCATCACCGAAGCCACTGACACGGAAAACATAGGCACATGAACGCTGGTCAGGCACGATCCTGCGCAATAGCATACACCATTCCAAACGAGAGTGTTGTTTTACCAGACAGTCCCCCAGCTAACTACTAACCACGTCCAATGCTGCTTGACCTTCGCAATTGAACGAGAACCGTTCTACTGAGTATGCTATTGGCACCATTTATGATCACCGAGATAATTGTCCGTTTTCTTCTTCCTATACAAAATTTTTCATCTAGAATAAGCCCATGCCTGTGGCGGGAGTGTGCATGATAGGAGAGGGCAAGTTTTCTTCGTAAAAATGAAACTCGACCACAGTTAGCATATGTATAGCAGGTACGTACTCGGTTGTTTCTTTATAGATCATACTTAATACTTTAACGATGATCGTGGAGCAATCTCCTGAATTGAAAATCTGGTCCTGCTTGCTTTCGTATATTATGAAAATCGCTTCAGTTCGGCAAATAGAACGTGTGTTTGGCAGATACTGCGACCTATCAGACAAAACATTAAGAGCAGCCTTAAATAGAAGTTCAGCTTGACGAGGATGTGTCAAGTGATCCCCGAAGTACGACAAGGATGTTAACTTTTACCACTGCTCTTTGATAACTGTTTGCTGGTGCATTGATCCCAGAACTTGTAAACGTCCGCATGTAGTAAATAGCACAACCTGCTTAAGGCGTACAAACACAAGCAATATGATACAATATTTAGCAAACGAAAGCAGCTTTCCAACCACGGCACCAATTTCCATTATACAATCAAAGTATCACTCGACCTGTCACGTTTCAAACTGGTGCCTCTGCCACTGTCATGATTGGTGAAACGCCTCGAATTTCTGCCCACTATTCTTCCAGATACGAAATGAACCAACAAGGATCTTCTCATCCTTATTCCCATATAAAAATATCAACCTCTTCCTTTTCACCCAAACCCTTCATGTGTCATTGCGAACTGTGCTCACCTAGGACCACCAAAACTTTTATTATCATTATTTTTGAACTCAATTAAAACAACACACACACACACTTCCACAACTTGAAGATAGTGATAAATGAGGAAAAAACCGCTTTGGCTCATATTAAAATAATGTGCATTATTTATTGCATATTTTTCGCAATGTTGGTTTTATATAAAAAATCGCAAGTGGCCTATTATGGGATAATTAACGTTTCCAGCAGGAAATTGCCCTCGAGGCTTCATAACACTTTGTTGTATGGCGACCATGTTTGATGTTTTTGCAGCGCTCTTTTTTTGGAGTCAATTGCAGCCATTCAAACATAAATTCATAAATTTAAGTTTAACACGGAAATTTACATTTTATCGGGGCGTAATTAAAATTGACTGCTAAATATAATTTTTGGTAATTTATTCTAGTAAATATAGTTTGGTAAATATATTTTAGGATGCTAATTTGTTTATATAATGATTTACCTGATTAAATGAGGGGATTTACTATATTGGTTAGTTATAGTCATGTTGTGACCTACAAGGGATCAGATATTAAAATTAGTACATGTAGTGAATGGCGTTTTTAATAAAGTTTTAAGGGGAATGATATATCAGCGTATAAATAAAAGGTAGGTAGTACATATTAAAAATAACGAATTTATTACTCACTTTTTATAATAAACAGTTTCATGAGCTACCGAGTAGGGTTACTTTTTACGAGACCTATTCGTCGCTTCAGTTAAACCTTCAGAAATTGCGTGGTGCAATGCCTAGTAGTAAGATTAGTTTGAAGTATAGAATATCTAGAATACGTTATGCAGAGGTGTTAAATCATATGACGACGTACCTCAAATGTGTAATCAAGGAGGTAGCAAGAGTTCGGAAACACTGACTGTGATATATTGTCACAGCTGAGTTGTTTTATTTAAAACGTGCTCCTAGACCATAATGCGTGTGAAAAGGAGGAGTGCAGGGTGTAACACTAACCCCAGTAGCCTAGTATATTTTGTTTTGGGAAAAATATTGGCTTAGAGAGCCATTATTTCAACGGAACAGTCAGAATTTCGTCAAGGATGCTGCTTTCCTGCCTAGCTCGAAGTGTCTAAGACTCTAAGAGTTCCCATCTTCGATGAGTTGGATGAAGTGGTTTTGAGCCTTAACCAGCCACACTACGCAAGTTTTGCGGCGCCGGTCCATAAGTGAAGGTTGTGCTGTGAGTTAATGGAGATTCAGAGCACATAATTTCAAAATGTAAGGAAAAGTGCAGGTGATAAAATTGACCCCTGAGGTACACCGGCAACGATGTTGTGGGGTTTAGATTCGACGCAATCCATTCTCTGTTACACCGGGAAGTCGCCAGAATATCTGTTTGATCTATAGCCGTCCTGTCTATAATGTAGAATTTGGTAGGATTCAAAAGTTTTTGTCGATTATTGTCACCATGACTTTGGAGAGAATAGAAGTAATTGCTACATATTAGGCGGTAGAGGGGTTGTTAGAATCACGATCTTTTCAGAATAGGCTGAGCATGTTTTAGTTTCGATGACTCTTGATGAAGTACTTTTTTTCTTGAGTTATTGGGTCCGAAAGTGCCGCGGCCATTTGCGCCTACTGTACCCCAATAGCTCATAGTTGTAGGATAGATCGCTTACATTTTCAACCTTCCCAGGTTCCCGACCGCAGTCTTGCCTACGACCCGTTCGTTTCGGGGCCGTCTTTCATTGCTTGAAGGCCCTGGGCCTACTTAGAGTGGAGGCCCACTTAAGGAGACGTAATAGCTTGAAATTTTTTAAAAAGCACTCTAACATTGATCATTAAGATTTTTCTTTAAAATAAGTACTATCTGAAGTTTCACTTTTTGTACATCTTGAATTTTTTCTCCTTTCACTATTCTATTCTAGTTTTTTTTACATTCAAAATGGCAGCCAAGATGGCGGACCAAAATGCATTTCATGTAAAAATGTTAATTTTTTTGAAAATCCGACCGCAGATTCGTAATCAGCGGCCAAAAAAACCCCTTTATACAAGTTTTGGTGAAAATTGATGACGTTTCGAAAAAAATCTAGGTCGAAGGGTTCAATAAATATCGTAAAAAATTAATGATTATAAACAACTACTCATAACTTTCGAAATCCTTAAGATCCCATCGAGATTTTTGATCGAGATGTTAGAGTGACTTCTCCCGAACATTTTGACACCAAAAACGTCCATTTTCGTGATGGGGTATTTGAGAAATTGAGTTTTTTACTATTTTTTGACCTTTTGACATTGAATTCGAAAATATGTTTATGTTTTTCAGCATTTAATTTTTATTGTCAATAGATTGTTGAAAAAATTCAAAAAAAAATTTATTTGTAGTCTTAAATAGTTGCCCAAAGTCCCTAAAAATTATCGGCCAAAACGGAGGGGGGTCGAAAAATTTTGTCCGATTTGACATGGAATGTCCCAAATGTTTTTGCGTTCCATTTCAGCGAAAATCTTAAATTTTATTTTAAGAATTTTTCACGAAGAAACTATATATTTTGGATGAAGTGTTTTTTTAAAAACACTTTCAAACAAATCGCTAAAATAATTGTAGTATGATAATGATCTTGGGATTTTTAGATCAGGAATTTTCCCAACTATATATTTGGATGAAACCCTACCCCCACCATTATTAACAATTATATTTTGTACTAAATTATTATTTTTTTAATAACACTTTCAAAGAAATCGCTATAACTTCTACAATAATTGTAGTACGATACTGGTCTTGGGCTTATTGGATCGGGAAGTTTTGCAGCACTACTGTATATATCAGAGGTTTACTTTCATTATAGCGGAAAGAATTTGATGTTCTGTTGCAAAAATGAGAAAAATTGGCACTTATCCAAATAAGACCCATTTTCTATGACTTTTTCTTCAAAAACTATGTTTTGACAGTAAAGTAACCTTTTTTAAAAAAATATATAAAAATCTTAACGATTTTCTACGAGGAGGCCTTTAGCAGGAGGCCCTGGGCCCGGGCCCAGTGTGCCCTGCCTTAAAGACGGCCCTGGTTCGTTTACTAAAGCGGGCTCGAGTATGCTTCGGGGGGGTCCTAAATTCCACTACAGGCCTCCTTGTCTTGACCCTTTGGTGAGTCCAGCTTAGGGCAGAACGGCGGTGGTCTGGGTCTGTTTGTTGTAGGAGGAGGAGAGCTATCTGCGGACCCGGGCAAAACATAATTGGAGACATCTCCTCCACAATCACAAAAAACTTTGTTAAGAGGAATATTCACCATGTAATCAAAATGTATTGTTAGCTTTACATTAGGGTTTGTACTGTTTGTGCCATTTGATAGCATTTTGACGAAAAGCCTTGAATCGATTAGAACCCATGTAAAAATGCATTTCAGAAAACAGTCTTCTCACCGTTGGGGGCCCCTCGACGACAGGGGCCCTGGGAAAATTGCCATGGCTGCCCCAGGCTCTGTGCGCTCCTGGTAGGAGGGTAATTGCGCCTGTACCCCTTATTTTTATATATTTTTTTATTTCTGGGGTTCCTACTTCCTTGGCGCTTCTCAGCAGCGATCAAAATTAGCCCCCAAGGGACCATTACTGGAGATTTCAGACATTTTAGTACATGGTACAATAATTACAAGGTAAGCTCATAAAAGTCCTGTGACGTCACTCAGATCTTAACTTACAAGGGGATAAAACCTTCTCGTGAAAAATGTAAAAAGGGTAAAAGCTTTTCAAGATGGAAACAGAGCTTTTCCTTATGAGTTTACCTTGTATTATTGTACCATGGATGGGGTCAAGTAAAGCAAGAACAAAAACTAAAGCTTTGTATGAGTAAAACTAAAGCTTAAATTTTAAGTTTTTTAAAAAGCGTTACCAATAGTTGAATATGATGTTGGGACTGCCAGAGATGATTTGGGGCCCACACCCTGCATGAGCCATGCAAGAAGAAGGTTCTCCGAAGGATATACGGCCGAATCAATGAAGACAATGCATGGGGAATACGTTACAATCTCGAATTCTATGACTTACTCAAAGAGTGAAAACTATCAGCATAGACCAAGATGCTGCGTTTACGTCGTGCAAAGAATGAATGACTCAAGGATACCAAAAAAAACTCCGTATTTACTGCCAGATAAGAAAAGATCAGTTGTCAAACCATGCTCAAGGCGGGAACACAACGTTAATGAATTACTAGCTTTATCTAAACTTGGTGGCCCCAATGTACGATCAGCATTTGATTTTGCTGTACTCCGAAATTATTCAATTATTGCTCCAAAATGGAAGTCGGAGGTCTTTGCAGCAGCTCCACCTTTGGTTTTTGGGTTGGTGTAGGCTTCAAGCGATATTGGGAGGAGCTCCTATATATTATTTGCAAGCTTTGATCTTGTTTCACTTGAGTAATCTATACTCCTAGATCGTGATAGTACTCCTCTTCTCCAAGTATTGCAGGATTCCTGGAAATTAGGACGACTATTACTTTCCCGTTCCTGAATTGAGAGAAACTGCTTGAAGAAGGCGCCTCGTGATTCCTTTTCCATCAGAGGGCGCTTCACGTAGTTATATATTGCCGACCGCATGTCCTGCAAGGTATGAATGGCGATCGTGTGTTTTAGGGAGAATTGAAAACTAGCCGAGTGCTCTTCGATCCTATGAGCGGACGGTAAATGCAGATATGGAGGAGAACAAGTTGATTTACAACGTGAGAGAGCTAGAATCTGCTATTGACTGGCAAGAATCAATACGGAGAAATGGGTCGCCGAGGATTAACAGAAGCAGAGAGACAGGTGATCGATCGCACAACGTATATGTAGACAAACTAAGATGGAGATTAGGCTGCCGAGTCTCATTGTTAGAAGTTAGATCCTGATCATATGATCGCGACGATCGTTCAGAATGCTGGTGGCACTAACATAAAGTTAGAGAATTTTCCCGTATAAGCTGAAAATTCTTTAAGGTGACCAAGATAGTCACGCACATTGTGTGCAATTGCTCGAGAAGAGAAGGACTCACTCCATTGATTGCTGAACATGAAGCAGGCTCCGCTCCACATTACTAGATGAATCGAAATAAGGGAAAAGCGCGCAAGGCGACGCGACGCCTCATGGAAAACCTAGAAAGATAATTCCTCCGTGCAATCATATTAATACAATCACGAAATTTCTTCTAATATTGATTGACATTCCGATTTCACCGAACCCTCAAAGAACTATTGAAAGTCGATTCCACATTATTTTTACCAATTAGTTCTCGAAAGGAACTACGTGTTAACATAGAACCAAAATGATTCTAGACATCAAGCAGATTTATTTTGCCAGCAATGTCCAATGTTATGTCCTCTGGCAAAAATCCACAAAACGAAAGAACACATAACACCCACTTCTAATATCGGATTTTCAGTAACATGGAAAATATCTCAAATTATATACTTATCCAGATTATTTTTATGTTCTGAGAAAATATTTCTATTTCTGCACGAACACTAAACAAAACGCCAGCCATACACACGCACTGGCGAAGAGAGGCTCGCAAAGTTTGCCGGAACTACCATACAGTTTCTGACATACAAGAACTAAGTAAGGAGTTAATGTCAAGAACTTTCTTAAGTAGCCTCATAACAAGACCTTTTTATAGCCAATAGAACGAAAGCAGATTCATCCTACATCTTCTTAGGTTCTTCTTGGAGTCTGACTGGAGCAGGCAAAAAAAAAGAAATGTTTTTTTTTTCGTCCATATAAATCAAAAGTTTTTTTACGATGTCCTGCTTAAGGTATTTTCCCCTTGGGCAAACCTCCTCGACAGCACTTCATATATCACGTTGGCATAGACGAAAAAGCATACAACCGGAAAACATCCAAGTCGCCTGTCGACCTCTACCTTTCAGCTCCGTTTATTTTCCTACTGTTTGGGGGGCCCGCACCCGCACCCTCGGCCGCCTCCACCCCCGCATTGTAGGTACCTAAAATTTATTTCATTATGTGGAATTTCCCTAACTTCTCCAACTTGTGCACAATACTTGCCATCAGTTATCAGGATCGATAACTGAAGTTAGCTACTAGAGCATTTCAACTTTTTCCACGAAATGTTTTCACTAACATCCCCCGAATCCCATGCGAGCACCAGCAAGGACCTGTCTGAGATGGTGGCGGGGGCTCAAGCCCAAGGGTTGTGATTCGGGGCTCCGCCGTGGTGCCCGGGGTGCTGCCGCCCAGCCCCATGCCGGGCCGCAGCCAATTCGATTTCTAAACAACTTTTTTGTCATTCGCAGCCGTGCCCCTGTTATGGGACAAGATAATTTTGGGCAATTTCATGAAAAAAGAATCGAATTTCGTCGGGAATTCGGAATTTCATTGCTCAACTTTTTCGCCTGCTACCCCCGGGGGCCTCAATTGCCGCATAAAATTTTACTAGGATCTGAAAGGATATGCCGGTTTTGCGGCAGGCGGTATCCGCGCTCTGCCGGGTAAACGGCCATTGTCGCAAGTGCTACCAAAGAGATAATCTTCGTCTTTGACTTGGAAATTAATGCCTTAGTTTGACTGCTCGTATTTATTTCTCCAAACGACTCCACAACAGGTTTATGGGGCAACGTGTTTTGCATGTGGAGATACATTTTCGGGGGAAAACTTTCGAGGCGATAGCAGAAGTGATAAGCCCCGGTGGTTGGTTGTGCGGTAAAATATACACGTCTATATACACATATAGGAAAGGGATGAAAGTATTTTAACAATGTACGTAACTTGAGGGATTAGCATTTTGGGTTTATGATAAGGGAACGAAAGTTTTACGATAACTGGCATAAAAATGCACCCCTTTTTTTGTAGTTAATATAAACATGAAAGGAGTCAAAAGTTTTACTGTTCTTTATTTTAACGGTTTGTCATTTTGGCTTTAAAGTTAATTGCGCTCTTGGAATTCTGGGATGACGGCTTCATGTTTTCATGGTAGCCGCATTACACGAGATATATCAATTTTATATTACTACAAACATGTGAGGAGGAAGGGATCCGGACGGGGTTTCGATAAGATGAAATTTGAATGATTGAGGCAGATAGGAAGTAGACATTTATTGGCAACCCTACCAAGTAGTAGTAGACATTTATTGGCAACCCTAACAGCTATCTGGCTTGTGAGTTAAGGGTAAGAATATAATGTAGGATTTTGATTGCGCTAAAAGATATTCAGTATTAAATGGCAATAAAACTCTCTTTCTTTTGATGAGAAATCAAAGCCAAACTACCATTGCCAGTAGCTTGGTTTATTGCCCTACGCCCCTACACCTCATATACCTGTTCAGCAGTCTGCTTAGTGTCGTGTACAACAAGATCCTATTACTTGCTATCGCGTAGCACTCACGGATTATATGACAAAGCCTAAAGGTGGGGTCCTCCGGCTGTCCTAACCTGCATAGTTGTAATTCAGGGTACAGTGCCCGACAGAGTCGGCATAAGGAAGTACCGTCTACAGTTGGCTAGCCCAGGTGTTCATCAAAGTCGGATCAGCATGGGACCTATTCACAAAAATGGTGTTGTACCGGTTCTAGACCTATGAATACAATTAGGGCCGGCGCTTAAGTTTTTTGCGCCCGGTGCAGTATGCCATATTGCGCCCCTTCAACTGTTCATTTTTTACACCAGTGAAGGGCAATGGAAAATGTCTCAAACACTCTGTGAAGTTCTTTTGATATATGAAAATGGAGGCGCCGGAACACTTACAATTCTCGAAGTAATACTTTTTTTTAAATCTTAATTTCTGAAATTGCGCCCGGTGCAAGTGCACCATGAAAGCCTGTGTCCAAGCAGGATTTGCTTCGCGATCTTACTTTTATGCTGGGTTTGCTTGTGCTTTAACTTCACAAAACCCTACCACTACTGCTGCTTTTTCAATCTTCGTACTGCTTAAGCTTTCGGTAGATGGTCTTCGGTGACACTGCCACCATTCTTCGCAAATCTACCAACCATCTCCAGGATGTGTTTCGGTGTACTTCCCTAGCTGTTTCAAGTACAATCCTGGGCTCCGCAAATTTATATAAAGGTCTCTATGTCGTTTTGCAAGCCTTCATATTACAAGGGATAATCGGTGGTCACTGAACTGCATGCAAATCAAGAACTATGACAACGTGCCGGTCAAGAAGGAATAGAGGACAAAAACAGGCATTGAAATGGAATTCATTGGCCACACCGTGCAAAAGACAATTGAAAAAGACACACAAGCTCTATTGTAGTTCTTTAATATATGAAAATGAAGGCACGGGAACACTTTCAATTTTTTTCGAAGTGCCCCGTCTAATTGCGCCCGGTGCAAGTGCACCATTTACATCTATGAAAGCGCCGCCCCTGAATACAATGCCAAAGCCCTGTCTAACCAAGGCATCTGGCTTTCCATTACGTTTGAAGTCAGATGATCCGGTACCCAAAGAAGGGTAACATGGCTCTGATTTCCACGCTCCTATGCGAAAGACAGTTGTTAGTTCTAGTTGCCTAGAATTATCACCTTACTGCATATGGGGCGTTCACACCAGATTCCGCTGCCCACACTTGTCTCCGTTTTGTCATCCGTATACTAAACTGGTAGTGGTGATTATTTACAGGGTCTTTTCCTAAATCTATTCAATTTGTTTCGCACTGACCCGAAACAGATGTGATGTATAATCAGCAGACCTCATTTGCATTGAGGGCATTCGATTTTGGACAGATGAAACCAAAGTCAGCGTTCTGTCGCAGTATTACAGTTGCAGTTTCTTAAAATCTTTTCTGTTAAATCGTTGGGCTTACTGTCCGACATTGTAGTCAATAAAAGAACCACCCATAGTAAAAAGGGCTTACGTCTGAGATAGAGGCTTTCATATTAAAAATCAGACCTAAGTCCTAAGTGTGCGTACCAAAAGTAAAGCTTTTGGAATAGTTTCAGCCCAAATATCGTCCATCTACCGTATTACTTATATAAAACCGGGTTTGCTGGCAAGAAGATGTGGTCAGAAAAGAGCAGAAGTTATAGCTGACTGCGTCATCAATACTCACAATACGGTGTGAGGCATGAAGAACAAGAAGATCAGAGGACAGACGCTGTTCGAATATATGATCTGCAACAGTCTGGCTATTGCAAATAGAGGAGCTGAAACTGACTCTCTGTGATTGTAAGCGAGAGAAGCCAGCTAAGCTAAGCTAAGTTGCTCTCTGTAGCATCCAGATGCTTAGAAAATTATCTTACTTGAAGGTGAACGATTGCCCGAGTAAAAATAAAATATGATCTTGCAACGGGCGAATACCAAACGAGATTGCAAAATAGTCCGCGGCCATTTGAAGGGCATCAGAAGGTCGGTTGCAGGATAGTAATGCCATACACCACACACATACATATACCGACATTCATATAGAGATAGTTTCACACACCCACGGCTATTATATCCCCCTTTAAAAGTCGAACGGCCGCTGTTCGCCCGCTAAGCCCACTTTTTTATATTACTCGGGGTTTTCTATGCAAAAGTTGTAAATTCGAAATCGGTGGTTAACTAACTTTTCTCTAGAACTGTTAATCCAGTTGGATGATGGGCATTAATCATTTCCCGTGCTACGTGATATACAAAAAATTCTTCATCCTTAGGCTATAATACTTTAGGGATTAAAACAAGAAATAAAGAAAAAAATAATTAAAAACCTTAAAACGAAAACCAACTTCAAATAATTTTTTTATTCCTCCCGCAACAGGAAATAAAACATTTTACTTCACATTCCACATTCCACACAGCACATACATACATAATGGGTGTCATTACGAAAAAAGGGTCATTTATAACTCTTGTCCATCTGACCTGGCTCGTTCCTATGCCCATACACAAGGCTCCCAACCATGTGGAATCGATGGGTAGAAAAAATGTGCTTTCGACTTGATCCATAAAATTGAAATGTTGCTAATACAAAGTTGAGTTCTGCGGCTTTTGTAGGCTCCATCCATAGATAATAAACATGTGTCACATTAATGCTTATTCACGTTGATAAACAAACCAATAAATCTCGGACACAGCATACTAAATGGCGGTAGATTCCATGGCGCAGGCAGTAATTTATCTCGTTTATTGCCATTAGATAGGAGAATATTTAAGAGTTGTTAAGACTTTGCGCGCCCTGCACGAAATCGGAGCGGCGGAGCTCTCCGTCCCGGCCCCGATGCTTAGATGAGAATTTATACCACGCGGGGGTATTTTGTTGGAAGATGCTCCGCGCAAAATGACGTCTTTATCGCTATGAATTTTAGTGCAAAATTATCGTTTCTTATTGTTTCAAAATAATTATGGAGAGATAACATTATTTCTTTTCGAAGGATTTGGCTTTAGTTTATGTTTAGTCAAAGCAAGAAAGATGGAGGAGGATGGCGGCTTAAACGAGAGGAATTTATGTGGAAAATTAAATTGATAAGTTAGATCGTTTCAGTAAAATTCTGCCGTTAGCTATAAGCTTTCCTGAAAAAAAAAAGAATTTTATTGCAAGAACCTTGTGCCTATCGAGAATTCTCAAAGCTTTATTTTTGTTCTCTTGTCATTTTTCCAAAGCTTCAAAGCTTTTAAGTTATAAAAGCTCAGAATTTTTTTACTATCATTTTATTTATAAAAGCTTGAAAGCTTCATACTAGCTCTACTCTTTACAAAAGCTTTTACCAATAAAAGCTCAGAGCTTTTTTTCTTTGCTTTGCTCTCCACAAAAGCTTTTTAATTAAAAAAGGTTCGAAATTTTTGAAGAAATTTGAAGTTTTGAAGCGTTTTACTTAAAATTATTCTAAAGCTTAAAGCTTCGAAGCTTTTCACTTTTAAAAGCTCTGAACGTGTTTACTTGAATAGCTCTGAACGAGCCTTGAAGCTTTTTACTTATAAAGCTTTGAAAGTTCTACTTATAAAAGCTTTGAAGCTTTATACTCATAAAAGTTTGAAATCTTTACTTACAAAAGCTTGCAGTTTTATACGTATAAAAGCTTTGTAGCTTTACCTTTGAAGCTTTTAACTTATAAAAGCTTGGAAGTTGTGTACATATAAAAGCTTTGAAGCTTTTTTGCAGTCTTTGAAGCTCGAGCCGTGGCCAGGTGCCAGTTCCCTTCACTATCCTTTAACTAAAGGATGTTATTCGATATTGCGTTGAATGATTGAATAGTCGACGTTAAAACTAGTTGAGGATGTACCCTTTTTGCATCAACTGTCATAAACAAGAGAACCAAAAAATGCTTTTCGATTTAATGTCCTATTTGTACCGCAATTCTTTGTCGCATAGATATCCTCAAAAAGGATCAGCCCAATTCAGAATTTTTTCTACATAAGGATGTGAATGATATATTGCAAACATTTCAAAAAGCCTAGGGAATTTGTTGAATTCACTCTCACTATTCTTAAAACACACTATCATTCGACACACATACACACGCATGCATACACACACACCTGCATTTATATCCATTATCCTTGACTTCTGATTTTTGCACTTGCACACACATTCCAAAATGTACAGAGAAATCAAATTATTGTAATTTGATGGTGTATATAAGCTACGTAAGTAATTAATTACGTAAAACCAAAATACCATAGTCTCAGCAAACACCTGCCTTACCGGCTTCGATTCCTGTGGGGAAGTGTAATTAATTTGTGGATGCCATCACACTGCAGGTAGGTTCAAGTCGGCTGTAAATTGTTGCCCTATTTGTTATCCATTGTTGCTCGTACATATAACTGCGGCTTAATTATTGAAAGTGCTTCAAGTTGTCTTCCATTAGATTATGCGGCGGCAGCAGTCACGTTTTCACCTTTAGTTAATGGATAAATGAGACTTATCGTTTTCATTAAACATCAGTTAATTGATTTTCAGTTCTGTTTTTTTTTTTGATCTTGTTCAAGTCGATGAAGAGATTTACAATTGTGCGAAGTATTTATGTTTTTTATATTTTTTAAATGGTCACGCAACACTTTGCAAATAGAAAACGATGAAAAAACTGAATTAATGGTCTATAACACTTTTAGGGGTATCCCCGGGAAAAATTTAGGTTGGTTTAGATTGTGTTGTTCTGGTATTTCTAGACTAAATAAACTGAGTAAAGTGTTCAATAGATTTGGTTCTGATATAAACCGAATAGGAGAATCTTTGACCGAACCTTTAAGAAGGGAATCGCGCC
Organism: Thereva unica; assembly: GCA_949987705.1. NCBI lineage: Eukaryota > Metazoa > Arthropoda > Insecta > Diptera > Therevidae > Thereva > Thereva unica. The sequence goes on along the minus strand of OX465283.1, from coordinate 15,970,812 downwards.
TATGTTGCCTAGTTGTCGTCAAACATTTTCTGTTCAAGTTTAAGCAGACGATGATGTCAAAGTGGTAACTGACGAAACGTAACGCAACACGTCATACGATTTTCAGAAAGCCCTTGATGTTAAAGCGAGATTCATAGATTAATTTGTCTTTGTATCATTAGAGCTGTTCGCTCCTCAAAGGGGCTCCGCTGCATTAAGGTAGTGAACAAATATGTCCCTTTGTCTTCCGCGGGAACATTTTATTAGTTTTATGGAAGATATTCAGAAGAGCCGAAGTATTATTTATCTACAGGGATGAAGGCTTGGTTGTGCTGTTTCCGTACCTATTCCGAATACGGCGCTTTCAAGCCACATCCAGCCCGAGGTACAACAGACGGGAAACGGTGATCAAGCTGAGTAGCATAGCTATGCCGGTTCTAAGCCTGTAATATCATCGATTCTGGTCTCGGGTGTTGGGTATGAGTGAGCGCCGCCTGTGTGAAATTAGTTGAACTTCGCTAAAGTTGGTTTGTACCTTTGATGAGCTTTCTTGCTGGGATCGAATCTCCAGTTAAACTCCTAGGTGTCTCAGGTGGTGGATCTTGTGCGGGAATCTGAGCCGAGTCCCAATTCTTTATGGAGACCCGTCAATTTCCTTCGACCGGAAGAGTTTTGGTTTCGTCTCAGTTAGTTTACATGCAGTGCGATTCAATTAATGATATCGTGATTAGGATTGGGTAACGGAAGTCGGCGTTCACAAATACGATTTTGAATCCAGGAAAAAACACTACATGTATGTGGGGATTAATCAATTACAAACAAGAGGAAGAACATTGCGATTTTTCCAAGGAGAGAAAAAAACAGGGCAAAAAAAACAAATTTACTAAAAAAAGGATATGCGAGGAGAATCTTTTGGATATTTTAGAGAGAAATCATTGAGAAAAAAATGCTTGGTTTTTATTCAGTTTCAGTTAACCTGAAAGAAAGAAAAAAAAAGGAAAGTTCCGGGTATTGCTTCATTAAGAACACATCTCACGGGTTCGAAAAGTGGCAGAGTCAATACTGAAAGTCCGAGTCCTGGCGTGGAGAGTAGCAAGGAGTAAAATCAAAGCTGCCAGCCGCAACGGAACATTATAGTAGGACAGTAGTAATCCTGCCCACAGTCACCAAAAGGAAAGATTTGTGCACCTACAGACATAAAGTTCACCTATAGGAACATTTTACATACGGCTCAGACGTGTGAATATTACCCATCTGTAATAACTAAAGAACCGGATTCCAGGTATTTGGTTTTTAAATGTATTGGTGCTTCGTAAAAAATTGGAAGGCTGGAAATGGTTAGATAACAGAACCACCATTATCAGCTAGTCCTCATAGCGCGGCTCTGGATCCATAATTGACTGAAGAACTCATTAGTAAGATGAGCGTTACTTGAACCCATCTTGTAAAAATAAAGACTGATAGAGACGTCGTATTGGAGTAGATACCCGTAGGTACCTTACGAGATTATTCTATAGTAAGATTTCATAAATTCATTGCACCTACACCTAGTGACAGCAAAATTTATTTATCACTTGCATTTTGTTGAAGAAACAAAATAGTATCTATTAGTTTTAAGTCTTCTTCTTCTTCTTTAACGGTTCTACAACCGGGATCCGGTCCTGGCCTCGCGAAACTGTTCTCTCCACCGGTCCCAATTCTGAGCCGATGTCATCCAGTTTGGCATCCCTAAACTCTGAGCGTCCTGGTTCACGCCATCCTTCCAGCGAAGGTTGGGCCTCCCTCGCTGTCGCACCCCATAGGTCTTACCTATCTTAGTTTTAAGTAGTTGTGATAATTGACTTGTGTATAGTGTCGTTCCTGCTTTTCCTCACCCCTCCCTTTTATCTGGTGTACGTGCAGGGAACCCTTAAAGATCTAATTGTGAAAAAGAAAACGTCGTGGAGCCAGGGCGGGTTTTGTCCAACTTAGTTTAAGGAGCGTTCACAACGTGTAGCATGAGCATTTGTTCGCTAAGGGTGCTGTTTCTTTAAAGGAAATTAACCAACTATATTATTTTTACTTGGGTGGTCGGCATAGCACTCAAAGACAGAACCATGAGGGGCCTACCTCTCAGTATAGTACAAAAAGAGAAAATTCTAGTCTACTTGCCAGTGTGACATTTACACAGGCACAATATCAATACAGAAGTAACTGTTGTTTTACCTACTATGCGTTGTATTTTGGCTCATGATAAAGAATCGCTTGGTAAATATATTCCACTGCACCCCCTAGCAACACTCCCATCACTCGTTCATGTATGAAACCAAATATAAAGTATAAATCACATGCCACCAAATCACACTTCTACAATGCTCCAACGAAAATAGAAATTTATGCATAAGCGACAGCGTTACCCCAACCCCCCCCCCCCCCGGCCGACTACGATTGGCACATAAAAACTTTCTCCCTTAAATAAGCAATTTCACATTTCTGTAGAATCTATAAATTCCTACGAATCGGCTGTGACCTCGATATTTTCCAGAGCAATCAACCCCTATTGAGTAATTAGGACAAAAGGCTCTCTGATGTTCACCATTATGACAGACTATCGGAATACTGGGTCTTATGGCTTGCCATGGGCGCAATTTGCTCGCTGGCAGCCAATGGCCCACGCATCAGCAATATTACATGGCATTAGCCAAATAATATGGCGAACTATCGAAGGTTCCATTTCTGCTCGTTTTTGCCTCGGAATCCGCCACAATATTGGCGCTACATAAAGCGACTTTCGGGGAAGCCATATAACTTGAAAGGATTTGGCACGGCAGTTGGAGTGCGGGTGGTGGGTGGCGCGGATCAGGGGTCGGGCGCCGGGTGCTTTGGGGTAGTCCTATTAGTTGTAACGCTTGTACTCGTTAGCTGTTGACTTGCCATGAAAGCTCGCGTGTTTATTACTCATTTCGGGAGGCTCATAAGTATAACAACCAGAATAATCGCCTTTAACGGTGGAGTTTCAGCTTAAAGACCTCTAACAACTGATGAGATAAAAATAACTTTCTTTGCTCATTTGCAGGGGTTGGCTACCCGGGCCAGGTGTGCGTGTGGGGCAGGGCGGCGGTGCTGTGCAGAATACTGTGACAGAAATTCCACAGTTCGCAGTCGTCTGAGGACGAGGACTTGCGACTCGTTCAAGGTTAGTGCGAATGTACCTCTTTGCTAGCCTGGAATTCCGGTTTTCGGTTGGTTGTCATTAAGGAGTTTTATTTGATATCATTTTTAGGAAAACTGTTGTTACACGTGTTAATTTTATGCCAGGCTTCCTTTCTGGGTGTCATTAGTCCTAGTCGGAATGGGTCTTTCGGCTTTAACTAGAGCACATGATCCCTTATTGTGGACTGCGGTAATTGAGGAAGGAGTTTCCTTGTGCGAATGACCTTATTTCCTGTATTTTGAATAAATTCTTTGAGTATTCCTAACGATAATTGCGCTCCTTGGTATAAACTAACTCAGTCAGGCTGTATAGTATACTCTCACCCCATTTATACCATGCAAACGATATTGAAGTTCCTGAATTTCAGGGGTTTTGCAATTATGATACTTCAATGAAACAGGAATGTACTTCACTTTGTTAAAAATTCATAAGCGATATTGACTTGTGCGAGGGCCCAGAAATGTCAATATTTTCTTTGACTGAAATTATATCTTATTTTCATATTTGAAGTCCTCTATGAGTTTGGTCTATTCACAAACGTTCGATTGATTTTATTACGTTTCATCATATACCTGCTCAAGGACATTTGAAAGTACTTTGAACGTAGTTATCATTTCCATAAATTATGAATTTCAATTGAAACTTGTACAAATGGAAAAGTTTCTCTTTACTTGTTTTGTAAAGAAAATGTGTTATGCGACAATTTGGAAATTTTTGGGCGAGTTAATGACTTTTCATTCATTGAATTTAATTAGCCTAGAAAATAATTAATTAAATGGAAATATTGAAAATAGTTTGAACTTATTATTTGCAGTGTTTGTTTTATGTCATATTCATGGCTTCATGGTGGCTGCCTTGTTGGTTGTGTTCCTCATATTAGTTTTCATTGAAAAACTTTTTGCACAAGGTGTGTTTCACAAGAGATGTTTAATGGAACTATATATGAATAGGTTGCCAATATATGCTCCACTTCTAAAAGCATTGCATTGCTGAAACTCGTTCACAGCTCTATTTAAATCATTCGTCCCGCTAAGATCATAAGCAAAAGTATTAAAGACCTAATATGCACCTAATATGACCCAAGTAGCACGTCCGCAGGAGCACTAAGACACATCCTTTTATGCATTTTTTTTATGTGATAGACTAGAGGCTTAGGGAAAGCCCCTTTATACTGTTCGACAATCTATTTTTTTTTTTTTTTTTTTTTCGTATAGAATGTCGAGCAGCAGCTCTAGCCGGAAGATAGAAAGTAGAAATAATAATAATAATAATAATAAATATAATTTATTCATTGTACAAAAGAACATAATTCTTGAAGGCGTACAAATAAAATGCGAGTTGGGAAAGTATTTGACAAAAATAAAATTAAAATAAAAATAAAATAAAATAAATGAAAGAACACTAAGCTAAAAGATAAAGACTAAAAACTAAAAGCTAAAAGTTAAGAATGAAAAATATTTAAAAAAAAAAAGAATACTTAAGACAAGAAAATAAAAAAAAAATAAATAAATTCAAAATGTGTGACCCTACAAATTATTATTTATAATATATTCCTTTAGGAGTTTGTTGAATAATCGACAGAAGGACGCGCTCCGTATACATCTAGGTAGTTTATTCCATATGCAAGCAATTTGGAACAAGTAAGAGCGTTCACCATACAATGTGTGTCTACGAGGCACCAATAATATGCTAGATTGTCTGCTTAATTGCAAGAAATTAAGTTTTTCAAATAAATATCCAGGGCACCGGCTGTGTATCAGTTTAAAAGTAAATTTTAATCGGTAATATTTTAGGTAGTTTACAAAGGTCATACCAAGCAGAGCTGAAGCATAAGGCGTGATATGATCAAAACGACGCAATTTAAAAACAAATCGAAGGGTATCGTTGAACGCGACTTGTATTTTTCTTGAACAATCAGCATCAAGTTTTGAAAAAATTAGGCTACCGTAAGTGAAGTAAGGCATTACCAAAGCCTTCGCCAATCGTATACGTAAGGCAAGAGGCAATAGATTAGAGGATACCCAGAGTTGACGAAGGCAGGAATAAACCTTACGAAGCACAACTCTAGTTTGATTACAATTGATGAATTTGGAGTTGAACTCGACTCCCAGATTTCTTACAGAATCAACATAGGGTAGAACATTACCATTTATTTTAATTGGGAACAAATTTTCTGGATGAATAGGAGTTCTGCTGACGACAAGGCATGACGACTTGGCAGGGTTCAGCAGCAGTTTATATTGAACTGACCATGCAGTAACGCGTTTCAGATCACTGTTTAGCTGAACAGTACAATCCTCGATAAGTTCAAGAGGTTTGCTTAGATAGATTTGCACATCATCGGTTTGATTACATTAGGAAGGTCATTTATATAAAGGCTGAAAAGCAAGGGGCCTAGGATAGAGCCTTGAGGTACTCCACAGTGAAGAAGGGCGGGTTCGGAGAAAGATTCTTGTACCTTGACAATTTGGGAACGCTCCTGGAGATAGCTTTTAAAAAGTTTAAGTGCAGTAGGGCCGAGCCCAAAATTTCTGCCTAATTTTTCTAGTAACATCAGATGGTCTACCGAGTCAAATGCTTTAGTGAAGTCGAGTAGGACTAAGATTGCAATTTTATTGTTATCAAGTGACTCAAAAATATCAGTTGAAACTTTTAAGAGTGCCGTTTCACAGCTGTGTCCAGACCTGAAACCAGATTGCCATATAGAGAGAAGACCACTTTGATCTAGATAGGACATGAGTTGCTTAGAAACAATTTTTTCAAAAACTTTTGAGAGGAAACACAGAAGACTAATTGGACGGAAGTCAGATGGTTGCGATGGATCTACCTTTTTCGGAATGGGTACAACAAGAGCCTGTTTCCATTGACTAGGAAACTGAGAAGTTGTTAGGCAGGCGTTGAAAATATGAGTAAGAACATTAGATACGAATGGGGCAATCAGTTTCAAGAACTTTGGAGAGCCATTGTCAACACCCACGGCGTTTGATTTTATAGAGAACAACGCAGAAAGAAGTTCGTAGCTGTCAATGCAACGAAAAGAAAAGCCATCAGTTGGGCCCAGATTGGTAGAGTTACCTTCAACTGGAGTTGAGTTACTTTCCGAGATGGATGAAAAGTACTCGTTTAAAATATTGGGCTCTAGAGACACTTGTTGAGAATCTTGCCCGTAGGTACCTAAATTACGAATATTGCGCCATAATTTTTTTGGAGGTAGATTAGTGTCGAGCTGATTTTTAACATAAGATCGTTTAGCCGATCGTAAAAGAGCAACCGTCCTATTACGCACTTTTTTACACATCTTACGAACTGCTTCACTGCGCGTCCTTTTGTATTGATGATAAAGAAAATCGCGTTCAGCCAATGAGAGATAGAGACAGAGAAGTAGAAAGGAGCTGCCACAACCTAGCCGCGATATTTTTATTCCACCTACTTCCAACCATTTCGCGACTCTGGCATCGGGGCATTTGAGAAGAAACAACTCGCTGGAGTGTTATGCCTCCTGAAACGAGTTGAATCTTATCAGCCAACCGATGACATGCGCTTGGTGGAGCGGGAAAGGACTAGCGAAGGCTATGACAGGAGGAATCAGGAATGTAAAGAGAGGAGAAGAAAGAAGGGAAGTAATGGGGGTGGGAAAGTGGAAAAGGCGAAGGACCGTGGGGCTGGCCGGGATTCGAACCCGGGACCTCTGGGATAGGCGCCTTACCTCTAGACCACCGAGGCCCCCAGGCATACTAACCAACAAAGCCTACCAGGGAAATGAACAAACAACTGCATAAACAATACTACAAAACCGGCAGAACATTGTAAAGTGTAACAACCTGTTCGAAGTGTTCGAGTAGATACTGCGTCGGTTGAGCGTGAAAGCCTTAACCAGTTCTTAATAGTCTACTTAATGACTAGATGTTTTCCATCTGATAGAATAAGATGAATCTAAACAAGATATTTTGATTAATTTCGCAATCAGAATGTGAAAAAAATTATGCTCATTGGATGAATTATACCAGTTTCAATAGGGGCTTTGCTGCAAGTGACAATTTTAATCCACATTACTCATGGTAACAAAATTGACTATTCTAAAAACATGCCTCCAAACTCTCAAAACCCAGTAGGTACATATTCCAACACAAGTATGCATTACTGAAACCACCCCAAATTTTATTTTTACTCAGGCGGATCGTGCCTGTCTCGGTCGCCATGTAGACGTTTTCACCCCGTGCATGCCTGTTGCGGGCTAGGTTAGCCTCAGAATTTCATCATAGGTCACGGGAGGCCTATACTACTTACGCAAAGACTGTCGGTGAAAATATCATACGTAATCCAAAAAAATTCTTTGATTTCGTTAATCTAAAACGAAATACTTCAGGTTATCACACACTCCTCACACCCTCAAGATATTTCCAACATGTTTGCGGACAGGTTCAGTGAAACCTTCTGCCCCATTTCTTCAACCACACTGTCCCAAGAGAGAATTCACATTACTACGGTGCTTATAGACAATTTATCTCTATCGGCCGAAGATATAATGACCGGTCTAATAGATCTGGAGGTCTATAAAGGTCACGGTCCGGACTGCCTACCTGCAAGTTTTTTTAAAGAACCACGCCTAACTCATTCCTTTCCCTCTTCACCAAATTTTTAAGTCCTTATCTACCGGTAAGTTTCCCTCGGTAGGGAAGGAATCCTACCTCGCAACAATTTTTAAATCAGATGATAAACATGCGGTAGACAACTATAGGGGCATTGCTATCCTGTTTATTACCCCTAAACTATTTGAAATACTTAGGCTGCTTACACACCAAACTCGACATCGACACGACATTACAAAACGTCCATCGACAAAAAAATTTTTGTCGAATCTTCGTACACACCAAATTCGACACCTAATGAAAAAGAAATTCATATCGTGTCATGTTGAATTCAGTGTGTACGGAGATTCGACACAATTCGACACTCGACACAACGAAAGTCACTGCATAAGTACTCGACGTGTCGAAAGTCGTCGTTCGACGTTTTTCCTCGTGTCGCCTTCAGTGGATATAAACTGATTTGAATGTGAAGCCCTTCGTCGGTAACCGTTTTTTTCCTTGTCGAGTTCTGTCGTGTCGTGTCGATGTCGAACTCAGTGTGAATACACTCGTATAATAATAAGAATAAATGGGTGTCACAACAGAAAATCTTGTCGTGTCGTGTCGATTTCGAATTCAGTGTGAATAGACTCGCTTAATGATAAGAATAGATGTGTGTCGCGACAGAAAAATGTTGTCGAATTTCGTCGTGTCATGTCGATGTCGAGTTTGGTGTGTAAGCAGCCTTAGCTATGACAAAATTTCCCCTCTAATTGCTCCGTACTTAAACCATCAGCAGCATAGTTTCATTAGGTCGTTACCCCACTCCTTTTTGTTAGACATGAGCATTGTGGACATGAGCCTACTATCTGTAAGACAAGGTCTGGTTCATGCTTGTCTCATATTGTCGAAAGTAACGAAGAGTGAAGCTGTGGAGTGGGTTGGAAGGGATCAGAGAAGATTATCGATACAAATTAGGAACCGACATGTTCATAGAATTGAACGTTTTAGGAACACCGGAAGATATGGTATAAGGTTAAGACTCGATGACATCCAATACATTTCAGTTCATTGGAATTGAGTTCAGTCAACAGATCTCTGAAGGCTCATACTCAATCTAAAAGGTCGAAGTCTTATACTATAGGTAGTGGAACATTACCACACTGATCAAAACATTGGATTCTCTATACTGGTACTGTGCTAAATTACTGGTCGTTATATTGAGTCACCTGGTTTTGGTATGACCCCAACGGAACGTGGCAAAAAATACAGGATTTGGCTTATGTATAGCAGATTGTTGGCTACATTGGGGCATTAATAACACGATGACATTAATTTCTTGGGTTAGTCGGCTTTGATGAGTATGTCTGGCTTTGTTTCACTGTCTGCAGAGCTTGAGTAACCAGCTTCCATTAGGAGTTAACGGTTTCACCACGCAAAGCTCGTAGTTAGAGATAGGGTCTCTCATCTGGCCTAATTTTGACGAGGGTATACTATGAATAAGCGTGGGCCACAATTGGTACGAAAAGGCTGTAAATATGGTTTCCGGATCTAGAGATACGCTTCCCATAAACTTTCAGGTACGGCAAAAAGTCTCTTTTGAGGCAATTAAAAAGTTAAGATACACAAAATTATTTATATTTGATGTCTAAAAATTGGTCCAACCGTGTAAGGTTTGTTCATGAGCTACGCTCTTTTAAAATTCTTTGCAATTACCAAATAGGCTAGAATGAATTCATTGATTCCTTGTTTACGGCTAAAATCGATTAGTTTATACATATTTTTCAATTACAAGTTGAACTATAATCAATTACGTGTTTCCTTCCAACAACAATCTAGTAAAACAATGGCCAAAAACTAAAAGATACTCCAACATACCTTGGACCAGGTAAATTACAATATCTGCAATTTCACTATCAAAACACTAGAATCCCTAAAATTGTGAGGCTATTAAGTCTGTTAAGAGAATCATCAACTGGAATTGAATTTCGATTTGCCGCCTAGCCCTCCAGTGAGCTAGCACGATAAAGCATGGCATAAGTCAACTCGAATGGAACCTGCAGAGGCCCGTGCGATAAGCGAGAACAGGTATAGTCCTCCACTCCCGCTTTTCCTGTAAACAAACTGAAACTTCCAAGAATTCAATTTATTTTAAATTCACTGTAACACTCTATACACACATACAACCCGGCGAGAAGCTGGGAGTTAACTCTCGCATACCTGGCTGGAACGGATCGTAAGTACCGCAAACTAGGTTACCGTATAGTGGAGTGAACTTCACCTGATGGAATTGTATCCACTTATTTCCAGGTCAGACAATTTGACATCAGCTCTGTCGTCTAACAAAATACAAAACAAAAAATATGTACCTATACATACAGATATTGTATATACACCCACCCGTAAACCTTTGATTCCTTTGGCGTATCCTTGGCAAGGAGTAGGCGAAATATATGCAATTGAATTCATTGATCGCATTTGCCGACTTTTATTGAGCAGGTTAGGGGAACAATACGATAAATGGAGGAATGCACTTAAGACCATACGTCGAACTGAATTGAACTGATGTTCCGCAAAAGGATAAAATATGCCCAAGTTTGAAGGAGGGGATGGTGATTCTTTGATTTCGCCGTGGTATTTATTATCAATTGTTTCAAAAAATGGAAAGAAAAAACTTTCCACGAACATTTTCAACCCAAGACTTTTTTATTTAATGCGATTTTCCTGTTCTCGAAATTGGCATAAATGCCTTTTACAACATTTTGAAATAATCTCTAGTGGTTTATAAACTTGCCTCGAATACTGAGAACATCGTTGCACTTAATAGACCAAATAGAATTACAAAATACAATGGAAAAATATAATTAGGAGATTGTTTCTTCGTTGTTGAATTAGAGATGAAAATATTCAGAATTTTCTAGGGATAAAAACCTTGAATAATATATACCATGTCATTGAAGACTCAAATTTCTGGTAAATATGATCAAACTTTTTAACAAAGATCTAAGTGGTTTTGTGATATTCTATCCTTTTAAGACCCACGTCAGTTGGACGAATTTTGTATGGCGTAATTTCTTTAAACAGCTGTAGGTACTTAAAAATTCAATGATACAGATTACATTTAAGGAAATTTGTTTGCCGTGTGAAAATATGCCTCATCTTCATCTATTTCTTGATCTTTTGTTAATTGTTTAGTAGAATTTTAACTTCTCTGGGTTGCAAAAATAATGGATCTAACAAAATTCTGTTCAAATTCATCGTTAGAGCAAAAGCAAACTAGTAGGTATTGGGTTGGTTGAACCTGGGAACCAAAATCGGGTTTGAAGACTATTGATTAAACAAAATTAATGGATGATTATCTCTTAATTGCTAATCTAGACACACTATTTCGAGGCATGGATCTGATCTTCGACAGCGATAGAGACGAAAAGTTATAGCCATCACGCTGACCAACTAGTTCGTTACTGTCTGATTATCGTAGTCCTCGGAGAAGCCGTCTCTACTCAAAATCATTCACGTTTATAGTGGTTTAGATGTTTTGAGCATTATGAAGGCACATTGTGTTCTTCTTTAAACTCCTTTAATCCCTCATGGGACATAGGGCGGAAACAGTTGCCCTCCAGCGGACTCTGTTTCGCGCGACAGCTCTTAGCTCCGACCAGGATCTCCCAGTTGTTGCGGCCTCTGCTAGTAGGGTTCTCCTCCACGTTGTTCTAGGTCTTCCAACTCGACGGGATCCTTGCGGGTTCCAGTCAAGGGCCTGTTTGGATAGATTTTTGTTTTCGCGTCACAAGGTGTGGCCAACCCAATTCCATTTCCTTCGCCTGATTTGGTCGTCTATCCTTTCTTGGCCAGCACGGCGCCATAGTTCTTCGTTTGAAATCCTATCTTGCCAGCGGATTTTTAGGATACGACGAAGTCATCTGTTGATGAAGACTTGTAAGCGCCCTGTGATGAATTGGGTGACTTTCCATGTTTCGCAACCGTACAAAAGAACTGCCTTAACGTTGGAGTTGCCGCAATTTGGTGTTAGTGGAGATCACCGTTGATCTCCATATACGGGACAGGCATGCATATGCGTCTCGTGCTTTATTTATTCTGGAACTGACGTCTTCTTCTGCCCCACCATTTTCGGTAATAATGCTACCGAGGTAGCAGAATTTATTTACCAGTTCCACGTCACGGTTATTCAGCGCTGTCCGTTCAATGGTGTTTGCATTTATCCGCATTTCTTTAGTTTTAGTCGGATTTAGCCTTAAGCCTGCTGGACTACTTTCTGTTGCCAAATTGTTTAACATGTTTTTGAGGTCCTGGTGTCTGTGGGCCAGCAAACAGTTATCATCGGCGTAGTCGAGATCCTTAAGGCGGTCTACCAAACTCCATTGTATGCCGCCTGTTTTATTATCTATTGCGCCGACAAGGATGTCATTTATTACTATAAGAAATAGTAAAGGCGAAAGTAGGCATCCTTGTCGTACTCCTGAGCTCACCTCGAAGCTGTCGGATAATTTTCCATTGTGGAGAACTCTGCATTTGGAATTGTTATATACGGCTTTTATCAATTCTATTATTTTATCAGGCAATCCACGTCGCCGTAGTGCCTGCCATATAAAGCTCCTATTGACCGAGTCGAACGCTTTCTCATAATCTACGAAAGCAAGGTAAAGGGGGGATCGGAATTCAGTAGACTGCTCCACTATTATTCTCAAGGTGTTAATATGATCAATACAGGAGCGGCCCTTCCTGAATCCGGCCTGCTGCCTCCTAAGCGTTCGGTCAACTGCCTCACTTATCCTAGATAGTAATATATGGGACAAAATTTTTCCCACTGCAGATAGTAAACAGATGCCTCTCCAGTTGTCACATATTTTTAGGTCCCCCTTTTTTGGTATTTTGACTATGATACCTTCCGTCCAATCCTCCGGAAATTTACAGGTGTTCCATGCTATTTCTAGGATTGGCTGAAGTGCATCTGCTATGAGGCTTGAGTCGGCTTTCAACAATTCTGGCGGGATGCCATCTTTCCCAGCTGCTTTACCATTGGCCATCGCATGAATTGCGGTTACTATTTCCGTCTTGGATGGGGCCCGGGTGGTGATTCGTATAGGCTGTGCATTGTTGCTGTTTTCCTGAGGTTCCTGTGTAAGTGTACCATTCAGGGCGGCGAAGAAGTAATCTCTCCATCTTTGGAGTTGCTCTTCGTCGCTGCACAGCAGCCTTCCATCCGCACTCTTAACGGCATGCTTTTTAGTAGAGTGCTTTCCCGAGAGCTGTTTAGTGATTTGGTACAGCACCTTACTGTTGCCTGTGTTTGCCGCGTTTTCCGCTTTTTCCGCGAGCTCATTTATCTGCTGCCTTTTATCACACCGGACACTACTCTTAACCTCCCGATGTAATTGGGAGTATTCCCGTTCTAATTGGTGCCGACGTTCTTACGAAAGCGAAGATTAATGCCTCCAACAATAACTGTCCTGCTCTGATGAGGACTTTAAACAAGAAAACTCCAAAATGAACCTTAATATTCTCCCAACCAAGCTCTTGAACACTGGCAAGAAGAAGCAGGACAATTAGAAAAGCCAAAAGTGATAACGATAATGAGTCGCCATAACTCCAAAAAACACTAGTGAAATTTACGTTAGTATATCTCGGCTCAGAGAACCGACGGCACAGTAAGACTGCAAGAATACTTCCCAGGGATTACCAGTTTAGCAAAAGACTTTTGCTTTGTTTGGCATAGAACACGAGGAAGCTATTCCGCCTTTTAAGCCTCACAAAGCCTTGTGTGGCAAGAATGTCTTTTATTGTCATTGTCTGCAAAAATTGGTGACCCAGGATCCAAACAAAGGTGTACTTATTGAGCAGGATCAAGCTCATTGCTGTCCGTAAAACTCGTTTGGTTCTATGGGAATTTATCACTACAGTTGCCGCTTGGCTGTTAGAAATGATAAAACTTAGGGTTGCATCGTGGATGCTTCTTAAGATATCATATGCATGCATGTCAGGTGTAACGTCGGGAGTGGCGGGCCACCTCTAAGAGATGCCCAAAGTTGAAATAAAACACCGAATTTATCTTTATTGTTTGTAATTGGTTGAATATAAGAAATTATATTTCATTCGAATATAAATAATATCGAGGAGTGGAAAAGGAGAGGATATTTGGTTTTGCTGGTAACCCCTGGATCAAAGCCGGCTTGGTAACCCGTATGGTTAGTAGTAGTCTTTGTCTATATTTGTTGGTGTACCACCGGATCAACACACCGTGGCTTGTCCGTTCTTGGTATGTGGGTTCACCATAAGCAATCCTTATGGGATATGTTGTTTTATTGGTTTGACTGTATACCATTCCGCGCTTTCACTGTCTACATGTCGGTGCCTTGCTATTCTGTTTCTTTTCTGAAGTGACTTCTTTTCCTTCGATAGCTCTACAACCCAATTCGAGCCTTGGCTTATATCAACTTCTTCCTCTAGTTTCTTGTATTGAGTTGTTCTTCTGCATCGGCTTTAACATTGCCTTCCCACCTTGACTGTGGTTTGCCAACTAGTCTATTCTCTTCTGGTAGTAAATATAGGCCTATTTTTAGTATCCTTGAGTCATTCATTTTTTCCACATGACCGACCCAACGTAAACGCAGAACTTTGACATGTGTCCGGAGTCTACACTCTTTGAACATATCGCACAATTCGTGATTTTAGCGTATTCTTCATGCATTGTCTTCATTGATTGTGCTGTATATTCTTCGGAGAACCTTCCTCTCAAATATATCCATCTTGTCCACGGATTTCTGGGAGATACTCCATGCTTGACATCCATACGTAGCTACTGTGCGTATGATGGTTTTGTAGACTCTTATTTTGGTGTCTTATTTATTTCTAAGGGAGTATGTGAATTTCATGGCGGCGTTTATTCTTCGATGTACGTCTATCGCTACTTCGTTGTCTTCACTGACTGTGGACCCAGGTAGTTAAACTCGTTTACCCGTTCGAAGTTATATCACCCCTAGGCGGTGTTGTGGATTCTTCTTCTTTCTACCCTTGACAGAATTCGTATCTTACTCTTGTCGGCACTTATTTGCAGCCTTATATGTTTAGCCACTTAACAACTGTGGAGCAAGAAATGGCTTTGAATTTGCCATAGTTTTCCAATGATTCTTCACCAAAACATTTCACAATATTCTTAGCTTTCAATTATGAAATTGTAATTTTAAACCTAAGAGAGACAACTACACAAATCAAATCAAATCAAACGTCCAGCATTAACTAAACTTATAAAGTTCACAATTAAATTCAACAAAATGACACCCCTTTCAATAACAAATAATTGTCATAATACCTTCAGAGTTTTTTGATTGATTGAAACAACCCCGTGCCATTCTCTACCCGACCTGACAAATCCAGAAAGGACAAATTACTTAACAAAACTCTCTATCACAAGACAATGACCATTATGGACCAACAAATAACTGCACAAGTCTGCACAGCACTTCTATGGAGCTGTCGAAGTGTGTCAAGTTATCTCCTTTCGTTTATCACACCTTGAGGAGGTACTGAAAGGGGCAATACAACACCCCAAGTCTGTTTATATATCCTCGATGGACAGAAATTTTAGAAGCATTGAGATTGATTTCGCACAAGATGGATTGACATTTTGAAGAAATAAAATAGTGCAGGAGCAAGGCAATGATTTAGAGATTGTGATGGAGTTTCAAATAAATCTAAAGTGGTACAGTAGGTATTGCAATGAGGACACGATTCGTTGATAGGATTTGATCTAGTTGATTAGTAAAAGTGGAATAATCGGAACATGACCTTGTTGTAGATAAATAAAAAACCAAGCTAAGCGTAGACTAAACGCATAATAATAATAAGAAAATGCTTTCTTCAGTCAATCCTTTTGCACTGTCTCAACTCCTTTTTGTAGTCTGTTAGGGTAAACCTATGTATATGTTTTGGCCTATTGAACAATCTCCTAACATCCCTACGTATTGCAGCTAATCTGTCGTTCCCCCAGGGCACTTTACGCGACTACTGAAAGCAAGAACCAGTGTTGCTGTCATGGTAGGAGGGGATCAGAACATGAGTGAGCTGAGTGGCCGAATTCTCCAGTTCACATACACAGAAAAAAGTCGCGAGCAAGTCTGATTTCGAAGCCGCAAGCCCCTGAAGGTTAGACTAGTTGGTTTCCTTTGGAACCAGAGAAGAGACGCGTATATGTGGGAAGCCACACATTCTAACCTAACATGCAGATGGTCCGACAGTGAGTCCTCGTCCAGAACATGCCAGTTTTCAATTCTGTCAGAGAGAAGCCTGCTGACAAAAGTGGGTTTTGGTGGGTTGTCGACAAGAGCCGAGTTTTGTGTGGTGATAGTCACAGGCCCTTTCTCGTCGGTTGAGGTAGCAGTAGCAAGACGAAGTAGCCTCGAATGACATGAATCTTCCACCAGAATGATATCAAGAGAACTCCCCACCCATTTTGCTATGTCAGCGCTTCAATGATCGTCTTCTGAAACTGTGCTAATTGCTCAGATGCAAAGGGGTGGATGACCATGTCAATCGAGATGGAGCCAAGCTTCACAGTTTTTCTCGGCTCACTTCTTTTGAAGGGCTTTATCAAAGCCTTTTCCAGGCAATTTCCCCGGACAGGTTTTTTTGCCAGTGCTTCTTAAAGGTATTTTCTCTGGCGGTTAGAGAGTTTGACAACCCCAAAACCCTCGACATTCGCTTCGGTGTGCCGTTGCATATTCATGCCGACTGTTATAGAGGCATGCGCACTTGTTACTCTGATACAAATGAATGTACACACAGTACAGACGTACACACTACTTAAGGAATAAATCTTACCGCCGCGGACACAGTTTACTCGACGTTGATATTATTACCCCATTCAGTCATTCACATACAGGCCGCCGGCAGGCCGTGGCCTAAAGGTTTCTCGGCTTGAGGCCTAGTATCACCACACACCAACTGGCCGCCAAACTGCTTAAACTGCCGTCTTCTCCTGTGTATATTTAGGGAAACATGAGGTGACCTCCAGTCCATGACCTGTCAGGCGGATTCCTCAAGTCCTCATCGCTCAGACTGAGTAATGTGTGGCCGTGATCGGGCCGTACCTTCTGAAAGGCGACAGCCACGGGCCCCGAGTAAAAATTAAACTCACCCGCGTTTAGCATGTATGTAGCAGGTACGCACTAGCCCGCACGACGCCCGCAACTAGCATAATATAAAACTCAAGATAATATCGGGTTTTCTTCGTTCTATGCAATTTTTCAGAGGCCCAATTTTGCTCCCTTTAGTCTAGAAAAAGTACATGCCTGTGGCGGGAGCGTCCATGCTAGGTGCGGGCGAGTTTTATTTTTACTCGTTCGATTGCGTAGGTCAAGCAGCCTGCTAACACAACACTCGCGTTTGGTCTATACCGATGCGGATGAATTTATATTATGTTCATGCCGGTAGCGAGAATTTTCGTGCGTGTTTCGGGTGATTGCATGCCTGTGGCAGGAGCGTGCATACTTTTGTGCATTCCTATTTGTTTGCTATTGGTCTAGACCATCTACACATGTATTGGCAATCATTTCATGTTGGTCTCTTTGCGGATTTCTGCTACAGCCTTTTAGCAGTCTTTTTAGGATTTTCTGTATTTGCTTTTAGCCAAACCGGTGATATTTGACTGGACACGTTTATGCCGTATTTGTGTTTCATTCTCAGGTTGAGTATTTTTTCCAGGTCCACACTCTACTTGAATCTGTCCGTACGTGCGTGTGACAGTGTTGTTTATAATTTTGTCCTTATATAATTTTTTCGTTTACAATTTTCTCTTGGGAATAGGGAAGAATTTAAAGTGCTACAAATTGAATTAAGCTCTGACTAAGCTGCTACATATTTTTTTCTAATGAAGATATTACAGCTCCTCAATATCAAAACAGTGACTGATTTATTCAAAACATTAAAGCGATTTACAGCTACTTCTTAAAGTATCTTACAAAATGAATTTACCTTCTCTACTACTACCAAAACAGAAATGAGAGATACCTTGAAAGTACCACTAAGTCCGATTTAATAAAAAAAAAAAAAATTGTTGAAAGAAAATGTGAACAAGATTTCAACGAAGTACCTAATTGGAATTATTTCGAGAGTTATCAATATGCAGATGAAGGTTCTGGCTGAAAAGACAGGAAACAGGTAAAAAAAAGTAAATAAATATAAAAAACAAATTCTTACTTATTGCCTTCCATTTTTTTTTGCTTGTTGTAGAATCGCCCGACAGGACTTCAAATTCCAGCCGCTCATCGTTACGGAAGAACGTCTTCACTTCATCACGTTTCGGGTGATGTACAAAAACGGAGAAGAAATCTTTATTCAAATTTCTATGCAAATTTTTCAATTAAATGAAATAAATTCCACCTGAAAGTTATAAAATAAAGGAGAAACTTTTTTTTGTGTCTGTTTTGGTGTGAGTTATATTTCTTTCGTTCAGTTTTATAAGAAATACAAAAAAAAAAAAAATACAAATAAATCGGAGCGGAAGATATGAATAAGGAAGTTTTATTTTGCTGGTAGAACACTCCTTCGGAAAAAGAAGAAAAAAATATAAAAGAAAGTCCTTTCGATATCCCAGATAGAATCCAGGAAGGATCGGGACATTAAATGTGCAATTAAAATTGATTTCTCGAGCGCAAATTCATTTCTGTCATGGCAGGCGAGCACACACAAATTGAAATATCGCAAGGACTAAATTAGGTTTCATTAACCTTTCACCAATAACTGGGAATCAGATAATAAAAGCGTCTTTCACTTCCTTTGAGGGGCGCGCTTGCCAACGAGAAAGAGAGAAGACTTTTAGCACTTTACCTGGAGGCGTTGCTTGATCACCTCTTCGTCCGCCCGTCCCCGGTCCCGCTGGCATAGCATTTTTATATGCATAAAAAAATGGCGATGAGATTCGCCGTCAGACGGCACACATTTGCTGTGGAATATCTTTTCTTACAAAATAATCGATAAATTGATTGCACGTTCGGGATATTTATTACCTTCGATAAAAATGATATAGAACCGGAACGAAATAACATTCCAAGGCACTTCCGAGTCCTTCCGCCCATTCCAGGGCTCAATTATTGCACAGACCTCCATACACATATGCGGGCGGGTGGCTGCCCCCGGGCCCCAACCCCATCGGTGGATATCTACCCCCATAACATATAGACACAACCTAATTCCGGGCCGCTGTTATGCTATCAAATTTTGTGTGAAACGTGTAAAAATGCGAAGGCAGTAAATTACGTAAACGTTTCCGGATATTAAAGTGTACAAATTATGTTTCATCTTAAAAATGGCGGCGGAGAGATTTCCTTGGACGAAGGACGAGCCAGGACTTCCTTTTCTCTCCAACCAACCACCCACCCCTCAAAAATACATATAAAAAAAATATTATTGCTCCCCGCAATGAACATAAAAACGCGACCCAAAAAGGAGAATCTTCGGCGCCGCCGGCACTCGAAAGTGATTCCTTTAGATTTTTCGCCCAGGACTCTCAAGGAAGAAATTTTTATGCTCATGGTGGATTATAAAAGGTGCGTTATCGTGTGCGGAAAATGAAATAAATTTTTTTTTTCGGGGACTTTTTTATTTTGATATATTCCAGTATCATAAAGCCCGTCTCTCTGCCATTTCCACATATACACTTCGTGCAATTGTTTGTTGGTTTCGCCTTTTTTTTTGATCCTGCAAGGATTTGAATATCATTTGCGAATTTTGATTAAAAATTATTTGCCGGAATTTTTTCGTGGGTGGTTGTGCAAATCGGAGCAAATCATTCTCAACGTTGAGGCAGAAATGATAAATTTTATATGTATACTCGTGTATGTGTATGAGGATCTCTACTAGAAAACAGTCGAGTTTTTTTGTATTTATTTATTTTTTACGATGTCAATCTGTCAAACAAATGAAGCGCTCCTCCATCCAGACACATTGTCACTGCATAGTTAGCTAGTGTAGCGTGTAATGCTATGCCGCCAATCGTCAAATTATTATGTTCAATTGGATATTGGCAGTTTGTATGGCAATTTTTTATGGTATGAAATAAAATCGGGAATTTTTAGTATTAATTAATAACCAGAAAAAAAATCCACCGAGCAAAAAAAATATATATATGGGCGATTCTCCAGAACCTTTAACCTGAGCTAATTGGAAAAATGAAATTTCAAATTGATAGCACAACCGTGCCATGATATTTTTTGTGTTTCTTATTTCATAAATAAATGTTTTCTGATGTAGAACATTAAAAAATTCAATGCGCATATTTTTTTTATGACATGGTTATATTGACATGGTTACAATTTTGACATCAAATTTGACATGGTTACAATTTTGACATTCGCTAAAATTACTTTTTTTTAAGATTCATGAAACAACTTAAGCGAAAAAAACGTTACATATGATTTAACTAGTTACAATACGTCATAAGAAATTTTACGGGGATGAATTTAATGTAATATGAGCAAATTAATTGCGGTTACAACTTTGACATTTAAATGTAACCTACGTTCCCGTTAGCCAGTTTTGCCCAAAAGTCAACCAATTTCAACTTATTGTTGTCACAAAATGTATGCACATGTTCGTTAGTGTCTGAACAATAAGTGCGTTTAAAAAATTTTATGATAAAATGAGACAATTCGGAGTTCTTCGACTTACCATGCGGGTTACAACTTTGACGTCAAAACCTAGGGACAAACTTCAGAGTTGTTTTTTGGAAAATATAGCGATTTGACACTGCACCGAACACAACTGCATTTTTCCTTAAGAGTTAAACTACAATTTTTCACTTTTCACTATTTGTGTCAACGCTTCCTATCACAAATATAAATAGTTTTTCATTCAGATTAGCGCTAAAGACAGGCCGAAAAGTGACAGGTAACGGAACATTTTTTCAAATTTCATTGCAAAATATCGTTTTAAATGACTTCGTACTTATACCTCATTGCTCATTAATGATTTCTTAACATTATCGATAGCTTCTTTTATTTTTAATCTTCCTACAAAAATTGTAATTCATAAAAATTTTGAAGCGACAAGCAGGTTAAAAGTTCCGGAGAATTGCCCATATATACATGACATTCCACTTATACGAAAAGGAATGTGGCCTGCCTGTGGTGGGAATCAATTATAATTAACATGAAAAATGTCAATAAATAATTGTAATTACACGAGAAATGTAAACAATTTTTGGACATTTTAAAGAGAACGGCCCTTTTCATAATTGCATGGTTGCGCAAATCGATCATTTGCATGGTATTCAAAAAAGCAAATGTGCAACCATCATTTGTTCAAAACTGCAACCTGCTTGACAAGTCTGCGCAAATCTTGCAACTATTTTTGTACGAATGCTTATCTGATTAAAGAAGAAGAAAAGTGTCAAAAGTGAAATGTCGTTCGCAGAAGATTTTCAGTTTTCCGATATTATTAGGTGTGTTTTATATTAATTTAAATTATTATTGAAATTAATGTAATGTATTCTATAGCGAAAATAATGAAGAAGAGGAGAAGAATAAAACTTGTTTTAAACGAGAGATTCAGAAAATGAAGGAAAAAAGCTTTATGCTTGAAACGTCAAATTTCTGACATATATTTTTGACAACTGATTGCTTTCATTCAAAAATGCAAAGTTTTTCGATTGCGCAACTGATTTACCTGACAGTTGCTCTTTTGCAAACATGCATGCAAGCAGGCAAGCAACTATGCAATTATGAAAAAGGCCAACATTTAAGGTTGAAATTAATGTCAGTACATTGTATACAAAAGTTGTTATTATTACAATTAAATAAACGGAATGTAGTGAATTTTTATCACCAAAATGATACAATTTTCAATTATGTACAAACACACCATCAAAATTCTTTAATGATGCAGCTTATTCATTTGTTTTACTTTACAACCGGAATACCTCGGGGGGCCTCGGTAGCCTAGGGAGTAAGGCGCCTGGCTACTATCCCAGAGGTCCCGGGTTCGAATCCCGGCCAGCCACACGGTCCTTCGCCTTTTCCACTTTCCCACCCACATAACTTTCCTTCTTTCTTCTTCCCTCTTTACATTCCTGATCCCTCCTGTCATAGCCTTCCTTTGCCCTTCCCCGCTCCACCAAAAAAGCGCATGTCATCGGTTGGTTGATGAGATTCAACTCGTTTCAGGAGGCATAACACTCCAGCGAGTTGTTTCTCGATGTCCCGATGTCAAAGTCGCGACAGTAATGGTTGGAAGTAGGTGGACTAAAAAAAATATCGCGGGTAGGTTGTGACAGTTCCTTTCTTCCCCGACTAGAGCTGCTGTTCGACATTGCACTCTATATGAAGAAAATAGATTGTCGACACAGTATAAAGGGCGTTTCTTGTGACTCTAGTCTTTCACATAAAAAAAAAACATTCTTGCACTTTCCACCGCAACTGCCAACTTGGTTTGACGCCCTGAAATCCATCTATGCATCTTGGTTCACAAGATTATTCCAGTAAGTTGGGGGATGTTTTACTGTTGCATCCCATAGAATGCTCTTTCTTCCCATGCCAGGCATACCAGCGTAACGAACCGCGATTCGTTACAAATAGTCCCTCTCCAATAAAGCTCTAGAAAAATAAATATTAAACCCCTAGACCAAAGAGAGGTAATTCTCTCTTTGAAAGCTTAAAAGCTTCCTACCCCGACAAGCTTTTCAGCTATAAAAGAAACCGTTTCACGAGGCGAAATTCAGTCTTTCACCAGACTCGTTCCTGAAAGGTCATCTTCTCGGGTCCTATACCGTGTCTAGCTGTACAATCCGGCACTGTCAGAACCCACACATTATACATACAGATCACAAATTGAATATCTTGTCGAAGTGTACGATCCGACAGTGCCCCTGGCAAAATTTTCTAGACCAGTGTCAAGGTAACACCCGACCAAACACCGACAATAAACCGAACACCCCATTATACACATATCCCCATAGACTTCAATAGTAATACCCACTCCAGAGATAATAAAGTTACTTAGATTAAAATTGTTAGTAAATAAAAATTTTGAATGAAAAAAGAGATATTATTCTTATAAGAAGGTGATTGTTCTCACAAGACCATAGACAAATCAAGAGCTCTCGGCAACCATGCCTTTAAAAAAAGGAGGTTTAGAGAAGCACCGAGCGAAACACTATTACACCAGCTTGATAGATGAGGCGCCATCCCCTTACAAGATACGACGATAGAAATACAATTGTCGCTGAAAAAGAAACCATACTCGTGAAAAAAGTCTTTACGTCCTTATTTGTCAATGCTCTTAGGCTATACCTACACGAGGGACCATGGTTCTGGGAACACGAGACTTCTTCGCCCTCCTGACCTCTCATAACCACAGACCTTTTAGCAGGAGCGCGTTCAAAAACCTTACTATGGTTAACCATGGTTAACTATGGTAAACTTTTTTCGTTCAAAAACTCCGTGGTTAACTACAACATAACCACGAGCATAACTTTTTGGCGTTCAAAAACTCCTGTGGTTAACCATGGTGTAGTTAAATTTTAACCCGGTAGTCTAGAGGTAAGGCGCCTGACTGTTATCCCCAGAGGTCCCGGGTTCGAATCCCGGTGGTGCCACGGTCCTTCGCCTTTCCCACCTAACTTTCCTTCTTTCTTCTTCCCTCTTTACATTCCTGATTCCCCTGTCATAGCCTTCCTTAGTCCGTCCCCGCTCCACCAAGCGCATGCCATCGGTTGGTTGATGAGACTCAACTCGTTTCAGGAGGCATAACACTCCAGCGAGTTGTTCTCGACGCCCCGATGTCAGAGTCGCGAAATGGTTGTGAGTAGTTGGAATAAAATATCGCGGCTAGGTTGTGACAGTTACTTCCTTCTTCTCTCTATCTTCCGGCTAGGGCTGCTGTTCGACATTCAGTCTATACGAAAAATAGATTGTCGACAGTACAAAGGGACTTTCCCTAAGCCTCTAGTCTGTCACATAAAAAAAAAAAAAAAAAACCATGCTCGGGAGCATGGTTAGCGATAGTTAAGAAGAAGAATAAAAACAACTTTTTGACATTTGTTTTAATGATAAAAATGAACAAATCAAAGTGGTATTTTTTAGATTACTGTAAATAAATAATTAATGGACACATACAATATAATTTGAGAAAATAGCGGAGACTATTTTTTGGAAACAAAAATTTCATTTTTTTTTAATTTGTAGTTAACCACGGTGCGTTCAAAAACCTCCGTGGTTAAACATAAACATTCGTGGTTAAGTGAAGTTACGCAGCATAACCCCAGCTTACCTCGTGGTTTACCATAGTTAGGTTTTTGAACGCGCTCCAGACCCTTAGCAAAGGGGGATTTTAAAGCCCTAGCATATAAAAACAAAAAAACTTGTATGTATTGTTTTCGCAGATGCTGGGGTAGATCAATACCAGGGGTCAGGGTAGATCCTCTCTACTCATAGGGGAACTGCCATTTATGCTGCTGTCTTCAAATGCTTGGGTTGAAATATCTTTTGAAAGCCACGTCATATTCTTCTATTTTCGATAGAGAAGTTCTAGTACAAGTATTGAAGCGTTGTTGAGTTATTTATTAGTGTTTCTAATCAGCCACTAAGCTCTTTTCAGACAATAAGAATGAACATCTAATTTTAAAGTACTTTACGAGAGTGGCTGGCGTTGCAGTCCAAGGCGCTACCTCCTTGACATATTTCTTACTTCGCAACTACGCAATCACTGACAGACAGTTCAGACGTTGTTTAGTTATTGCATCATGAGTCAATAAAAATAATGTCCCTGTAGGCCAGTCATTAGAGCGAAAAAAACGGCAGATTTTGTTATAAAATTGTACAGCAAACTGCTTGCACTACTACTTCAGGGGTATCTCATAGATTACTAAAACCAAAAAACCAGCCAAAATTTACTCATGTACAATTGTTTAAACAATAATTAGCAACAAAAATGGGTGCTTTTTCCGTTTTTGGCGTATACAATAAAAAGTACTGGATGAATCCCGTTACTCCCAACAGGATATTTATAGAGAATTGAAAACCCTACAAAATGGGGTTTACTAGACCTCGATCGGATAATTTTTCGCCGAGAAAAGCTAGAAAACCCCTTAAAAAGGCCACTTTTTTCAAAAACTCATACCTCTGTTACTTTGCAATATTAGGGTATGATTTTTTGGGACATAATACCCTGGTACATATACTTTAAACTGTCAAAAGATGAAATTTGTCGCATGTATAATTTCTGCATAATTGCAGTATAAACAAAATAGACCCTAATCTTGCACATTGCGCCAATATTAGCAGAGTGGCCCGATTGAAATTTCCAAAACGGTTTCTGAAAGTATAGGCTAGGGGCTACAATTTGTCTATCTCACATTTTAATATAAGTGTGGAGAACAATGCTAAAAATGCTTTTGAAAATGCTACATAGGGCGAACATTCTAATTCGAAACGTATCGGGCCTACATATATGTATATGTTGTGGGTGGAGTATACTTCTAGGACGTGCAGGAAGCATGGTTTACAATGCTCAAATTTGTGCGCAAACTGTACCGAAATAATGTGCTCTAACATATCTAAAGAAGAAGATGAAAATCAATTATAAAATAATTTAGAAGAAGAATGAGAATGAAAATAAAAGTATAGATGTAAGGTAGCTAAGCGAAGAAGAGACTGTTGCACAAAAAAGCATGATGCTTAAGCTGGTTATTTTATTACATATTTCTTAGTTGATGCCTTTTATTTTTTTCCATTGAATAAACTGTAAAATGTTCATAATATTATTAATAATTATTTATTTTCAATCAAATTAAGCATTGATTCCAAATAAGGTATGTTCGCAATATATAATAAAAAAAGGTTATGTACCTGTTACCATTATAAAAAAATACGATAGTGTATTTTGTTAAATAACACTTTCCCTTTAATAAGTATCTGTTTAATTAAATATATGTAGATTCCGACTGCATATATTTATTACTTTATGGAAAGAAGGTTTACTCCAATAAGACTTAGATAGAGTATTTTCCATTTAATTTATAAAAAAATTAAATTATTCTTCATGCATTTAGCTTTCATGAAGTTCATTTACCATGAAGTTGTCAGTACTAGTACTGGGCTCCATGCTGAAAGGCAACTCAAATATTCAATTCACTTGCAAAAATGCTTCGAAAAATTGCCACGAAGCTTCACATGCTTATTAGCTACATATTACACTTTTTTTATATGGAACAAGTCGTCACATGCTGCTTGTCTACATTTATCTTCAAGCAATAGTGACGAAAAGCTGCATATCGTCGTTGCGACCTTAAGATCTCCTATATGACAATTTTATCGAAATCCACTTTTTCACTTTAATGTAAACTTCATGATGTCCTCCATCGAATGCAAAAACTCCCATCTTGATATAACAATAACTTCAAGTCATTTTGCAGTTTTAAAAAATACTCCTTTGTGGTGGCCCTGAAAAGCTGGCAATTTGAAAGCTCAGTTTTCCTAAAGTTTGATATTTTGCACATAGGAGATCTAAAGGTCGCAACGACGATATGAAGCTTTGGTATGCGGCCGGCCTAACGCCTCCGACACCGCTACCTCGAAACTTCTCGAATTAGAATGTTCGCCCTATGTACCATTTTCAAAAGCATTTTTAGCATTGTTCTCCACACTTATATTAAAATGTGAGATAGACAAATTGTAGCCCCTAGCCTATACTTTCAGAAACCGTTTTGAAAATTTCAATCGGGCCACTCTGCTAATATTGGCGCAATGTGCAAGATTAGGGTCTATTTTGTTTATACTGCAATTATGCAGAAATTATACATGCGACAAATTTCATCTTTTGACAGTTTAAAGTATATGTACCAGGGTATTATGTCCCAAAAAATCATACCCTAATATTGCAAAGTAACAGAGGTATGAGTTTTTGAAAAAAGTGGCCTTTTTAAGGGGTTTTCTAGCTTTTCTCGGCGAAAAATTATCCGATCGAGGTCTAGTAAACCCCATTTTGTAGGGTTTTCAATTCTCTATAAATATCCTGTTGGGAGTAACGGGATTCATCCAGTACTTTTTATTGTATACGCCAAAAACGGAAAAAGCACCCATTTTTGTTGCTAATTATTGTTTAAACAATTGTACATGAGTAAATTTTGGCTGGTTTTTTGGTTTTAGTAATCTATGAGATACCCCTGAAGTAGTAGTGCAAGCAGTTTGCTGTACAATTTTATAACACGAAAAAATCTCTAATGGCTGGTCTACTGCTTCATCGGCCGAACTGCACAAGTTAGAACAAATTGGTGAAGCCAACATCAGTTCTGATCTCTGAATATATTCCAAAATATTGAACTGAGGATTAATTAGACCTAGGTTCGCCCAACTGAACACCAAACTGAAGGCCAACGTAATAGCTCGCTTTCAAAAGAGAGTGTTTCTGACGTTCTTGTGACAGTATTAAAATACTTGTGCCCGCATTTTTATACAGTGCCAAAACTGAGGCAAAATGCACCTCATCAAAAAAGCTTTCAATTTTAAACGAACTAGCCGGTGATGCTACTTATACCCCGGCTTCACCGGCCTCAGTTCAATAAAGTGAAGTTCAAACCGCATAAGTGGCTTCTCCGGCTGCCATGTTCAATTCGTGCTTGAAATTGTTGTTGCTTTTTCGCCAGAAGTTAGAAATGCAAAAGGTCACTGGAATAATATACAATTATTCCTTTTGCTTACTCTCTTTTGAGCGAGCTTTTACGTTCAACCTCAATTTCATGTTCTGTTGGGCGAACTCACACTTGACTCTTTCTGAGTTCAATATCTGAAAATCGACCCCGACAAGGGGACGATCTGGTCTGCTTGCTTTTCCAAATAAAGCTCGGTAGACTTGTATGAGTGTAGTGAAGACTGCTCGGAATGTTCTCTGGGATATATTTTATGGGGTGCTACAAGGAGGGGGACGCAGGACGTTTAAAGGTTACGGATGCCAAATTGGATAACATTGGTCATCAGAACAGAACGATAAGCTACAGCTACGATAAGCCAGGACGTGATCTCGATTGTTTAGTCGAAAAGAAGAAGCAATGTGACTTCAAAAGTGCAATGGTGGAGCAAAAAGTAAGGTGTTTGCCCTTTTGGTGTCCTGATTTTTGCTCTTAGTCCATGCTCCTCATATTCCCGCATAAAGTAAACTTTATGGTTTTATGTCATGTAATCTCCGTAAATTGTAAAGAGATCACAAAGCAACCTGTATAAGTTTTCCTCATGGTCCGACTATAGTACGATTTGCATAGTTATGGTGAGACTCAAGGCGCTATCTAATCGCTTTCAAACCTCTAACTTTGATTCTTGATTAATGAAAAAATCTTGGGCAAAAAGTATCCTAATTTAACTACGGTCCAACATACTCCAACAACCATAAACCTCTTCGGTCAAATCCTCCCGTAGCGGGATGTTTTTTCGCCTTTCCTCTCCTCTCACCTAAATAACTTTCTTGCAAGTCTTCGTTCTTTACGACAATACTCTATCGCATCTTTTCACATATGCCTAAGCAAAGAAGTCCATTTCCTGTTCAATCACCGAAATCAGTATCCTGTCGCGTTTCTATTGGACGGGAGCCAATTCCTAATCTCAAATCACCCCAAAACAACAAAAACAAAACCCTATCCCACATACTGGACACAATTTCTCATTAAATCGAGCACAAAACGTAAAAAAAATCCCCCCACAATTCATTTTTAATTTGTATCCAGGATATAATCTTCCGCTAATCAATTACTAAACCCATAAGGATAATATATCGCACAAACTTGGAAATTATCGTAATAAATCGATTCGAGATTTCCTACACTCTCTCTCTCCCGGCTGCAGATAAATCACATAGCAGTATCCAGATATCGTATATATGGGATGTGATTTTTTATCAGTGAGTCGAAAAACTTAACCAAATGGCCCACGATCCATTTTGGGGACTTATCGACACGCACAGACTTAATTTGTTTGTTTCGTGCTACTAATTACCAACTTCACAGCTGGGACTACTGCTACTCTCTCTCTCTATATACCTACCTGGACACCTATAACATGCTTTAACCAGAGGAAAATTATTGCCCCCAAACACAGTTGGAGGGTCTGCCTTAACAAATGATAATATCAGCACCCTTTGGGGCATTGTAAATGCATATTCACAAATTATACTTACATGAAATTTAAATTGGTCTAGGACGTAATTATTATTCAGCTTTAATATTTATAGAAGTGAATTAGTAAAAATTAGTTGCGGTAGGTATATGGTCGAAATATTGGTTTAGTGGTTTTTGTGGTGTAAAAAATATATATGGAAGCTTTCAATTTTGCTCATTTCAAATTCAACATATCGCACCCTTAAAACATAAATGGCACTAAACGAAAATGTTAATTTTACAGTATGGCCGTTTTAAGATTTTTTAAGAATTGAATGGGTGATATGGAACTAAAAAAATATAAATAAAGCTTTGTGATCGGCTTAAAATAACAGTTTAACTAATGCTGTTTCAGTATCCAGTGGCATACAATAAAATTATTGATTATTTATCAACGGAGAAGCATTTAAAAAAAAAGTTTAGCATTGTGTCGGTTATAGTTTTCTAGTTATTCAAGACTTTTTGCTTAATGACCTCTAAATTGTTATTTTACCTACATTGTATGATGCTTATGCAAATTGTGACAAATTCATAAGTGACACTAGCGACATCTAGCAAAAATTTGGCGCATTACAGCTACCGGGGTCTTTGCATTAGGCGCGTTTCGTTTTAAGTGTTTTGACTGTATACTTAACTAAAAAATGTCATTTTTTGTATAGTGCCACTTATGTTTTAAGAGTGCGATATTATAAGTAAAACAGATATAAAACAAACCGGATAAGAAACCTCTAATTACGCTTTTTTCCGCTTTCACTTAAATTACGAATTTATGCTAAATATACATGTCTAATAATGTAGGAATTTTATGTTTTCAATTCTAAGATTCTAATGGTGTATGGAATAAATATACTTACAGAGCATGATTATTACTAGAGGTAATAAAGGGGTAATAAGAGGGTAATAAAAAATATCATAAAAATTCTTCGGACAAGCATATTGAAGTTGGCGGCTTTATGAGTACGTTGCTGTGATATATTTAAGCTTGCGTTGGGTCTTCATGTGCAGTTCAGTATGCAGCGCAGTGGAAATTTCCCCTTTATGAAAGAGTCATGGACCATATATAGAAACAACTAAGCCAACAACTAAATAAATCATAAAAAAAACGAGTGTGCGTAGGACCACACTTTAGAAGTGTTAACTTCTATGGCTATTCTAAATGTCCAAATCAATCTTATTACATTACGATAAGGATTAATATATTTTATTTATGAATATTCTGTTAAAGTTTATTTAATTGTTACTTATATGCACTCACTCCAAAATGTGTTGCAATGTTTTGGAAATTAAACTATTTGTCTTAAACTTATCACACAATGATCGGACGATGGATGACTGAGATAATGTAGCTTCTGCATTGCAACATTTAAACCCAAATCCTCCCACCAAGCGCGGGCTATTTTGCCTCGCACACATAGAATTATACGCTGCTGTTTGTAAGTGGAGCTCAACCAAAAGTTTCCATGCATAGACAGCTGCATAGGCACAAGTAGCCAGAAACGGGTGTGCAACAAAGTGCGCGTGTCGCGAATTCTTTGTTTTACCCCCAGCGAAAAAGTGTCAAACGCGCCTAAAGAAGTTAATACTTCAAAAAGCAAGTTAACAACTCTCAATAGGTGTACATGTAACTCTCGACATGGTTATATATCGAGGGGGTGTAATTGCATCATATCACGCTACGAAGAGGGAGTGTCAATTCTCATTTGTATGCAATTGCGCTTTATGCATATGCTAGAACTTCTTGTTTGTCGCAAAGTTTGTGTCCGTTGGAAACTTCCGGTCAATTTAGTCGGTGATTAACTTTGAGATGAAGAACCTGTTTGTAGTTACAGTAGCTCCGAGATAAAAGTGGGTCACAGATGCACGGACAGGCAGAGCTTTTGTTAAAAGCTGTAAGCTTAGTTTGTTAGCCGGTTAAAGGACAGAATAGCAATATGGCTTAAGGAATTGTAATGACACATATTAATTCATAAAAGGACACTTCACACACTAATTCATAAAAGGATTCGTTGAGTCCCGGAATCCTATCCTGACCTTTAGGAGCTCCTTTTCTAAACGGTCCTTCTTTTCGAAAAATTGCTCTCCAGTGTGACATCACTAGGATCAAGGCGCTTTTGTCAACACCATGATTCCAAATAAGATTTGGTTTACTTCGCCGTCGTATCCAATCAATCCTACAGATATTTAAAATACGTTCCTTTTTACCCGTACAAGCAGACAGCGGCAATAAACAGAAAATATCGAGTTTTATTTTTTTCGACATCAATGTCACGATAGCCGTCATAAATCAATCTCGCTATTGTAGGGTTTCTGTAATCTTCCTTATTCAGTGGTCGGGGGTAATCGGGACGGCTTAGCAAAATGTTCAAATTCAACTACCTCTTCCTCCAAACAATATATAGTTTACTTCTTTTTTCCCAAAATTAGAAAGCTTGGAATATTTTTGGTGCATTTGGTATATTGTGCCTTGAACATGTGCCTTAAAAGAAAAAAATTGTCTGTGCAACGGCCGTGTTGTCGCCCAAGCAGAATCAAAAAGTTTACTTATGCCATAAAATGAAAACGCTTTAAAAGCCTATTGCTATACTATAATATAGCACACCTCGCGAAGGCCAGCAGGGTTCCTTATCCTAAGGTTAAACGTTCCATTCGGTCTTGTCTTCATAGACTTGGTAAAACGTAAAAATAACACACCCATTCCCGGCGGAATAACTTCGGAGATGCAAAGATCGAAATAAATGGGGTTCCTGCTAAGGAAACACAAATCCCAGTTCACTTGCATAAACTCATATAATTGGAAGTTACAAAAGTGTGCTGGTGCGATAACCATCGGGTTAAACGACTCATATTCCATTAATCATAGCAGTTTTCGTCTCTATTTATTAACTGTTATATTTTGCACTGCTTCCACCATGCATTTAGTTAGATGTTTGTTTTAATTAAATTATAGTAGGTGATGGGGCACTTGAACCTGGGAAACAATGGGGCTGGGCTTGGCCTGAGCGTGACGGGAAAGTGGGTGGAGTAATAAGTGATGGTGCTCGTTTCAGTGTTTTCTTTCGGACCGTTCGATGATGGTAGAATTGGATGGGGCCGAATCTAAGTTTCCGTCCATAGCAAAGGTCAACTCTATAGCTCGTTTTTTAATTTTTATAAATGATCTGCTCTCAACCGCTAATGACGCTACTCTGTTACTTTTATGTTTACGACAATACTAGGCAAAAACACACCCTTATTTCTTCAGTCAGCAGCGTAGCCTAGAACATAAGAGTACTACAGTGGACGCCGCCTCAAATACAACCCGTTTATCTAGATTGGTACCTCAAAAACAACCTGTGGAGTAGCTTGACAAGCTGCAAAAATACACCATCAAATTAATTAGTGATGCCAGCTCTTGTGCTTTTAGAATTTGATTGATCCACCAATGCCCCCGTGCTTCCCACAAGACACGTCTAGCACAATGGGCTCGCTTCCACTCCCTGTATTCCTCGTTTTAGGGCACAATACATCCAACAATTTCATTTATAAATAGAGAATTTAGGCTCTGGAACAACCCTGCACAGTTAGCATTTTGGAGCTTGTACGTAAGACACATCACCATCAGCTTCACCACGCCGGGACACCTCTATCCTAATCTCTATTCTACCATTCAAACTAAGCTTATTACTAGATATTTTACCACAGCCTGAACGAAACGGTGACCTAGTATTACAGTCCTAAGCTTAATTCTTCCACATAAAAAACTGGCTTTGAGCAGCTGGTAAAAAAAAACTCACCACCGATAAATCTTAATGTCCAAACATATCCTTTTGCCGTTCTTATGTTCTTTAATTTTACGAAAGGGTTTCTTTTGCGTAATATTTTTCTTACATTTCTGTTTTTTTTTTGTAAAACTAAAACCCACACTAAACTGCTCAGAACCCGTATTCCTGAAACCCAACCACAAAAATATTCCATATTTATTCATCCTTAAAAAAAATCTCCAATGAGGCTTGAAAAATTTCTTAAATATTCTGATTCGTTTAGGAAACGTGACTAGACCCTTGTTGATCATTCGTCCTTTTCAAAAGGACTTGAGGAATTTCCCAGTTACTATCATCCCCTCCCAACCCCCCGAAACCCAAACCACTTTTTCAACATTCACATATTTCCTTCTTACAACTTTTACCGAAATTAATTCATTTGGGAGCAGTTAATTCCATTCCTGTACAAGGAGCACATGGTTTTATATAAGTAGAAATTGCCAGGTTGTGTTCAGGATTCCAAATGGCTGTCGAGGGCTACAAATAAGATCCTTGCTAAGGACCTTGGCATGTTCTCAGAAATGGCTGGTTAAGAACAGTACCGAGGAGCAAACACGAAAAGGATTTACACAGGACATGATAGAGCTTAAGCGAAAATTGCATTGCTATCTTCTGAACGTAGGAGCAGGGATCCGCTTTTCGTCTTCGGGATATTGTCTGCAGTTTAACGCTTAATAAGCATCAGCTGATTAAACCACCTGTTGTAAAGTTGATTGCATGCGGAGTGGAGGTGCTGAACTGGCGAAGCTCAATTTTTAATCAAAACCCGATCAAATTTAGAGCAACCCTTAAAATGTCCACATAAATGTTTCATTGTGGTCGGTATGTATCCCTCTGCAGTTGTTGGCTTCCTGCCTTGACTTTAAGAAAGGTCGACAACAACAACAGCAACAACAAAATTCATAAAGGACAGATTGTTTTGATATGCTCCTAGATGAACGTAATAAAAACCGAAAAGGAGCAGAGCAAACATCCCCAATATAATATCCGGCAGGTTATTTTTGAGAAATACCGTTATATCGGACATCGAAATCAGGGACAGATTTCCTGTCACCAAATTACACTCACATAACAAAAATGAAAATGAAAAAACAAAAAAAAAAGGAAAAACGACGAAACAAAGGACCAATTCCATCCCGGGCGAACCCATTGTCAACATTTTGTCTACCTTTATGGCAATTTCCGGAAAATTTATGGATGACGCAGGATCACGGCAAGGATCGCATTTAAATGCAACACAAAGTTTCATCCCGGCAATAAAAAGATTTTATTTGGCTCCAATTTGAGATTTTCAAAATGTTGCCCACCCCTGGATCGGATCAGATGAAGAAATTTTTTTATACTCTATATAATACTATATATATATATTTAGGAGGGGACGATTGGTGCTGTTTAGCATGTCGATGGGCTACAGAATTACCTTCAAACTAGCGAAATAGAATTGCAGCCGCCCCCGGAATACACACACCCACCCACCCCCTGGATCGGAATGGCCGGAATGCTGTCTGGGGAGCCACTTTCAAGTGTTTTATTCTTCTGAAGGGATGAATCCCTGGTGGAACATCTGGAGTGGAAGGAATACAATCAGGCGAGGATTTTCACTCGTATGAAATTTAACTGTTGTTCGTGCGTTTTACTAGGGGATGAAATTGTGGAAATGAGGGAGGATCGAATCGTTCGCCCTATTTCCCAGTTTTTTTTTTCTTCCTTTATTTTTTTTCTGTTTTTTTTTCCGGCGATTTGACCTGCGATTTGTGGGCACGTAGCCGAATTTAGTATTCTATAATGCATTGCATAATTTTATTGCAAAATTGCGGAAGAATATGGAAAACTGACTGCCTTTTTAGGGGCGAAATCGTGTGTGCGGAGGGTTTACTATTATGGTTGAAGTTTTTGTGGCTCTGAATGGGATATTTCGGTTTTTTTCGGAGGTGGTGGGGGTTATTGCTGATGATATTGACTCCCCTTTGGTATAATAGCTTTTTTGCAGGTCCTTACCGGTGGGGTGAAGGGATTTATTTGGATTTCACCCTGATTTTGAGATTGTTCACATATTGTCACAGGGAAATCACAGTTTAAATAACTCTTTTCTGGAATTTAATCGTTTATTCAAATGTAGCAAAATATTTTTTTAGTATTTTTTGCCATATAAGAACTTTATAAATACTGGCCATGCATAAAAATTAATGCTGATGGAAGACAGCTAGAACATGTTTATTTTTCAGTAAGAGATAAGAGTGTTTGGCAATTTCTGAATAAAACAAATTAAAAAATATTTTCTCTAAATTAAGACTTAAAAATATATTTTTGCCTATTTTCTGTGGTGAGGAACAAAGTAGAAATCTAGTCAAGCCATATTATATAATACATAGTCTGACACAAAAACGATAAAGACGAGTGCGACTCGTGACATGAATTCTGCAACAAATCTGCACATAGTAAAATTGAAACGAAACTAGTTGGGATGTGGGTTTGACCCCTTCGGTCCACACGATTAACTTCCCAGTATGATGAACGTAGATGGAATAAACCGACTTCTTACAAAATAGTAATACGTTTAGCACTAGTGGAAAATTGGCTAGTATCAGAACTGATGACAAAGCAATACCGAGAGAAGCGAGTTCAAATAATTATAATAGTAGTAAATCCACAAGATTTTTCTAGAGATTTTGTTTTTCCTGAACGTTAGCAAACAAACATGTCCTCCGTATTTCGTTCTGCACTAAAGCGGGTGTTCAAATTCGTATTGAGCGTGCTGAAGCGCCGTTGACAAACTGAGAAGCGAAATTCCAAAGCTTTCCGGAGATATTAGCAAAACTGTAACTGTTAAGTACTTGTCAGACTTGACCAAAAAGAACAAATTTTGTGGTAACTACTGGAAATCCCGAGATAAACCGCAATTTCCTGAAAGTGTATCACGCGTAGAAAACAATTCCCCGTCAAAAAGTGCTAATCCAAAGTTTGAAAAATTCGCACTGTTTGTAAAGGGTAACGAAATTTTGAAAGGTTGTCGGATTTTGACAAGTGATGTTTTTTTCGAAGGCTATCGCTGTGCAGAACCCAAAAAAAATCACTTCGTTAAGAATGGGTCTCATTGCATCGAGTTTATTAGATATTAGCAAAACTTGTCAATTTAAGGTCTTTCTGACAATTAGCCGACCGAATATTATGAAATTTTTTTCAGATCATTTCTTCGTTAATATTTTTTTTTCGGCACCTCAATGAAGTCGATATAGTTTTTAGTTCGCGCGGTATCGTGCAGGTACAAAAATCATAAACGTCGTTTAAACAAAAAACAAACGGTTCGACCGAATTATTATTATTTTGGTTAATACTCTTCGAACGGCACGTCAACTAAGCTTTTATAGTTCGCGCGATATCGTGCAGGTACAAAAATCACTTATGTCATTCAAACGAAAAAACCGCTCGAACGAATATTATAAAAATCTTTTGAGATTATATTGTCGCTAATACGCTTCGAACGGCACCTCAAGTAAGTCAATATCCTTCGTGGTTCGGGCGATATCGTGCAGGTACAAAAATCACTTACGCCGCTTAAACAAAAAAACGGCTAGACCGAATTTCATGAAAATTTTTTCAGATCATATTTCGGTTAATACGCTTCGAACGACACCTCAACGAAGTCGATATCAGTTTTGGTTCGCGCGATATCGTGCAGGAAAAAATGACCACATACGTACGCGCGCACACACACACACACACATACTTCCTCCAAATTTTTTGCTTAAAATGCTCCTGGGACCTTGAAAGATGAAAATACGTCGAAATTTTCGATTTCGATTTTCGGACCGATTACAATAACTTCCTATACTGGGAAGTTAACAAGCCTGCCATATGGGTCTCTTGCTTTATTTATTCTGGAGTTAAAAGTTAAAACTTGTTCTTTTGGGTTAGCCGTTTTTAGCTCGTGTTCCTCCCGAATGCAAGTACCTCCAGGTCCAGATTCTTTTCTTACCGACTGAACCATTTTAGGTGTGATAGACCACATCGTTTATCCTCGTGATGACAGTTCCTTCCAATTCCTTTTTAGTTTTCGCCTTCCGCAAATCCAGCTCTATTCACCCTTAGATCGCAGCGGGTCTTCATCCTGCCACTGACCGATTGGATATCCTCGAAGAGTCTCGTGGATTTCCGTTGGCTCTGGCGCGATTCCAAACTTTAAATCACCTGGCAGCGTAATTTGTTTCCCGACGATCATCGTTGAAGCTGTATACTATTAAAAAGAGCGGAAATAGCTCTCCCAATCCCGTTGATGGTCTTTAACTGCATTTCTTAGAACTCCACTAATGGCCCTATTGAAACGTTCCACCATTACATCAGATTGCGGGCGTAATAAACGTTGTCACTATCTGTTGTTAATGCTCCCATCACGTCAATCGCAATATTTTTTGACGGCACGCCAAAATTGCATTTCGTTCTGGATTTCATCTACGGCTTTTGGATGCGTTGCAGATCGTCCATTTGTGACACCATTCTTCGATGTCGTCCTTCATACCCCTTAATTTTGTTGATCCTTAGATAATCACCGGATTTTCTACCATGAAACTCGCGACGACATCCATCACCTTACTCTTGGATACCACTATTTGCATCCTATCCGACGTCCCATTATCTTTCCTTGCCAAGAGCAGTGATATTTCGGGGTCGTTTCTTTGGGAATCGTGGCGTTCTTCTGGCTCCCATTTGAAAACAGGAGGTAGTTCTTGCCGTCAATCTAGAACGAGTTCAATGTCGTTGTTAGGCGAGAGCTGCAATCCAAAAAAACAGATTAACTGCTAAAAGCCTTGGAGATACTCAGCAAAACAATATAACAATCGATCGTGTATTTTGTAAGTCTGGCAGAATTATTATTACAGCCAGAACTGTCTACGGTAAAAAAGGGACTACGTCTGCGCAAGTGTCTTTCACAGCGTAGAATAGTTTTTTGGTGTCACAATTATATTGTTACTGTTACAAGTTACTGTGAAAAAGATAATGATAATCACAGATCATTTCTGTGTACAAAAACTAACAAAATGCAATGTGAAGTTTTGTTCGCATCACATTTCTTAAAGTAACGCACCCAGCAACAGTCTTTGGAACGATCCTCTTAAAGATTCTAATCACAAAAGGCCCAGAAAAAAAAATCCATCATAAAACAAATCTTTGACATCATTAAATCCTAAACGAAGGGAAACCAGTAAAAAGGGAAAACCCAGCGAATAACATGTGATTAAAGCCCATAATTAACTAGTCGCTAAAACAAAGCATAACCTCCCCAAAAACAGTGTAAAAGGATTCTGAAGAATATTTCCAGTAAATTACTCAAAATGGCTCCGTCTGATCCAGCCATTATAGGATTCCTGCTGCGAAGTAAAGCCCTCAGGATCAAGTTGAATTGCCTTTCAACTAAATGGGCTCACGCATATCAGCGCTTTTCCATATGTCATGCACGCTCCGAGGGGAGAGTAATTTTTCAAATACAAAAAGGATTCGGTTCGACCCGGAGTTTTCATGTATATAACCGCACACACACACACACACATACACCGCATATTTGGATCGGGAAGCCGCCCCCCTATTCATATTGAAACTAGCCTCGTAAAAGCCGGCCATCCTTACAAGCCAGACTCCATTGAAAAATGTTGTAAGGCGGGGATGAATAGAAAGTTCAATGGAGATTCTAAAAGGATAAAACGGTAATTTATCCACAACTGCTATTCTCTTTTTTCGTCCTTCCTTTCGTGATAGATGCTAGGCTTTCTATGCTTTTTACTGTATAACCTCCATTCAGAGAGCGTCGCCCGCGCTAGCAAGATACAGAAGCTGTTTTGGATGTACACCAGCAGCCCCGCAGCAGCAGTCATCCGTCCGGCTCTGCAGCTCCGCTCGCTATTTATATCCTTTAGCAAGGATTTTCTCCTTGTGTTCGTCAAATTAATAGCGTGTAGATCTTATGGATTCTTTAAAGGTATGATAATGACCCTTATCTGCGGCGCGGAGCTCCACATCTAGATGCCTTAATAGATGACGTAAGGTGCTTACGGCTTTGTCTAGCAACTGGCAAGGATGTGCTCTGTGAGGATCTATTGGAGGAAAAATGGCATACAAGTGTACTGCAAAAGGGATGGCAAAAACTCCCGCAGACCGAGCGACATACATACACCTTTTCCCATTTTTTTCCCGGAGTCGAGAGCTTTCGATGATAAGTGCCACGGTGCTGAGTGCTTTGCCGGGTTACCGTGGAAGTTATTGCTGTGATTTATTTAGGATTTTCTGAGTGAATTCTTGGTAAAACTGAGCACTT
The DNA here is from genome assembly GCA_949987705.1 of Thereva unica. Classification (NCBI taxonomy): domain Eukaryota; kingdom Metazoa; phylum Arthropoda; class Insecta; order Diptera; family Therevidae; genus Thereva; species Thereva unica. Next base: position 15,931,811 of record OX465283.1, on the reverse strand, counting down.
CTGCCGGCAAGAAGCTGCTGTAAAAATGGAATATCAGGTAAATGGTCATTTTGAAAAGTCGAAAATCTATTTGTAAAGGGAATTTTTGAGCTGTATTTCCCCTGAAAACATTAGTGTATATTTGCTTGCACAGGCGGAAAATGTAGGTAAGAGGCTTGCTTGTTGATTTTACGGCATTAAAACAAGTGTTTTCGGATTGAGTTTAGATTTAAGTTTTCAAAGGAGATTATATGTATGTTCGATTGGTGAGGGTAGGATCGGTACCGGGTTAATTACAGGTGAGTTCTACTACCACTTGTTTCTTGTTTACTGACGCACTCTTTAATTTCGTAGGAGGTCTATGGACTACTTCCACGCAGTACCAAAGTTTCAGGTGTGGAACTACCCGTTGATCTCACCAAAAGCTTCTTCTTAATTATAGCTGCACTTCGATCATCGAAATCTTAAAAAGGAGATTCCCAGCAGGATAGTAAAGCCAGACTTATACGAGGCAGTACATTTGTCCCTTACACCATGATAAATTGTACTGAGGCCTCAATGTTTTACATGTCCTGGTTAAAAAATAACGTCCTATTGATATATGAGCGTATATCGTGATAAATGAGGCCCAACAAAAATCTGATGCAAAGGCGGATGGACTTTTACACGAGCCAACTTTTCCAACCAACTATATGCTTTAGCTTTTTGTTGTTGTTTTAATTTTTAAAGGCGGCTACCACGTAACTGCTACCAGTGTGCCGCACTTTTCACACAATATGACTGACTTTCGAAATCTCTTGTTCAGTTGAACAAAAAAGAGATAAACTCTGTAGTGAAGATGCTGACCAGCCACTGTCCCTTTGGCCCGCACGCCGAAAGATTAGGACTTTTCCCCACAACGATTTATGCAGAAGTTGTGGTAATGAAGAAGAGGAATAAACTGTCTCCCATCTCCCGCCCTCGCAAGGAAAAGAGGGACCTTCCTTGGTTCACATTTTCTTGATGGATTGAGTGAGCTGCACAATAATAGTGTTCCTAATCTCTGTCGCTTTATCTGAAGCTCAAAATGGCTTGAAATAGCTTGAACTTTGCCTCAACACTAGAATGGCCCAATGGCGTAAATAAGTGGGCTCCTTAGTGGGGGGAGCAGCCATTTCAACCTAACCTAACCTAAGGTCTCGGGCAACTGGTATCTCTACAAGAAAGCCCTTACGAATTATAATAAAGATTTGACGAGCTCCAAACGAAGCTCATGGAAAGCCTTCTGCGAAAAAACATACAAGTTTTCAGTTTCCTTGAGGTTAGGCAACGACTTGTTTGAGGATCGCTTCAATGGCGTTGTCTCCCTCAAGACTCTTGAAGAGACCTTAAAGAGACAGAGAACACAAAGCAAAAAAAATTGTATGGGATGAAGAAAACCGGCAATTATGTTGGTGATCATAAAGGGTGCCAATAGCATACTTAGTAGAACAGTTCTCGCTCGATTGCGTAGGTCAAGCAGTATTGGTTGCGGTGAATGCGTTGCTGGGGGACTGCTTAGTAAAACAACACTCGCGTTTGGGATGGTCTATGGCGATGCGGGAGCATTTATAAATGCCTGAATTTTTAGGTTTCCGTGTCTGTGGTGGGAAAGTGCATTCCTCTAGCGAACATATTTTTAGAATTTCGTTCCTGTGGCGGGAGCGTGCATACCTGTGGCCGAAGCGTGAGTATTTTTCTGACATGGCTATTTGTTCGCTATGTATGCTAGCTGTTAGCGAACTACGTGCTAGTAAGAAAATTAACCAATTAAATTATTTTCAATCGGTTCCGCAGCCTATTGGTGGCCTTAGCTTCCTCCAGCGTTCGTCTCTATGATTCTCGATCTCTTTCCCGACTTTTCCAGTTTCTTTTTCCTAACTGTCTCAAGTCTTCCTCAACAGGCTCAGACTAGTATTAATAGAGCTCCAAATAGCTCTAAAATTGTTATCTTCTCGATCAGTCATGCTGACATGTTGGCCATCAGGAACAACAATCTTACCCTGATATGGATTCCAGGCCAAGAAGGTAACATTCGTAATGAAATTGCCGACTGCGTGGCAAATTTTCTGCAGCTTATCAAGCTGACTCGTAAGAACGGCCATCAATAATTGGGTGGACCAGCTGCTTCTTCGTAGCTGGGGAAGGACCCAGTGTGCTCGTCAAGCTAAAAGATTTATTCAAATCGATAAATCTAAAGCGGGCACACTTTTAAATGTCAAGAGGTGGGAGCTAAAAATAATAACAGAGCTATGAACAGGCCACTGTTCGTTGAATTATGATCTAAAGCTGGCTCTGTATGATGCTATGAACACCCTTCAACGTTGGACGCTTGGTGGTAGGACGCATCGTGAGGCTGACGCTCGAACTACGAGAGGCGATTATCAATTGTCCAATGTGGGTGTTTGGACACATGTTCGGGCTAATATCGGTATTTAATCAAACGTTGGAAGCCATCATTCGCATGAGCGTTCACCGCATCGTGTAGAACAAGCTTAAGCAGAATAGGGCTGGTAATTGATTGCAACTATCGGTTGGGCGTGGCAGCTCCCAAAATTATGGAGCCCTTTAGACTAAAGCGAGGAAGAAATGAGTCTCCTTCATTGCGACCTCCCTGATGCCTCTAGGGAGATTTGGGATATGAATCCCAAATCAATTTTAGGCTATATTAAAAGCTTTAACCTGGAAATTTTTTAACGAAGTGGTTGGTACAATAGACCAAATAAAAAATTAACTTATATTAACACATCACAACCAACACCTTCCAACCATCTCTAATGAATTGGCAGCCTATCACCCTCAACCAAGCGAATATGTTCGTGGGAAATTCCCCGCACTGCCGTTTAACAATTGCCATGCAGGAGTCCTTATGTCCTTCTGGTTATTCAAACAGTGAGATACCAGCATTATCCAGCAGGTAATTTATAGTGGTCAGATGACAAAACATGCTCGCCACAAACAATAGGACACCAACTAGCAATTAGCTTTGAACTTATATATTCCTGAACGCATTGAAAATATCCTGAAAGTCTAATCGAACGTGAACGCACTTTTCAAAGAGCCCATTCACTCATGCACCATTGTTTTCACTATCGAGCTCCCAATCCACTCCAGCTAGCACTAGGACGATAAAAGCTAATGCAGATGCGGGTTTTCTGGTTTAATTGAACGCGAGTCGGTTTTAATTTCTAGTGGAAAGGATTTATTAAGGATGTTAGCTAAATTGAAAAAAAAAAAAAAACTGTTTGTCGTTTGCATTTGTGCCAAAAGGAATAAAAGGACGACAGAAAAAAAAACTGAATTAAATCCCCTTTGTGAATGAAATTGTCAAAGTATTGGAGAATTTTGTCGATTCAAATTCCAGGACCCAGGACGTCCTGCTGACAGGGGAATATTATATTAATGGAGGTAGAATCGGAGACTCTTCACTTTACGACATTTATTTATCTTCGCAATGCTTTTATGTTTCAACTTTTTTGGAGAAACAAAGCAAAAAAATGGCGCATTCTATGTTTGATGGCCCTTTTGTCATGCTTTCGATTTTACATTTCCATTGATGTGTCGGAATCGATCAAAAATCACAAATCTCCGCTCCTGAATTTTCCATATTATCCCATATTTCATGGTGCCAGATTCAACAGAGCAATAAGACATAAAGCCATTGACATCTTCAAGGGCCATCAATCTAAAGGACTTATTCATACACATACACACACATACTCTCGTAAACCTCGTGTCGCCCAAATCCATCTGCTTGGTCTATACTCCACAATGTTCTCCATTCCTGGGGGCTTCTTCTGCATATATTGTTTGAGTTTAGGGGGAGGGTATGTACAATGTACATATATAAGTTATAGATACAATTAGTGTCAGTTATTTTGGTTGACACACAGTTGGCAGGAACTACGGCACCTTTCGTTTTCGAACGACTAACTAGTAACAATGTGAGTGCATCTCGGGTCCATTACGCTTTACGTTGTCCTGGCATTCGCCTCGGCATTCGCTATGGATCATTCTTATGTCACGTACTACAAATGCTGCTGATGTTGAGCTTTCAAGGGTCCTGTGAGCAGGAGACATTCAAACATGGGCAACAATTAAGATATATTGATTAAATTTGTTGTTTTGAAGTAATTGTGTTATTGCTTGGCTGATACCCCGTCAAATGTATGTAAATTTATTAAAGTTTCTAGACGTACTGTTTTTGATAAAGTATACATATATAGAGTATGAACAACCTCTAGTTTATCTTCACCACCACACTCGTTAACTTTAATAAACATTCACGGGCCAAACTGACAAAGTTAATTATCTTTCAGTTTAGTAATGAAAGTTAAATACCCTAAAGGTGCATGAATAAATACTACTGCGTCTAGGTTATGCAACTGGCTTGTGCAATGTCGTCATCAAAATTGTATCGCGGATAGAACACATAGAGGATGTACACGATGTGTTAAGTAGGTAACGAGGATACGAACTTAATGTTTATTAAAAACCTTACTCGGAAAGAATGAAATCAAATTCCAGCCGGTATATAAGAATTTCCCAGAAAATTAGAGGCAAAATGGACAACTTTCAGAAGATTAAGAAGTTAAAAATATCCTGGGATGTTGAAGTTCTACATGAGATCCAATCCATATAATTGGAACTGAAAAAACTACGAAAATATGGGATCAAAAGGCAGTGCAAGGAACATTTGAAGAGCTCGACTCATGGTTGATGCATTAGGGGCGCCTTATTAATCCTACAAAGGGTTAACATCGACTAGGATTTATAAATCGATGTTTATTCGTGATCCGAGATTATATTTAAAATCTTAAACATGAACTAAGGCAAACATGAGGTTTGACAAACATTTTTGGTTTATCAGCAGTCACCTTTTGTACCACAGTCCGTCTTGTCGTTTGTAACATCATGGGGCAATGTCTAGCAGTAAGCTTAGCATGAGGGGGGGGGGGGGGTACTTTAAGGGTTACGTTGGTGGGTATTGAGCAAGGTGGTGAACTCTCTTTTGAACTCTTGGATGTTGTAGGAGCTCGGAATTATGTACTGCGAAAATTTGGAAATCTTGTTGAGTGCGCGAACGGACAGGTTGGAAGTGGTGGAGTGAGATGGGTATACGATGCCGTGAAGGCTGGATAGCTTTTATCTCGGAGGAACAGTCACTATGATAGTAGCGATAACATTTTGTCAATGCTGCTACACATTCCTACGGTGGCTGAAAGGGTCAATGGTGGAGCAGGCGGTGTTGTCTAGGGTAGTCTAGGGGTAAGGCGCCTGACTACTATCCCAGAGGTCCCGCGTTCGATTCCCGGCGGTGCCACGGTCCTAGCCTTTCCCAATTTCCCACCTACATAACTTTCCTTCTTTCTTCTTCCCTCTTTGCATTCCTGATTCCTCCTGTCATAGCCTTCACTAGTTGTTCCCCGCTCCAACAAGCGCATGTCATCGGTTGGTTGATGAGATTCAACTCGTTTCAGGAGGCATAACACTCCAGCGAGTTGTTCTCGATACCCCGATGTCAGAGTCGCAAAATGGTTGGGAGTAGGTGAAATAAAATACCGCAGCTAGGTTGTGACAGTTCTTTCCTTCACTTCTCTCTCTATCTTCCGACTAGAGCTGCTATTCAACATTTCAAAAAAAAAAAAAAAAAAAAATACATGTTCGACAGTACAAAGGGGCCTTCCCTAAGTCTCTAGTGTGTCACATAAAAAAAAATAATTTAAATACCTTTTTATGCCCCTTATCTATCCATGCCAAGGTGGTTATCGATACGTCGCACAGTGGGGGAAAAGACCGAAATCGTGGCCAAAACCTCAAATGACCTCTGATGGGAATACAAATTGGCATACAGGGGTTTTGAAGGTCGCTGATTACGAATCCGAAAGCCAAATTATTGTATACAAAATGGCCGATCCAATATGGCGGACATCGATGTTAAAAAGGTGTCAGACCTTGACAAAAATTGGGATGTGCGGATTTTCAAGGTCGCTGATTACGAATCCGAAATCCAAATTATTGTAAAAAAATGGCGCATCACATAGTTCACATCGATTTATAGGTGCATCATAAAATGCACTAAAAATGCACTAAAATTTACCTTACTTTTGCCTCCCACGGCCTCAAAAAAAATCGTAGGGGGCTCTATGACCCCTTAAAAATTGCGTAACAGTCCCTACTATTAGGAAAAAATACCAGAAAAATCCCACCTTGCCTCTAAGGGGGCCAGGGAGCTCCCCAAAAGGCTAAAAAACAAGAAAACGCGCTATGTGAAAAAAATACCTCACATCAAGGGCAGGCAAAATTAGGAGCTGATTTTTGCACAATGAGTTCATAATAGTTTATACTTCAAGCTCATCGCAGAATGAACGCGGGATTCAGCGGGATTTGGTACTTTTGGTATACATATCATCAGCTTTATTTCAAACGAGTAGTCATTTTTTCGATGTATAATTATATGTAATAAACAAACAGAGCAACGTTTTTTTTTTTGGAAAAGTAAAATATTCGTAATATTCTACATACCTCCAGGAACCGCATCCATTTTTTCGACTTTCTTTTTTGATGAAAACTTTCAAGTTATACAAATGTAAACTTTTCACTGCGATCCGTTCAGGCACGCGTCGTCGAAAATCTGTCGTCGGAGGTCAACTTGAGACTGAAATATTTCGACAACCACAAGTAGCAGGGGGCTCGGCCTAACGGTTTTGTGTAGAAAGGTTAGTCCCTAAACGATCCCTACCAACCATAGGCTTCAAATCAAAAGTTCATAATTCGACTTTTGGCCAGGATTTCGGGGTTTTCCCCCACTGTGCGTCACCCAAAAACGAGGGAGTTGTATTCGAGAAGAGGCCGAATGTAGGATTTATAAATAAGAGCACGGGCCGATGGCTGGAGGAGGAACTTGCACTTCTTAAGAAATCCCAAGCACTGGGATGCTTGTTTGGCGATTTGGAATATGTGGCCATTCCATAGCAAGTCTTTGGCTAATGTCACGCCTAAGATGTGTAGGGATGGGTCGGCCATAGGTTTAACTTCGGGTGAAGGAGGTGTTGAATTTTTATTTTTCAAATAAGACAGTACTGGGATTGGTGGGGTTGAACTCGGCACGATTCTTGCTTTCTCACTCTTGAGTGAGTGTAATGTCGTTATTAATTCAGTTGGCTTAGTTCAAGGTCATCAAGACAGGATGTGTCTTGTATCCAAGCCGCAAGAGTAACACAGGGTAACGTCGTCAGCGAACCTGAAAAGTGGGTTGGAGGGAATTGAAAGTAGGTCATTTATAAAAATAAGATATAGGACCGGTGATAGAATTAACCCCCGGGGACCCCGCAGAGATCGGGTGGGATGCGGATTTGACGCCATCCAATACTACCTTGAATGAACGGCCGGAAAGAAAACTCTCGATCCACTTCTGTAGAAGTGAGTCGACTTCAATAGCATTGAGTTTAGCTAACAGGGCTGAGTGTCAAATTCTATCGAAAGTCTTGGTGATATCCAGAGCAACCAGACTAGACTCACCATATCTATGCAGACTTCGGCTGAGGTGTTCTGTAAGATAAATTAAAAACTGTCTCTCGTTTATGAGTCATCCCATAAGCTTTTTGTTGACCATGGAGACGATGGTTTTGGAGAGAATAGAAGTAGTTGCTATTGGGCAGTAGTTGGAGGGATGGCTAGAGTAACCTTTTTTCGGTATGGGCTGATCATGGCCAAGTTTCCACAAGTTTGGATAAACTTATGGAAAATTATGATAGGGCAAAAAGTTTACGCAGAAGTTAAGCCAAAAGTGACAAAGGCGGGACCAGTGGCTTTGTTGCAATCGATCTCCTTGAGGCACCTGTACACCTCGCGTGTCCTGAAGAATATCCTGTCCATTAATAGAACGTTGTGCTCGCAAACCGGGGTAGAGTATCATTTTCGGGAAAAGAAGAATTTGAGGCAAACAGAGATGCTAATAAATCGGCCTTGGATTTGCTATCTGTTATCACCTTCTCATCGTGGATGAAGGAATGAGTTGTGGATGTAGTGAACTTCTTCTTGGTGGAGCTTACCAAAGACCAGAAGTTTTTGCTACCAGAGGTTGTATCAAGGTGTTTACTTCTCTTCTTGCTGTCAAATGCAGTTTTGACATTCCTTTACAAGAATTTCTTAGTTGTATGTACTCTAAATGGAGCGATTCACTCGAGAAACTCTTGTAAGCACGGGAGGCGGCTTGTCTAGTTTTGGTTGCGTACATACACTCCCGATTTAACCATCTGTTGGGCCTAGGCTTCCCCGATTTGATAGAATGAGGAATGAGCAAATGCATTCCTGCCTATATGATCCTGGTGATACATATAGTGACACAGTTGATGTCTTTGCTTCGAAAACACAAATCCCAGTCAGTGGATGGAAAACATGAATATGCCGCAGCCAATTGGCCTTCCCATAAAGCCAAACAGCTCCCGTAACTGGTTTGGGAGGGGTGGGAAATTTGAATGGGAAACTAGCGGTAACTAAGCGGTATTCCGAATTGCCAAGACTTGAATCAACTTCAACGGAGTACCGAAGGATGAGAAGTTAGAAAAAGATCAATGAGATAGGTTCCTTGATTAGCAGCATCCGGGACTCTGATTAGCAACATCAGGGAGAGCTCGGTTTCCTTGCCGAAAACACTAGTGCCATGATACACCTACGTATATTTTTAAATGTCATTGGGGATAATGAAGGAATTGCGTTACGTGCTGAAAATAATTTTCCACGTCTTTGACACTTCTATAACCTCAGTACCTCGGCAGCCCCTTACAAAATATCTCTTTGCAATAAAAAATCCACTTCATCACACTCACACCATAAGGTCCTTGAATGTTTTCCAAACATTACTCCAATTATCCTTCATCCTTCCCAACAGAAAAATATTAATACAATTTATAACGATAAATGCTGTTAGGAAATATGCCATATTCATACAAATTAACTACTTAACTGAGTCTGCACGTATTGCGAAAATAAATCCCGGAAAAGTACAGACAACATAATCTACAAAAATCTCCCATCAAAAGTCCAATCCCGATTATTACGGCTCACTTTAATCTTCCCTGAACCGCACCGCCCGACCAAAAACAAAAAAAAAAAAACAAAAAATATATAAAAGGAATTTCCTTGCTTTCCTCGTAAATCATCAAAAATTAACTAAAATCCAATTTTAAGATTCGAGCATGAAAATCCGAACTACGTGAAAGGAAAATTAATTACCAGTAAAAGTGGAAGTAAGACGGAGCAGAATAAGGACGAAAAAAGAAGAAAATTATATACAAAATGCACGCACCCAAAATAGTGTGGTAAACAGTGATGTGGCCGTCCTTTAATACCGCAAATCGCACATAAATCTCTCAGCGACCTTCGTCAAGGCACACGACATTAAATCCTGAATGAAGTCGGCATTTACCCTCGTATGGATCTTATATCAAACCAAACCTCGCATTAGTGTCAACCCAAGGATTTACACCTCCCTGGTACCTTTTTGGAGGCCCGACCATTTTCCGGGGCCAAATCTAATTTATGCGACATTCTTTGAAACATGTTAAAATTCCCCACCTTCCCGGCAATTCACCCCCAAGGATCCTGGTGTATCCTTGCCGCTTTATATACGGTACGTTAGGTACCTGATATTTTTGAGGTTATGGATTGATTTTGTATAGTAATGAATTAACTGTCTCTGGATACGTGATTGATTACTGCAGTTTAATGCTGTTCGAGTTGGGGTTTTTTGCGGCGGGGGTTTGGGGAGCTGCCAGTTGAGGGCGGTTAATGCCAGATAGTGAATGTTATCGGGGTTTATTTAGGGGGTTGTTTTTCAGGCTTACAGCCATTCGCTGTTATTCTTTATATTCATCTGGGTACAAAGTTGTCGATTTGACAGGGTGTTTCATGAACTTTTCACTATACTTTAATACAGGAAGAGAGAGTTCTTTCTTCTCAGATGTTTTTGAGCGCTTTTATTCTTAGAGTGGCTAAAAACCCAAACCTTTCAAGATCTCAGTAGTAAACTCACATGCGCAGTCATTCATGTAGTTGCGTCATAAGTCTACGGACCTTGTTTGTGTTTCCCATTTTTGTTTTTCACAGGTACACTTTTTCTTCATCCACAGTGTTTGGGGGTGGAGCAAAGGTAAATGCGCAGCCATGGATGCATGCAAAAAATCACTTTTTGTGGGGCTGTGGGTGGAGGCTGTGGGAAACGCATGCGCACCTATTTAAATTAATTAATAGCCGCGGCCCTAAATCATAGGTGACCTGATTACGTTACTTTTACCTATATAAATCTAAGTCATAGCCTAAGTCCAGTTATGTAGGTCACCAATTCCATGAATATCGGTCAGTAGGTCATGCCCTAGTTTTCACACTCAACCGACCCCATACCTACACCTATAACTTTCCAAGTAGGTTCATTTTCACTCATCATACGAGCTAGATGCTCTGTCCACCGGAGCCTACCGGGCTTTCTTTTCTTCCCAACATCTACGTCGCGATAGCCCTCGTATATCTCGTCATTGTAGAGTCTCCGGAATCGTCCTTCCTCACCTAAGCGGCCAACAATCCTCCGAAATATTTTCCTTTCGAACACGGCTAAAGGTCCGTTCATATCTACAGACATGGACCGTGCTAGACGAGCGCCTCACTCAACAACGACGTAATACCGCGATAATTAGTACACGTTGTGATATCTCCTTTTTAATGAACCGGGCAGATGATGCGTTTTATCCAGTCTTCTAGCATCACTTCCTGCACTCATACTTGCATAATTAATTCATGGATCGCTTGGTGTAATATAAGCCCTAAATATTAAACCAGTTCCGCTTGGATGCCGTCTGCACCCGAGGCGTTGTTGTTTTTGAGCCGCGTTATGGCTCTGCTAACTTCTTCGCATCGCTCCAAGATGCCTTTAAGAACGGTGATCAGATTCCCTTCTTTGTCCTTGCAGTATGTCCAAAGTGGTGTGAATTTCGACATTCTGCGGACTCTTCGGTAGAACTCCCTCGCCTGGTGCGGCTGTCACTCTCTGTTCTGTTGTAGTTCACAGACGAGATTTTTTCCCAGGCTACCTTTTTTCGTCTGTGAATTCTCTTTTCATCTTTTCTGAGCTCTTTAAATTTCTCTTCGTGTGCCCGTGTCCTCTGAGACTGTTGTATTGCTCGGTATGCAGCATTCTTACGTGCAGTTGCCAGAGTTGTCATTATCGAACTAGTCGTTCCAATCTCTACGACTTCTGCTGAACATGGAGCCAGCAGTACCACTGACCCAATATTTTTAAGGCGGGTCCAGCTCTGTGTTGATGCCCGATCTCATCTCCAGGACGAGTTCTAATGCATGACCGTCAGAGCCGGCGCTTAGGGTTTTTGCGCCCGGTGCACTATGCCACATTGCGCCCCATATGCTGTTCATTTTTCAAGGACAATGGAAAAGGCACAAACTCCTCGCTGAAAAGGAGAAATAATCTTCATAATTTGCAAAAAATTTAAAATTGAACCATAATAATGTGTATAACATAAAAAAAATATTACATAGATAGATTTCACATGGGTCAACATCCAACCAACAAAAATCTGCTGAAAATGTCGTTTGCGGAGAAGAGAATAAGCGAAACGATGGGGCGGCAGATTTTTTGAACCTCTGAATGCCTTTACGGAATTTTTGAATCTACTTTTTGACAGCTGTGTAGTTGTTGTGGTTTTGCTAGGAAAAAAAGAAAAGCGATGGCAGAAGCGAGAATTAATATCTAAAGGTAACAGCAACAAGTTGGCTCTTGTGAAACCCCGTGCGATTCTTCATCGAATTTCAGAACGAAATGGACCATAACAGCCAATTTTTATGCGTTCCACCTACCGAACTGCGCAAAATCGAGCAAATTGATGTACTGAGCTTCAATTTTCCCCTGAGTTCCCATACAGTTTCTCATATTGAATTCAGACAAAAATAAAGCCTGGGTTCGCCCAACAGGACATGAAATTGAGATTAAAAGTAAAAAAGAGTAATCAACTGGAACAATGCAATATCATTCCAGTGAGCTTTTGCATTTCTAACATCTGGCGAGAAAGCAACAACAATTTCAAGCATTAACTGAACATGCCAGCCAGTGAAGCCACTTATACAGATTGAATTGAACTTTATTGAACTGAGGCCGGTGAAAAAGGAGCAATTAAAGGCCACATTCTCGCCACAAGGATTTTTTCTCTTCTCATTTCGTACATTTACGTCTTTTAACAATTCTTGAAACAGAATTTAAAGGTGCAGCAACAGCGCCCTCAAATTTATATCAATCATGGTGTTGACCAATAAACAATTCAGAGCCATCGTAAAAAAATTTCCTTTGTGTGAGTGAATATGGTACTTTTTAAAAGAATTTTCAAAAAGTGCTCCAAATAAATGAGAGATATTTCTCTTACTTGGATCTCTAGAAACTTCCTGCACTAGGAGAAGTGAAATTTCCCCGTTTTATCTTGCATGAGAAAGTACGGGGACATAAATTGGGCAAATTTGTTTAATTTCTTGAACCCGTGAGAATTCTTTTCAATTTTTTTTGTGCAAAGTTCTAATTTTTTTTGCGCCCCTGACAAACTGCGCCCGGTGCAAGTGCACCATTCGCACCTATGAAAGCGCCGCCCCTGATGACCGTAGCTGTTTCTGGCCATTTCATTCCGTAGTGCATCTGTGTTGATTCGAGCCTGAACAGAGGATACAAAGTTTTACAGCGATGAATATTTGGGGTTCAGATCTCATATGGCGTTCAGATCTGAAATCAGATTGAGTCCGAGTTCAACTACTTCGAAGAATTCTCCTTTTTCATCGTCCGGGGACTCTTCTGTATTTGCGTGAACGTTTTTGAGGCTGATTTTCTTAAATTTGCTTCGCACACGAAGCGTGCATAGCCTTTCGTTTACTGCTTTGAGGCCGATAATGGTAGGTTTCACTCTTTTGCTGACCATAAAACCTACTCCGAGCGTATGGTGTTTTGTATGACAGCTATAATAAACATCATACTCATTTTTTTCCCCAAAACACCGTTGCCTGTCCATCTCAGCTCCTGAATGGCGGTAATGCGTAAATCGTAAATAGTTTTACCTCTTTTGTTGCCGTGGTCTCCGTCACTTATTCTAGTATCCGAGGCATGCTGCTCTAGCGCCTGGACTAGTTATTCGCTTACTAATAATACTTATTTGCCCCTTGTGGGTTCAACTCAAAAGAAACAAGATAGGTAAACAAAAATAGGATAACAGTCTCGTGTATAACCAAGAATAGCACCGAAGGACTTAAAACCCGCTGCCACCATTTTTTTGATTAGGGTCAGTGAAATATTCTTGAAGATTATTTTAACGATAATATTAATTATGATAATTGTTATTTCCTTCTATTTGTCTAAAATTACGCGAAAATTCCAATTTAGTCCTCGAAGCAGGATAAGTGCAAATCTAAACATTCAGCAACGATTTAGATGATGAAAATGCTTTTAGCATTCATTCTCATCATAAGGGCACCGCAAATGTTTACACCGCCCCACGCAAACGAAGCATCCGTTTTTATTTTCGTTTATTTCTCATAAATTCAATTTTGTTTCTAATTTAATTTGAATCAATACAAGCCCAAAAGTGAATTTTAACAAAGCCATAAACAAATTTTTAATCACGTTCACTTCTTCAAACATGTGTACTCGATTTTCAGGCCCCGGATCCTGCCGGCGCTGGGGCACGAAGTGCTTATTAAAACGTAGCACTTGGCTTACTCGGAGTAACAACCTCCTTAAAGTGACCTCATACCTTAACCTAAAATTGAAATTAACTTTGTTCATGAAACATTCATGACTAAGTTTACTTAACAGGTAAAAACGGGAGGGTTCAGACTTTACATAAATCCTGGAGTGCTTAAAGCCTCCCGAGTGTTGTGTGTGTATATTTTGTGTTTTTTTTTTTTTTTTTTGGTTCGCTCAAGCATGTACACCCTGTGCCGGGGAGCTTTGCACAAGGCTTTCACTACCACCGACGACGAAGGCCCAATAAATATTAAAACAAGCTTTGCAGGAGCATATTTAAAGAGGGTAAGGAATTGGTGCTCCTTTGTTGGCACAGGGGACTCCTGTGAATTAAAGTGATGAACGGCATTAGGTGGATTTCTGGGTGTCAATATTCGCTCAACAGTATTTCTCATGGGGCGCTAAATATATGTGCTCGATGTCCTTCAATACAGTACGAATGTTCCAGGAAGGATTACAGCTGAACTGCGCCAGCCGGGTAATGTTGTCCTGGCAGCTGGGCTGCAAGCGTTTATAAAATGAAATTGAGTTGCACGTCCGCTATAGTATGGACACAGCATCTGGTGTATACGACTAATTCCGGGCAGAGACCACAACTTCATAAAATTACGCTTAATTGCATCTAGCCAGTGGTGCTGTCCAGGATTGCTCTACGCCACCAGCGTAACCGAAACCGATAGCAACGATAGCCAGAGCCAACGAAGCTAAAGGATGCAGTTTGTCCTGGTACGCCCTGGCCTGTGTGCAATGTTGATGCCAAACTTTTGCACCAACTTGGATGAAGTGGTCGTTACCATCAGATGGCCGCTTCTAAATGGGAATCATATTACCTTACCAGGGATTAAGTTGTTTCATGTTTATGCCCCATGAATTTTATTTCCTTGAGTGCAACTAACCACTGAAATTCATCTTTTACCTTTGCATTGGGCACCTAGGTGTGCATGTGAACCTGGGTTCTACATGGAGAGACTTTTGGTAAATTCGGAGTGAATTTGATGATTGGTTGCCTGGACGAGAAGCTAACACCGGAAACAGAACATTAATCCAATTATTTTGGGATGACTTAAAGTGAAATTATTTCATCTTATTTTAAAGATTTATTTGGTCGAATACATTTCAGTCCCGGATGCTCACCAGGGATAATGATGGGCAAACAAAATTCGTTTCTCAAGAAATATTGTTTTAGTATCTCCAGCGTGATAAACTGTTAAGAGATTGGTAAAATACAAGCATGCGCCATGACATTATCGAAACTGCACGAAATGCGAAGCCTTTATTGCGGCGCACACTAAGGTCTATATTCCCTCCGTTTCGTTTATAAATAGAACAACTCGGCTATGGAACAATCTTGCACGGTCAGTATTCCTGCCCTCAAGTTCTAAGGGCTCAAGAGGAGGGTTCATTGCGTTTTCCTCAATCATCTTCCAGACTCCCCCTGACTTATTCTATCCGTCACTTGTCTTTGAAGCTAGGGTTACTACTGTACTTCGGCATGTAGACCATGAAGAACTCGTAGCACAAAGGGCGAATCCTGAGCTTAGAGTTTCACAGAAAAAAAGTTGACGTATAAAAACAGCGGGGGCCAAATAGTAGTAACAGCCTCATGGACCTTTGGTAGTGGCGGTACACCAAAGAGATAAGTCCTGAGAAACGACATCTGCGATCTAAGGTCTTCACGATCTAAAACCTTCGGACATGCTACCGACTCCTACCGCCGCCTCCACGAAGATGTTGACTTAACATTGGGTGACGCCTGGATGCTCTTGTCTATACAAGAGTAACTAACAGAGGAATTATAGCGTAGATCAGGACGCTCCGAGCTTAGGGATGTCAAACTGGATGACATCGGCTCAGAAAAAGTACCGGTACAGAGAACAGTTGCGAGAGACCGGATCCCGGTTGTAGAGCCATTAAAGAAGAAGAAGATCTTCAGACAATATTAAATTAAGAGATAAGTCTTTAGTTTAAAAATTTCCACAAAAAAGGATAGGCTAGACATACATGTTTGGGATGATGGGATGATACTCGAACTGCGAGTGTCAAATGGTATGCGTCCAATGTTCGTGTTTGAAGACGTTCGGTATGTTGTCAGTGTTGACTCAATCATTGGAAGCCAACACTCAAATCAAACGTTTGCCGGCCGCATCGTGTAAAAGACTTAGCATGTGTTGGACTTATATTGTCGAAGGGTTAAGAGAAACCTAGAGCACCATTATCATCGAAATTGAAAAGTGAGTGGGTTGGAGGCGACTAAGAGAAGTTCTTTTATATAGATCAGAAATAAGGTGGGTGTGACGATAGAGCTCTGGGGGTCATCGAAAGATATGTCATGGGGTTTTTAGAGTTAGCACGATCCAGTAACCTTGAATAAACGGGCAGAAAAGAACCTCTCAATCCAGTTCTTCGTTCTTTAGAATTATGTTAATACCATCAGCTTGGAGTTTAGTCCAACACAACGGTGTGACATATTCTACCGAAGGAATTGGAAATATCTAGAGCAAACAGACCTGACACTTGAATTATGTTGTTATACATTGATTGACGTGCTTTGGAAGGTTGTCAGAAGACGAGAACCTGTACTGAGAACCATCTTGTATGTAGTTGGATTAAAGGTGTCATAGGCATAACTTTTATATTAAGAATTCCTGTGGAAGGTTAACTGGAATTACTCCATTTTGAAATAGCGTGAGCATGCCTAGTGTTCATTAGTCGGGATATAGTGCCGAGAAATAAGATAGGGTAGATATTGCGAAAACGTGAGGTGAAATTGTAAATGATCAAAGTTAGCAAGGACCAGAAATCTTTTTTGCCAGTGGACGCAATGACGATTGTGGTAAAATGGTTATTTAATCCATTAACGATTTGGTTGACTCGAGCTTCACAATCATGGCTGTGACTGTCTCATTGATTTATGTTAATCATCATCGATCTCCTCTCAATTCATCATATTTGATCCCCTCTTGTCCAGTGTTTTATTACTTACCAACGTTTCGAGCTTAAATCAGCAAATACCCTTTATTAAAAATTTCAATTCACGCCCGAAAAGGATTTCCCTCCGCACCACCGCGCGGAGAAAATCATTTTTCTTCTTTTATGACCATTGATCTGCAATTTACAACCCATCTATTACTTAATTACTCCATCTAACGATGGCTCCTCATAAAAGGATGACTCTTAAACGAATAAAATCTCTAGGATAACGTCGTAAAAATATCCCTATAAAATATCCCAGATTTTCAGGCGGACAAAGTAAGCAAAAAAAAAAAAAAAGTGAATACCAACCAAACCAAACCGAACCGAAAAAAGAGGAGAGTAAGTAAAAGCAGCTCCCATGAGTTATTGCCGTTAAAAAAATATAAAGCGAAAATTATTCAAATGAAGTGAATTGTTTTTTGATTGTGGAACACTTAAGAAGGACTTTCGACCCACTTGCAGAGTGCTATTAATTTCGTTAAGGGCTCTACCATTAAAAGTGAATTAGATATAAAGAAGTAGAACCTTCGGCTTATGGGGGTGCCCAGGTTTTTATGACAAGCACCCTTGAGAGAGGGCGTACGTGGAAATTTATTTCAATTTTCCTTCGCTCGGTTTTTTTTTCGTCCTGCCTCTTCTTCTATATACAAGAGTTTTCCGCCGGAACCTACGCGACGCGACGACGGCGATGGTGAGCTTGAATCCTTGTTTTAGTTGGGTCCCCAAAAATTAAAAGAACAAAAAAAAATTATATTTTTTTGAGAGAGAGAACAAGAGAGAGAGGGAAAAACAAAAAAAATTCAGGTGGGAAAAATTCTTAATGAATAAAAAATAAGAGCAGCATTAAATTTCTCATTTTTCAAACCGTTCTCCTGATTTAATCTAGGAAACTGTTTAAATTCCTATAAAAGTCCTCTTTAAGCGAAAGGAATCCTTAAATACGAGGTAAAACGCTACTTCCCCCAAAAAGCTAAGGCCCTAAAATAAGAACATTAAACACTTTCATTACCACCCCCCTCATTTGCCACCTTACATCCCCCACCTGGCGTTCCACATCCCGGGCACCTGGCCACGAAATCTGGTCTTAAGGAAGTGTTGCAGGGGAAAAAAATTGAAACAGGATAATATAAGCGCGCCTTCATGGGTGAAACGTTCATCAAGTATTACCCGTAAACCTATTCCGAAGGCGATGGGATTTGTAAATTTACCCCCGCAAATCCAACAGTCTCAGCACTTTACATCGTTGAGCACGGGGCCCAGGTATAAAACACTTTTTATTGGCGATATACAAACACACGATGCCGTATTGCATTTAAATGCGGGATTTGTACCTTAACGCAATAAATTTTGGAAATTGCCACAAAGGTTGCTCCGGTACACATTCTGAAAGGAGAGCTTACAGGATTTGCCATGTCGCTCGCGCCGATGGTGCTGCCACCATTCGTCGTCGTCGCCGGTACACCCTTAACACACTCACATACACACCACCACCCCCGCCACTCACGTCTCTCTCCTGCTTCAACTCCTGCAAAAAGGATAAAGTGAAATTTTTTGAAAATTAGTTTTAAAGCAGCACAGCAGCTGGATTTCTTTTGAGGATGGATGGCTTTTGTAGTTTCACATCGGCCCTGCGGTAGACCACGAAAATTCCACCTATGGATTAAGGGTGTTCAGGCAGCTGCTTCAAAGGATTTCGCAATTTCTTTACAGAATTGGGGTAATAAGTTGTTTTTATGCGGCTCATAGTGTTGCACTTGCCATGTAGGGGGTGTATACGTGTGGAGTCTGTTGATGTTATGCAAAATGTGAAAATACGGTTGCATTTTGCATATTTGTTGAGTGGCGCAAATAAGGGCTTTCATTCGGTGCTGGAAAGATTTATTCCATCATTCATAAATTATTTCGCAAAAGGCGCCTTACACATTCCTTTGCAGAAAGCCATAAAGTAATTTAGCTTATTTCAGAATGAATGAGGTATAAAAATGGGGCAATAGCAATTTATCAATGGCTGATGGTTCCATTTATATTCTTCACATTATTTACCAGGTTTAGGTTTAGGTTTACTGAAAGCCTGTAAGGCAATGAACCCCGAACCTATACACTACAATGTATCATTGAAATTTTCCTACACATCCAAGCCTCTGTGGAAGCTCTAGACTAAGGTTTGTTATGCTACAAATTAGTGGAGAGATAAATAACTACGGTACAATAGATTGCCTTAACTGGGCTTGGAAAGGAAGAAAGAAAACGCTGTTGTACTTCTTCACACCGCTGGAGTTAGATTTAGAGCTAAACAGGTAGCGAATATCCCCCAAGCTTCAGTGCGATGTCTTTAAGAGAAAAAAACAGTCTATTGTGCGCTTTGCCAACACTTATGGCACAACTTCATCTCAATTAGTAATATAGCAAACAGGGCTCTGAGGGCACCTTTTTCACCATATTGCGCAAATGAGCTTTTGCTTGGGGCAATGAGCTTTTGTATTGGGTTTAAGCTTTTGCGGTTTGTGTCTTGGGTTTAAGGGGCGCGCACTTGTGTGGAACTTTACCTCTAACATGAAACACTTTCTAGAATCCATGACCATTAAAATAATATTGATATCGTTCCCTTAATTATATTGCACATAGGTGTAACGGATTCCTAACCTAACCCAGCAAGAGTAAGGTTCAAAACTACAGATTTGATCCCCACCCAGCTCGAAAGTTCATCTGAGACACATTCAGAAATTGCAACCTGGGTCAAATTCGCCTACAAGATCCCATCGAAGACCAACGGTTCCCACTCATATGAAAGCCCAAACGAGACTCACTACTGTGAACTTCAACCTGCTTTATGGCAAAAAAGCCATACCGGTTCTTGTTCCGGATAAAGCTCACAACCGAGCCCACAACCGATTACGTCACTGGTGCAGAAACCACATAGCCCTACTACTTCGATTCGAACGGTACCATTCGATTTCGAATAAACTATCATCTACCCGAGAAGCCTGAAAAATGATCGTATTAGTTTTTTCTAAAATCCGCTGCCATCATATCGGCTCGTCACAGCTCATTGTTCGATTGAAGGCTCTTCTATACTTCTCCTACAGTTTCTTGGGTAGAAAACTTTTCAGTTGCTGCGCGATCGGAACTACGACTTACCGGATCCGGGCAATTCACGATCGTCCCGCCAACAATCGACGAAACAAGAATTCGTGTGGAGCTTGTGGAGAGCCTTGGAAACCAAACACGCACAATTAAATATCATCAAACTTCTGCAAGCATCGTACGATGGCGAAACCAGCAGCGTTCGTTATCGAAGCGATATTCGAAGAGTTCGCTTCTCCACTTCTCTTCAACGTTGTGATCGACGCGATTATGCGTGAAGAATTCGATGGACGACGCGGAGTTCTAAAAGACGACAACAGTTTCGTAACGGAATTGATGTTTGTCGACGATAACGCCGTTTTCGCCGACGCGGATGCCAAAGCAACGGACATCTTTAAAAAATCAATGCGGAAAAGACCAAAATGCTCACAACGGATGGATTAAGAGCCCGTGTTCACCTCGATGGAAAACAATTCTAACAGGTTACGATGTTCAAATATTTGGCATCATTGGTTGAGGAAACGAAAGTGGCATCGACGGCCGACACTCACAGCCCCATCGGCCGGGCAACAACAAGATCCGCTTCGCTCAAGTGATGCACATGGAAACGAACAAATATTGCCATCAAAACAAAAGTACGCCTTTATCAAACGTTGATCCTTCTGATTCTTCTTATGGATCGGAAACGTGAACACTGCTCAAGACGGACGTCAACAAGTTCGAGGTCTTCCAAATGCGATGGTTGAGTCGGATTGTTTGTGTCTCACTCCGCGATCGCCTTCGAAACGAGACAGTTAGACAAATATGCCATCAGCAGACACTGATCGAAGAAGAAATACAAAAACCTAGACTACGGTGGTTTGAACTTGTTTTTCGAATGGATGATAACCTCTTGCCACTTTAAATCCTCTGGCGATACCGTCTCTGGCAATCGGCACTGACGAAAACCGACTTAAAGAATCAACGATTATCAGTTATCGAGGCTTGAGACGTCGCCAAAAATCGTTGAGAATAGAAACGACTCGTGAATGGAGTTCGAGAGCCAGTGGTACCGACAGCAGCGTATGCGTTGCGGGGACGTTTCCTTCGGACCAACAGCTAGCCGATCAAGGAAGAAAGAAGAAAGAAAGATAGATATTGCCCTCATCATCATCAGCTTACAGTTCTTCTGTTTGTAATGGCCATAGTAGATATGAAATTTGGACAAAGCCCCTTTCCTGTTGTTGCTGGTGATGGTGCTCCGCATATCTACTATTATGTAAGATGTGGTCTTCACAGGTGCAGCAGCAAGATCTCCTGAAATTCACTCTTCACCAACACACAAGTTCTCACCTTGTAGTTCGCATATGAAGCACACAGAATGCTAAGGAGATGGATAAGCCCGTAATGTTAGTTTTATAGATCCACGGCTTTTGTGAGCAGCATTCAGTTTCACTTCTCCAAATCTTCGTTCCATTATTACATATACCTCCGTCTATTATGGTGCAAATTTAGCTGGAAAACTTTTATATCTCCAACCTACTTTCATACATTCAGCATTAAACGGTAGATTTTTACGTGCGGCTCGACTCATACCCATACCATTCCACAATCTGGTTCTTAGCTCATAACTTTTTGATACAAAGTGAACTACCCGCCTTGACTGCTTAAATCTATGACTGCAGTACCAACCTTGACGATTTTAACAAGACGTTGTGTTTTCTCATCTCTTCTTTAAGTACAGCTCGGCTTTTTTTAAGATAGTGATCAGGATTAATATCAGCATCATCAAGGAGTGGTTCGTTTCGGTGCGTGCTATTTGATCTGGATATAACCACGCATTATTATGAGTATTTTTCTTCTTGAACATCGTGCTAGTCGAATTGGAACTAAACCTTTCGTGGCCTGAACCGTGCTTCCATAACATGTGTTTTTTTATGGGATGTTGTTACTAACCTTATACCTAACCCTATTATAAAAGGTCGCCTATTTATGTCCCTAGAGAATATGGGTTGTATGAGTTATCCTGATGATCAAAGCCTCGCCTGTTTAAGCTTAAGTGGCGCCAAAGGACAGGTGAGGATGACATTAATCCAAGAGTGGCTATATCTTCTGTCTGACAAACCCATGCCACCCGAGATTGTTGGTGTATCCACCTAAAAACCCATGATTTGGATACGACAGTTCGAGGCCATCTAGTAGTAGAAGAAAGGGTGAAGTTTTTTGCAGCTTCTCTTTCCACATAATAAATTATCATTATTAATTCGATTTTATAGGTATTGGCAAAAGCAGCTTCATAAAATTTTCATATTACTTTATGCTTCCTTTGTTGCCAATTGAAATGCTATTTTTGCGAGTTTATCTTGGGATTTTCCTCCCCATAGTATGGAAATGCTTTTAATCCAATAACGAAGGCCGCGAACTCTAAAAAGAAAGATGACTCTACAAGAAAAAAAAAAGAGAATAATATGTATATAAAATATACTCTATACCCAATCCCTATATAATACCCTAGCATAAACAGAATAGGATATTGGAGTTTGCCCATTTCACCTTTTTACTCCATAAATAGATCATAAATTTTTACGGCGTTTCATCCCCGCCTTAATACAACCCTAACGGCCCTGAGTAATCATAAAACAAAACGTGTGAGAAATCCCAGTTCCTTTTTATAAAAAAGGTGCAATAACGCCATAAATACAGTAGCAATCCTGCCATTTGTAGAAGGAAAAGGATAAGCTGCCACCTTCAGAAGCACATCATAAACCTGTGTAACCTGACGAAATAAAATCCTGAAGGGGTCAATGGGGGTGGGCCGCACGTACAGAAAGTATTTTTGGGTGTGTGTGTGTGGGGGTGTGGGTATTTTTGCTTTCGTTGCTCACCCTCATCGCCAAGGACAATGACATCCTCGCGCTATTGAATTAGAAACGAGCTGTACGAGGACCGGCAATGGTTCCAGCTTCAACGACCGACCAACAACGGGTTATAACATCGGGCAGCGTGTCCTGTTAAGCCCGAAATAAATGTGCCCCAACATCCTGTAGGGTAAAAAGTGTAATCCAGTTTAATTTTTCACTTTATCCAGTTTTGAATATCTGCCTACAAATGCGCCACCACCACTAGGGGATTAAGTGGACTTTGGGACCATACAATGCCGGATATGCAGCAAACAATTGTCACATAATCACTAGGCTATGATATCCACCAACTGAAAGGGGATTGCCCGATTTGCTTTCACTCCGGCTGGTTTCATTAAGGATTACCAGGACTTCGGTCAAAAAAGGCTTTTGTCACTGTGCACTGCCTGCAAATTGTTTTCTCTCGACCCAACCTGTGTGCAGCATCTGTACTACACCTGGAAACCTGCCGTAGAAACTGATGCTCCACTTTAAGTGTTACTTTGAAAGAGAGTCGATGTAATGCCGTGCCAAAAGGAACTGGAGTGGGTGTAAGTGCATTTCAATTAAGTAAAGCAGTTCAGTTTTCTCCCTCGCTCTGCCTTTTCGTATGGCACCCAAAGTTCTCCCAAACTCCTCGAAAGATTCATGCGCTACTAACATGCCATTTCAACCTGTTGACAGGCTCGTATTAAGTTCCCTTAGCACAGCACAGTTAGACCGTGTAATGAAATGAATTGCATTGCTGTGAAATCGAAGCACTGACAGCACTGCAATATGCTCAAAGTGATTACAAATTAGAAGTCGTTTGGGGTAATAAGTTGGAGATAAGAAATGGTGAATGCTTGTGAAACAGGAAAGTGCCATCCCTCACTTTGGTTTGAGTTAAGTATTAGTTGCTGTTATTTAATCCAATGAGTTTTTACGACGAGGTCTCTTGGTGGGTATCTAAAAACAAGAGCATTTAGTAGGGCAGGTTTAAGTATCTTCCAAGAAAGATTCTGTCATGAATCAGGCAACAAATGAAAAAATTTGAGATACCAGGCAGTTCTTGTTGAAGGGATAGGTTCAAACATTCATAAATACGCAGACACACTTGAGAGAAAATTTCTAAAACTGAAAACTGGCACATGTCAAGAAGGAAACAGTAAGATACAAACGCCCAGGCAGAGCCTGAAAATGATATGGCGGGGAATGCGAAAGGTCTATATTGGCTAAATGTCGGTTGGTCTGCGTAGGAGGAACTCATTATTCCTGTGAGTCGAAGAAACCTACACTGGTTTGCCGATGGGCTAAAGATGGAACATGATGCAGGGGCTGGTTTTGCAACTTCAAGGTCTCAAGTGAAATGGGTCGTTAAGATTCTGTTGTCTAGGACGTACAAGGTCCAGAACCTTTCTGTGGCATCTCATGGTCGATCTTCAAATTCTTAAAAGAGGACTCGGTAAAGGGGTTGAACTTAGTCTGATGGGAATCAGCCCTAAGTTTTAGACAGGCTAAAGAAATAATAGGACTGGATCTAAGGCTTTAGGTAGGGTATCTAACTGACCATGTACGCTGGCGGTACTAACTTTACATCCTAGAACTGGCTCAGGGAAAGAGTGCCGACTCTGAATGGAAGGCGACGAAGTTTTCCCATATGTCCTCGATGGATATAGAAAATGAGGAAGTATAAGGAATTCTACTAACACAAGACGAGCACCACGGGACAAAAGGCTACCATAGCAAGCAACGGAAACAAGCATAGATTTTTTTCAGAGTGAACGACACATGATCACAACCAGGGTTTGAAAGCAAAGCAAACTTAAAGCAAAGCACATATTAAAAAAAACGTTTTTATTAGCTTGCTTTCTTTTGAATTCTTCAGGTTATCCGTTCATGTTGAAATTTTGAGCACAGCTTTAGCTCCGATGACAATGCAATATGGTATACTCAATATACCGTTAGATCCACGGCGGCCGTCTTAACATGACGAATAACCATTTTCTGCACAACCACCCCGACATGGGTATCAAATGAAAGGGCATGATAAGTAGAATATAATAAGCTATATAGTATACTCAATATATTGTTAGATCCATGTATGAGGTTCTAAATCTTTTTTGTTCGTTTTAAAAAATGTTATGTACATATATTAAAAAGTTTTTTATCTAAACAATTTTTATACTTACTTTGTTGTAGACTGTGAAAGCTTTCTGTTTCACATTGCTGCGAATGCTGTTGCTTTCGAATTACTTAAAAGCTTTCAGGAGCTTCTAATTTAAAAAAATTTTCTGTGAAATATTTTGCTTCCTTCAGCTTTTTTTCATGGTCCAACTTTACGTTTTAAAATGGTACTTTGTTTATAGGGGTGACAGCTTTTTTCAATGCGTATGTGAACCATTCGCAGCGGGATCAGCATTTCCCAGCATTCGCAGCAATTGAAACAAAAACCTTCAACAGCCTACAGCCACAAGTTTGAAAATATGACTGCTGTAAAGCAAATGCAAAGTAAATTGCTATGGTCTTGTTGGCAGCAAACCAAAGTCAACAGCAGCAGTACTAAAACTGGTGCAGCAATTTAAAACCTCATCAAAACAGGACAAGTTAAAGTGTAACCAGTACTCCAAGATTATTAGAAGGACGAGAGTATCTTCAGGGAAACATTGTTTAGCTTTAGAGGGGGTATATTGGATGCATTAAGAAGACATCTTCTAAGGATTAGTGCAATGGTGAAGAGCAAAGGATAAACAATTAGGTAAATTATTAGGCAGAACAACAGTGACCCAAGAAAAGAGCCTTGAGGAACACCCGAGGTTATAGAGATAAAGGAGAAAATCCGTTGTTATATTTCACTCATTGGTACTTATTAATTAGGATAGAGGAAAGGAAATGAGTCGCAGTAGTAGGAGAAGGGTGAAGTTTTTTTGCAGATTCTCTTTCCATTTCAGAAGACAAGAGGCCGAAATTGGAGGATAATTTATTGAAGGGAACGCTATGGCAAATCGTGTTGAAAGCACGTGAGAGATCAATAAGGATCTATACCCACAACTCACTCCTATCACATGCCATTCGTAAATCCGTGCTTACTGAGCACCATTAGCATTTGTAGATTCATATTCAGCAATTTCCTGCAGTAAGTCCAAGCTAGGAACTACAACTTGCCGATTGTCTGGTATTCATCGTACATACACCAATCCATTACGAGTGAAAGAGGAATGATTAATGAGGGTTTCATAGGTACTATTTCTACCATCAGATGGCCTGGAAGTAGGTACCCAGTTCTACTAACACTAACGCAGCTAAAAGTGGTCCTAAAATGTTGACGTTTTGGTAGTAAGAACATGAAAATCGAACAGTTTTCTTCCGAAATAGTTGCAAGGGGTTCTGACGTACTCCAAAGACTGACCAGAAGAAATGAGGTTTCGTTCTGCTGGGTCCCCAGGCACTAGGGTATCGAGGGAAATGGGAGTCTGAAACGTTTTTCTACGCCCGAAACCGATCACACAAAACTTAGCTGCTATCGTTAATTCTCTTTTGAAATCCGATGGAAAGTCGCATGAGCGTTTTAATTGGCGAAACTCCAACGAATGAACAAACTAGTTAAAGCCCAAGGCTTTTTTCTGCTGCTTTTTCCGCATAAACCCAGTTCGTTCATTCCTTTTGTCTGTTAAGTATCTGTTCGGTGTCCGGTCGACTAGACAATGCACTATGATTTGAACGGGAAATCGGACTTAGATTTTCTCATAAAAAAGTTACTACGAGACGATCCATCTTCGGTCGACGATCCATCAGCATGTGGAGCACGAATTTCAACTAGTACCGCCTTCCATACGCGATCAAGCAGAAACAGGTTTGCTGTTCTCTTCATTGCACGGAGTAAGTCCCGGACCTTTTCTTACTCCATTTTGCTGTGTTCCACACTCTGCGCCACTAGCGCTAGGATACAAATCCATCTATTTAAATCTATTTACTCAATAATCATGTACTAGTTGGCCTTCCAATGCAGAATGTTCGTCCTGGATGCTCTAGGCGTGTACAAGTTCGTCATATACCATTCTTGCCCTTCTTTGCACAGCAGCGTCTGTATTACTTCAAGTTGGAAAGGCCGTTTCAAAACCCTACGATGAAGAACTTTCTTGAGGAACCTTCTTTTAAATGACGACGTCAAGAAGGCTCTGGTTTTATTACGAAATTACTTGATCCCAGACTAGAACCTATTGCAGGTATAGGCCAACCCACATCAAAGAATCAGTCGAACCAAAACGTACCGTACCGTGGCGTACCGAATATTGGCACTAAATTTTTATTATTATGAAATCTGTGCCACTGTAAGTTTGGAGTATCAGAAAATGGGAAAATCAACTAAAACATAGTTAGGCTATCGAAATATTCGGGGTATCAAAGTCGCCCTGCAGTCGAATTGGCGACGTTGGCAGTTTGAGTGTTAAAAGAACATCACTTATAAAACTATTTTTGACAAGAGCCATTGATGCCTGCTTGTGTACCTAAGTTTGAAACCCCAAAGATGATGGACAAAAAAGTGTTGAGTATTAATAAACCACAAAATCAATATATTTAAAAAAAAAAAACACCGCAAACAACCCTCGCAAGAAAGGGCACCGGCAATTTAAAACATCCTCCAAGGATTTATATAAGACGCCCCCAAGCCATATTTTCAGTTGACTGCTCCTTTATTAATTTCCACGAATGGCGCAATATTCTGTTATCAATTGTTGACCTAATACAGCTGTACTAAAGCAAATTTACCTAGTACTTATCCAACGTTGCTGTTGTCATCCACGAGCTAGGATCTTTACCTTCAGGGAAGAATAAGCCAAAGAAAGTCGTCGTCCATGATGACACAAAAGTACAAGAAGAAGAGAATGGGCAATGATACACCACACCATCAACCAGGATGGTAGGGGCAAGAAAAAGGACCTTTCCCCATTCATTCATCCTTCATCGCGAACCGAACGCCTTGAGCTCTCAGTTCATTTTCGGAGCGCTATCAATGCTGGGCATGCTGCAGACGACGACTCCTACCAATAGATTCAGCCTCTGGGTTTGTAGTCAATGCTAACTGAAGCGTTAAGGCAAAATAGACAGGGGACATGGTGATAAAAATTTATTAATGCTAGCCCAAGAAATAACTGTACTTTTTAGGTCCTCCGAAGGAAATTTATTAAAGCACTTAAGACGGGGCGAAAGACTTTAGCGAAAGATTTCTGGGATAATTTCCAGCGCTCCTTGTGGAATTTTAAAATGAAATCTGCGATAAATAAAGTGTCTTATGTGCGAGTGTGTGCATCACAGGACGATAGGTGGCCATTTAAGGCGAGCCTTGGGAGCTAAGTCCAGAGATTTAGTTGAAGTTTTGCATTACTTTAAGAGCTCCTCCACAAGGAATTGACTTGGATTTTGTTTTTTTTTTTGTTGGTGGAACTGACAAAAGTTTCTACTCGGGGAGAGGGGAGGCGCATGGGAAATTAAATTAAAGTGTGGCCTTAGAGTCTTGGTTTGTTCAAAATATTAGAAATTTTTAGAAACTTTAAAATGTGCTTGCCAAATCGAAAAAATAATCTACAACAAGAAAGAACCTAGAACGCGTTGTATGTATATTTGGCTGTTGTGTTCTTCCAAAAATATACTAGTGTATATGCTAGGATCAACTCAACTCTCCATCTGATGATAGCAATGAAAAATGTACCTGAAATGTACGAAGACAGCTGACTGATTATACCACAATAATACGGCTATTGAAAAAATCCACTATTGCAGAAACAGTACGGCTAAAAGCATTTATGGACTTTATCTTAAGCGAGAAAATGATCGTTAGCTTGACCTACTTTTCAAGAGATGAAAGGCACAAACAAAAGCCATAGCCCCAAATTAAGGGCATAGTAATACCAGTTGTATAGCTATGTTGGCCCAAGAACAGTGAAGTATCTGAGACGTCATGGTTGAGTTCTCAGATAAGGCTATGTCTGAAGTGTATATCAGCGCCGCCTTTCAGAAATTATTTGAACTTCGCTGTGGTGGGTTTGTGTTTTGGGTGAGCTTTTGTGCGTTGCCTGTAGGGAATTAGTTGTACTACAGTGGTGGTGCCCTTGAGTGGGATTCTTATTCTTTGTTCTTTGATCCGTTAGCTGGCGGTCCGATCGGGACGTCCCCGCAATGGATATGCTGCTATCGGTACTGCTGGGTCTTGAACTCTATTGAACTCAATTGGTTTCCGTTCTTGCCGGTTTTTGGCGACGTCTCGAGCCTCGGTAACTGATGATCGTGGATTCTTTAGGTCACCCTCGATATTCTTTAGCCAGGTTTTCTTCGGTGCCGATCCCCGGATTCTCCAGCTTTCGAAACGGTCTCGCTTGAGAAGTTTACGTGGAAAGCGGTCATCATCCATTCGGCAAACATTTCCATTTCTACTGGGATCAGTGTCTCCTGATCGCATCTTTGTCTGACCGTCTCGTTTCGAAGGCGATCGTGTAGTGAGACACCGCGGCTCTGGCTCAAGCATCGCATTTGAAAGACCTCGAGCTTCTTAACGTCCAGTTTGAGCAGTGTCCACTGGCTTCTTTATGTATCTCAAACGTGGAAACTGCTGGACACAACTGTTTATTAAGTATATACAAAAGTTCGAGCGGGAGGAGTGGGAATCTATCATAGTCAACATTATAAGGTGAAAATTATCACCCCGAACCCCGAGATGACTCAACTACAAACGACAGTGACGACTCTGTTGGTGATATTGTGTTTCCGAGTATAAAACGCTGAATTTTTTGCATCTTTCACTAGCACTCGAGACACGCGATATTTTTCTTTAATTTAGTTACTTTTTTACACTTTAATGTTTATTACAGAAAACTAAATTTTACAGAATCTGAAATTTTATTAACAAAAAAAATACACTATTAACAAAAAAAGGACTCTTATTGAAGGTGATATGTAATATCCTTGTTAGATTATTAAAAAAATATATAGCATAAGTAGTGTTGTATCAAGTCAGTTATGCTCACAAAGCGACGCCCTTGAGCATGTCCTGTTGAGAAAGGTGTTAAATTTATACAAAAGTAATTTCCGTTTCAGGCGAAAGGGCGGAAATGACTTTTCAATTTGAAATTCTTTCCCTATGGAACGTAGAGCTGTCTTGCATGAGTTTCCTAACACACTGTTAACATCCGGTTCAAGTCAAGTCGTGCTCTACTCCAAAGACGCTTTAATGAATATAAGAAAGAAAATGTTCATAGTTTGCATAAAGGCGAAAATCGAGATCAATAGTCCCTTAAAGTTAACAGAGAAGTAATTACATAACCGAAAATAATTAGTTCGAGTGCCTCTGAATGAGTTGTTTTAGGGCTAAAAACTTTTTGATTTAAAAATAAACCAAAAGGATTTTTTTTTATTTAAACTTTACAATACACCTAAATTTTTTTCTAGGATTTTTCCTTACAATCCTTCAAAACCTGCAAAGTTTACCCACTTATTAAAAGCTATTCTATCGACAACAGCTAGACCCAATAACTTGTGCCATTGTCTGATTTATTCGTGTATTTTGTTTACTACCCCATGAACGGGGATTGCTGAAGTATAGTTGCCAAGGAAAAACTAGCTGCAAAAAATTTAGTCGAGCGTACACACTAGTCTGAAAGCTATAAGGACGAAACTTGGTCCTTTAGAACAGAGCTAATCTGTAAATCAAACTTGCCCGTGTGGTAAAAGTAAAACTGCACGTAAGTTTCAAGTATTGCGAAAGTTTCTACCATTCCAGCAGCGAAAGTACAGAAGAGGAAGAGTTTTTTTTCCCGTATAGCCCATAGAAGGACTCGTTAGTAATGGCACAAGTCTTCTGTATTGAGGAAGTGGCCCCGAAAGACTCAGATTTAATGGAGATTTGGCAAAGTGAAGAAGTAATCATTGGAAGATGAACATGATTAAAAGGAGTTATGAGGGCGAACGGGAAGGATTTTCTACG
Source organism: Thereva unica (assembly GCA_949987705.1). Classification (NCBI taxonomy): domain Eukaryota; kingdom Metazoa; phylum Arthropoda; class Insecta; order Diptera; family Therevidae; genus Thereva; species Thereva unica. The sequence goes on along the minus strand of OX465283.1, from coordinate 15,901,132 downwards.
TCTGCAACAGGGAAAAAAACTTTCTGGAGTAATCACTTCAAGTTGACTTGAAGGTCATACCTGAGAGGTTATCTCTCGCTGGGAGGAGGGAGCTTGAGACGTGTCATTGCTACCAGCACTAGCCGTTCAACCAGTAATGAGAGCACGAAATCGTAGTGATACCTGATGGGATGGATATAGAACTCTGCAGAGGTGCAGGCGATGGAGTTTATTTAGAGTGAAGAAATTAAGTGAAAACTAGAGCAAAGTTGCGGGAAAACTGAGAAAATCCGGGAAATGTTCTTGAGGTAGAAGTATTAAACCTGGTTGCTCCGGATGTTGGGTTGTCCGTGAACTTGATAAATATGGTATGTTGATTTTAAGATGATTTTGAGTTTTGTGGGATTTCAGAAAAAGAAAAACCGCCTTTTTTGTTCTTCTTCTTTCTTCTTTACGCTCCTTTAATCCCTCATGGGACATAGGACGGAGCCCTAAGAAGGCATCTCGCCGGCTTCACCGGTTAATAAGAGGGTGCCGTTAGTCCGCTTAAGGTAGCTTCCCTGGCGGATGGTACACCTTATTGTTTTTCTTGGTTGTCTGGGGCCAAGTTTTCATGTTGAATACTAATAAGGGCTACCAGACCAGTTCCTTACTGAGACATGGTCCTCTCAGTCATTTTCAAGTCCCTCGAACAGTGTGGTTTCACTCAGTTTCACCGGGCGGAGTCGACGGCAATGTGATATTGCCGGAGATTCAATCCGATGGATCGGAAGGTGGTGTTATTCGACTGGTAGAGTTGAGGTTTATGGCGGATACGCGAATAGGGACAATATGGAATTGTCTGCGGCCACGTCCTTGTTCCTTAACACTGCCCCCCGCCGGATGAACCTATAACTGCCCAGGACACCCGATGGACTATAACAACTTTGTTTGGATTTCATACCTCTCTAAATTTCTCTTCGCTTCTATCGTTCTTTTAGTTCCATAGTGCCCGGCTAGCTCAGTCGGTAAAGCATGAGACTCTTATTCTCAGGGTCATGGGTCGAGCCACACCTTCAGCCTTATTAATTTTTAATTGGCTGGTGCAATCTATACCTAGACTCCCCACAAATGAATGGAAGCTTGTTGTATAAACAATCAAGGCTGAAGATCAATCAGTGACTGAAAGTGGTTCATACAATGCAAGCCAAGTAATTGAATGTTCTTCGACGAGCAGCGCCATCTTCATATTGAGGTTAAAAGCTTTTTAGCTGGCTCTGGCAATTGAACTATATTTTTTTTATGTACAAAAACCCATGGTACAATAATACAAGGTAGGCCCGCAAGGAAAAGCTCTGTTTCCATCTTGAAAAGCTTCTACCATTTTTAAATTAGAAAAGATCTGAGTGACGTCACGAGAAAGCTTTTTTCGTTTGTGAACTAAGATCTGAGTGACGTTACGGGGCCCTTATGCGCTTACCTTGTAATTATTGTATGTACCATGCACAAACGAAACCAATCAGTCTGTCATGTCGTTAAGGTCGTGGTGGTGTCTAGTAGTAAGCTTGGTTTGAAGAATGTCTTAATAGATGTCTATGACTTAATAGATGTCTATGTATATTCTTATAATGTCCTTGCTGCGTAAAAACAAGATACAAATCAATTATTTCATTCTAAAAATAATTTCAATCTTTTTACTAAAAGGAATTACATAAGAGCCTCTTCTTAAAAAAAAAGTTCAAAACAATAATTTCAAAGAATTTCCCATACACAACAATTATCTGATGATATTCAAATTCTTGGAAGAAAACAAATTCGTATTTTGTATAGAATATTCTCAAATCCCTTTTCTTTTCTTTTCAGGAATTTTTAAGGATCAAAGATAGTTCCATAATAGAATTATATTTAAACACCTTGAGAAAAGGGAATATTGCCGAGCCGCCATTGTTATCCTTATCCTGAGCGATGAGCATAAACTTAATCCGAAATTCAATGACGTGCTTGATATAAATAAAAAATAACCTTTTTATTGTTGGTCCTTTATCAATAATAGTCATTGAATTGGTAAGAAGCCTTAATAATTCAGTATAGGTAGGCGTTCGTCCTCGTCGAAGTAGGATCTCCTCCAAATTTTTTTGGGGGGGTCTACACAATAAAAGGATTTTTGTGTGGTGTTTTTTTTTTGATTGTGTGTTTGTTGCATTTATATCCTTTCAACAATATTGAAGGAGTATTAAATTCTGTTGACAGACAACCCACACACTGTGAAAATTGTTTACAATTTATTTTTGCTGTAGTATTTAATTATTCCAAATCAAATATAACCCTACTACTAATAATAGGCTTGTTTGTTAGTATGTGTAATTGTAGGCGAGAGGGTAAAAAAATTGAATTTCAATACGACACGATGCGCCGTGATATGGCCCCAAACATAACGAAATTTTCAAAGGAAAAATCTCTTAAAAAATCAGAAAAACATGCAGCAGAAAAAAAGATGATCCCGAAAAAAAGAACGACCCACACATGAATAAGAAAAATATGTGTAAGTATGAGCAAGGGAACGAATACAACAACAACAAAAAAAAAGAGAATAAAAATAAAATTCAACTGCTTATGATTTGTGTTTGAAAATCAATTTTCATTGCTTTATCCTGGTAAACAGCTCCTATAAAGCCCTTAACATCGAACGAGTGCTAACTCACAAAGCACTGAAAAGTCCTGAAACGGAAACGAAAGGATGAGAATCCACGGGCACTTTCAATAAGGAATTCATGTAAATACAATACAAATCCGTCTCCAGATAAATCTTTTGAATTTCTGCTTCTTTCAAGGTAATCCTTTTGAAAGCTTTTTTATGCTTCTTCGTATAAGTAATACTAGCATAAGCATGTGAAGCATGTGAGGATAACATAAGCCGGGCACATAGATCTTTTCATTTCACATGGATTCCATCAGTTTATGTTTGCGTTCAATGTTAAAAAGGATGCGATGCGCTCGTTCCGTCGTTCCTTGCTGCTCTACTTGTGTTAAACATACATATATATGGATGTACTACATATATCCTGCCGCGCCTCTAGACAGACATGAAAAATTTGAATTTCAGGAACCTCATTTGATTATAGCGCTTGGAAATGGTAAAGTTGCCATGGTAACCACAAAACAAATTCGAATGCGAACTATGTATATATTTGAAAATTGCGGTACGCTCTTCAGATCTGCAAAATAAATTTAAAAAAAGGGAAATTTTTCTCTGCTCTAATCACGTGATGGATACCAAGCAAAGATAATGAAAAAAAAAACATCTGAAGAAAAATTCCACAAAATTTCAGTATCCTTACTCCTGGTTTGCTAAGTGCATACCTTCACAATGTGCACTCCTGGTAAGGGAATAGCAACTTTAAGTTTAGGTAAAACACGAATTTTTCAATATGCATATTATAAATCTGCAAAAAACAAGGATATGCTAAAACTAGGTTAGCAAGCATGACGTATATTGTATTTCAGGTTATATTGTGTTTACCTATCCAATAATGTTCACAGGAAAATATATATTCGTTAATATGGAAATTTTCTTGTACTGTGAGTATTACTTCCACTTCGAAAACTATGAAAACAACAAAAATATATTCAGTTTTATTTTGTGCTGAATTGCTGAATTGGGAGTAAGGCGTCTGGCTACCATCCCAGGGGTCCCGGGCTCTAACCCCGGCAGCCCCATGGTCCTTCGCCTTTTCCACTTTCCCACCTAACATAACTTTCCTTCTTTCTTGCTCTCTCTTTATATTCATGATTTCTCCTGTCATAGCCTTCCCTAGGCTTTCCTCGCTACACCAAATCGCATGCCATCGGGTTAGTTGATGGGATTCAACTCGTTTCAACACTCCAGCGAGTTGTTTCTCGATGCCCCAATGTCAGAGTCGCTATAGTAATAGTTGGGAGTAGGTTGAATAAGAAAACTGGGATGTGGGTTTGACCCCTTCGGTTCACACGATCAACTTCCCAGTATGATAAACGTGGACGGAATAAACTGACTTCTTACAAAATAGTAATACGTTTAGCACTAGTGGGAAATTGACTAGTACCAGAACTGGTGACAAAGTAATCCTGAGAGAAGCTAGTTCAAATAATTATAATAGTGGTAAATTCACAAGATTTTTCTAGAGAATTTGTTTTTCCTGAATGTTAGCAATTCGAATCAGTTCGAATTCGTATTGAGCGTGTTGAAGCGCCGCTGATAAAAGCTCAGGTGTTCACAGACATATGTCTTTATGGAGTATATATGTACATCTGCTTTGAAAATCGAAGGGGATGTGTTAAGACCTACAACTACTATCTGGGTTCATAAACCCCAGCACCGGTTAATCCTATTGCAAATTGAGATCCAACTTTGTAAAGCATCAGTGTGCGAGTTAAACACTTCAGTGTGGAGTTTTTGACGGATCCTGATGGTGATCGAAGTTGCAACATTCATTCAACATTCCCACCACAAAACCTGCTTTCTTGAACCCATTACAACCACCGGTTGTAAAAAATACCTTGATTTCAGCCGACTCATCCGATAGTCGATATTTATTATCTCGGTTCAGAGAAAGGCAGGTCTTTGACAATGTAAGGCTGTTTCTCGCGTACATGCATAACAAACCTGACTCTACCTGTATATATGGTAAAACCAGGACCAGCCTCAGTGTCTCGATCCAACAGGGAGGTCTTCCTACGGATCATAGTGCCCTGCTCGAATTGTACACTAGGTACCTTGAGCATTATCAAATCAACCCCCAGCAAGTTACCAAGGATCTCTCCGCTTATGCTGCTCATGTAAGATCAATACATGTGTCCCAGCTGCAAAAAAGCCGTGATGAGATGAACAGATATTACCGCCCTTAACTAGTTACTTCCCCAATTGCCGATCCCACCCAGTCTCTTCTTCCCAAACCTAACCCACCCGAGGTTGTAAGAATCTTTTACCACAATTGTAGTGGTATGAGAACCAAACTCAACAATTTCTACATCGACTCTAAATCATGTCGCTGTAATATACTTGTACTGACCGAAACTTGGTTAAATAGTACATTCCTAAATGAAGAGATCTTGGACAGCAGCTGGACAATCCACAGGTGCGATAGAGACTACAGTTCCACTGGTCTCACCAGAGGGGGTGGAGTCCTTATAGCAGTCAAAGACTCCTTAAACAGTGAATTGATCTCGACCAATTGTTCAAAATCTTTTGAACACGTCTTCATTCGAATCAAATCCGACCTGAAGGATATATTCATCGGCTCTTTCTACATCCCCCCAATTCCGACGAATCCAACTATGACGATCTATTGCATATTGTGGAGGAAGTTAACGATACACTCTGCGGTAATGATGTCATATTTATCCTCGGCGATTTCAATCGACCGAATATCTCTTTCATCCCCGACGAGGAAGATAATAAATTACTTCCTATTAATGCAACTAATGCCGTCGATATAAAATTTATCGACACTCTTTACGGCAATGACCTTCACCAAATTATCGGGCAACCAAATTCTTGTGGTAAATGGCTTGACCTGATCTTCACCAATTCACACGAGGAGGTGAATACTCTACTCGTTTCTGATGAGGAAAACCTATTTTCGAACTCCATCCATCACTCCGCGTGGATCCTCGAATTTAATTCATCAATCCCCAAGCATCGTGCAGCATATAACAATGCACTTGTTTACGATTTTAAGAACGCGGACCTGGACAGTATTGGTTTCGAATTATCCCTAGTCGACTGGGAACATAGGCTAACTAGCAATGATCTTGACGTGATAGTTTCATGCTTTTATTCTATCATTTTCAACATCATCGACAAATATGTACCCAAAATTATAAAACGGGATAGAGTGTCGGAACCATGGCTGGATAGAGATACTAGATCCCTACGTAATCAAAGAAATAAATTATATAACATGATCATGAAGTCTCTGGCGTTCCTCAGGGTAGTCATCTCGGTCCCCTACTCTTCAATATTTTCATCTCTGATCTTTCCGAAAAATTAGCAAATATTCCACATCTCTTTTACGCGGATGACCTCAAAACCTTCTCCCGCTTAAAAAACACACAGAACCATAACTATTATCTCAATGGCATAATGTTGAATCAGGTTGACCATATCGTAGATCTAGGCGTCGTCCTAGACAAAAAACTCAATTTCAACCTGCATTACGATAATATAATTGCCAGAGCCAACAAACTTCTTGGTTTCATCAAGAGGAGAGCCAAAGAATTTGGTAATGTATGGGTCACAAAAACACTCTTCTGTTCTTTAGTCCGCCCTATCCTGGAATATGCGTGTCCTATCTGGGATCCTATATTCCAAGTGAGCAGTAGGAGGATCGAATCCATTCAAAAGATATTTCTTCTTTTTGCCCTGAGACATCTACACAACCCCCATGACTACCAAACCCTGCCGCACTACTTGGACAGGCTCAAAGTGCTTGATCTCATGCCGCTGTCTAGCAGGAGGAAACTGCTCATATCTTGCGTTGCCTTTGACGTCCTAAGTGGAAAGCTTAAAGTGCAGTTTCTGTCGGACAGAATCAAATTGAATGATGTAGTCCGACACACACGACACACTAAACTACTTAGGGAATATCCACACCGCACCGATTACGCAAGGAACGAGCCCGTCAACAGATGCTGTATGGTTTTTAATAGCCATAGCTCCTCTTTCTCCCCTTCCCTCAACAAGGCATCCTATAAAAAAATACTCAAATCCCTACTAACATAACCCCTCCTGACAATAGTAGGTTTTTAGTAAGCTAACAGTAGTTATATAAAAAAGACTGTACACTATGTTATTTAATCTAAGTATATGTATACCTAGTTTAAGTGTGCCTTGTTTGGCGAATAAATAAATAAATAGAAATTTGCATAAAACCGGCATGAAGTCTGTGATTTTCAGTAGGGACTTTTGAATCTTGAATTTTTGTCAAAATACTTGGTTGACTGTAGCGGACACCCTATATGAATTAGGCCATCTACGCACCCTGAGGATAAGTGCCTTAGTAAGACCAAAGCCCAATTTAGATGGCCCAAAATGATTTTGGGCCCTGCATAAAATATAGCAGCATTTACAGATAGAAATATCAAATTTTGTTTCATGAGAAATGCATCCTTTACTTAGTGCATCCTTTTACTTAGTAGGTATGGCGTCGATTTAGACTGAGAACTAGGTTAAGGAACTAGGCCAAGGCCATTGACCTTGCCCACAGTGGGAACTGGGACAAGGCCGTTAGCCTTGAGACTGGATCAGCTTGGAACAGGGCCAGGGTCAGCTGCTAGGACTTGGGGAGGGACCTGGCGGGGGACTCGGGACTCGACGGTGGCTTGGGCGGGGGACTCGGCATGACTCCTGTGACGTCTCATGTAGACGTGTGAGAAATAGAAATAATGAGTGTGAGAGGGAAACTGTGTGTGTGGAGGTGTGATATCCATGGTACATAATATATGAAATAAGGGTGTTTTTCATATCGAGTACTTACGGCGGGGGGTTTCTTTACACTTGGAAGAAAAGCGAAAGTGAAAAATAGTGTAGTGGAAGAAAAAGCGAAAGTGCACCAGAACTAGTGACAATGACTGGGCCGGCCGTTGCTGCCAGCTTCAAAACTGGCGCACGTGGGCATCTGTTGCCATGTAATAACGGGCTGCAATGGAAGATTTATCAATCTGCAAACATAGGAGAAAGGTATAGATGATTTATAAATAGCAGAATTGGTCGAAATGGGTTCTTACTCATTAGAATATTAGGGATTTTGTTTTCTTCTCACTTTTATTGATAGCTTTTCGCTGAACTAGTTCTCAGTCTAAACCGACGCTATACCTATTCATGTCCACCACCTGTTCGACATAATATATCAAAAACAAGGCATCCGCAAAGATCTCAGTCGGTTGTAATGAATACTGGTCAGCAAATCCAATAATTTAAATAGCTCAGGAGGTATAGCTTTACCACCTGCTTCCTCAGTTAGATTTTCTTTTTAGTCGTAATAGTGAGTCAAGATTTTTCTAGAGAATTTGGTTTTGCTGAACTTTAGCAAACAAACATTTCCTTCGCATTTCGTTCGCTATACTAGAGCGCGTGGTCGAATTCGGCCTGTGCGTGTTGAACCGCCGCTGATAAACTGGGAAGCAAATGACTTCATTTAGACATTCGAAAGATTTCAGGATATATTAGCAAAACTAATCCAATAGAAAGGATGTGACAGACTTCACCGAAGCGTATTGACAGGACAGGTATTCAATATTATTGTCAATACGTATTGTCAATTTTATTAATTATCTACGGGGCCTTTAACGTTGAAAAATTCGTAGTGTTTGTGTTAAGGTGCCACATGTATTTCATGTATTTCACGTTATTTTAAAGTGGTGTGCAACTTTTAAAAATGCTTTCTTAGAACTCTAGAAAAGCCGACTGTTACCCACCATTGTTGTAAAGGTCGATACATCTAAAAACCACCCTTCATTTACTGAAAACTAAGATACGCTTTTATAATAAAGACTTTCATTGTTGCGAATGGTTGTAGTCCCTTAAGTTACATTATAGTCGATCTAGAGCATGCGGGACTTGGATACCTTGGATGGATCTTCATATGACAGTGTCCCTAGACACACCAGCACAAATTTCATACATTAATGCCAAAAAATCGAAGATGTTCGAACTTCCTCTTCCTCCAAATTAATGATGACTTTAATTAGAATAAATTTTGATAAATTTACCCAGAGTTATAAAAAGCCACCACATATAAAATTTCCCAAACAATTTCAAAAGTTATTGAAAATTCTTAAGATTAAGATTATCCCTTAACCCATAAACTCATAACTCTAAGTCTAAAGTGTGTTAGCCTGTCATCCACACTCTTGTGTACCAGATTCCTGTAAATTTTTGGCAGGATGGGGGGGCGTCGTCGCTGAGCTTCCTTTCTCTGTTTTACCACCCTTTTTTGGTTTTGTCACACGGTATTGTACTCACAACTTGACTCATAAATTTACAGATTAGTATGTTAGTACCCGGAGTTCAACATAATCTTAATTAAAATTAAAACAAAAGTTAGACCGATTCGAAAATCCAACAAATTCGAAGTGAAATTGGAGCAGAGCACACGCAGAGCAACACGCCAGAGAAGAGGAGAAAACGGAAAGAAATCCCTTTTCATAGGTCGTAATTGAATGAGCGAGCACCCATTCCGCAGAACTCCGGCCCTGTCGCAAATTCCAATTAAATTTGCCCTGTTCCTTCTGTGCCCTACAAGAAGAAATCATAAGTTCTCATATTATAAGAAAATTATTATTCAACATTTCAAAGCCCCCATAATAAAAGTCGGGCGCCTTTTGTTATATCCTGTGCGCCCTCAATGAAGACATTCGGCTCTGGAGGAAATTTTCATTAACGTTTGATTCCTGTTGTACCCAATGATTCTTCTTTGAGTGCCATTAGAGACAATCTTCTTAGCCCTTAATTAGATTTGCGTAATAAACTCTCGTTAATATAAAAGTGTGTGAGATTGGGCGGCAGGGCTGCCCGAGCGCGCCCTTCCAAAACATTCCTCAACCAGCCATAGTCCCTTTCGGTATGACACTGTGAGCCATTGGGGTGTGGGGGAGTATTGACGTATCTCTAAGCATATAACTGGGGTCCGTTATCTATACGAGAACTGGGCTTTCAGCTTTTATTATGGCGAACATAAAATTAATTCAAAGTTATCTCAGCTGCTGGTGGAAGAAAACACAATTAAAAGCTATTCTGGCTGTCTTTCAGGGGGTCTTAAGGAGTTATGTCAGCAGAGATTCTGCTCAAGATTTTCACCACCGATAGAAATCTTGATGAAGTGAGGTTATGTCGCTGATGCGATGAAAAAGTATTTTTCCAATTCAATTCACATTAATCAAGGATTCAATAGAGTTTTTAGAGATGTGTTAATTAACGATTTTATGGATAATTTCGAGAGCTTGTCGTTGCTGGAGAGAGGGAGCTACAAGCACTTGTGTAGGATTGGATACACAGGTCAGAAGTGGAGCGAGCATTCAAATCAAGATCGGAAAATTTAATAGATTCAACGAAAATTATTTAACGGCAGCGATACGAAAGCGTCTTTATGGTGCTTTTACTATAAGGAAAGGCTAGTAAAGGCAAGGTGTTGACAGATTGAAGGAATTTTTGATATTTTGTGCAATTATCTTCTTCTTCTTAAAGCACTACAGTCCTTGTTAGACACGGTCCTATTGATGCCTCCTGGCTAGCATCCTTTCTTGGCAAGTTCGTATCATGTGTGAGGTGCCCAATAAATGCAATAGATATCCAAATTTACTCCGCCCCGGAACTTCGTTCAACCATGAGTCCAGTCCATTGGGGTGACCCTCTTAAAGCAAATCATATTAACGCGCACAAACGAGTTTTACTAATCAGAGTTTCTCCTACACAAAAGCTTTCATCCTAGCGAAAACGCGAACCTCATTCTTAAAAGCTTGGGCGGTGGAATGACTAGAGTTTCACGAGATGCAACACTAGTGTTGCAACTCTCGCACTGTCGCATGCGAGACAAGACAACACGCGAGACAACAGCTTCTGCCCCATGGCGAGAGTAGCGCGACAGTAAAAAATTCCCAGTCTCGCCGAGACAACACTATCGAATGCGAGACTGTCGCACTCTCGCTCGACCTCGCGGGATTTCCCAGTCGGTTAATTTTTTCCCGGGTCGTTGCGGGATTTCCCGATTCTATAGAAAGTAGAGTTTCATATTTTCGTCGGTAATATATTTATGAGCTGGACAACCCCAGTTTTCCAGAGTTTAAAGGTAAATCCCCAACACGTCGGCGAGAGCCCGAGTGCACCCTTCTAAACATCCCATTGTCTCATTGAGAGAAGCGTCCCTAATGTAGTCACACTACTCTCGCGGAGACAATGAGTGGTGTGAATAAAAACTAAGTCATCACTCTGAGTGGATTCTCTTAAGAAGGGTATGTCGTCCAGAGTGAACACTAATTAGGAGGGAATAAAAATTCTCTTAAATGGGGAGGGTGGGGGAGGTCGAGAGTGCAACGTTGACTCTCGCGAGAGTAACGCGATACTATCGCGACACAACACTATAACATCACTGTTGCACTTGGATGCGAGACAAGACAACAGTGTTCTCACTCTCGTGCAGCGAGATCGAGACCGCGGCCTACTGTTGTCTTGTCTCGCTCTCGTGAAACTCTAGGAATGACAGATCCGGTTTTTTAAATTCAAGGCGACACATTCCGCCATATCTAAGACACATCATATACATATACGTACAAACACACGCATACACATTGACCCAGGCATACACAGAAAAGGGTCCAGAACGTCAACAGCTATACTACTGCAAAAGTATAACCAATCCAAATCGCCAAACCATTATTGCAGTGCTTAGGACTTTTTAAGATATGCAAGTTCACCCCTTTGAGCTATCAGCTCGCCAGGCTATGATCTACTGGTCCTTCTACTTCATTCCAATCCTCCTTGAATACTTTATAGCTTGATACCCCTGGCAGTGAAGGAAAAAGGAAAACGAAATTTTCTGCTAAAGTATTGATCCCAGCGAAAAAGTGTAAAGAGCCTTTTTTATAGAGAATTTTACGTAGATTGATTTAGTAGACATTGTTTCGCTAGAGGCAGAACTTTTCGAGCTAACTAGCTGTTAACTGAAAAAGGAACCTTTATAGCCCGTTAACTCCACCACCAACCATCAGTACTTTTAGTATGTTGCTCTCCCTTACAACTGTGCTAAAATTCGCTTCTACATGCATTTTTCCGCTTTTGGGGATTTTTTGGTCTTTGCTGCCTAAACGCGAGGGGAAGTAAAATTTCCTCGCTTTTTCTGGGGTGACAAGGTATAGAGTATTCCTTCAATGTAGAAAATATTTTTTCAAGTTTCTTCTTCAAAGATTAAATTTTTTTTTTAAATCTTAATTTATGAAATTGCGCCCTTTTCGAATTACGCCTGGTCCCATGCCTACGACAGGAGAGACTGCTGGGGATGCGCACCCAGAGGGTGTCAGATTCCTGTCCAAGAAAGTCGATAATGCAGTTTAGGCTTTTTGTTTGAATGTGGTCTACACACAGTTTGGTTTGGCTAAAAGCTTTTTGATGTTGTGTGTCGCGGCCCGAGTCTTCGCTAGGAAGACCGTTTTTTGTAGGGGTAATTTTGATAAGGTTCGTTTCTTCGCTAGGAGGAAAGCTTTTTTGCAGGAGAAAGTTTGCCTGCGATAGCTCATGTGAATTACTTTTGGACCTTTTTGTGATTAGCTTAATATGGTTTAAACTAACAGACTTGGTTAAAAAATTTACTCTCACTCCGCCTCTTTGGTTCTTGTTGAGCTTTTTCACACATTCTGCTTTATTTTGTCATTTCTATTTTTCGGATAGATCCTTCCGTAGATCTGTTCGGAAAGAGTTCACGTTATCTGAACTCGGATGTGCTCTGTGAGGCTTCCGAATTCCACTCCTCGTGCTTGGCCTTCAGAAAAGTTAGAGCAAACCAACGGCTGTCTGGGTCTGCTTGTTGTCTTGGTAGGAGGGTCATTGCAGCTGCTTCCCTGGATTATGAGACGGCTTCCCTCGATGTCACCCTTTATACTACCTGTCCGTCATTCTGTTCACGTCAGGGTGCAATGTCTAGCAACAAGCTTGGCTCGAAAAAAAAAAAAACGATGGTTACAGTGGTCTGGAGGATGGATGAGGAGAAGGCAGCGACCCAGTACCATGCACCCATCGACACGGTAACTTTATATCTTGGCTTGGTAGGCCTGATCAGACCCACCACGAGAAAGTTCTGATCGAACCTGCTCTAATCCGAGATAGTTACGGCCCGCGCGTATTTGTATATACGACATGTTTCTCCCACTATCTCGCTAGTGACTACCCATACCTAAAATGGCTTGGAAACGTATTAAAAATGCCAAACACTACAATACCTAAAGTCATAGTCTTCCTTGTGTTGATGCACTAACAGATTGTAGAAAGATCAGAAAACCCAGGAAATGATGTTTGATAGCTGTGAAAGACGATCTATCAGCAATGGGTGTATGAAATTGGAGTAATATCGCAAATCCTGTAAGAAAATTGTTGAGAAAGCAAATGTTCTTACGGTCCATGGTGGTGCTACAAAATATATAATATATAATACACAAGCAAACAACTTTATGCATTCCAGTCATGTGCATCCAACCACCCCCGAAAAGTCACTCTTTCAATATCGCATCGGAATTGATCCCGCCGCCGCGCACACAGTTGAATCGTAATGCGATATATAAAAGATAATCAACAATGGTCGAGGGTAATAAATTTGCGGATATGTTGGCTATGCTCAAATCCGGGGGACCTAAGACCTTTCGAACTTACAAACAATTCCACCACATATCCAATAGTCTGACATTGGGATTGGATGGGATGCCCTAGTAGTATGCTGCCCTAGTCTGGTGCTGGGGGGCCAGCAAAGGGCTTATGCGCTCTGCAAGTGCATTTGTTGCTGTCTTCCCTTTTGGTTTATGCCCGACGAGAACAAAGGCAGATAAAACTTGAAAAGTGCTGTAAATTCCCACAGTTGCATAAATTTCTTACGAAGAAAGCGTATTTATCGTCGGGAAGATTTATTCTTCTGATGTGGATAAGCCGAAATGTTTGAGCTTCCGAAAGTATGTTTCAATATGAGTCCAGGGGGCCTCTGTGCAACTTTAGTTATATTTTCTGTAACAACTGTGCTGCATTCAACCAAGCCCCTCGAAAAAAACATCCAACCAACCATCTCGCACACACACCCCCTGCCAATTCTATGCCGGGAAATCGGATTTGATGCGGCTGGTGTGCAATGCATGTTTTCCTTGGACAAATATTGACGTTGCACTGAAAGCATTTTACTGCAGTACTTTTCAACCAAGTGCAATTTGCAACTGCCCTCCTTTTTCTACTTGTGTTTCGCCAAGTTCGTGCCCAATTTAAACAAGAAAAATTTATCCACACACACACATACATAATACACAAAAAGAAATTACTAGAATCAAACAAAACTAAAAAAAACAGAGAAAAAAATAAAAATAATATTGAAAACCTTCATCATCACCCTATCACGAAACACCTCGTTATGCATTTCGTTTGTTTCGTGCAATTTATGTAAATGCAAGAAATGTAGCTCCCAAACGCTTGTGGTAATTTTCACGTCGTTTCACTGAAACTGACTATAATTAAATTTAAATTAGACGAGCGAATTGGGTGGCATAGAGCAGTTCCTGGGGGCGCCCCGCCCCGGCAGCGGCCAGGACGAGGGCGAAAGAGCTTTTTAAACAGGGCAGTCAAACATTCAACTCCTAATTTTAATCGAAACAATGGAGCCTTGCAGTTTGTTCCTTCCATTTGGTTTTCGGGATTTCAATTAAAGTACAATTAAAGGGGATTCGGCGGGCTGGCAGCGACCGCAATACAAGCCAACCCCAAAAGTGGTATTAGAAATTGGTGTTCAAGGCCATGCACGTTTCTACTTGAATGCTGCTATAATTGAGAAATAATTGGAGTTTTCAGGTTTTGGCTACGAGAGTTTTAGACTTTTCGAAACACTAATTTGTCGGTGGTTGATAAATGATTACGGCAATGTCCGTGGTCAATGTAATATTAAGTTATACTACTTGGGAAAGTTGCTCGGGAGATTATTGTAGGTGTGGGTAATAAGTGGTTGTGTATGGGATTTCAGTAGTTGTTGAATTATAATCATAGATATTGATAATTGCAGATATATACATGGATTTAGTACTAGCATTCTTGTCTAGAGAGAAATTAAATTTGAATTCAGTAATACCAATACAAAAGGATAGCCATAACCCAGTAGGACCAGTAAGCTTACAGAAGTACTGAAATCAGCACTTACTGGTAAGGGGTAGGCCTTACCACACCCCTTACATAAGTGCTTATTTTTACAAACGATGTCATAGGAGGTAAGGCCTTACTTTAGTACTTACCTTAGAGTACTTATATAACTGCTCATCTGTAAGGGGTATAGTAAGGCAGCAAATGGAACATTGCAAAAAGAAATATTCATGGGCGCCTGTGGATATCGAAATGCTTTTATTTTGTTCATCTTTTACAAATGCCTTTTCTTTCCAAGCCCGAGAGTGGCTTTACCTAAGCAGTCTCCCAACTAAATTCTAACCACTTCTAAAGCTGCTTGTCCTCCGTATCGAATGAGAGCCGGGCTATTGAGTATGCTAATGTCGCATTTCATGTCGACGAATATAATTGCCCGTTTTCTTTTTTTTCTATAAAATTTATGAAAACTCCAGGAAAGCTCCCTTGAGTTATCGGGCAGATTCTCACTTGTTTGGGTATAATTCTGGACTACACCTTACCATCTGCCTTCTCTTGTAATGGGTTAAATAAGGGCTCATCTAGCACCAAGAAAATAAGAGGTACCCCTTACCAGATGAGTACTTATTTCAGTGCTCCATCGGTAAGGCCTTCCTAGAATTCCTACTGGGAAGTTACAATGTCAGACCAAAGTTCAGTTCGAAAGATTGTGTTTGTAGAAGATAAGAGCATCAACGACAAACGAAACGGCCTTGGCTTAACCAAGCAAAAACTCAGGGTGTAGTAAGACCACGGACGACTTTCTTCCCGAACACCGCCAATAGAGCAGTGATGGGCAACGGCAGGTCTTGGGAGCAACACGAGCTAGCAAGGCAGTTCAAGAGTCCTACAGGGATGTATAAAAAGCACTTTACAACACCTATTTTGGTGATTTGGAAAAGCCCACTATTGCCCACCACTGGGTTGGAGTACTTTTTTCAAAGCACCCGGGTCTTAGATACCTTGACAGGCTCTATAGTACGCTTTGTTTTCTGTCAGCAACCACAAATGTATTTCTGGTTCTATGCTATTGTCGCCTACTACTAGTGTCCCAAATGAGTTTACTACTTCAAATTCATTAGCTGCATTCCTTTTCTACTATTTAGTACTTGTGAGCAGAGCAGAAAAGGAACGCAAAATTTTCTGATTTGAGTAAAATCTCACTTGAAATTTTTGACGTTACTTTAATCTTTACAAATAAAAAATTCTCAAAAGAAGAATTTGTGACACAATGGGGAAATTAATGCGACAATTTCTAAAGTAAAACGAAAGATAATAATTTTTGATAATTATACGACTGAAGTTTTATTTATGGACGTTTTTATATGAGCAAATCAGCTCGACACAAATAAAAGCCATCTAGCGGCTAATGGCGTAAGTGAAAATAATTCACAATAGGCTTGAAATGGCCGCTTTCCCCCTAGCGGATTTCAATTGCGTAATTGCAAGTGCTATCTACTCGTTTATAAGAGCAAGTGTAGTTGCTAGTACGCAAGTGTAAAAAATAGTAAAAATTAGCAGAAAAGGAACGCAGCTATTGTCTTCTAAGCTTCGTTTTGCTTTTATGAAAGCGAAAGCATCCTTTACCCGACTAATGTTTTGAAGGGGTTCAGATAGCTCCCCATGTATATTGCGCTATAAGACTAGAAAGGGAGTCTAACGCACTGCCCTGTCTCGACTAGACTAAAAATTTGGGAATTTCGGGGTGGAAATACGAGTAATAGCTCTGGTGGTGTCGAAAGCTTTCTATTTTTAAACGCAAGTGTCGTTTTTCCAAGTGATCCCCCAACTGAGTGCTAATCATGACCAATGACACCTGACCTTCGCAATCGAACGAGGACCTGTCTATTGAGTATACTAAATGCCAACTTTCACGGACTTTAACAGAATCGCCTGAAATATGAAGCAAGGCAACAACAAAAGCTAAAGCTTTATGAGTAAGCTTAAAGCTCTTTAGAAAGTTTTCCGAATACGTAACCCTGCAAACAATTTCTCGGCTACTCCATTTCTCGAGCTATTTTCGAAAGAAAACTTGTCGAGAATTATTCGAGAAACAATCGTTAAAACAACCCCTGAAGCTTTTGCGCTCTTTCCATGGTTTTGTTTCTTTCTCCCTTCCAATTGCTTTAAAAGTTGGGATTTTGGAGGGGTCTACTATCAGAAGATGAGTGCGTGCACAGGACTATGCAGGAAACGCAGGCGCGATGGCAATAAGCTGGCGAGCATTCTCAATAGTAGAAGTGAATGGAAAAAAACGAGTAAGCATATAAAGCAGTCGAGAATTATTCGATATCGATTCGAAAAAACGAAACACAGATACATTCAAAGCCTTCGAGATTCCATCTAAAAGGCGATTCGTTATAGCGATCCATTTTTATCATTTTCGATAACGCTTTCGAATCGTTCTCGATTACGTTATCGATGAAAGCTTTCGCTTTTTATGAATCGCTCTCGCTTCGATATCGAGCCGGAATGTTTGCAGGGAAGGCAGATGTTGGGATTGCCCCATTTCATTTGTAATTAGGTTTGCCTGTATGCTACTCATGAGGAATTTAAGGGAAAAGCTATTTTTCGGAATGCCCCTTATTTGTCACAGGGAATTCTCATAGAGAACCTACGGGGAAATAAATCCCTTTTTCGGCATGCTTCTCATTTGGCACATAGGGCCCACAAGTTGCATAACGCATGACCCTTTTAAGTGCTGATCAGGTACTGCTCTTGAAGTTCTGTAAGAAGTAGTTAGAAGGAAAAAGGTTGTACTACCCGTAATATGTAAGAGGTGTGACAAAGGAAGTACGATGAACTCTTAGTTTCAGGGACCACTTGATAAAACCATACCAGCGTTTGAAATGGTTTATGCCGATGCGGATGCATTTATAGATAGATGTTCATGCCTGTAGAGCTATGCGGGTGCATTCTTAGAATCCCATGACCTGTAGCGGGAGTGTGCATACCAATGTGTCAGGCGCGTTTGTTCGCTGGGCGTGGTAGTGGTGGGCGCGTATGTGCATTTTAAAAAAATAACCAACTGGATTATTTTTACACAGCTCTCGCTCTCTGCGCTGTCTTGAGTGGGTGCATAAACCGATATGAGAGTAATATTGAGAAATTTACCTTTTAATCTAAGTATACATGGCCTATCATTAACTGCTTCGAATGGCAATACATAATTTCTGACAACCTTCGCCACATAGAAGCCTTGACTCCTCGCTCCAAGTCTGTGGCGACAATAAAGAAGTATATTGAATAGTATTGTTTCCATAGTTCACTTTGTCACATCTGATTTTCTCCAATTCAGCAATTTTTATTTTAAAGCTCATCAATTCATCCGCCATCTCAACCATCTCAACCATCTCACCCAGCCATATTTCTACGTTTTCCGGCACTCACGACTTGTACGTCGGGGTTGGATTTGACAGGATTTGCTTGTGTATTATCTAGAATTAAATGTTTTGATACATTTAGAAAAGTCAAAGGACATAACTCTACTCCATTTTCTTTGCCCCATTCAGATGTCAATTATACGCTTCCTGTCTGGACCAACATCCGCCGGACTACTTCCGTGTGACAATCCTCCCTCCATGCAGCTTTCATACATGTGTTCCAACAAAATAGTTGCTAAATGTGGGCAAAACCACATGAGCTAAGAGTTCAACGTCGTCTAGCTCTCTGGACATTGCTGAACACAATAGCCACCAAGGTGGGCACCACAGTCATGCACATAAATTCTATGACTCCCATGCCAGACGTACATGTATAAACCCACCCTGCGACGACATTATCCTTCTCTTGTGCAGCATCCTCCTGATCGCATTCCATAGTTTTTCCATTCCATAGAAGCTCAAAGAACATTAGACTTATACTTTTCTTGGAGCTGTATTTTTCCAGGACACTTAAATAAAACGATATTGTGGCAGGAGCGGCATTGTGTTGTCTACTGTCAACTAAATCAGAACGATAATAAGAAAAAAAAAATAACAACAATAAAAAATAAAAAAAGTAAAAAAATAAAAAAAGGGACAAGAAGAAAAATTGAAGAAAGGTACAAAACGGATGACAATTTTCAAAAGGCTAAATTTTCAATTTCCCCAGACTTATGTTTTTCACAAAGGACAAATTTCAATCAAAGTTCATTTTAATAATAAATAAGTATGCTCGGCTACATTCAATGCCAGTTTTACGATGGGTAAGTTGTAAGCAATATCAAAGCCCTATTGTATGTCAAGAGCCTGCCCTCGCCGACCTTTCATGCTGTGTGAATGCTCCCCCTGCATTGTAGTGGTGATTTTATATGATATACTAGCAGTACAACGAAAAAAAAACTCACACACCCCCACAAACACTGCTTTGCCCCCCAGGTGTTTGGTAAATGTTACCTGGCCAGAAAAAAAGAGGCAGGGGCAGAGAGTTTCCTGTTTCAATAACATATTTTCTATTTTAGAGAGGGATTGCATAAAATACTCTTAATATGTAGTACTGAACTGAGAAGTTTAAGAAATTCCAAGAAAATTTTGCTATTGTTGCTGTTGTTGTTGTTGTTGATTTTGTTGTTGCACCAAATTGCTACCTTTTATCAGGATAGATCCCAGGATGCTTTCAGGGGAATCCTTACAAGCCAGTCAGTTAATAAATACATATATACAAAAATTCTGAAAAGGGTACATATGCTTAATATAAAAGTCCTGGAATTGGTTGAAGGCTTTTTATGTCGAATGAGTTTTCATAATCGTCCTTTTAGCTTTATACGAATTTCGAAATGTTTTATTAATTTTTTTACAGGATTCCCTGGAAACTTGTACATATTTGAATTAATCTCATGACAAATGCAAAATCCTTGAGAAGCCTTAGAAGTTGCGCTGAAGTTGATTAAATTATATTTGTCTATTTATATCTTATGTAATAGAGGACGTAGAGGATTGGTTGTATATTGTGAAAATATTTTCGTAGCTAAAAGATTTTATTTTAATAATTTAAGATTTTATGTTAATAAAACAAAAATTTAATCTCTCTTAAGGTTTAATTACCAAGGACCAAGAGCCGAATCGAATCAGATCCTTGAAGTGCTTCTAAGAATTTTGTTTTGTAAATGTTCGTCATGTTGTTCAGGTCATGGTACAATGTCTTCATCTTCTCTTTCAGCGGCTGTACACCTTAAATCCCTTTCTAGTTTCTCGCAACTGTTCTCTCCACCAATCCCGATTGTGTGCCGCTGTCATGCAGATTGGCAGTCTTAAGTTTTGAGGTCGTGGTTTACGCCATCCTTTCAGCGGAGACTGGGTTTTCTCCACTGTCGCATCGCATAATTATCACAGCAGCAACGAGACGAGATACTTTTCCGTTCATTCGAGCTACCCTGCCCACCTACCCCTATCGATCTCTTTGCAGGAAATTTAATGTTGCATTTATACCTCTGAATAGAGAAGACGAGGAAGTGCAATTTATTAAACACGGGGAAGCATTTTGGCAACACTAATGCATAGCATTCTTTACGTATTTGTGTCAATCCCGGTCTGTAGCTGTGTTATATTCATTCAAAAACCGGGAGGGATATCGTTTCTCAGCAACCATCTCGGTGAGAACGCTTCACTTGGCTAAATGTTTGAAGCAGACCCTTCGCAAAACCTGAACAAATTTCACTACGCCTATGTCCGGGATTGACAATGTATTTTGTTGTTGTGGTTAAAGTGAATGTATTTTGTTGTTGTGGTTAAAGTGGAGGGAGAGAATTAGAGAGAAAATTTCTTGATCCCAAGTGCTTCCCTCAAATCCGTGTACATGTACGCTATTTTCGGTTCCTTATCTTCTCTATTCAAAGATTTATACCCACGACAGCGCACTCTTATTACATCCAGGCGAAGTCCAATGAGACTGTTTTTTAAAATTTGGTCGTCAACCTTGTAATAGTGTTTCGGTAAGTAGTTCTCTACTTCTCCTTTTTTAAGGTGGCCGGGAGTCAATTTTGGCATGGTAACTAAGACATGGCTCAAGAAATATTGTCGAATCTACACCAAGACGCAGTTTTGAAAACATTGTCGGGTCTACACGTCGACACGGCTTAGACGACCTCTCCCGAGAAAGTCTGGTAAAGAACTGAACTTAGACTGATCCATGGTACAATAATTACAAGGTAAGCTCATAAGGGCCCCGTGACGTCACCCAGATCTTAGTTCACAAAGGAAAAAAGCTTTCTCGTGACGTCACTCAGATCTTTTCTCATGTAAAAATGGTAGAAGCTTTTCAAGATGGAAACAGAGCTTTTCCTTGCGAGCCTACCTTGTATTATTGTACCATGGACTGATCGACCGACTTATTTTATAGCGGTGCGGTGCTAGACTTTTGTGGGCAGGAAGCTTGGGAGATTAGACGTGAAGCTTTTAGTTTTGAAAAAAAAAAAAAAAAAAACACAAAGCTTGTTAGTTAAGGGCTTAACGTTTCTGCCGGAACTTTTCTGAGAAAGGTATTTTTTATTAGTAACCTTGATTTTAAACAATAATGGAATTGACATCTCTTCTCGATAACAAGGGAGGCACTTCTTGCGACTGGATTGACCCTATGCTGCGACCTCGTAGAGTAATTCATTCTTTCATTCTTAGAAGTCTTTTGGGAGGTACCATAGTAAAGAGTTGCTTGAGCTATATCTTCTCTTCTGTGGTGACTTATCGTGGTTGAGGTCCTTTAGTTGCTGTAGTCGCGAGCACCAAAAAAGCCAACCCCGAATTTGGCCTTCGTAAAAAAATCAAAGTTCCAACCAAACTCGGCTTTTACAAATAAGTCGTCCCAGCAGCTGGGAGCAGTATTCCCGGCCTCAAAACGGGAGTTGGCCCATCGGAGGGGTCGGGAGGGGGGGGGGGGGGTTGAGACTCCGGAGGTCCTACCTTAAACTCGTGCATCACCACTTATCTGAACGAGTGAGCCCCTTGACTGGAAAAGGACTCATAAACCTTGGAGAGAACGATAACTGTGACTGAACACGAAATTTCAGCTGATCGGGGACCATCTTCAGCCGCTATGCCATCCTATCGTTCCTTTATCCTATTATCAATATCGAGCAAGCAGAACACCTCATACAGGCACATCTGTTTCCCACTAAAAACGCAAGATTCTAACCAACAGGTATTTTAATTCATTACACCTTTGAAAAACATCATCTAACAGTTGCAAACTCCAACTGTAATCAAGCTCATGCTAAATAACTAAAATGTACTTCAACCAACGTAGTACAATGTAATGGTTCTCAAACCGAATCAACAATTTGCAAAATATTATGTAAAGTATATCAACTGAACGAAGAGCTAAAGTGTGGTAAGTGAAAGTAGCACGACAATTGAAAATAACTTTCATTAAAAATTAATTTGGAAAAAACCCGTCCTGGTACCACGACGTGTACATTCTTACAAGTACACCTTTTGAGGTTCACAACACGTAGACCAGATAAAAGGGTTAAGGGCGAAACAACAATTAGAAAATTCTGGACCCAGAGCCGCACTATGTGAACTAGCTGTCAATAGTGATGTTTTTCATAGGTGTTTTTCTGTTACCTAGCCACTTACAGCCTTCCATTTTTTTACGAAGCGCTAATACTTTTAAATACCAATTACTTGGGATTCGGGTTCTTAGTTCTTACAGAAGGGTAGTTCTCACACGTCTGTACCTTTGGTCCTACCAAGTTATGTAAAATGTTCCTATTGGTGAACTTGGCTCGTATAGGCGACCGATGACAGTACTTAAACTTTTCTATTGGTTCATGCTAAAGTTACTAAGCAACCTTAAATCTTACATAAATTTACATCTTATCGTTACACTTCAAGTGTCTTTAATACAGTATATACTCCGCAATCCATCATCCAAACAAACAAAAGGAATACCTCCAGTCGTGCAATTAAAGCGACTACCTCTATCCATATTGACACGTAATCAAATTTAATTGCTTTATAATTCAAGAAACCAAACCGATAAACCATAACTGACCAACAGAAATTCTAGTGTGACAAATCGCTAATTGATGTAATCATTCACTTCAATTCGGATACCAGACGACGACGACGACCAGATCGATAATCGGTTGCGATATCAACGAGAGATAAATAGGAACAATTTGTCTTGTTATTAAAAACTGACGGCTGCAGAATACAGCAGGTTGTCACTCTCACCGGCTAAGTCAATTACACCCTCTTTATTTGCGCTGTAGCTGTATGAAGGGGAGAAGGTGGTAGATCCGTCAATAAATGATAAAATCGACCCTTAATATAGGGGTGGCCTGTTTTTATGGTATGGGCTGCGCTTAATAGGTTGAAATAACAAAACGTGATGGTAATAAATTCCTGTTAAAAAGTCGAGAGGGCTCCGCTAAACTGGAGAAGAAAATGGTTTACCTATAAAATTGTGGAAATGGTAAGAAGAGGACATTTTACGGCCACGGATCCGGGAGAGTAAATTTTTTTTTTTTTTTGATAAATTGTTAAAATCCATGAGTTTGTAGGTTGTATGTGATACATCTCTTTTTTTCCTGGTACCGGTTCTAAGTGGATGAATAGATAAATTCGAAGCTTTTAAGGGCAGTCAACTTCAAGTAATTTCATTACCCACATATACGTGTAGAACGTGAAGATTTACTTTTTTTCCATCCGCAAAAAAAAAAAAAACAGTATACACACTCTTACCTAAGGGTCCTTGCAATAAATCAAGGGAAATCCCATGTGAATTTCGCACAACATTTTCCGACTTTAAAAACTGAACCATTTTTCCAAGGGGCGACCGTGTAATATAGGGGACAAAGGACAAAATACGGCACCTATACCCTTTTAACTTTAAGAAATCAGAAATTGGCAGCTCACCTTTTGCTTAACGCGGGTTAAGAACTTTCTATTGGGAATAAAGGACCCGCATCCTCATCGAACCCACATAGATTAGGTTTACTTTCGCCCACTTTCAAGGAAGAAAGTATCAAAAAAAAAAAGACAAAAAGAAAAAAAGCCAGATCCAACCCCATCACAAGTATGTAGGTAGAGTATATAATGTATATATATACATACACAAATACAGCAATAGCAAATAAAAGTAAAATGAAGAAAGAGCTTTTTATAACTGCCTCAGCATAAGAGTTACCCTGTGTAACCCTAGTGTAACGAAGAAAGACAAGGGTCAAATTGGTTACATTATAAATGGAACATGTCTAGGAGGCTCCAGGCTTGACCATATCTCGACAGTGATAGTCTTGTCTTTCATTACTCAGTGGTAATCGATTCTCCCTCTGCAACTCAGGCATACAATAATGCAGCAACTTTTGGGGCAGCATTTCGCGCGCCCTAATCGAGGAAACCATTAGTGCGAATGGCACTAATTAAGAGACGGCTTCTTCCTGGATACAACACACTCACACACACACACACACACAAAAAGAATTGTCGATACATAGGTAAAACCAACTTAAGTCCTTTTCTTCTTGCTATAAGAAAATTCTTCTGAAGCTAAGAAAATTCCAGGTTGCTTGTCATCCTTTTGGGTGAGAGCAAATGATATATTAATGAAACACTAAATAATTGAAAAGCAATTACTTGTAGGGTGTCATCCCTATGAAGGCAATTACAGCTGAGATCAGACAAATACTGAAAGCCTTAGGAGATGTAAGGTGAGTGGAAGGCGAATGACTTGCAGGTGGACACACTGTAGGCCGTGTTGTGCCTTGTAGCACTTTAATTATAGTAATTAGAATTCATTGGAATTCATTTTTTTTTGTGATTGTGGTTTTTGTGAGGGTTCCAATGTTTGTCCTTAACATTTGGATTATAAAGGGACAAATTGGAAGACGGTTTTGTATTTATATTTTCCAAGTGGGATAGTAAATGCTGCATTTAAAGAAGTAAATACTCGTTAGAGGCCATTAATATTCAATAATAACAAACAGAGGCGACAGAGCAGAAATAAAGTAATCATTGACCTGGCAACACAAAGCTGGTCACCTTTAATTCTTTAAAGAGAATTTATTGAATTAAACTTGTATAAATTAAAGTGAAATCCACTTGTTTACCGAAGGCGTTGATTAAAAAATTTAATACATTAATCAAACCGACTTTTGCTTCATAAGTTTTAATTTTGGTTCAATTAATTTATCCATATCTTAAAGACACACTTTAAATTGTCGAAAAATCAACATTTATTTAAAAGAAGCCTGAAAAGAAAATTGCTTGAGCTTTTGTAGTTTATTATAAGAATAAAGAAAAAGCTTTCATTCAAAAGAGCTTTTATGACGTAGTCCAAACAAAAGCTTTTATTGAAAAGAGCTTTTATGACGTATTTGAAATAAAAGTTTTCAACGAAAAGAGCTTTTTTGGCGAAGTTGAAACGAAAGTTTTATGGGTTTTGGTATTCGATAAAAACTAAGCTTTTTTAATTTGTATCCAGAATTTTTACACTGTTAAAAAATTTAAATAAATTTAATTTTTCCGTTTTTGTATTATTATTTTTTGCATTCTCGCAGCATAATTTTATAAGAAAATTAATTTTTATCCAACGTTATTGTTAAAATATAAACGGATTAGCTCTACTAAGTTGCGGTAATTATATTGAGAATAGCAAGCATTTATTAAAAACTAAAAATTCTTGTTTCAACCATTCGAAATATATTTTTAACAAGTTGTCCTTGCTTACTAAATGACATAAAATCCATTTCTTGTGTCATATGCCATCTCAGACAATGATCTTTAATAAAAATTTTCGAAATGCATCACAACCCTCTGAAGATTTCACATGGCACAATTTCGATATACAGTAAACAATATCACCCAGATCTATTTAAGGATTTAAACGTATTCAAGAATACGAACTGACATACAGAATACGATTTCACCCAAAATATAGATAACAAACACAGACTTGGAAGCATTTAAATCTCAACGCACATGTTTTGAACACATTTATTTGGTCATCGTGGGACCTTAACCATAGCATAACAATAGCCACACATACAATCTGACCGTACCTGTCAGTCCAGTATATCCTGTATGGAGATATATGGGCCCCTATTAAAGACATCACACCCACCACACTGGCACAACAAATTTTTCCCTGAATACAAAATTCACGTTTTAGTATCACCACTAGACAATCACCACAGGAGCAAGGCAAACACAATTTGAATCATGATTGTTTAATGAACTAACAAAATTTCTCACACTATATACACACACCCATGTATAGGTATAATCTGCACCAGCCCACCCACTCAATATTATCTCCAAAGTAACGTTATAGCGAAAGCACTTTCACCGGAAGCTTAAAACAGCACTGTGATGCCCAGACAGAATAGGATGCATTGGTAGTGTTAGCAATTATTTTGCTAGATTTTCGGTACAGCGGTGAAAGAGGATCTAAAGTCTTTTTCGGATAAATTGGGTTTATGGGGGGGCAGCCACAAGGAGACGCAAGGGAAATATTCATGACAATAACCTCAGGTTTTGCATAGGTGGATATATTCACACATATATGGAAAACATACAATGGAAATAGATATAAGGCAGGGAAATAGCAGATTTTGAAATAAATAATAACTTTGACATTAAAATGAACTAGGATGCCTGACGTTACAGGAAGGGATCCCTTGAAGCTCTATAATGTGCCATACCGAACTCTCCCATGAATTTGTGCGTCACAAAAATTGTCAAAAATATCCCAATAGTAATTAAAATTTTATTCATTTTTTGCTTCTGCATAGCTTCATTTGATTTATAATAAGGTAGATTATACAATTTATTTAAATTTGCTAAAGGTTTGAACATTTATGCCAACTTGATTCTGGGTCGAGTTTTGATTTCAATATTTTGGGACAAATTTTTCCGTTTTAGGACGTTGTGGCTTTGCAGAGCCACTGAGCAGTGGTAAAGGGTAACTCTATTAACATGGGCTGGAAGTCGTTGGCATTTCCAATCTAGTCCCCTGTGCTGAAAGTCGTAGTTTGACTAAAAAGTCACTTTTACTGCGAAAGGCGATGCTTATTCTGAATCAATTCTGCAAATCTAATATCTCCTGAAAGAAGGGGTCTAACTGACTACATTGTTGTTACGAAGTATACTCTGTCAAGAACATCTACAGCAACTCTTAATAAGCCGAACTTTCAAAAAGTATTTATGTGGCTTTTTTAATATCCCAGTGGGAAAAATTGGGAGCGCTGCACAGGGGAGTGCACTTGGAGCACTCTCAAGGGAGCTTTCTTGGAGTTTTCATAAATTTTATATAAAAAAAGAAAACGGGCAATTATCTTCATGCCCATAAATTGTGACATTAGCATACTCAATAGCCCGGCTTTCGTTCGATACGGAGACAAGCAGCTTTAGAAGTGGATAGAATTTAGTTGGGGGACTGCTTTGGTAAAGCCACTCTCGGGCTTGGAAAGAAAAAGGCAATTGCAAAAGATGAAGAAAATAAAAGCTTTTCGATACCTGATCACATACCCACAGGCGCCCATGAATATTTCTTTTTTAAAAGGCTTTTTTATAATGCTCCAACAACGCGTTTTTGGGAGCATAAAAACGTATGCTCCCTCGCAATGACATGCAATGTAAAAAAGAATATAGAACGGGTATGGCAACGGGAGCACTCTATGCTCCTTTTGGTGCGCTCCAAGATGGCTCTTGGAGCACTCCTTTTCCCGCTGGGATGTTATCCGTCATCTCCATTTTTAACCGACTTCAAAAAAAGAGGAGGTTACTCAATTCGACGTGTAGGTATTTTGTAGTCCTGTTCACGCCTAACTTTGTAACCTAATAACTTTTTTGCTTTTTTTTTGGTTCATTTGAAGGGGGAGTTTCCCACGGTGGTCCCGTTAAATTTTTTCGAAATTCTGATAAAGGAGTTCGAAGTTAGGCATAAAAAACTGTTAAAATTAGTTCAACCTAAACATTTCATAGGCACCAAACAAATTACTTTAGTGTTGCAAAACTGGTAAAAGGGTGGATCCTCGATCCAGCGGCGTGTGGCGTTGCAGGTTCGAACCTGGTCGGTCGGGGTAGTTTGTTTTCTTTTTCTCTTTTTATTCTTTCTGAAATGATTTATTAACATATTAGTCAACCACTGATAGTATCTGCCATGGCGCAGAGGGCTAGGGAGAAGTACCCTCATCTGGGGGCTCCGAGTTCGATTCTTCGGCTGCGCGGTGCTTTTTTTTCGTCATAATAATTTTTTTTTTTAATTTCCTTCGGGGAATTTTGTTTCATATGAAACAAGTTTTTGACGTGAATACGTCTCTAAATTTGCTTCCAGAACAAAAACCGATGATAACGAAATTATGGCATATAGTTTTGATTTGCAGCTCAAAAATTATTGTTTATATTGAATAAAGAAATATACCATGACGTGGGTGAAGAATCAAAGAATTTTATTGTTTACATTTGATTTCCCCGCTATCAATGACAATTCAGCTTATATTTCCTTGATTTGTATGGGTGTGTACTGTAAATAAATGTTGAACTTGATTTTGACCCACTTCCATATAACCGATCAACTGGAAATTTTACACATATACGTATAGTTCGCATGACAATACCATCTGATCATTTTGTTAACAAATCAAGATGGCGGTTCCAAGATGGCAGTCGAATTTTGCAATTGGGCTCCCCGACCCTCGAAATGGGTATCAAATGGAAGGGTGTGACAAGTAGAACACACTTCGCTATGTGGCGTCATTCAAAACCCAAAATGGCGGCCCACACAAAATGGCGGCTTACTTTTTCTTTAGAACGTCCTTGTTATGGGTATCGAATGAAAGTGTATGACGAGTATAGTACAGTAAGCTATCGACTTTACAATAAATATTTCTTTTAATTTCCCCCGGAGAATTTTGTTTCATATTAAATAAGTTTTTTTTTTTTTTTTTTTAAATTCGTCGGAAAATATGCAAATACATTACTGCAAAAACTATTTAGCTACTGCTTAGATTTTTTCGATGGCGCGGCGGCGTGTTATTTAACTTAACAACATTAATCCAATCAGAATGGATCTAGAAAGAAGAATCACTTTTGAAGACGGTGCCAGGTAGTAGTTGACTTTGATTGCACTAACTCTTGCTTCGGGAATTGTTTTCATTTCTTTGTTAGGCTTATGCCCTTAATACATCACCTACAGGTGTTAGCACCGTCTTCAAAAGTGATTCTTCTTTCTAGATCCATTCTGATTGGATTAATGTTGTTAAGAATTACACACAATTATTTCATCCTTTTTTGTGCATTTTGTGCGGTTTTTTTCTGAAGTCGGTTTTTAAAAAAATTTTTTTTTGAACTACATTTACGTGTAATTCAAAACTTCCTCATTCTAAAAATGGAATTTCATCAAAATATTATACAGGAAACATCTAACACTATTGGCATTTTAACAGCGAAATAAACACTTTCTCGAGAGTTTTAAAAGCGACTCCTTTGATCCCATTCTCCTGATTTATTTATAAATATCCAAAAAAAAAAAAACTCGGCATACATGAAAAGCATATTAACACAATTTATGCTCGACGTAATCAGCTTAGTCATAATCTCTCACCACTTCCATCCCCGGCAATTCCATCAATTTCATTAAAATAAAGCTTTTCCATGAAATTAATTTTTTAATAAACCAAAAACAACAATTATACCAAATTTTTGCTAAAAGATTCCGAAAGTGTGCACGAAGGCGAAGTTCGTGCATCCCCTCTCCGCGGTGTTACACCCCCACCAAACGACATGGAAGACCTGCTGAAACCACCCTATACACTGAACGAAAGGTGGTGGTTTGGATTGAACGGATGAGGAACCGTGTACTGTGGGGCTGCTGCTGGGCGGGGGTGAGTTGGCGCTATACGTGCACTCCCCTAGACACCAGCCCAGCCGCCGGGCTGCCTTCGCAAATCATAGACCCTATGCAAAAAGTTTATCGGGAATCTCGTAAAAAGTTAATCACAAGTGCCGTCAAGTGCATATTTACGAGGTGAAAATACAACAAAAAAAACGCCAGTTATAGCGTCGTTACTGAGATAATGACAAACGCTTTAGGATGAATGGAAATACATCGTGGCTCGTAAATTTAAAGTAACTAAGTTCCAGCCCCCATAAAACTAAGCTCCACGACATGGTTCCAGTCATTAACTGCTCATC
Organism: Thereva unica; assembly: GCA_949987705.1. Lineage (NCBI taxonomy): Eukaryota > Metazoa > Arthropoda > Insecta > Diptera > Therevidae > Thereva > Thereva unica. The sequence goes on along the minus strand of OX465283.1, from coordinate 15,871,177 downwards.
TAGATGGAATGGAAACTTTTCATAATGCGCAGATCAAGTTTGGATAAACACTTTTAATGGATATGATTCCCAACAAATTTTATGCCAAGAATTTCTGTTTTTAATGCTATAAAAATATTTGTCCTTGCGATCCTGAAATGGAATTTTAGTATTAAGCATCCTGGAAGTGGGGGCGGGGAGGGGGAGATTCTACAAGGATTTCTTTTACTGTAAAGACTTCTGCTCCAGTTTGTGGACTGACAATTTCGAACTTGGTTAGAGTGTTGCAACAACAGACATTCTTTTAAATACAACTTGGTCCATATTGTACTCCAAGAGACGATTTGTGGAATCAAGGATGCCTGAACAGAGTTGGCAGACTGTGGTCTTACAGTAAACCCATGCAAAACTGAAGTGATACTATTCGCTAAAAACAAACGAAAATCTCCACTTTTTATCTCCCAAGCTTTGATGGGCTTCAAGGTAAAATTTACTCCTATAGACCCAAACCTCAACTGAACTCGAACATTGAGGAAAAGATTAGAAGAAGAACGCCTCAATAGTTTTCTACGTCTGTGAAAACGCATTTCGGGGTCTGAAAGGAAAGCGGTGGAGTCTCAACCCCTATGTAAGTTCGCAGCCGTGGTAGAGAGTTCTCTCCTACTGCTCGATGGTTTGGTGGCCAGCGCTGAGAAGGACCTACATATAATGGGATCATCTTGGGAAGTACTAGAACAAATATCGCGCAGTAGACTGAGGAAACCCGGGGCCTCGGTAGCCTAGGGAATATGGCGTCTGTCTACCATCCCAGAGGTCCCGGATTCGAATCCCGGCCAAGCCCACCGTCCTTCCGACTTTTCCACTTTCCATTGCCAACAGTGTAAAGGCCCTTCCTGAGACTCTAGTCTTTCACATAAAAAAAATCCTACAACCACATATTACCTTCCCTATAGTTTGACCTTCAGGACGGAGTCCTCCGTCGCCATAGCCTCAAGAAGAGGGTGGAAAAATGGAGATGTTCTGAAGAAGTGTGATCTACAGCTATTGTTCAGTCTCGACAAAAGCCAAAAAAAAATAGAAACATAACTAAACATTTTTGCATGTAACTCTATTTTTCAAAACCTCCTTTCAACAAACAATATCTCATAATCCAAGATTAAAGATCTTTCTAAGATCTACGGCCATTCTTCCGAATCTTACCTCCACCTCCTAGAACATGTTGGATTCTGGGTGAAACTTGGATGCTCTTTTTTTTATAAGGGTAACACACGGAGGACGGTGAAAGACGAGTTTTTTGCACCTCAAAACGAAGCCGGACTGGTTCTCCGGACTGGGGATTGGACAGCAGGCTGAGAACCCACCATCGAAAAAACCAAGGCAGGACTCTTGCAGACTCTTCTTCCAGTGGTCTCTTCGTCTTGCTGGTTTTCTCGAGTTTGTTATACGAAGTTTTCGTTCATATTACAGCAAGTCAACTGTCCACCTATTTCTTGGAAGTCCTATTCTCTTTCTTGTCGAAAATGTTTTTAATTTATAGCACTTTATAGCACTCACTTGATCCAACTTTGTACAACTATGAGAAGAATTGAAGAATGGTCAATTCTAGCACTCGATTGTATTCCAGCGACTACCTGACTGAATGTTGATCATTGTTAGAATTGACCCCTGGGAGACATCGGCAGCTATGGTGTGTGGAGTTTGGATTCTACTATAATTGAATGACTAAAAACGATACTGTCAAATCAGTTCTTTAGATCTACGTCGATATCAATAAAATTGAGGTTAATCAACAAAGCGGAGAGCCATACTTTGTCAATAACCTTCCGAGTAAAAATAGAGCTCTCCCGCACCTAGCATGAAACAAGCATGGGACGCTTGATAAAAATAAAACTCGTCCGATCCTAGCCTGCAATAGGTACGCACGCACAGACTAAAGGAAGCACAATTGGGGCTTTAAAAAATTATATAGGACGAAGAAAACGGACAATTATTTTGGTGACCATAAAGGGTGGTATTAGTATACTCAGTAAACCGGTTCTAGTTTGATTGCGTAGGTCAAACCGCGTTGGACATGGTTAGTGCATTTATTTATAAATGTTCTTCTAGCGGGAACATTTTTAGATTTTAATGCCTGTGGTCCACTCCCGTGTGGGATGCGAATTTGTTTCCTTTATTATCTATTAGTATGGAGGCTTTGTAGAGTTGATAAGGCTAAAGTTTGAAAAAAAAAAAATGCATTTCCAGCCCTTGTAAATTTTGATGACACAGAGATAGTGTTGTCACTACGTAAACACAAATCCCTGCCAGTTGCTTGGACGAAGCCAATAAACCTCAGCCAGTTAGCTTTTAAATATTTTTAGTCAGTTATTTTCCGAGCTCTTGTGGTTCAGGCAAAAGATTTATTTGAGAAATTAATACTTACTAGGCAGTTATAGGGGTTGGCCAAGGAGTAACTCTGAATGACGAAGTACCATGTTGGATTGGAAGTAGAAAATAGGTCACTAATATTAGGGGGGGCGAACGGCTAACAAAGACCTCGGAAAGTGGTGGCACCCGATTTGTCACTTCTGTCAAGACCCGAGAAAAGTCACTGCAGACGAACACCTAGCAGACCTGTTAGCAAGTCCTAATCCCACCTCCCCGCGGTGCCCCCTGGGGTACTTGTTCGGAAGGAGCTAACGGGAGACGGGCGAATGGCGAGCTCTCTGCACCACAAAAGAGAGTTTTAAGTCGGTTGGGCTGAGGGTTAGCAACCCGCTCCCATAAAAAACACCATTGCTACGAATCGGCAAACAATGCCTCGGAACCGGATTTACAACACGACGACGACCTTTGCTTTTCGAACAAGGACACGAATCGGATCATGGAATGTGAGAACACTGCTTGCTGAGGGACGGCTGGATGAAGTCCTCAACGAGATGAATCGATATAAAATCAAGAACATGGGACTTAGCGAGACCAGATGGCCGGATGCGGGGGAACATATCCGCCCAAACGGTGAGTCCTTCTTATATTCTGGTAGAAAAGAAACTGAAAGCCGTAGGAGTGGCGTTGGCGTAATACTCACCAAAGAAGCCAGGTCCAGCCTCATTAGCTGGTCACCAGTTTCTGAGAGGATTATTACCGTGCGCCTGCGTACCAGACTAAGAAGTACTACGGTAATCCAATGCTATGCTCCAACTGAAGAGGCAGAAAATGACATCAAGGACGAGTTCTATATGCGACTGAATGAGGTTTTTCGCTCTATTCCAAGGGGAGACATCATTGTTTTAATGGGTGACTTAAACGCACAGATCGGCCGTGACAACACCGGCCTTGAACACACAATTGGAATCCAAGGCCTAAGCCAAGTTACCAATAACAATGGTGAGCTTTTCGTTGACTTTTGTAGTTCCCACCAACTCATGGTAGGTGGAACTTACTTTTGTCACAAGAGGATACACAAAGAGACCTGGGTATCGCCCGATGGTAGAACGAGAAATCAGATGGATCACGTGGCCGTCAGCCGCAGATGGAGAACTATTCTTGAGGATGTCAGGAGTTTTAGGGGAGCGGATATTGGAAGCGACCACCATTTGGTTGTAGCAACTATTCGCCTTAAAATCGCTGCAATCAGAAACGTGCAACACGATGCTAGAACCCCTAGACGGTTTAACGTAGATCTTCTGCGGGAGAGCGTTAAAAAGCGGGAATTTGCTGGAAACCTACAAGAATTATTAAACCAGCAAACCTTTTCTGACGGCACAAATATTGAAGAATTGTGGAGTACTACAAAGGGCGCGATATTGACGGCTGCGGAAACGAGCATCGGTTATGTCCAAAGAAACCAGCAACACTGGATCTCGGACACAACCTGGCAAAAAATAGAACGCAGAACTCTACAAACGACCCGGAAAGACGTCAGCAACTAGAACGGGAATACTCCCAATTACATCGGGAGGTTAAGAGAAGTGTCCGGCGTGATAAAAGCCGCAGATAAATGAGCTCGCAGAAAAAGCGGAAAACGCGGCAAACACAGGCAACAGTAAGGTGCTGTACCAAATCACTAAACAGCTTTCGGGAAAGCACTCTACTAAAAAGCATGCCGTTAAGAGAGCGGATGGAAGGCTGCTGTGCAGCGACGAAGAGCAACTCCAAAGATGGAGATATTACTTCTTCGCCGCCCTGAATGGTACACTTACACAGGAACCTCAGGAAAACAGCAACAATGCACAGCCTATACGAATCACCACCCGGGCCCCATCCAAGACGGAAATAGTAACCGCAATTCATGCGATGGCCAATGGTAAAGCAGCTGGGAAAGATGGCATCCCGCCAGAATTGTTGAAAGCCGACTCAAGCCTCATAGCAGATGCGCTTCAGCCAATCCTAGATATAGCATGGAACACCTGTACCTTTCCGGAGGATTGGACGGAAGGTATCATAGTCAAAATACCAAAAAAGGGGGACCTAACAATATGCGACAACTGGAGAGGCATCTGTTTATTATCTACAGTGGGGAAAATTTTGTCCCATATATTACTATCTAGGATAAGTGAGGCAGTAGACCGAACGCTTAGGAGACAGCAGGCCGGATTCAGGAAGGGCCGCTCCTGTATTGATCATATTAACACCTTGAGAATAATAGTGGAGCAGTCTTCTGAATTCCGATCCCCCCTTTACCTTGCTTTCGTAGATTATGAGAAAGCGTTCGACTCGGTCAATAGGAGCTTTATATGGCAGGCACTACGGCGACGTGGACTGCCTGATAAAATAATAGAATTGATAAAAGCCCTATATAACAATTCCAAATGCAGAGTTCTTCATAATGGAAAATTATCCGACAGCTTCGAGGTGAGCTCAGGAGTACGACAAGGATGCCTACTCTCGCCTTTACTATTTCTTATAGTAATAAATGACATCCTTGTCGGCGCTCTAGATAGTAGAACCAGGCGGCATACAATGTTTGGGTTTGCTAGACCGCCTTAAGGATCTCGACTACGCAGATGATATCTGTTTGCTGGCCCACAGACACCAGGACCTCAAAAACATGAACATGATTAACATTTTGGCAACAGAAAGTAGTCCAGCAGGCTTAAGGCTAAATCCGACTAAAACTAAAGAAATGCGGATAAATGCAACCACCATTGAACGGACAGCGCTGAATAACCGTGACGTGGAACTGGTAAATAAATTCTGCTACCTCGGTAGCATTATTACCGAAAATGGCGGTGCAGAAGAAGATGTCAGTTGCAGAATAAATAAAGCACGAAGCGCATATGCATGCCTGTTCCGCATATAGACATCAATGGAGATCTCAACTAACACCAAATTGCGGCTGTTCAACTCCAACGTTAAGGCAGTACTTTTGTGCGGTTGCGAAACATGGAAAGTCACCCAATTCATCACAAGGCGCCTACAAGTCTTCATCAACAGATGCCTGCGTCGTATCCTAAAAATCCGCTGGCAGGATAGAATTTCAAACGAAAGACTATGGCGCCGTGCCGGCCAAGAAAGGATAGACGACCAAATCAGACGAAGGAAATGGAATTGGGTTGGCCACACATTGCGACGCGAAAACGAAAATCTAGCCAAACAGGCCCTCGACTGGAATCTGCAAGGATCCCGTCGAGTAGAAAGACCTAGAACAACTTGTAGGAGAACCCTACTAGAAGAAGCCGCAACAACTGGGAGATCCTGGTCGGAGCTAAGAGCTGTCGCGCAAAACAGAGTCCGCTGGAGGGCAACTGTTTCCGCCCTATGTCCCATAAGGGATTAAAGGAGTTTAAAGAAGAAAGAAGCATGAATGCAATTTAATTTAAATTTTAATTAATTTAAAATTTTAATGTTTGCATAGAGCTTCGCCGTTCTTGGTAGAAACCATTTCAGTAATTTTTAGCCAATTTACATTATGAACTTTGAAAAACCCGCAACAATGGGTCTTCCTTCTAATGAATTGCACATATGGCAGATTTCACAAAGCATATGGCACATCATTTCAAAACTTAAAACAAAAATTTTTATATTGGGGCTTCATTTGTGTTACATTGATAACGACAGACGGCTCTTTTGGAACGATTGGAGTACATAGATGGTCGAATCAGATTTTAGAATTTGTCACAGAGACTTTTGGACCCAGCTTAGTTGTTAGTGTGCCAAGTTCATTTCAACAGAGTCTGAAAGTCCAGAATTATGAAGAGAAGGAAAAGAAAGGTGACTATTTGAAGCTGGAGACTGTCCGTTCTAACCTTGAAAGAAAATTCTTATCCTGAATCAAACTTAATTGTGCCGACAACTCTGGGATTACCAATTTGGTATTTCGGAGTTTTCATAACAGTTAAGTTATGACTTAGACAAAGTTTGACAGTGTTCCTTTAAGAAAGGAAAAAAAATGTTTTTCAAAGCGGATTTTGTTTTTTGCACGTGTATCTGTCAAAAGCCACGTCAAGCTTAAATTTCGTTATTGAAAAAAAAAAAAACTAACGACAACAAATCCACCATGCTACCAGCTAATAATACGATAAAATATTAATGAAATATTATGGACACAACCCAACAATGACAGTGCTTTAACTACACAAAAATTGTATCCTTGTAATATCACCATATCATTCGTCCTTACAAAACAGGACCATTTTGCTTCACATACCCACCCCCGACCCCTAGCGGAACAATCACCAAAAATTAAATCAAAACTCACTCAGTTAAAGTAATTAAAGGGGACGCAGTCCTTTACAACATCGCTACCACACCACTGGTACGGCACCGCCCCCGCCCCGCTTGAACCTATCGCCAACAGGTCCTTGTATATCCTGTATTTGAGTTGTGATTATTCATCAAGGGAGTCGAAAGTCAAACGGCTGGGAAAAGGGCTCCGTATACCAAAGATATCCTGTGTCACTCTCTTTGATTAAATTTTATAAAATTGGTATGGAATCCTTTTGGCCGCTGGTATTTAAGGACTGTTCGTATCTAGGACTCGAGATAATAAATTCTTATCGCCATGTCCCCTGTCGCTTTAGCTTTTACACTTGGCTGCCCTTCTTATATATCCTTTGGCTTATGGGGAAATCTGTTTGTTCTGTAGAAATTATGCGGGCACACCTTAATAAAAACTTTTCTACCATCCTCCGCCGTCCCTCGCCCCCCACACGACCGACGCCCCAGAATCCTGTTCCTGTTTCACTATATCGTAGTAGCTGGGGCTGTGTTGGTAGATGCCTACCTTAAACAGTGCTATAAATCAGGTATGGAACGTGCAAGGAAAGCTACATGCTGTGAACAACTCGTTTTCCAATGAATCCGTGAGATCAGGGGCGGCACAGTGGGCGAACTGTGACAAGCTGAAGAATTCTGGTGTTGTTTTTAGGCCAGGTGAGGTGAGGCAAGGTGAGTTGCTGCCAGGGCTTTCCACTAAAGAAAGACAAATACAACAGTGGAAAACTCCAAAATGAATATTTACAGGAGCCAGAGGTAAAGAAGTTCAGTCAACATCGGTTCCAAGAATTCTGGAATGTGCAAAATTAATTACAGCACGAAGCGCTAATTTGTAGACGGAAGCTGGATTAAGAGTTGAGTGATGTCGACTTAATTTCGGTAAATACGTCTTGGATAAGTACATTTCTGGGTGAGGCGCAGGCAGGGACAGGGACGACAGAGACAAAGATAAAGGATCTGCAAAAAAGATCTGCGAAGATATAAAAGGTGAAAAATGTTTACTCCAGCACAGAAAAAACTCAACCTCCTTTTTTTCTGTTTCGGTAAATATTTAACAACAATTTTTCGGTCTATAACCCGTTACTACGCCATTTACGTTTAATTTTTTTTTTTTTATATTTACGCTTTCTAATTAGTGATAAAATTGCGCTTAGTCGGCAATTTGTCCTAAATTTGTCTTTTAATTAGTGCTGGAAGGTAGACATTTTACCTGGTCTACCACCCACGGTTTTTTAAACTGGAGAAAATGAAGCTCTTGTTGCTACTTTCCCTTATAGTCATGGTCGTCTTAAGGAATAAAGACATAACCGAATTTTCGTATTTCAAAGGATTTTCGCTTTTAATCTCTAACATTAGAAAGCAGAGTTGTAGGCTTCTCCAAGGGTGACAGATTGTAAAATTTCTAGATTTAGATTTTCTAATGGCTTCACACATTTTATTATATTAAACACCTTGCTTAGCTTTCGTACTTCTAATGTATTCGACTCAAAACCCGAACTCTCACACTGTTTGATCAACCGATCCCTTACCAATCTGATGTCATCCACGTTGATGATATGATCGAATCAATGATACAATCGAATAGTCCCTCTCATATTCTTCGTGCTTCCTCAAAGCGTACGCTTAGTAACATTTACCTTGTTTATGACTAGGTTCCACCCAGGTTCACCATAGGTTCAACCCAGTTATAAACGAGGGTCGAGTTTAATCTCGGTCCACTCAACTCAAGCTCTCCTACCTGGGTCAAGTTCATATTTCGACTGATATAAGAGGGTTGAGTTGTAATTGGATTGAAGTAACATTTGTTTTGTTTGTTTACCATCCGTGAAGCCTATTTTTGGCGTAGCTTCACAGGAATATAATTTTATTGCGGTCTGATTACTTTCCGTCGTTTTAAAAAATGTTTACGTATCTATGAAAATTTCACCAAAAATTTGAGGTTATATCAAAAATTTTCAAAAATTGCGTTACGTAATACTTGGACGCCCCCTAACCAGAACACTATATCTTGCCTTACCTTGATTTGAACAGTGGTAGAATGGTTTATATAGCCTGTCCAGGAGATCTTTTATGTTCAATACATAGGTACAATAATGTGCAGGACAACCCCAACGGCAAACATAGGTCATCCACGATGAATAAAGGGCAGCCATAAATATCACTCCCTACAGTAGCCGGGATAGGGTATATCTCCGGGGACAGGAGTGACAGAAAAGAGCATGAACGTTTCAAAATACACTGACATACTGGTTTGGAACCTCGAGGCTGCGTTATCCGACTGGCCATTTAGGACTGCCTGGAACCTAGAACTGTCTCAAGAGACAAAATGCCGACTCTGCATGGAAGGCGACGAGACTTCCACACTTATTCTCTGTGAATGTTCTGCTCTGATCTGGCTTAGAAGAAGAACGTTTGTCAGAGAGTCCTGCCCAAGTCCGGTCTTCATCAATCAAAGACCTTCGTGCCTTCATCCCGAAGGCTGACAGTCTGTTTCGCTAGTGGGGTACGTACACAATAGGCCTAACTTGACCGCAATGTTCAACATGTAGGTAGCCCCCTCGACCGGTGCTATATGCCATATTGCGCGTTCATTTTTTGGTTTGCAGAGAAGGACAAGGGGCATTTAAATATTCATTTTAATAGATAACGTATATGCTCCGACAAAATTATATTGTGTAACTTCTTCCGCCCTGATTCACATGAGTGAGTTCAGAGACAACCACCAAGCTCCTATCAGCATGCGTACCAGGCGGGCAAGTCTACTGAGACAGCACTGCACAATCTGGTGCTCAGGCTTGAACAGGCAGCTCTAAACAAAGGAGTTGCGCTGACGGCCTTCCTCGATATCGAGGGAGCCTTTGACAACACATCCTTTGATACTATAGCTAGGGCTCTAAGTAGACACAGTCTAAGTAGCACTTTCTGCAACTGGATTGACTCTATGCTGAGAACTCGCAAACTAATTGTTTCTCATGTTGAGTGGTCTCTGGAGGGCACTATAGCAAGAGGCTGCCCGCAGGGAGGAGTTTTATCTCCACTTCTCTGGTGCCTTGTTGTAGATGAACTCCTCGAGCTGCTCAACGGTCGAAACATTTTCGCCCAAGGTTACGCTGACGATGTCGTCATAGTAATTACAGGTGAATCTGAAGGCGCCATGTCAAGGCGCCTGCAGCAGGCACTTGATCTGGTCTCTAGCTGGTGCGAGAGCGTAGGTTTAAAAGTCAATCCCGACAAAACGATTCTAGTTCCTTTCACCAGGAAACGATCACTACCGGGAATTTGGGAACCTACATTCGCGGGCAGAACTATAGGCTTTTCACAACAAGCCAAATATTTAGGAGTGACGCTAGATGCCAAGCTCAACTGGAAACAGCATATGGACACTCTAATGTGTAGAACGCGCAGATCCCTGTGGGCTTGCCGCAGAGCTTGTGGTTCCACCTGGGGTTTGCAACCGAAAACCATGTATTGGATATACACCACCATCATAAGACCCATGGTAACTTATGGAGCTTTAGTTTGGTGGCAGAGAACGAAGCTTAAGGGTTCCATAACCATTTTAAGCAAAATTCAAAGAATGGCTTGCCTCTCCATCACTGGGGCCATCCGCACTTCCCCATCGGCAGCGCTGGAGACTCTCCTCAATTTGGTACCCCTCCACCTTGAGGTAGAGAAGTCCGCCATAAACGCGTCGCTGCGGCTCAAAGCGAATGGTTACTTGGGCGCTGGTCTTGGGCGAAGACATTCTATAATAATCAACATCATAGAAGAGATTCCGGAAGCGAAGATACTATCGGACGGCATGCCCTATAAAATCTCAAAATTTAAGCAACCTTCTGTACATATACAGGAAAGGCTTACCTGGACTTTTCCTAAAGCTTTGCCGGGCGGGCTAGTATGGTACACGGATGGCTCTAAAACGAAGACAGGTGTAGGCGCTGGAATCTGGAGTGAAAGTCCCAGATTCAGCAAGGCTATAAGTCTAGGCACTCTGGCAACTGTCTTTCAAGCAGAGGTGTACGCTATTCTGGTATGCACTCATGAGAACTTAAGAAGGGCCTACCAAAATAAACGGATTTTTATCTTCTCTGATAGCCAAGCGGCAATTAGAGCGATAAGGTCCCGTAGGACCAAGTCGAAATTAGTTTGGGACTGCCAACGTGCTCTTCATGAGTTGGGCGTTCTCAATCAAATTACACTTGTCTGGGTCCCGGGTCACCGGGGCTTCGAAGGCAATGAAAGTGCGGATGCCCTGGCTAAACAGAGCTCTGATTTAGAATTCATTGGTCCAGAGCCGGCTATTGGGGCACCGTCCAGCTTGCTGCAAAGGGCCCTGGCCGATCGGACTTTGATGAAACATATTGAACGCTGGAGGTCCGCGCCTGGACTGGCCAACTCTAAGCGGTTCCTTCCAGTGCCGTCCCCTAAGACGGCCAAGGAATTACTACGGCGCAGTAGGAGTGATGTTAGGACACTTGTTGGCTTAATTACCGGACACTGTGCCCTAAATTACCACTTATGGAAGATAGGAAGGGCGGAGGACCCTACATGTAGGCTTTGCCTAGAAGAGGATGAGTCTGCCCCCCATGTTCTCTGTGAGTGCCCTGCAATAGCGAGGAGCAGGGTCTCTTTGTTCGAGAAGTCCCTGCTCGAACACTCAAGTCTAAGCAACAAACCACTAGGCAGACTGCTGAACTTGTTCAGGCGGTCTGGCCTACAAATATGAGGTGTAGGGGTTGTAGTACAATAGGCCAACTTAATGGCCGCAGTACCTTTGGACCTAATACCTCACACAGGAAAAAAAAAAGTTCAGAGACAGACGTACAGAATATTTTTTCGGGAAAATAAATTGAAAAAATAAATAGTGGTAATAAAAATGAATTCTGAATGAATAGATGAAAATGAAGTCACGAGTTTTTTTTCTTTTGCAAAGTTTCAATTTTTTTCTAAAATTGCGCCCGGTGCAAGTGCACCATACCTATGAAGGCGCCGCCCCTGTATAGAGCAGGGAACGTACTATCGCTTGGAGTTTTAAAGCACTTGAAGGTATTTTAGAAGTATTTATTCTGTTTAGAGAGATTAAGGTGGTTTCTGTGCCACCTTATGGCAGCTGAGCTTCATCAGTTAGAACAGCGTTTCCTGGCTAGGCATTTTCGCAGTATCATTCTGTCATCCTCTTTTCTATGCCGTCTGACTGAATATACAACTCTAGCTCTAGGAGTGCTCCAATCCATTAGCCTGGGAACTTTGTATTTCTCCTATTTATTTATGTTTGCTTCCTCCTTAAATTTTATACATCTGCCATCAGACATAGAGGTTTCCTTAGAGACATGCCAATTTGATTTCTCATGAATAGTACATCGCTTAGGGTCACATATAAAACCTCTTCTCTATTTGCAGTCACGGACGTAGTTTCTTGACCTCTATTAGCTTATGCACAGATTATATGAATAGATAAACTCAACAAAAAATCTGAACTATGTTATTGATCTCTTTGGTGCCTTATTCGGTGCGAAGTGTCTTCGTATCACATTCGGTAAAGAGGTGTTTTCGCAATCGTGAATTTAAAATACCGTGCAAATCGTGAGTTTAATTTGTTTGGTATATTCAAAAGTACAAACGTAAAAGGCTTCGTTGTAAAATATTTAAAAAGATATTATTGTATTGTAGTTAAGATACAAATCGTAAACTTCCAAAGCGAAAAGAGTCAACTACCATAAATCCTTGGCAATCTGCTGCCTAACAATTTTACTAGCAATTTATATCTAGTTTTGTATAAAAACCCTTATTCAAAATTCTGCATAGCTGTCATCGTATTTTCGCTATAAAAAAACCAACACATTCAATAAATCGCATGCTGATCCGATATCACCCCATAAAATTATCTACCAAAGAAAAAGAATAAGAATAAGATAAATTTTATCTAGATACCCTTCAGCAAATTTTTCGTGTATTTTTTTTGGCTAGGGAAAAGGGCGAGGGTTGCAGAGGGCCAAAATCCGCATTGCAAAATATGTCTTGAAGGGGGTGTGGCAGTACAGGAGCAACCCTATATGTATTTTCTAACAGCAATAAACGTTACCGTTAAATAAAACAATTGATGATAAATATCATGTTAGGGGATTATTTGAATTATATCCAGCCAATGTCGTCGCGTCATCGTCGTCATCATCATCGTCGTCGTCGTCCTTCTCGTACCCTGATTTTTCATTACCTATTCAAGTCGTCTCAAGGGCTAAAAGGTCCCGATCCCCTCTCAATAATGCATGAGGGCCAACACTAACGTCCGTCCACATATCTTAATTCCGCCAAGGATGTCTCGCATAACTCGACAAAACTGCCGTTCAGGTCATAACTCATAATTTTTGTAGGCTTTCAATTTCTCCCCCTCCCCTATGCCGGTCCGCCCGCTCTTTCGCAAATTGGCAAATAATTTATGGTACATTCACGGGAAGGAGAGCACGAGGACATCTCTCTGGCAGAGGATAACGGCAGCCAACAGCAGGACCTCGATATGCTCCGGATCCCTTTTTCTATATTTGTGAAAATCTTACATTTATATCGGCAATTCGGGAATGGCAATATACGTCTTAATGCATGCTCGTACGCCTCGAAGCCAATCCAGAAGGATATATGCTGATATGCCTGCTGCCCCCACCCCTTTTTTTCGGGGGGGCGATGTATAGATATATCCTTGGAGGAGTTGAGTCCTATTCTTTTAGAATTTTTTTCTAAGTAAAAACCAGCGAACTTTTATCCACGTTCAGCTGCGTTTATCATTTTTATGGCCGGCTATAAATAGCAGGATTTCATAAATAAATTATTGATTATCTACTGGCAGGCAAAGCTGTAGGCTTCTGAGCTTTATATCAAATCAAGATTAACGATGTCTTTAGAGAATTTTTAGATATCTTGAATGCGATCTGTTTGTGTGGAGGTCTCAATTCCACGCAACCATATCATATGCCTGTTGTGTGTATTTGCGGGTTATGAGGACCATTTTCCGCGATGGTTTTCATCACATTTTCTTTTTTTTTTCATCCTATTTCGGTCACTTTTATTTTATGCCATTTTTTATTTTTGTTCGTGTGAAACAATTCCTTTCTTGGTTTCATAAAAATATCTTCATCCAAAATAAAAATGTTGAATATTTCTGGCTCCTTCACTTTTTAAAATTGTCATTTCAGAAAAAAGTTCACTTGAGGTGTAGCTTGACATAATCATTATTATTATTTTCTGACAAACGAAAAAATAGAATATTTGATCCTTATTTGATGTTCTGGTTGAAATGGGAAACTTTGACGACAATCATATCACCAGACAGACTTGTTCCTTCATCCATCAAAATCTCTACCATTAATATATTTACAGAACAGTGAAAATAATCACAAGAAAAATCACTTTCATTGTAGGCGAGCCCCATGATATCAAATATTATGTCACCACCTACACCATTTATTGCAAATAGAATACCTCAAGGAGCAAGGGAGAATATCATTTAATTTAAAAAGGATACACCTACATAAACCCAAATATAAATACAAATAATATTTTTAATGATAATTGTGTTTAAATTTATTATTATTGATACCATAAAGACCGACAAAAAACTTCTAAATTAAATTTAGAATATTTCATTTAAATTTTAATAAATTAAGCTCTTGTTGACTAAAAGACTAATTGTTTTTATTATTTATTTATTGAAAGGAATATTAAATTTTGGCGAGTAAGATGAATGGTATTTTGATATTTTTACATCAATACCGGGAGTTTTATAATTGCCTTAAGAATTGGACGATTTGAATGCCAATAGGTAGAAGTCTTTCACCATGAAGATGGTAATAAGTATGCATAATGTCACAGAAATTTTCTTTTATCTAAAAGACTGGATGGAGCTTAGAGGTATCTTTTGAGAATAGAAGGTGGTCAGTTATCAGAGGAATAGAGTGAATAACATGTAGCATATTAATAAACTAGCAAAAACCCGCGTGCATTGCAACGCGTTTTAATAAAAAAATTTATGGGTGCATAGTCCGGGATAAGAAAAGGGTATAATTAAACAAAGAACAAATCTGCAAAACATGATTTTGGGTACATAAAAAAATTTAGAATAGCCTACAAAAACTACGTTACCTACAACTTTTTTTAGAGTACCACCTATCGGAAAAATGTTGTATTTCGTGAACAACAGACACCTAGACCATTTGGTCTAGGGTTATATGACATACCCAACATGGATTTTTCGTTGTCATTTCGGTTTACTTAAATGTCAGTTCATCTTCAAAATTTGCTGCTGGTCGTGCCTCCAAAATTTCATTTAGTTTATCCTCAAAAGGACAATGAGCCCTGCCATTTCCACTTATTTTATTTCCCCAGTTCAATATGATTTGCACTATGACGTGTACGACATGACGGAGTAGTAGTATAAAGGGTGACACCGAAGCTTAGACTATCATATAACTAGTTGGAATGTGGGTTTGACCCCTTTGGTCCACACGATTAGCTTCCCAGTATGATGAACGAAGATGGAATAAACTGACTTCTTACAAAATAGTTATACGTTTAGCCCTAGTGGGACTAGCCCTAGTTGACTAGCATCAGAACTGGTGACAAAGCAATCCTGACAGAAGCTAGTTCAAATAACTATAATAGTAGTAAATCCACAAGATTTTTCTAGAGAATTTGTTTTTCCTGAACGTTAGCAAACAAACATTTCCTCCTTTCGTCCGCTACACTATAGCGGGTGTTCGAACTCGTATTGAGCGTGTTGAAGCGCCGGCGCCGTTGATAAACTGCGAAGCGAATGACTTCATTTAGAAATTCCAAAGCTTTCCGGAGATATTAGCAAAACTAATCAATGTAAAGTACATGTTAGACTTGACGAAAAAAAAAACTAATTTTGCGGTAACTACTGGAAATCCCGGGAGGAACCACAATTTCCTGAAACTGCATCACGCGTAGAAAACAATTCCCCATCAAAAAGTGCTGATCAAAAGTTTGAAAAATTCGTGATGTTTGTAAAGGGTAACGACAAGTGATGTTTTGTTGGGAGGCTATCGCTGTGCAGAACCCAAAAAAGATAACTTCGTTTAGGACGGGTCTCATTCCTTCGAGTTTATTAGATATTGGCAAAACTTGTCTATTTAAGGTCTTTCTAACACTGAACCGAAGTTTTTCCATTTAAACAAAAAAAGGCCCGACCGAATGCTATGAAATTTTTGTCAGGGCTTTTTTTCGTTAATAATCGGCACCTCAAAGAAGTCTAAAAAGTTTTTGGTTAGCGCGCTATCGTGCAGATAAAAAATTCATGAACGTCGTTTAAACAAAAAATAAAACGGTTAGACCGAATTTTATGAAAATCTTTTCAGATCATATTTTGGTTAGTACTCTTCAAACGGCACCTCAACTAAGTCGATATCTTTTATAGTTCGGGCGATATCGTGCAGGTACAATAATCACTTATGTCGTTTAAACTAAAAAACGGCTAATACGTCGCTAATACGCTTCGAACGGCACTTCAAGTAAGTCGATATCCTTTGTGGTTCGGGCGCTATCGCGCAGGTACAAAAATCACTTATGTCGCTTAAACCAAAAAATGGCTCGTCCAAATTTGATAAAAATCTTTTCAGATCATATTTCCGTTAATACGCTTCGAACGACACCTCAACGAAGTCGTTATCTTTTTTGGTTCGCGCGATATCGTGCAGGAAAAAATGACCACATACGTACACACACACACACACCCACACATACTTCCACCCAAATTTTTGTTTGAAATGCTCTTGGGGCCTTGAAAAATGAAAATACGTCAAAAATTTCGATTTTCGGAGCGATTACAATAACCTCCCTATACTGGGAAGTTAAAAAAAAAACCATATACTCGCATTTCACTTTCAAACATTTTATAAATGTGTTTATTATCTCAATTTTGGGTTCAAGCAAAATCTTGTGAACCCATTCAGAGCACGTTCGGTGCAATTTCTTCAGTGGGTCGCTGATTAGATAACATAAACCGAACCGAAAATTGAACTCAGTTCGTGTTGAATGTGTCATCCTCGGTAACTAAGAATCTCTCTCTCTCTCGAACGTTAGAAAAATACAAAAGTACCACGTTTCAACGTTAGAATGCCTCTTCTAACAAAACTTTGGGAAAATAAATATTGGGCCTGTTTAGATGCTTCGCTTCCAGAAGCGTTCTTCACGAACTTTGTGGATGAGGGGAGAAGTGGGGTGGTACCTCTCATCATCCCCACTTCCCCCTCATCATCAGAGTTCGTGAGGAATGTTCCTGGAAGCGAACCGTCTAAACAGGCCCATTTACTCAGCAGGCTGGGTGATTCTCTTTTGAAAGATTCACTTCGAAGGTTTAAAGCTTCCTACACAGAAGAGCTTTCTAGATATAAAATCAACCGCTTTATCAGGCCAAAATTCAGTCTTTCACCAGGCTCGTTCCGGGGAGGTCACCTTCTTCGGTCCTATACCACGTCGTGGTGTATGATCCGGCACGGTTAGACCACAGACATAACACATACTGATTCTGCTCTCATCTCGAGCTCCTGCGGATCTATTAGTCTTAGCAAATACAGGTCATTCCTTGGTCTCTATGTGACAACTAAAAGTCTTCGGTAACGAGGCTTTATGTCTCATGCCAGCGTCGAAATAAAAATTTTTTGCGACACTGGTTGAGCTGTTTCAAGAAGTAGACACCAATGATTTCACTATTTATTTTATCTATGTTAAATGTGAAAGTGAAATGTCGATGAAGACCTAAGCCCAGTGGGATGCACCAGCTTCCGTACGTTGGAATTCGTGACTAGTTCGCCGCGTAAAATTGATGCTTGTCGTGTATTGTTTATGCCTTTGTCGTTCTGTGGAATTATGATCACGTCTACCTTAGAATCTATTAGGAAATTCTTCTCCTCGTTTAGGATGAAAAATCGTATTATAATTTTGCAGCCGCAATTTTTACAATCCTCAAATAGCCACAACGTTTATCAAGGTTGTGACAGTATTAATATAAGGTCACAACAATATGAAGACAGTATATTTTTCATAAATTCGACAGCCAGACAGCGTCGACAAGAGATGCTTGGACGTTCACATACACTCTGGCTCACTGAAGCCAAACTTTCAGACGTATGTTGGATTCATGTCGTTAAGAATTTGCTTTATCTCATTAAACGAACTCAAATACACCATTGGAAGTGAATTTTTTGCGATTTTTCTTGTGTTCAAAACAGCTGATAGTCACAAGAATAGTCACAAACTATCATTGACAAGCACGCGTCAGGCAAGTTTGTGACTTATGAGTCATGGGGGACGAAGCTAATTTATTTTGATAACAAGCTCTTATTTTCGAAAAGCTTTAAAGGTTTACTTTGAAAAAGAAAACAAATCATAAAAGTTTTATTACCCCATCTTTATTACTACTTATGACCTTCGAAGGCTGGTGAAAGATCTCTCAAAGATTATTCTTCCCTTACCAGTAATGCCAAGGTAAGATTAAAATCTGGCATGTATGTACATTTCCCTCGAGGACATCAATTTGAAAAGAGAAGTGGAGTGGGGGTATCTAAAAATAATGTTTCCATGTGTAACATACTCTCACAATGCATTTTTGAAGGTTAACCTTTTCCACTGAATTAAATCTGAACCGAATGAGGGTAGTTACCACGAGACAACATACAAAGTCACATTGCATAGCAACAGGGTTCTAAAGCAGAATGATTACGTATAAGCCATAAAATAAATTACAGCAATTTTAACTTTTTCGCTTTCTCAAATTTTTTGCTATACAAGGCTGAAAGAGCTCGAGAGATGGAGAGAGAGTGGGATGGAGAGCGTGTAAGCAAGAAACAATACGAAAAAAAGTATGCCGCTGGAAATTTCTCCGCTATACAAGGTCCTGCGAAATCCCCGCTCCATAAAGGCAATAAAAAATTTTAATTTCTTTTCTGACTTGTTCAGTCGCTAATCAAAACCGGGTCTACATCATTTCTCAAGTTTATGACAGGCGTTAATGAAAAATTTAGTAGAACGCTTTTCTTTCAAGAGCGGAGCGTAAAATGTCCATTACAATAAAAATTGTTGACCCTTCTACTATGGCAGGTACTGGAGTGAATTTTTCATTATTTTCACTCCTTTTGAGTTCATTACTTAAACATGGCCAAAGGATCAAAATTTATATCCACACTTTTGTAAAAACAATGGCGAGATAAACGCTGTCTGGCTGGGCGTGTGGGGGCAGGTGGCCCCGGGATGGCCCTGGTTCCGTCTGTGGCGGGGGTGGGGGCGCGGGGGTTTGTTCAAAAGGGAGCGCGATAAGGGCGGAGAGAAGGCGCAGGCGGGCTGGTCCGGGGATGGTCCTTGAGGCTGGAACCAGAGAACGCAATGAGGCCAGCATCGGAATGCCTTCGTTTTTCGTTTTTCGTCTGTTCAGCGAATCCTTTCTTGAGAGATCCCGCACTCGGTTCCCGGGTAGTGGGCCGCCCCGGCCCCGTCGTCCCCAGTGCTGCAGATAAATCATTTAAATGAGTGGTTTTGCGTAGCCGCAGCTGTTACGGACGAAATAAATTTTTCTTGTGCGGAAAACTTTTCACTGGCTTATGCTACTGAAGTAAACATATTAATCAAAGCCGAAAGAGAGATATGCCGGCAATATGTACATAAATTATGAGCTCAACTAAGAGGTCCGCACTCCGCCAGCCTCTTCAAATCAGCTAGCTAAGCAATCTTAATTGCACGTGATAAGCAAAAGTCTTAAATCTTTCCAATTCGGGTGAATACTCCGCCAAGGAATACCGAATGCCGAATACCAAATAGAATGGCGCATGGCGGAGGCTTTTTGTTCTGCCACTTGATTTAGATAACGTCTCGGCCATTAATCTTGGGCTTTCAATTTGTTCTCTCCTTTGTTTTGTATAGTCGTAGTTTAGTCCTCCCAGCCCGAGCCGGCACATTTTCAGCGGCTGAGTGTCCTGGTGAGCACATCCTTTTCCTGGCGTCCTTGCCCCCCTCCCCGAATTCAGCACACCATCTGGTCTGATAGATAAATGTCAAGGTGCGATTGCTTCTTCTTGTGCTTAAGACTGATTCATTGGAGTTTAAACCGAGATGAGGAGATTAAAGGTGCCCCAGTTAGCAACTTTCCCCGAGAAGACAATGAGAAATTTTATCTTTAAGACTTTATGATACAACGGATAATGTATGAGGGAAAGTTTCCGTTTCTTTTCTGCTCCTTCTAAAGTGTTAAAGTAATTCGTTATCGCAGGTGTTGTGGGCTGGGGTTCCCCGGCAAAGTTGCCTTCCACTTCCAGATAGGCAAGTCAAAAGTTTTCAAACTCCACTGAAATGTGGTAGATATTATTCAAAATAAATTTTAATATTTATAAACAGATTTTTTTGTTGCTGTTGTGTTTTTCTTAGCCAAATCTAAAAGAGAAATATTTGCTTTTAAGGAAGTTAGAAGTTGTTGCCGGATTACTTCAGATTTTAGTAAAATCCAGTTCGTCAAGAATATTTTCTGATAATTAAATATTTGGTTTTGAAATACATAGTGTACTCACAACTTATCGCATAAAAGGACCCACGTAAGTGGTTTCATTTAAAAAATCAGCTGATTTAACTTACGCGTAACTTGAAGCAAAAGGCGGTGACCCTTACATCTGAACTCTAGGATATTGTACGACTCCGGAAACGCTGATTGGGGAAGATTGTTACAGAGTAGATTCTTTTTAAGAATACACCAAAGATAATACTGCAGGGAGGGTAAAAGCGAATTCACGCGTAACCCTGACGTGACGGTGACCTCAGTGCAGTACAGGGAGCATCAGTGAAAAAAATATCTGAACGATGTAATTCCATAGAAACAAATTGGGAAAGGGGTGGCACCGACGTTCTCAGTACGCTTCAGGCATCCGTTAAAAACGTAAAAAAATCGTTGCCAAAAGTTTCCTTGTGCAGCTTTTGTTTATATTCATTGCTAACATTGCTAAACTAGTCACCAACATTGGCAGCATCCGTCTTTGATCTTTCATTCCTGAAGCGATTGGGAGTAATCTGTTTAAGCCGTTCGGAGTAATCTGTTTGAGCCACTTCGTCGTGAGTACATCAAATTGAGAAACTCCTGTAACTCCATCATAAGGAAAGTCAAATCATCATTTTTGATGATAGATTGAGAAGTAAGATTTTTAACTCCACTACAGGCAGCAAAAACTTCTAGTCCTTGGTAACCGCCATCAAGAAGAATTTTATTTCCTCCTCAACACCTCCTTTTATTCACAACAAGGAAGTGATATTAGAAAGCAAACCCGAGGCCGACCTATTAGCTTCTCTGTTCCCCGCAAATTCTTCTTTACCCGATGCTGCTATGTCACCCCCCACTCTCGAGAATACCTCCCACTCAATGGACGGAGTTCACTTCAGGACTCGCGAGGTGTTTAGGTGTGACTCTTGGAAACTAGCTCATGTTCAGCCAATCCCAAAAAAAGGTGAAGCCAGCGACCCCTGAAACTACCGCCCAATAGCAATTACTTTTATTCTCTCCAAAATCATGGAGACAATAATCAATAAAAAGCTGATGAAATATCTACAATCCAACCAAATTATACACGACAGGCAATACGGCTTCAGACCTAAACGGTCTACTGGCGATCTGCTTGTGTGTTTAACCGAGCGTATCAACCAAAGCATTCTCAGCTTTGGTGAGTCTAGCCTGGTTGCTCTAGACATATCAAAGGCTTTTGACAGAGTATGGCACCCAGCTCTGTTGAATAAACTCCAAGCTATTGGTATACAGTTAGTTCTAAGGAACTGGATTAAGAGTTTTCTTTCAGGCCGTTCAATCAAGGTAGTATTGGACGGCGTCGAATCCAACCCACATGTCATTTCGGCCGGAGTTCCCCAGGGGTAGATTCTCTCACACGCACTTTTTCTAATCTTCATTAATGATCTGCTCTCAATCCCCTCCAACCCACTTCACTGCTTCGCTGATTACGGTACTCTGAATTTCTCTTACTCCTTCGACAACATAAGACAAACACGTGCCAGACCTTGTCTTTACCACCGTCAACTGATGTCCACTTCGATCAACCGGGATATCGAATCGATTCTTCATTGGGGCGAAATGAACCGCGTCGAATTCAATGCCACAAAAACGAAGTACTGTCTGATCTTCAACAAAAATTGTACCGATCTTCCTCCTATCGCAGTGGATAAAGAAAATCTAACGGCTGACTGAACTCTCAACATCCTAGGGGTAACTTTAACGGAGCATCTGCGATGGAATGATCACATATTCCAAATCGCCAAACAAGCCTCCCAATGCCTTGGATTTCTCAAGAGATGCAAGTTCCTCCTCCAGCTAGCCGCATTGGCTACAATATACAAATCCTACATTCGGCCGCGCCTCGAATACAACTCGTATATCTGGGCAGGCGCCCCAAAAACCACCTTGGCTTGCCTCGACAAGGTGCAAAATCGTGCCCTCAAACTCATTGGTGACACCTTAAGCCACGGTAGGAATGTAGCAGTCCTATCCATACTTTATCGCTATTACCATGGCGATTGTTCCACTGAAATTCAGGACCTCCTACCTGCACGGCAATACTTTTCCCGCAACACAAGACTAGCCCGCTCGGCTCACCCCCATACCCTACAGCCCCCCGTTCACGCACAATACGGTTTAGAAGTTCGTTTATGAATAGAACAACTCGACTGTGGAATAATCTCCCGCAGTCAGTATTTCCGAACTCGTACAACACCTTAGAGTTCAAACGTGAGGTTCTCTATCTTTCAAATCAAGTTTACTACAAAACACTGCACCATAACTTGAACGACATGACAGACTAGTAGTAGCTTTTGACGACTCCATTTCTTAGAGAGAACTCGTTCCCTCAAGTACGGTCTGTACAACGGCAATCTTCTAGGCGGCTCCCACAATTCCTTCTTGCCTTACGTCCTTCGTCGTCTATGTTTTCTCTAGGCAGGGTATCCGTTATCTCGTTCTGTGGAAACAAGCTCGGCACCATGGTTTGCAGCATTTCAGGGCAGCTAATCGATGGGGTCCCCGTAAATTCCCGCTGCGTCTTGGTTCATCGCGCCCAGTGATACGTGCAACACTTTCTTTAGTGCATGATCAGTGTTATCCTGCGTAACTATGTTTTCGAGCAACTCTTCTTCGAGCTTGTTTTGAACCCATACTGTGCTTATGGCTAGATTTAGCTGTCTCCTTTCTATTCTCCTTCCCGTAGGAAAGGTTATGGGGTAATGGTCGCTGTGCGTAAATACTTCACTCACCTGCCATTGGAGGTCGGTGTGCATCGTGTCCCTGGTGAAGGTAATGTTTACTACTTCTACGATTTCTGACAATTTAAAATTTTGTACCGTTGCATAATTATAAATCCACCAGTCTATGTGAAAGTTTTGTCGAGTTTACAAAAGCTGTACTCCGTGCAAATTTAGTCTAGTGATCTTAAAATAAAATTTTTGAAAATGCCAAGAGGAAAAAGCCCGGCTTCACCGACCTCAGTTCAGTAATGTTCAGATTGAACTGAACAGAAGCGGTTTCACCGGCTAAAGCCCCGTTCATTCTTGAAATTCCTGTTGCTTTTTCGATTGAAGTCAGAAATGCAAAAGCCCACTGGAATGGCATTCCACTATTCCAGTTGATTACTCTCTTTTGAGCGAGCTTTTACGTTCAACTTCAATTCGAGTCCAGTTGGTTTGTTTTATCCTCAGTTGAATATATGCAAATTGTATGCTAACTGAGTTTATTTTAAAGTTCAGTTCGGCTTTTTACAATCGGTTTGTACTGTCAATGTTTGCTAACACCACTTTGAGATAGAGTCGTATGCCCATCCAAAAACTGGGGAGATTAAAGTCGGGGATTTGAGATCACTGCAGTTCTTCCTCAAGCGCGTCTATTTGGGTACCATATTGGATTATTCCCAAGCTCAACATAGACATAGGGAAAAACCTCAATTGCAAGAATTCGATATTCAGGCCGACTTATCTTAATAAAATTAAACCATTCCATACGAAGTACTGAAACTTTCTACCATCTTCCCCTTCCCCCCTTTCCTATTGTATAAAGGTGCACACTAATCCATAATGGCTCATAATTTACAATACAGCAAACCTGATTATCACATTTTTCCACTACACTTTGTATATTCTGGATCCCTTAAATTACTCGAAACCCTTTCTCATGACTTCCCTTAAATCCCCAACGAAGCACCATGAGTTTCCTCAATGATTTTCAAATCCAATGGAAATGGTCAATAAAAAGGTCGTTGTTAGAAATCGATGAGAGAACGGAGAAGTAAAAAAAAAACTAAAAAAAAAAATGAAAGAAAGAAAGAAAGTTCGCACGAAAACCTAGAGAAGATGGAAGGAGGCTTATCGTACATTCGAGAAATTCATTCGAGTGTTAAAGGACAAACAGGCATTGGGCTTCAGATAAGATAACTTGACTGCCACTTACCGAAGGTTCAGTTCATAAAAGGGTCCTCTGGGCTCTCTCTAAATGGTGGCCCATATATGAATACTGCCCAATGGTTTCAAATGTTTTACCAAATTTTGTGTTTTAGACATTTTTCGTTTTTTTTTTTTGTTGGGCACATATCAGATTTTTACTTTTTGGACAGAATGAGAACGAAACAACATTCGAGTTAATCTGTGTCAAGCCAGAACAAAAAATAAAAAAAATAAAGGAGAAACCAGCTACCGACTTTTCAATCTTCTCTTTACGGCTATTTCCTAATTCAGTCTTATCAGTCCTCACATTCCTGGAGATTCTGAAGTGCTGTGGAGTCCTTATCTGTTCATATCTCATCCTTAGACTCGGCATAGCAACTGTCTTACCGAGGAGCAGCTAAGCAGGGCAAGGCCCCATTCCATTAAAGGAAATGATTTTAAAACCTTCACTTTAATATATTTTCTCACAGGAAAAACCCCCTGCAATTAGCGGTTTGGATAAGAGGATTGCGGAAGCAGACTTTATCCTAGGAAAGTTAAAGTGTCCTTTGGGTACGTTTGCGATACCCTCAGCTGCTGTAGCGCAATACCCGGTCGATTCTGCCCCGTTTGCATATAATCTTTGAGTGTGCTTACATTCCATTGCCTCAGCGTTATCGCCTCGTGCGCCCAATATACACGAATACGAACGCAGACGACGAAGCATGGGTTGAATACGATTCGAAAAAGTCCTGGAATTCGGCTAATTATTCCAGGAGGTGCTATCCACGTGTTACATTACTTTCAAATACGCACTGAAGGAGCAAAACGCATCCGAGCGTTAATAAAACATGATTTCAGGACGGAGAAAGGACGAAAATGCGTAGAATAAACAGGATCTGTTGCTGGTAAATTCATCCTTTCACTTTTACGTGGATCCGGGTGAAAAAATGCGAAGGAGAAAGGAAAAGGCGAAGGGAGGACTCAATTTCATGAATGTTTCATGGACTGGAATATATTTGCATGGACACACATCTAGCGACGGGTGTGGCGGCGCGGTGCGGGCGGCAGCAGCGGCGGCGGCGGTGGAGCATACAGGCATAAAAAAATCTCCATTCTAAGCAAATAACTTTATGACTGTGGAACTGGATGGAAACCAATCCATATATCGGCTCTGATCCTCTGCTGAAAGGATAGTATCCTTGGAATCCCATTACAGCGGCAAAACTGCTGGTTTTTCGCCTTTTGTTGAGGAATAACCAACCAGAAGTTTTCCAAGAGTCTCTGTGTCCCACTACGAATTCAGCTCATCGTCAGCCTCCTTTTTGTGTCCTTTTTTCCGTTCAGGGCCTCCACTCTATATACACATATATACATATCTACTAGTGGTGAAGGGATAGATAGGGTTTTTTCCCTGAACAGGACCAGGAGGCGGGGGCGGTATCGATTGACCTTTGAATAAATCAATATACAAGCAAATGGGATGAGAGCATTATCAAGTATTTATCCGAGAAGAAGTGATTAAGGATGATGTTAATAAGATTCATGATAACATTTTTGCCTTTGTGGTAACGAGGCTAGAGATGTGTTCCGATAAGAAAGGATACATTTGTTCAAATTAGTGAATTGTATTGCATTGGATTTG
Source organism: Thereva unica (assembly GCA_949987705.1). Classification (NCBI taxonomy): domain Eukaryota; kingdom Metazoa; phylum Arthropoda; class Insecta; order Diptera; family Therevidae; genus Thereva; species Thereva unica. The sequence goes on along the minus strand of OX465283.1, from coordinate 15,845,403 downwards.
CGATGATAGTATGGCAGCATTGTTATCGCATCGGGGGCTGTATTATGGCAATATTTTCATTAAGAACGTTATTGAGATAGATAAGCAGCTGGACTCGGGATGTTTCAATGTAACTCTGATTACTTTTACCACTGATTTTATGGAAATTGTTTCGGCATGGATGGAGTTAATTTTAATTAAGTTAAAATTATTATCATTACTTTAGGCGAAGAAAGTTAAATGGTTTTATTTATGTGGCAGTTCAAAGCTCATGAATTACCCTACCGACTCCTCATGTAGGTGGTCACGTCTAGTTTAGCTCGGAGGATAAAAGAGATTTTAGGTTTCGAAGAGCTAGGAGCGTGTCGAAGGAGATGCCGATGAACCCTGCGTTTCAACTCTTGGACTGCGGAAATCCAGAGTGTGTGAGACCACTTCACAGCCAAGCTGTTGTATACTAGTATACATATAAACGAATTCTTTGTCGGTTAAGAGCGCGAAAAGTGAAGCTATAATCAAAAGTACCTACTGCGCCGGTCGGGCTAATCTAGGGTTGAGGGGATAAGTTAACCACTGAGTCAGGAAACGTTTATTTCGATAATATTATAGATAGATTATTCAATTTATTATTTATTTGGGGGGGCGAACGGCTAACAAAGACCTCGGAAAGTGGTGGCACCCGATTTGTCACTTCTGTCAAGACCAGAGAAAAGTCACTGCAGACAAACACCTAGCAGACTTGTTAGCAAGTCCTAATCCCACCTCCCCGCGGTGCCCCCTGGGTACTTGTTCGGAAGGAGCTAACGGGAGACGGGCGAATGGCGAGCTCTCTGCGCCACAAAACAGAGTTTTAAGTCGGTTGGGCTGAGGGTTAGCAACCCGCTCCCATAAAAAACACCATTGCTACGAATCGGCAAACAATGCCTCGGAACCGGATGGACAACACGACGACGACCTTTGCTTTTCGAACAAGGACACGAATCGGATCATGGAATGTGAGAACACTGCTTGCTGAGGGACGGCTGGATGAAGTCCTCAACGAGATGAATCGATATAAAATCAAGATCATGGGACTTAGCGAGACCAGATGGCCCGATGCGGGGGAACATATCTGCCCAAACGGTGAGTCCTTCTTATATTCTGGCAGAAACGAAACTGAAAGCCGTAGGAGTGGCGTTGGCATAATACTCACCAAAGTAGCCATGTCCAGCCTCATTAGCTGGTCACCAGTTTCTGGGAGGATTATTACCGTGCGCCTGCGTACCAGACTAAGAAGTACTACGGTAGTCCAATGCTATGCTCCAACTGAAGACGCAGACGATGACATCAAGGACGAGTTCTATATGCGACTGAATGAGGTTTTTCGCTCTATTCCAAGGGGAAACATCATTGTTTTAATGGGTGACTTAAACGCACAGATCGACCGTGACAACACCGGCCTTGAACACACAATTGGAAACCAAGGCCTAAGCCAAGTTACCAATAACAATGGAGAGCTTTTCGTTGACTTTTGTAGTTCCCACCAACTCATGGTAGGTGGAACGTACTTTTGTCACAAGAAGATACACAAAGAGACCTGGGTATCGCCCGATGGTAGAACGAGAAATCAGATAGATCTCGTGGCCGTCAGCCGCAGATGGAGAACTATTCTTGAGGATGTCAGGAGTTCCAGGGGAGCGGATACTGGAAGCGACCACCATTTGGTTGTAGCAACTATTCGCCTTAAAATCGCCGCAATCAGAAACGTGCAACACGATGCTAGAACCCGTAGACGGTTTAACGTTGACCTTCTGCGGGAGAGCGTTAAAAAGCGGGAATTTGCTGGAAATCTACAGCAAATACTAAACCAGCACAACTTTTCTGACGACACAAATATTGAAGAATTGTGGAGTACGACAAAGGGCGCGATATTGACGGCTGCGGAAACGAGCATCGGTTATGTCCAAAGAAACCAGCAACACTGGATCTCGGACACAACCTGGCAAAAAATAGAACGCAGAAGGGCTCTCAAAAATAACGTAAACTCTACAACGACCCGGAAAGACGTTACCAATTAGAACGGGAATACTCCCAATTACACCGGGAGGTTAAGAGAAGTGTCCGGCGTGATAAAAGGCAGCAGATAAACGAGCTCGCAGAAAAAGCGGAAAACGCGGCAAACACAGGCAACAGTAAGGTGCTGTACCAAATCACTAAACAGCTCTCGGGAAAGCACTCTTCTAAAAAGCATGCCGTTAAGAGTGCGGATGGAAGGCTGCTGTGCAGCGACGAGGAGCAGCTCCAAAGATGGAGAGATTACTTCTTCGCCGCCCTGAATGGTTCATTTACACAGGAACCTCGTATCCTAAAAATCCGCTGGCAGGATAGAATTTCAAACGAAGAACTATGGCGCCGTGCCGGCCAAGAAAGGATAGACGACCAAATCAGACGAAGGAAATGGAATTGGGTTGGCCACACCTTGCGTCGCGAAAACGAAAATCTAGCCAAACAGGCCCTTGACTGGAATCCGCAAGGTTCCCGTCGAGTAGGAAGACCTAGAACATCGTGGAGGAGAACCCTACTAGAAGAAGCCGCAACAACTGGGAGATCCTGGTCGGAGCTAAGAGCTGTCGCGCAAAACAGAGTCCGCTGGAGGGCAACTGTTTCCGCCCTATGTCCCATGAGGGATTAAAGGAGTTTAAAGAAGAAGATCCAATTTAAAGTTTGATCAAGTTTATGACACATGTCGGCCCAAATGAGAATTAGTCGCAAAAGAGCTGGTCCACTTTCAAGATCAGTACTAGGTTTTGGCCCCCCCTACGGACTACCATTTTCGGTAGGCTTGCGGTAAATACTTGTGTATACTTGCTAAATTTGTCACAAGACGGGTCCTTTATTAATGGTCTCCTTGATTGTTTATTCTCTTATTGCAAGAACGCAATCCTGACTTACCTGCAAGGTGGATATGTTACCGGTATGAAGCACTCCGTCTGTTCTTATATCCTTTAACAATGCAAGATCATAAACGACAGGCAACGTTTACCATTTATTGTTGACTTGAATGCCTGTTGATATTATGCTGCTCGCCAAAACTCAGAATCCGTAAACTTCCCCAGCGGACCCCCAGTGGATTTTCTTTTCGCCAGAGCAATAGTTCAGCCAACTTAAGCAGTTTCTGGTCAAGTTGGCAGTGTCTTTAGGCAGCTCTGGCAGTTTATCAAGGCTGATACGGTCTTAAGTAAAGGATCGATCGTGGAGAAAACGGTCCAAAAGGTTTGAGGGACCTTTTTCGCTTTATCCAAATAAGCCAGGCATCTCTTGGTCCACAATAGGCCTAACTTGACTTGCAGTGTTCACCATGTGGGTTGCCCCTCATTCCTTAAGACAAAAAATCAAGCAATTCTTTAAGTAGTGCAATTTCTGCACCGCACCGCATAGGTTTAGCATTGTTGTGAACTTATGAACACAAAGGAAAAGGAAAGATCATGGAAAAATCGCCAACGATCAAAATTGCCAGCATATCCGAGGTAATGTATATCTTGTTGAGATGTTGTTATTATTATGGTTGGCGTTCCAGACGGAGATGGAGTGGAGCTCGGAGCTTGGTTCTTTAAGCCATCTACAAACTCTGCCAGATAGTCGTAATATTTGAATTCAGCTTCGCTGTATTTATCGAATGCCATATAATCCTCTGAAACTTCTGGGCGATCTTGTATTGCTGTATCATAAGTTGCAATATCATTCTGTTGAAACTTCGCTCAGATGGTCCTTAGTCCCGGAATCCTGGACTCCAATTCTCGGGTTCATTAGACTGTTGTTGTTTTTTTTTTTATAATTCTTAATAAATCTAAGCATCTGGAGTTGCAATGTTTGTTGTTGATTGCATAATTTTTGAAGTGGCGTCATTATGCCAGTAAGGTAGGAAACACACACATAGAAATAGTGACTTCATCAGGGGATACCCAAGTGCCTTGTGGATAGTAAGGACCCCAGAGCTCAGCATAACAAATATCCAACGGTTATGCAATCTGTATATGACTACTTTCGATATTCGCTCCGTATTTGAGCGTAAACGTGTCCTAGGAGTATTCTTCCAACATAGCCCTTTTACTTCGGTGGTGGTTTGCATGTCAGCTGTAGTATATGTCATAACACCATTCTTTGCCCATCGTATGTTTTGGATGGTTGCTATGTCAGCCTTACATATAGACAGGATTTCGTCCAGATTTTATGCCGATTGTTGATCTTATGTACAGAACCCGAACGTTCAAATGAATTTTCAAATCATTACTTACTTTAACTTACACTTGAATTAATGGTCTAGTCAACCTCAACCAGCATAAGAACATTTTACAGATCAATCAATCTCCATCTCAACTGATTGCTAGATTTAGTTTAAGTAACAGACAAAACCCCAGCTGAAATTCCTCTATTCAAAATACGTATGTACATACAGAAGCAATTCCATTCTGCATAATATTGGTCTATTTAAACTATATCATTACCCTTAAAATATAGGACTCATGCTTCAAGGATACGTTACAATTAAGCTAAGTCCATATGACCAAATTGCACCTATTTGTTGCATAGCTCAGTTGTTGGGATACATACAATCTAATTTAGAGAACTGTCTGATGCATTGGTTATATCAGATAGCCCTAAATCGGATTGCCCCCCTCCATCCCTGCCATCCATCCCTAAAGCACAAAACAACAAAGTGATTATCCTGGGGAGTATTGTGAAGAGATTAAAATGGAAGAACTGCTGTGTGTAATATACAAATTACAAAGCTGTTAATCTTTTGACTATTGTGGCTAAATTATATGTGATGAATTAGTGACTGTAAATTAATTTTTAGTATGATTAAGTTAATGTAAAATTATGTAAATTTATATATTATTATCAGTACTGGCGAACCCACTCTGGTGGGAAAAAATTGTATTTAGTGGTTAATGGGTTTTTTGGTGGTATCTAAGAGAAAAGTATACAAAATTAGTGTTGGCCATGCACTAAACCATAACAAGGCGTCAATTACTGACCTAATGATTCACTTAAATAAAAACCAAGAGTTTATTGTCAAAGTTGACGAACAGTGGCGTCAAATCCAATTTTTAAAATGGAATGGAAATTCTGCCCATCAGGGGTATCTCGATTTGAAGAACAGGTCATTTATTAATTTTGCGACATTCAAATGCCGATGTTGAAAGACATGAACGTTGTCAAGAAAATGTGAAAATCTAAGCACACACCTGAACACTTTTACATTACAGTCGTTCACCTCATTGTGCAATGCCTAGTAGTAAGCTTAGCTCGTATGGTAGAATTAAGAAAGGAAAGGTTAGGATGAGTCGTCGGGCTGTAATATTGTCTTCCCACCTTGACCGTGGTTTGCCAACTGGTCTTTTGCCATCTGGTAGTAGGTACAGGGCTTTGGTATCCTTGAGTCATCTATTCTTTGGACAAGACCGGCCCAACGTAAACGAAGTAGCTTGGCATGTGTCGAGAGTTTGCACTCTTTGTATAAGTCGAAAGGGAACAAAATCGTACCGTCGTCACCACCTCGCTGGTACCTCGTGGATAACCAACCGACGACGGACGTACCCAGTGCTCGGGGGTATCGTTGGGCCACTCTATCCGATGGGGTATAATTCACGGTTCCGGTCCTCTTGCAGTGGGGTTAGTAGTTGGGCTAACTACCGGACCCTGTAAAAACACATCAGTTAAGAAACCCGAAGCAAACCCTCGGAACGGACGGAATAAAGGGCAACGACTACTGTAACACCACCTGGAAATGATTTTCGGAACATGGAACAAGCGAAGTATGTACAGAACTGGAGCAGTTAAGGCACTATTAGACGAAGTGAGCAGATATAAAATAAAATTACACGCGTTACAAGAGATCAGATAGATAGGAGACGGAACAATGGACCTTGGAAACTACAGGATATTCATTACAAGTCAATTATAGATAATGTGATAGAGTTCAAGCCAACCAGTGAACGATTATGCTCAATACGACTCCGAACGAAGTTCTTCACCCTCTCAATCATAAACGTGTATGCGGAGACGGAGGAGAAAGCGGACACGACAAAGGACACTTTCTATTATAAGCTTGATCGCGCATATGACACGGCCCCTTCCAATGACATCAAGATGCTGATAGGAGACCTCAACGCCAAAATTGGAAGAAAGAACTGGCAGAGAACGACCATTGGAGAGGAAAGACTCCACAAGACATCAAACGATAACGGACAATGTGTTATCGACTTTGCAATGAGTAAAAATATGATCGTCAGATCAACATATTTCCTAAGAAAGAACATTCACAAATACACATGGCAGTCCCCCAGCGAAAGATTCTCCAACCAAAAATAGACCATATTCTCATAGACAGAAGGGCAGCTCCCAGTATCCTCCAAGTAAAATCCTGCAGAGGTGCGAATTGTGAATCGGACCACTTCCTAGTTAAAGCGAGATTCAGATGTCGGCTGCCCACTGAAGAAAATAGAAACAGAAAAAAAAAGAAATTTGACGTTGACCGTATTGGAGAGATTTCAGGCAACCCCGGCTACAATATAACGATGACACCAGAGAAACAAGTGTACCCACTCTGGAAGAAGAACAAAGTGCCATACGATCCTTAAGGAACAACAAATCCCCAGGAATTGATAGCATCCCAGAAGAGTTGAAACAAGGAGGCGAATCGCTTTCAGCAGCTATACATGAATTACTATGCTGCATATACGAAAAAATTCCTGGAGAATAGGAGCATACACAAGAAAGGGGACAGATTCAACTGTGGAAACTATAGAGGCATATCTCTTTTAAGCACAGTATATAAAATAATGACAAATATAATTAAGGCTAGACTGGAACCTTATGCAGAAGCTGCAATAAGTAAATACCCAGCTGGATTCAGAAGAAATACAGTGAGGGACAAAAATTTTCACACAAGGGAATTTTCTAAGTAAAACAAGTGATAAAATAAAATCAAAAGAAGGTATTTATTGGAGGTGAGAGTGTTATAATTTCGGGCTGCATGGCAGCATCAAGTGTCGTTGAACTTTTTTTTATAGACCAAACCATGAATCTTAAAATTTACCTTAATATTCTAAAAGATTGTTTAAAAACAAGCGCCGAGTTGGGGTTGAATCGAAAATTTTATTTCCAGCAGGGCGATGATCCTAAACATACGGCTTATAATGTCCGAATTTGGATAGTCTGCAATGTGGCCCTTGTTTTACCTACCCCACCCAACCTCACCCGACATGAATCCAATCGAACATGTTTGGAATGCGCATACGAAAACATGGCATCTGCAATAAGACACAGTTACGACAAGTGCTCCAACTAGAATGGCAAAATATTTCTGAAATTTTTACAAGAAAGCTTGTCCATTCAATGCCAAAGAGGTTAAAAGCAGTAATAAAACAAAAAGGGCTTTCAACCAAATATTAAATGTAATACTGTTAGCATAATTTCCTTAATAATAAGTACTGTGTGAAAACTTTTGTCCACCCAAAAATGTCCCATTGGTTATATATTTTCAATTTGCATGAACATGTTATTTTTTATATATTTTATTTTTGGGGTTTTCAAGTGTATAGTTATGAAGTTTAATTGTGCGAAAGACTGAAATAAATACCGCTCTTTTGATTTTATTTTATCACTTGTTTTACTTAGAAAATGGCCTTGTGTGAAAACTTTTGTCCCTCACTGTAGATCAACAATGGATCAACTTTTTTCAATAAGGCAAATCTTCCGAAAATGCTGTGAATACAACATCGACGTGTATCAACTTTTCATCGACATTAAACAAGCATACGGCAGCATCGACAGGGAGCAAGAGAAGAATACGCGCTACAATCACCAATTGTACGACTTATACAAATAGTTTTAACTTTTGACCCATGCCAAGCCACTGCGTTTATGTTAGGCCGGTCATGTCCAAAGAATGGATGACTCAAGGATACCCAAAAAGGCACTGTATCCTACTACCAAGGCAAGGCAAGGCAAAAGACCAGTTGGCAAACCACGGTCAAGGTGCGAAGACAACGTTAAGGCCGCTGCTTCAAAACTTATCAATACAAGAGACTGGCGACAAGTTTCAAACACGGCCGGTGTTCGCCCGCTGTAAGACCATCTTTTATTTTTACTCGGGGAAATATTTTATTCTTAGAGGGTACATCTACTAACACTATTAACTGTACACCCACCTATTTCATATAACATCATCTCCAGATTTTGAGTAAAATTTTAGAACTGTTTCTGGATCTGTCCCTGATGTGATGAATTAGTAACTGTAAATTAATTTTTTATTCGTTAAAGTTAAACTAAAATTATGTAAATTTATACGATATAGTTACTGTTGTAGATAATCCAAATCAGTTGAATAAACCCTATGAAGAAATTTTGAAAGAGGTATATTTTATTTACATTATGTATTCATCAAATAGACAAGCATGATGACATTTACTGATAATTTCCCTAAAAATTACCTAATCTAATCCCTTTAGAATGTGAACAAAAAATTTAAATATTTCCACATATCCTTACTTGTATCCTTATACATATGAATATCATCCGGTATACACAAAAAAAACTCACCTTAACAAAATACCCTCTTACTAAAATATGTAAATCCTTGACAACGAGAATGTGTTCATCATATAGTAAAGTCCATCCACACATATCCTTACATACAACATTTTTGCCTGTCCAAAAATTTTTAATCGAAAGGCAACACCTGCTTGAACCTAAGCTAAATTTTTCGTGCAAAAGAAAATAAGTTAACGACCAACCTTATGTCCTTTTACCCAAAAAGCCCATGGCCCTTCCGGTTTAAATTTAATCCTTGTTTAGGTGAAGGTTTTCATATTCAACATTGAAAGAATTTTTAGCCCTAACCTAAGCCAGAAAGGATTCCTGAATCCCCCGGTTTCTCTCTCTCGTAGTAGGTACTACTTGGACCCTAATAAATTTCGTATTTCGGTATTATTAGTCCAAAAAAAATCATAAATTTTAAAATTTGTAAATTAACTTCATCCTTTCATTTTTTTTTTTTTTGAATTCTTGCATAATTTTTTAGGATTTTTGTTTGTATGTAATTTTTTTTTCCTTGGGACATGTCAAAAAATAAAAATGCATATCGAAAAAAATTTTGAATTCCTTGAAAAATTCAGGATCCGTGAAAATTGCAATAAAAATATTTCCATAAGAGTCTCTGTGTGCAGATAAAGGACTCTTTTTTGGTGGCGTATTTGAAATAACGAATGACGAAAAAAAAAATACTTAACAAAGCAGAAATAAAATCAAGGCAAATATCAATGGAGGAAAAAAGGGTCCTGAGAATGTTGCTGCTCAAGCCGACCTTTGCTAAGGGTCTAGAAGGAAATATCCTTAAGAAATACTCTCATCCCCACTACACACAGAATGTACAGAATTCTTTCCTATTTCAATTCTATTTTTTTTTTCATTTGTCATATATAAATATTTAAGGAGTTTGAAAAAAGGATTTTCCTTTCTGTTTTTTTTTGTTGTATTTTGGCGGAAGGGGAAGAGTAACAAGAGCCTTAAAAAAAGAAAATTTTCTAGTTGAAATCCTCTTGTGACTACTTCTTCCTTTTTTTGTTGTCCACGTTTTTTTTTGTATTCTTGTTCAATTCAAAAAAAAAAATAAATAAAGGTGGAATCAATCCACCTGTTGTAATAAAATACCGTTATACCTCAACCAGATATACAGTCAAGACCTTCAGCTCGAGAGGAACTTTAAAGACTTGTGCGTCCTCCAAAACATAACGAAATTATCAAGGTACCACTCCTTTTTCCATTATCCTAGTACCTAGTAAATTGTGTAAGAGTTCGGCATCTCTGACGTCACTAAAGAAGGAAAATCCTGGAAGTATACCAAACACGCATGTCCTTCCAATAGAATAGTGTGGAATTTACCCCACTCTCGTATGACATCATGTCCTACAAAAATCCTGGAATGCGCAGGCTATTATCCTGTTTATATAGTAGTTATCCTAGATGGAGAAAAAATTCCTCCACGTCGTCCTGGGGAGATGTACACCAACATCATCCTGATAATGAGTCCTGAACGGTTGCCCTAGTTAGCCTCCTATATCGTAATGGAGATGGTTCAGATATCAGCCAGCCTGTGATGTTCGCTCCACTCTCTGGTGGCACTTTTGGTCTTGACCCCGTATAATATACAAGCTTGATGGTTATGCTTTGTTGACTTTCAAGGTTGACATGGTTCTGTTTACTGGTTAAGGCATTTTTCGGTTCAGCTACCATGAAAGGCATGACATACACTGCCTAGATTTCAAGGGTTTTCTTCATTTTTTTTTTGACAGAACACCAGCCTTGAGCCTACATAAATACAGTCTGTGATGAAATATCAACAACAACAACAACAAAAAAAACCAAAATTCGGACATTTTGCTTTTGGTTTCATCGTTTCATGACAACCCAAAAAAAAAAGAAAAAAATTAAATCTTTCCTAGATGAGCCCTTGCCATCACTGAGCATTTTTCATCCTCTGTCACTTCTGCAGAGCAATTGGAGACTCCATGTTAGATCTTCTATTAATAAAGCAGATAGAGCATCGCGCCTGAAAATCTTGCGAAGGGCGTTGTCTGGATGATTTTCAATTGCCTAGAGATGAGCTGAGACTCTCTGGTAATTATTTTTTGGGGCAAAGCGCTTCCAGGGAAATGGTAATTTTCTATTAAGGTTTCTATTAGGGGGTTTTGTTAGTTTTTGAGCGTTACAGTTTCATTATTAATTAGTTTCCTTGAAAAGAAATGTAGAAATGGCGCTTTGTAACTAGAGAATATTATACAGTGGGGGAAGAGAGAATCATTTATGAGAAGGGTGAATACTATAATAGACAGACCATTATTGATTTTAATTCTTCGTGTTTATGCTAAAGACTAGTCGTTTAGAAGTTCGTTTATAAATAAAGCAACTACTCGGTTGTAGAACCATCTTCCACAGTTGGTGTTTGCGAACTCATATAACATCTCAGTGCTTAGACGCAAAATTTATCGACATTTACTCACGCATCCTCCAAACCCCTAGGCTATCCTTTCTCCTTAATCCTTAAAATCAAGTTTACTACTAAACATTGCACCTCGAACAGACATGACGGAGCAGTAGAAAGGGTGATTCCTAACCTTGGTATTACCACATAAAACACAAAATTCTTGCTTGACCCACGATCAAAAACGCAAATGCCGAAACGAAAGGAGGCACGTCTCATGGACAGGGTCTTCTACCCCAGGGTACAAATAATTCAGTTGGTTGATTTTTTTAAAATATACAGCCGCAGCCAACAAATTCGACTGCCAACACTTATACCCACTCCCACCACAGGCATGAGAATCTAAAAATGAGCCAGCTATAAGTATGCACGCTCCCGCCACAGGCATGAACATCTATAAATGCACCCGCATCGGTATAGACTATTCTAAACGCGAGTGTCATTTTATCAAGTTGTCCCCAACTAAGCACTAACCCCATCCTATGCTGCTTGACTTACGAAATCGAAAGATACCTGGTCGACTGAGTATGCCAATAGCAAGCCTGTTGCAGGTTACGAGCGAAGAGTCTTATTTTTACTCGGGCAGGACTCGCGAGGTGTATAGAGGGCTCAAACGGCTTAAATAAAAATTAATGGTCTTGGATGTGAAGTATCACGTCCGTATTTTAACGTGACAACGTCTATTAATTTGAACGTGACAACGTCTGTTATTACGTTTTGTATTATTTTCTCAATCAATAAATTATATATTCGAAGCAAATTTTTTTTTGTGTGCGGGACATTTTCACACGCGCGTCCTATCTTAAACCGATTTAATAGACGTTGTCACGTCAATAAGGTGAATGAATGTATTTTTCCCGTGTAGAGGATAAATTAACGAAAATTTTGAGCCATTAACCACCCCCGTAACATGTATGGGGGCGGAGATATGATTTTTTTGTGTACGGGACATTGTGCGGGACATTTTCACACGCGCGTCCTATCTTAAACCGATTTAATAGACGTTGTCACGTCAAAAAAAGTCCACTGTACTTGACAAAACATCTCTTATAGCTTTAAAGGAATGCACCCCACCTTTAGCTAAACTCTAACCATCCAGGTAAGTGCTGCACGTGCTCTGCGCCTTCTTCCGTCGCTGGGCAACCGAACACAACGGTGAATCAGCGTGCCCAAAGTGATGGAGATATTTCCTATACCCCCATGTCACCCTCAGGAACTGCGTGAAGTCGCAACTCACTTCCCCACGCTCCCAAGTAACCCATATTTCGACTTTAGGGATGTCTGTGGGTCTAAAGACCCTAGACAGACTCGTCCCACTCCCTTGGAGAAAAAGGTGGTTGAAGTTGAAATTTTAATGAAAAAAAAAAATGTTGTTTTTGATGACTCATAACTCTGGTTGTTGGTGGGTTGACCCCTTGACTTTTACAGTTTTAGATAGGTGGGAGTACTCTGCGTAGATTTCTGCCTTATTCATGAAAATATCTAATAGGGTTAAAAATACCGGGTAATATGTAAACCTCTACCAAACAAGTTTCAAAACGTCCTAGCGGCTAAACCGTTATGATCCCCCCCTCCCCCAAAACGATTTTTTGTTCGTCTATCCAAGACCTATCCACAGTTTCGACATTCTCGCTAATACACCCTGTATTGCATGGATCATTAACATAGATAAAAAAAAGTAGAGTACCCAGCTCGGTGCTCTGTGGCACTTGACATCTCAGTACTATTAAATGCTTAATATGCTTACAATAGTAACGGTTGGTGAGATGTAATGAGATTGAATAATGGGCGCCCCTATCTACCATTTTATGGATGTGCAGATGGGGCCCCTAAACAGGCTTGCTCTAGTGCCTTATGTGGGTCTCATGTGGCTTGCCCTATAGTTCCCACAAGGGACAGTTACCGCCTTTCCCCACTACTAGGGAGAAAAGAGGCTGCAAAAATTGATAATTTCGGCGATGAAATCCAGCTAATAACTGCGACAGTAGTATAGCAACAGCGGTCTTGAACCAATGCGTTTAACGGTTGTGGGCCCGGGTGTGAGCTGTATCCGGGGCAAAAGCTTGTGTGGTAAGCTTTTTTAGAGCTTTATCGCCACCTGTGCGAAGATAGTAGAACTTTGATGTAGTGTGTCTTGGGTGGGCTTTCATTATGGGAGGTGGAAATCGTCGGTCTTGGGTGGGATCTCTTATTGGAATTTGATCAAGGTTCCAACTCTTGGATGTGTCCTACATGTCCTTCACGCTGGGGTGCTTTCACAGTGGGCATCGAATATGTAGTTTAACTGCGCGGCGGTATGTCTTGGATTAAATCTGTCTGCCTGGTCTGTCTGTGCGATCTGTCTAGTCTGTATGTATGGCCTGTCTCTTTGGATCATTGCACCAAAAATACGGTAGATTAGTAGTGTACAAAGTCCGATTCTTGGCTTTTCCACATAAAAATATTTCGCGGTATCATCAATACGTTGCCGTTGTAAGGTCAAGTCTCTCTTGTCCTAACGCATATTGTTAAACCCCTTCAACTGGAGCCTGCACATAGCCCGGTTTGTACATTGCACATTAATATGTCTACGAGATTTGTTCCTAGAATTCATCTTCTTGTTGTTCACGATGTTCCTGTTATTCGAAACCCACAGAACAGTGATCGTGTAATTCCTGGTCTTATAACAAAGCACATTTTGACAAGTGTCAATCAGCTTTGGCGTTATGTAGTATACGTGTAAGGTCTTTATAAACGCTTGACTATACCATTACAGAAATATTGTACTTTTCTTCCTGGACTTGGGTTGATCTATATATGTATTTAGGTAAAATTTGAGTATTAGGAACAGTTCTGAAAGACTCGATTCTGACTTAGAGCCATCAGTGTTATTTTGTCATACTCAAATTCTCCTTATTTCTCTCTGCTGGGAGTCTGAACATCAAAGCTTTCATTGAAACCCTATCGTACTGCGGAAGATCCTATTATAGAATGGAACATCGAACCGCATACTCCAACCCTGCAAAAGATCGAACCTCGATCTTACGACCTAAAACCCAGGCTAACGAGATCAATACATACTTTTGCTGGCGATTTGATTTAAGCTTAAATTTTTAGAGAAGGCAGAGTTTTTTTGGGTTTGAAAGGCATTTAAGGTTCAGTAAGAAGAAATCTGAAATCGATGAACTTTTTACTTCGAGTAGTCTATCTGCCTAATACTGTTGTGACACAATGTGCGACAGGGAGAGGGTAGGTGTTTTGAAAAGGCATATTTACGATTCCAAATGACTTTGAATATCGTTATTAGAATTTCAATGAAAGTTGAATTTAATTGCGTGTTAACAAAATTAATAAATGGGTGGTCGACTTTTAACAGAATTCTAAGTTCCAGTTTTGGGTAGAGTAATATGACTTAAGAGAAGTTTACTCTCAATGTCAAAATTTTAACAAGGACACGTTTTTAAGAACAGAAGCTCTAGCTATAGACCCTTATAACATTCAATTTCCCCGAAACCTTGCGTCATTATCCTCAAAACAGGAAGCAACATTTCAACAACAAACAACCCGAGTTCCAATTCTATATAAAATCGTTGTCGCGAATGAAAGTTTGTCCTTTTTCATCAAAAGTGAACTGATTCCACGGAAAACAGGTTTAGAAAGTTTAATCCTATTTTGCGAAACTTTTCAGACCCAGTTTTTCCTCGCGACGATTTTCACGAAATCTGGGAAATATCTGTGAAATTATTATTTTGGAAAAACATTGACTTTGACAAGAAATAAACAGGAAATTAGCCAATATCAAAAACAACCGATTTCAATTTTCATATTAAATTTGTGTCTTTAATTGGAGGTGAATTATTCTGCGTGTGTTTTCGTATCGATTTTCGCGAAATCGGTAAATACAGCATGCGACAAAACTAGAAAAACAAAATTCCTACAAGCGTGGAACTTCAAGGTTACAAGCTAGATTTTCCATACTAGAGCAATTTCAATATGAAAAGGGCTGCAGGTTCGCTCCTCGTGGGGTAGGTAGGGGGATATTCATGTCATATCAGCTATATGTAGATATGAATGTGCTACACACGGGGGTATGTTTGACAATCGGCAAAGATTCCAACAAAAAAAAAATCAATGAAAATATTCGTAAATGTCCTATAGCAATTTTCAAGGTAGACGAAGTGGGTTTTCTCTTCCTTGGAGCATCTGTGTGTAGCTTATGGCAGTATGTTTCAGTTAGAATGAAAATTTCTCCTAAAAGAGATTTGATTTTTTTCCCTGGTGCTCTGCTGGCACGGGAGTTTAGGAGAAAAGGTTAAGGAACATGCAGAGGAAGAGGCAAAAAAGAAAATAAAAATATGTTACAGCTTTAAGAAAAGTGGGTTTATTGAGGAGTTTCGGAGAGGTGTGTCGATGTTATTTAATATACTTTTTTGAGGTGATTTTCCTTTTTGGGTGTGTGTGTGGATGTGTGTTTGCATATCTATGTCTGATGTGTATCCATTTAAAAATTATTAAAAGAAGCTTAAAGAATTTTTGGGTTTTTTTTTTGACACCTTTACGAGATAAGTATGTTTTGAAGGAAAATATATCTCTTACGGTGCTTGCTTAAATCAGTGCTTTATAACAAAAAGATTTGTAGATTCATAGTAGATTTGGAGGAATTATTTAATTAACAGAAGTTAGGAGTTAGGTAACCATGCCTCATCCACAAAAATGTACAAACAAATTTTGCTGGTAGGCTTGCCTGAGTCCATGCCCTGGTGGGTATGGTAACTCAAAATCTTGCCCTGTACCAAACAGGCCTACTTGGAGAGGTCTGGCAAAAGATAGCTACTTTCATACCTCTCTATTTAGCAAGGTCCTAACCTTAACCTACCCGATAATAAGATCCTTTTAAGCCAATGTGTCAACGTGTTGAGGAGAGGGTTGAATGATATACCAGTGGTTTAATCGGTGGTATATCGGGGGCCTGGTATGCGACTCTACAAGGATGGACCAATGTTTCCCTGCACCGCTTGTAGGAAAAAGGATAAAGTCGTCGACGAGGAAACATACAAAACGAATATTTCTGAAGGTTTAGGTTAGTAGTATAGCTACAGGCTTCCAGAGTCATCCACTTCACAATTTCAATTGAGCTTTCGGTTTGTGTCTTGGGCTGAAGCTTTTGTGTGTTTGTGTCTTAGGAAGCTTTTGCGGTTTGTGTTCTGGGTTAAAAAGGTGCGGTAAGTTAAACAAAAGCTGTCATTCAGGTGTACAGCTATACAGCTAGGCAGGTTAGTCTACCAGGTCTGTTTGGTCTGTCTGTTTAGCTTATCTGATCTGCCTGGTATATCCAAACCGCAAATTCTTTGGTTAAGGGGCTATGCCCGACTAGCACTTTGGGACGCGGCGCAGATAGGGCTCATATGAGCCTAGCTCGACCGCCCCATGTGGATTGCCCTATAAGGCCCACCCAAAGAATCTAACGCCTTGCTTCAATCGCACCTCATCAAAAGGAATGCTCTATTTCCCCCTTGAGGAAAAATCATTGTTTGTTTTCAAATTAGCTATCTTTTGCCGTGTGGAAAATCGAGGCCTTCAAATTTGAGAATTTCGGCATTGATATTTAAGTAATAACTGCGCCAGAATTGAAAACACCAGTGTCGTTTTACCAATGAGGTCTCCAAACTGATTACTAATTACGTCCAATGCTGCTTAACCTCTGTAATCGAACCAGAGCCGGTCTATACCCTTCATGGTCACCAACATAGTTGCCTGATATATGGAGCAATACAACAACAAAAACTAAAGCTTTATATGAGTAGTTAAACTAAAGCTTAATGCCCCGGTTTCACCGACCTCAATTCAATCCACATAAGTGGCTTCTTCGGCTCAAGTCCAGTTCATGTTCCATTCGTTCTTGAAATTGCTGCCCTTGTGCTGAAGGTCGACTAGTCGACGACAAGTCGTTTGAGATGAAGACAGTGTCGTTTCATTCGAATCAGGGGCTTAAACTCAATTTAACATTTCCACTCTAGGCCTCCGTGCTGAAAGTCATAATTCGACTGAAACATCAATTTCTTCAACTTAAACGATTTGTCACGAAACCTGACCCGACTTTCTGCACAGGGGTCTGCTGTTGCTTTTTCTCCAGAAGTCAGTAATGCAAAAGCCCACTGGAATGGCATTCCACTATTCTAGTTGATCTTTTGAACGAGCTTTTATGTTCAGGTTCAGTTCGAGACCAGTTGGGCGAACTGAGGTTCTCAGTTGAATATAAGAAAATTGAATGCGAACTGAGGCTATTTTAAAGTTCAGTTCGCTAATAAGTTCGCGCATAATTCGATTTCATCCCGGCGTAGCCGCAACACATCATTATACGTTGTGATCCACAGGAGAGGTTCCAGGACATCACATGCTGCTCTGTACACCCTCGGGCCATACTCCGATTCACAATGAAGCGAACTACCTGATTTCCTTTTGAGGAAAGGCTGGAGGCCCTTTCGGAGAAGGAGGGATGTTTGTCTGATTACCCACCCGGGCTCAACACAATCCACCGGCACTGACAATGATAACGGCTGGTAAGAAAATATGACAAGATGAGGGCGCCGATATCTTCTTTGAGAGGGATAAGAACGACAAAGCAAGATACCAGCGCATATTCGAGTAGTGGAATGCAACGACTACAACGTGGTCAACTGCTGGCTCAAATACAGAGATATTCTTAAAGGAAACATTGGAACCTTTCAATAATATTCTGAAAAGTGCGAAGTTTTGGAAACCAGTTGCAGCCGCCGAAGCTGGAGGAAGGAGTAAACCAGACCAGTTTGAGGATATAGACAACGTATTATAAGACGTGGTGAGACTTCATGGCCTTAATTTAACTTATAATATTTCGTATACTAATTGATACAACTATACTGCTTTGTAGACCAGGCAGGCCAGACCATACAGTCCAAACAGACTAGGCTAGGAGGGTCCAGCTGGTCTATCTGGTCTGCGTGGCCTATCTGGTATGACTGGTCTCTCTGGTATATCTGGTCTGGCTGGTCTATCTGATCTAAGCCCCCAGAAGATCCCACCCAAAACTTCCTCAGCACGAAAACCCGCCCAAGACACACTATAACCAAGTTCAGAAAGTCTCACACAGTTGGCACCAAGGCTCATCGCAAAAAAAGCTTACCAAACATATTCTTGTCCCGGATAAAGCTCACAATCAAGCCCTCAGTCGATGAATTCCCTGGTTAGATATCATTTGTATTAACTGCAGTAACGGAGAGACCGTTACTCTTTCTGGTGTACCTCCTTTTCCGTATTTGGTTGCCATCTTGATTTCCAAATCAGCTTGGAGTATCCTCAAGTTTAACATAGCTACCAACCATTTCTTGAACCTTGCTTCAATATTTATGGCTAGACTGCTTCGTGAATCGAATCGATGCATAGGTTGTTACAGGCGCCTTTTCTAAGTTCAAGACGACTGTCAAGATTTTATGCTTTTATATAGTTCCCATCACCCCCTGCAAAGCTGAACTACCTCAGGGATAGCAGTTTTGTGCTGGGGATTATTATAGTCACATCTACCGATACACGGGTGTGAAAGTCCACTGAACACCGTGTTTAACAATCTGCGATTAGGATAAAAATCAAAACAAACTATGCAGTGCCATCTATCATCGATCATTTCGAAATCAAAGTTTTAAACACACTTTCCCATTTCCAAGTTCAATTATAACCTTCAGAGTCGACCTATTTTTGTATGTACTTCTGACGTCACACTTGTTTCATAGCATGTCCTTTCGAACTCCTTAAATCTCGCCCGTGTTCAATGAAATCCGCTGTTAACATAGAAGAGCGAAGGGCAAAACTCTTGTTGTACAAAAAACTGCACTTCTCTTCCATGAATGAAATTCCCGAAGAAATTACGAGCCATGAACTAAATCTATCAAAAGCATGTGCTGCAATGACTACGGTGCTGCTGTTCATATTATAAACAAGAGTTTAATAGGATACTTCCAGATGCGACAAGATATATTACTTTCCTCAGGCTCATTGAAAATCCATCAAAACGTGATCACAAACAGAGGAAAGACGTGCAAAAAAGTTTTATGAAAATTTTTCCTTATCCCACACACAGCCATCCTAATATCCTGATGAGGGTGTTTTTCGCCGGGTCTACAGTGATATCCTATGTGACAATGTTACTCTGACATTGACACACAGACACAACATAGGTACATGATAGGTATCCGTATCCTCCCCAGAATCGGTATATATCCGCACAGTATCCACACTAAAAAGTTTATGGTCCGTCCTTGGTGCGAATGAAATCCGGATCGTATATATGGCAGAGATGCTTTTGTGGAACTGTCATAAGGTTTTGATTTTATACTATAAAATTGGAGTCATCTAATATATCCTTTCACACGTGTTTATTGATGCTAGCAACTGTTAGTGAGTGTGGAAGTTGTTTCTAGCTTAACCCCCGGGCAATCGTGGTGGTTTGATTTTACCTATTTTTACTTCTACTTTAATACGCGGAAAAATGAACAGGAGGAAGAAGAATTGCTTAAATGAAGCATGGCAGTATCGATTTTGAGGACAACTTCCTGCGAATCTAATACAATTAGGATTAGGTTTAAGGCTGCTATTGTTTGCATAATTGGAGTGGTTTCAACAGGCACCCCTAAGCCATGCCCGCGGCGGCGGCGGGGTGGAAGGCAAAACCAGAAAAGTAATTCCACTTCATCAATAAAATAGGGCATCACGAGGGCAAATTCCGCGCACCCGTGTCGATTATCTGAATGAATCCTTATCTGCTCAGCCATGACTGCATAAGGTTCATACTAAATTTCTCCTTTACAAAGCAAATAAATCACTTCCTTCGTACATTGGGGAAAATCCCCCGCCGCCCTAATTTCAGCAGCAAACGGAGCAAGAACGCAGATCCTTTATCCTTACTATGGTAATGGCGCGGTGGCATGGCGCTCTGGGGGGGCCGGAGCCCAAGGCACAGGCAAGGCAGTGTGGCAGTAGCACTAAAATTCCTAGTAAATTTGATTGACATTCCCTAACTGGAGTGCATGACAGAAGTTGGGGCTGACATTATTTGCAAACACCGCAACATAATAGCTGCCTAAATTAACAGGAAGCCCTCTCACCTACAAATAGAAAGACTTGAGTCTGTGTGTATGGGTGGCATAGTCCTGGTGATACAGATTGGATGCGGCTGTGGCTAAAGTTAATTAATTGTGGATGTCATTTGTGACTTGTGGTCCTGTATAGTTAATTAAGGATTATTATCTCCTTACACCGCCATGGATCTTGTTCGGAATTTTTACTACTGTGTTGGTCGTTGGCTCTCTTTTCACTTAGGATTGGATTTTGATTTAAGGAGGGACCAAGCGTCCTTAAACACAATTGTTTACTAAGAACACAATAAAGCATTTTCATAGTAATTTCGTGTTTACATCATTCGGAGCCTTGTTTTAGGTTAGGTAAGGTTATGTGCAGGGCTGCTTCTAGTGCGACGACCGGAGGCCCAATTAGCGCTTATACACAAAGTTGTTTACCTAAATTTCGGTGGTTGTTCGGTCATTAAAAATAATTCATGCTTGCTTGGTCGACTGTGGTGAACATCTAAAGCTATCCTGCAGAGTTTAGAAAGCTTACCAGGGATCTGACCGCCGCCAGTCTGAAATTCTCTTTTAAGTCTTCTAGGATGTGACGGCGCACAGTGAGACGAATTGCCGAAAACGTGGACAAAAGTCTAAATATTGATGAATTTGGACGAAATTCGGTATTATAGGGTAATCGACCTCGCTGATCACGAATTTGATGTCAAAAGCTGAAAATTCAAAACGGCGAATCCAATATGGCGGACATCATTTTTTAAAACATTGTAGAAATAAACTCAAAACTTGTATCTACATGTTTTTGGACATGCCGATTACGAATTTGATGTCAAAATTTGGAAATTCAAAATGGCGGATCCAATATGGCGGACGTAATTTTTCAAAATTTGTATAAATAAGTTCAAAACTTGTATTTATTAGTTTTTGAGCATGCTGAATACGAATTTGATACTTGAATTCGAAAATTTTAAGAACAGGAATTTGAGTGACTCCATTGACAGGCTCCGTAGGCTCAAAATATGACCATAATGCTGGAATATTGGAATTTTTCTGAAAAAACGAAGAATATTGGGATTTAGATCACACTTTTTAATTACATATCTTGTAAACGGAGTCACTCACGTTCCTGTTCTTAATATCATATAAAGGAATACACATTTACCTAAAAGCCGAACCGATTTACGCTGCTCTACGATAATTAGTCAAGGAGTTATTCAACTTTAAGTAAACATTAAAAAAAAACATTTTTTTCTTTCGTAAACACCCTGAACCTTAGTGGATAGCGGATATAGCCCCCTCTATACAACAATTCGAAACCATCCGGGAATCACCCTGAAAATATTAGCCACGTAGTCCAACAGAGGATTTATTGAAAGGCTGTTGACCGATACGAGTTGCGTATTAGGGGATATGAGTATTTTAAATATCTCATGAACAGCGATTCGTACGGGAAAATGTATAATATCATTTTTTGCAGATAATCGCATGATCTACAAACTTTGTAAACAATATTTTAGGATGGGAATTGCCGTTTAAGAGATATTATCCAAAAACGAAATTTTCTATTTTGAGGGGATTGTTTTTAGGAGCAGCGTACAACCAATTTTCCGAAACTTTTTTTAACATATTGTACTCCCGAAAAACTATTTTTTTTAGAAAAAGTTTCATGAGTTAAGGGGGTCTTCTGCTTACGCGGATTGAAAATATCGATTTTTTTTTTGCATTCTTTGAATATAGAGGATATAAGGAATACGTCTTATAAACGGTTTCGTGAAAAACACATTCCTTCTTGGGTTTTCGAAGCCGGAAACATAGCCGCCTCCAGCCGTTTCGAGCATTTCCGCGTAGCGACTTTATCTTTAAACGCATTTTCCCGAAAATCACCTTTTTTATACTTTGTGGTATGACTTCTACAAGTAATTTTCATCGGATTTGACTAATTTTTTTTTAAATTCTTCATAAAACACTTCTCTATGCTTCTCCGAGTACGATTTTTTAAATTTTGTTTTGTTCAATTTTTATGACCCTCAACAGGTCAAAAAACGTGGTTGAAAATACAACTTTTCACAAAAAACCGTATAATTTGAAAAATTTTAAAAATAAAAAAAATCGTACTCGGAGAAGCACAGAGAAGTGTTTTATGAAGAATTTAAAAAAAAATTAGTCAAATCCGATGAAAATTACTTGTAGAAGTCATACCACAAAGTTTACTCGGACACTTTCGTCAGTACTTGTTTGACCACTTCTCAAAGGCGCAGGATTCACCACACACATAAGGCATTTGTCATTTTTCAAGTTTAAACATGTACAAAAATAATTAAAAATTTTTTTTTCAATTATCTTGTATAGTTTCCTTACAAATAATTCCCAAAAATAGACTAAAATTCCGGGCGCGGAGGCAGAAGACCCCCTTAACATTTAGTTAGAGGTCTGCATTCAAATTGTACTCTGACGACTGAACTAATATTTATAGGTACCTATATATATATATATATATATATCCGCGACTTTGAATTTCCTAATTTTGACATCAGATTCGTAATCGGCATACTCAAAAACATATAGATACAAGTTTTGAACTTATTTAAAAAAAAATTATGTCCGCCATATTGGATTCGCCATTTTGAATTTTAAAAAGTGATCAGCGACGTCGATAACATAATACCACCAAATTTCGTGCAGATTTAACAATATGGAGAATTTTCCCGCACTTTTATAGACATTTCAATAAAGCTAAAATATAGCAGCCGTAACTGCATATGTGGTTTACTAAGAGAGTTGCGAGTAGCTGGATTTTCTTTTTTGATCCTTAAGTAAATATAACCTATTTTATAAAAAAATACTTGACTTAGTGGTATTCCGTGGAACTCATAACTTATCTCTTAATTTCGATTGAATTTTATAAATTTTTCTCGTTATTATACATAATTATTGTTTATTTCAATAACAAATGTTAACACGTCGCTTAACAAGTTATAAAGCATTTAAAATTTAGTACATACCTGGAGAAACATTCTCCATTTTCAATATTTCGAATCTGTATTGTCGTTATAATTTTATACAAATTTCAATTTGCACTACGTTTTTTAAGCACCGAGCTGAACGCTGTGCAGCTTCAAGGAAAAACAATTAACCGTTTCTACTGCCGGAATTTAATAGAACCAACAATACTGTAGTCAACCCAAAACATGAAAATTCCTAGATCGAAACTTTTATTTTCGGACTTTTGTCCACGTTTTAGGCAATTATTCTAGAGTTAACCCTTCTAGCACAGAAAGCGCACTTTTCAGCTAAGCATGAAAATCTATATATACATATATATATATATATATATATATATATATATATATATATATATATATATATATATATGTGTGTGTGTGTGTGTGTATATATATATACAATACATATATAGAGTTTCCCTTCTAACAGAAGGCGCACTTCCCAGCAGAGCTGAGAAATATTTACCACTGTCGTGGCTCAGCTGAGACATTCGTCACACTGTGCGGCGTAGTGTGCGCAAGTTGACTTTAGCTAAATGAGGGCATTTGCACAGGAATTGAGCAAGTGCTTCCCTATCGGTTAACTCCTCATAGTTATTCGGGATAACTCCTTGACAGCATGCTCTCTTATGGCTATGATTGCCATAATGCAAGTAGGCCAAGTGGTCTACTCACCAAATGGCATTTTTGACGTTGCCTATTGGGCTTTTTTTTTAATGAGGGAGAGATGGGAATCTTTCATCGGTTTAGCAGCAAAAAATATCTGGCCCATGGCCCAAAAGCCCATGCCTAAGACAAGTGACATGCACCCAGACGGTATAGAGTTTTTCAAACGTCGTGACATTCCGCGCATCTACCCCAGCTAAGCTCTTAAAAATGTTTAAAAGCTCCGGCAAAGCTCGATTTAACTCCTCCTATCAAATCACTTGCTGCCATTTAATCAGTCGCGACTGCGTATTGCTATAGGGAGGTGCATTTTTTTGCGACTTCAATGATTATTTAAAAAATTTACAAATTGTGAATGAAAAACGCCCCTTTTTATACATCTTTTTATTTTATTTTTGTATTTTACACATTTGCTACAGAAATAATTTGTAGCAATTTTTACTAAAAAATACGAAATTTGTGTTGTTGTCTTTGATTGCTAGATTGTTGACGTTTTCCGCCAGTCGCGGACTGCGGAGAACTATCGTTTTATGAATGAAGAAGCTCATGCAACCAAAAGAAATTTTTTCAGCATTTTTTTAAAATTATTTTAAATTTAGGGATGAGAAATGTTTCGCATAATTATAGTAAAATTATGCTTATTATGATGAATAAACTGCCTTTGTTGAGCAGGGGCTTTACATGTATTTAAATGCTCTGCTCAACACATATAAAGATATATTAACTTTATTCATTCGGCATGCGCGCATCCCTTCCCAAATTATTTTGTTGAGTTTTTTCTGCGTTTGTTGCCGTTTTAACTTAAAAGAGGGGAAATGATAGAACTATATTTATATAATTTGGCAACGAGGTGCGCAGAACTGCTCAAATTTTTTGTGTCACGGAGTTTGAAAAAATCTATACTGTCATATTCCTACGCACTATATTTGGCTCCCTTCTAACAATTTCTTTCGCAAGAATGAAGGAGCTTAGTCCGTATGCGGTCCTCCACTTTCTGCTGTTAGCCGTCCAATTCAAAGTTGCTGCCCACACAGGCACTGAAGGTCTGAGCTAAGCACACTTGCCATCAGGAGGCGTCGACTCGTTTTAAGGCCGCCCACGCTGGGCTGCATTACTAAGTGCTGCACAAATAGCGTATCGGACCACCAAGACCTTGGTCGATTGTAGATTCTTAGTCTGGGGCTTTGTTGGTTTTCAGTATACTACTGAAGCAGCTCTCCGTGGCTCTGACAATGACAATCAATGATTCCACTGTCTGATTGCAACTGTTCTCCACAGGGCACAGGCAAGCACCGACCTTTAATATCTTAGCTCCGCTTCTGCCTAGCTTTTGTAGTATCGTATTTGTCCTTACTAACCACAGGTAAAGGGAGGATCACTCCTCCTTGTGGGGTACATCAGTTGGCATGTTTGTTTACCACCTTGGTTTCCAAATCCGGTTGAATTATTCTCCCCAACATAGCGACCAGTGATCAGAACCTTCCTTTTGTATCATCAAAAAAAATTTACTTAACAAAAGATTTTTACTCTAAGCATTTTCACACAGTTTTTGATGTTTTTTTTAGTAATTTTATAAACTGTCAATTTTTTCCTCCTACATCCAAACTATAAACTGAATATCCCCTTTCTAATTCCTAAAAATTTCTATCATCACCACAAGGTCTGCAAAGTAAATAACCAATTCTGTTCAAATAATGCTTGCACCGTTCGTTGGCACACCCAAGGCAACACAATAACCCTCAACTGCCGATCAGAAATTCATTATCGAACTTGTCCATATCTGTTGCAAGTTAAGGGGGTGATTCACAGCTATTGGATTAATCCGGTTAAGTATTATTGTGTAAAGGTATTGTTGGGGGTGTAAAGTGCTTGTTTTATGCATGCTACGATGAAAATCGACGTGCAGAATTGCTTTTGCCATAAAAATCGATTTTCATGTTTCAGTTTATTGAATTTAGTAATAACTTCCACGAAAGTTTTTTTTTCTGAATAGGGCATAGTATTTTACTATTACTAAAACATTTAATTAGTGAATTAGATAATGGCGGTCTTAGTTTCTTCTTCTTCTTATTCCCCTTTAATCTTTCATGGGACTCCTCCTCCATTGCCCTCTAGCGGACTCTGTTTTGTACGACAGCTCTCAGCTCTGACCAGGATGTTCCAGTTGTTCTAGGTCTTCTGACTCGACGGGATCCTTGCGGATTCCAGTCAAGGGCCTGTTTGGCTAGATTCTCGTTTTTGAGTCGCAAGGTATGGCCAATTCAATTCCATTCCTATCGCCAGATTTGGTCGTCTATAGGTACTGTCTTGGCCGGCACGGCGCCATAGCTCTTCATTTGAAATTCTATTTTGCCAGTGGATTTTTAAGATACGACGACGCGACGTAGGCATCTGTTGATGAGAAGTCTTAGGCGCCCTGTGATGAGTTGAGTGACTTTCCATGTTTTGCAACCATACAAAAGAACTGCCTTAAAGTTTGCGTTGAAACCATATGCGGAACAGGCATGCTTATACGCTTCGTGCTTTATTTATTCTGGAGCTGATGTCCGGGTAGCAGAATTTATTTACCAGTTCCACGTCGAAAATAGTAAAGGCAAAAGTAGGCATCCTTGTGGTACTCCTGAACTCACCTCAAAGCAGTCGGACAATTTTCCAGAGAACTCTGCATTTGGAATTGTTGTGTAGGGTTTTTATCTATTCTATTATTTTATCAGGCAGTCCACGTTACCGTAGTTCTTGCTCGGCAAGAACTCTCCTATTGACCGAGTCGAACGCTTTCTCTTAGTCTATGAAAGCAAGGTGCAGGGGGGATCGTAATTCAGTTGACTGCTCCACCATGATTCACCAAGGTGTTAATATGGTCTATGCAGAAGCGGCCCTTTCTGAATTCAGCCTGCTGTCTTCTAAGCGTTCGGTCTACTGTTATACAGATATCTATACAGATAGAGAGTTATATAGGGTGTCCCACATAAACTTACAAAGCGGCCGGCTGTGGATAGGTCTTGGATAGACCTAATAATAATGATAATGTAATACAACTTATACGCTACGGCCTCCAGTTTTGAAGTTATAAGCATTTTTAATGTTGAAATTGGCTGTATTTCGTCCTTCTTTAGTACTTTTCCATCTGAGCTTTATCGAAAAGTACCAAATAAGCACCAAATTAGGCAAATTTTAACATTAAAATTGCTTACAACTTCAAAAGTAAAGGCCCTAGCGTAAAAGTTATTATACATTATTCATAGGAAATTGTCCAAACTTTCCAATTTTATTAAAAAAAATATTGGTTTATTACGTATTTTTTGGAGAAAAAGGTGGTTTTAGTTGAAATTTTAGTGAAAAAATAACAAAATTTTGGTGATTCATAACTTCAAAAGTTGGTAAGATAGGACCATTGTTTTTACCGTTGTAGATAGGTGGAGGAATTCTGCGTGCACTGGTACCATAACCATGAAAATAGGTTATACGGTTACAAAAATACAGGGTGATATGTAAAACTTTAGCAAAAAAACTTCAAAACGCCCTAGCGGCTAAACCGTTACGATTTCCCCCACCCATACGATTTTTTGTTCGTCTATCCAAGACCTATCCACAGCCGGCCGCTTTGTAAGTTTATGTGGGACACCCTGTATAAAGCAGGTAGATCAGGCAGAACAGACCAGACAGATGAGATATACTAGACAGCCAAACCAGATAGATCAGACTTGGTTGGTTTGCCTGGTCTGTCAGGTCTGTTTGGTCTATTTCGTCCACCATTGAACAGAAAAGTCCACCCAAGACATACTAAAGAAAAGTTCAACTAGTTTCACATAGGTTTCCCCAAACCGCTCAATAAATCTCCCACCCGAGCCCACAACAGATGACGTCAATGGTCTGATACCCTTATAGCTATACTATTGATGTGGTCTTAAGCCAAAGATGGTTATGTAGATGTACACGGTCATGTTACGTACAATCTTTACTTATGACTTGCTGTATAGTGGTAAGCGCCGAACAGGACCTATAGTGTAGGACCAACAAAAGCGTGACTATGTACATACCCGACGAGCCCCTTCGATGTACTCTTGCACATGCTCTCTTCCGACCTTCATATCAAGCAACACCTCATACAGGAACTTAGCATAAGGGAATTTTGCACACTTACTCAAAGACTACGTCCACCGCCCTTGACATGCAGGCTGCTTGTAGGTGTATGGAGGGGTTTAGTGGAGTATCAACAATTTTCGAAAGGCTCCACTGAAGAATCTATCGACCTCGGCCTCATGCAGTGGTTATGGCCAATTTATCAATCAGTTCTAGTTGGAGTAGAGTATCCAGCGCTAACGCTAATCCTTTGGATCTCTAGGTTACCGCAACAAGGTTCCGTATGCCATCACAGGCTTTATGATGAAGGTGCATATGGTTAGTGGACGTCATGTGGATCGACGGATTCGTATCTATAGATCCTAAAAGTATGCAGAATTAAATGAAACTTCTTTAAAATATAATCCTGAATTTATGGAAATTTCTCTAAGAATATATGAAGAAGTTGACAGAACCACAGAGACTCTAAGACGTGTTCTGAGAAATTTAGAATTTTAATGTATAGAAAGCAGCCTAAAACGAAAATCTAAAACTTAAAAAATTCTGGATGTTCATATCTAAAACTCCTTTGCACCATCTCCTTTATAAAAATTCATTTTGTTCTGCCTTTAAAGTAGTTGGCAGCCGAATTACAATTCATTCTGCTGTCAGCCTTGACCTTAAGTACAGAACCTAAAAAATTCATACTGTTCCGGAACATATCTAGACCCGAACCAGCACACCAAACACCCATAAATATAAGCACAAGTCATATTTTCTCATTCCTGTCACGTATCAAACTAACAAAACCCATACTTTGTGTTCATTGGTATCTTCTTCTCATCTCGTTCTCTCTCTGTCTCTCCTTCTCTCCCTGCCACTCGGAAATTTTTTCTTCTGGATAATAATTTTCCACTTGCCTGTCACTAGATTCCAGACTAATAAAGTCTCCAATGGATCATCAAATAAAGCTCAAAAACAGAAGCTCATTCAATTGGAATGCAATAGATCCTAATTGGAGTACATGGTTGTTCCAGTTGGGAAGCTTTTGCCGCGTCAGCATAAACGAGTCTTATCCGCTTACAAACACACAGACACACATATACTATAATATATATATATATTTTTCATTGTTTTCTTGAACCAATTCCTTGTTGAAAAGATCGCCTACTGTACCGCTCATAAATCACAGAGCGCAGCCAACAAAAGGAGCGAAATCTCCTCATGTGGAAGAATAAAGACAAATTACCCGCTGGATGACAAAGGATAGTAGAATTTATAACGTTCGGGTAATAATAAATTAAACGTGAATCCCATATTACGGATACGTATGAATCCTTTCAGACCTCCTTCACTTTCCGTATATATCCTTTTTGCCCAAACGAGCGGATTAATTAAATTTTCTGTGGATAGAAACGATATGTGTGATTGCGTGCAGGGAAAGCATATCCTTAAATCGAAGTAGTCGCTGGCCCCGGCCGCGTGGCAGGCGAGCAAGGCAGTTCGGGGGCGTAATGATGTTTCCAGAATTAATGGAACAATTATCTGGCAATTATGAACCAATTATTGTGATAACAACTCACAAATCGACGTCATTGCTCTTGAGGTTTGATAAATGATTTAATCGTGCGAACATAGCACCCCCGGCGCTTTAAGGTGGGGCAATCTAGCCGGAGCGAGGATTAACTTCTGCGGAATTTTCATGTGTGAGATGGCTTCGGAGGAATTGTAGGAAATCTGTTTTGGAAGGATTTTCTTTGAGCTAATATTGAGTGAAAATGGCAGTTTCAAATTTTACATCTAGGACATACGACATCGTACAGAGGCTGTTACAAATTATAGAAAAAGTACCCGAATGTACTGTAGAGTCAAATGGGGTTATGACATTTTTGTGCGGTCTATTAAATGAACTCTTTTACAAGCGGTCAATCTCCGCAACTTGCCGTCTTCTTTACATTCTTCATGACAGAGTGCGCAGCAGAATTTGGTATACCTATGTAAGAACTCACCAGAAACGACACTGACTCAAATCCCTAAATCTACCAGTTCCTTTGGTAATCTGTCGTTGAAAAACCTGTAATCGAGGTTATGGTTTCGGCCCGTGTATCAATCAAGTCCACTGAAAGACAGATTTTCATAATTCACACATCAAGTTGGAAAGTACATTGAACTATAAAGTAATGTCGACAATGAATCCTTCGACACATCCACGGCAGTAGCGAGCACATACTTCAAAGCCTCCATCAGTTTGCCAAAGGAGTAGCTTTTCCCAACACCCATAGCATTACCTTATGTTAGCGACGACCTGCTTTGCCCTGGAGTTTCGGTGTGGTTCTGTTGTTTACTCGCTACCTTCTGCGCTTATTTTTGGTCAGGGTCGAGTTTTCATCGATAACCACAATTCGGTCCAAAAAGGATCATTCGTGAGACATGACAGCAAGGAAAGACCACAATCATTCTCTGTGCTCGATTAGGCTCCGAAAGTTAGTGAAGGACTCATTGACCCAGATTGCTGGATTTCCCGATGGCATGAAGGTGTCGATGATTGACCAAAGCCAAGCTTCTCCGCCGATTCGTCAATGGTAATGATAGTGCTTTCTTCACCAGAATTCTAAAAACCTCATTGTCAAGATCCACACTTCTTCAACAACTTTAAAAACTATTCAATATGGTTATTAACCGTCTCGTATAGGGTCCCACCCTTTCAAGAAAACCCCCACTGATCACAACAAATAGCTGAGAAAATCCAAGCGAAGGTCATGGAAAGCTGCCTGTGAAGAAATAAGCAAGCTTCCATGCTCGTAGTATAAAGTCTCGTTTAAGGATCACTCAAATGGTCTGAATGGGGTTCTTAACGAAGAATACCATGGAAGCTATGGAGTTAATAAGAACCCATTTCTTGGTTTCTCTAGTTCCTTTCCTTGGCTCCTTAAAGTGGAGCGAAGGTAGTTTCTGCCCACCTTGGTTATAATAGAGACAAAGGTCTGGCATTCTCACTACAGAACAGATTAGATCGATTGGGCTATTGGCAACTTAAAGCCCTTCAAGGCTACTAGGAAAGACCAGATATTCTAGTCTCCCCTTGAGAACGGTCTGAAAGAGACGCTCCGGTACCCATCATTCCACTGCAAATTTGCGAGGGTTTAGACAATCAGGTAAAGGACGGTCGTCCAGCGAACCCACTACATCCATTTAATGGCGTTTCAGCCCAAACCAAACCTTGGAATCCTCTAAAGCATTCCTCCTAGTTTAATGGTCCCCTGCAGCTTGTCTCTAGCTCTGGCGGTTACAGAGCTCATGAACGCATCACAGGCGTCCAGAATCTCAAATCTGATACTAGTTTACTTGAACCGATGGTAGGCCCTCTGACTGTGACATTAGTTTTTTTTTTTTTTTTTTTTTTTTTTTTTTATGTGACACACTAG
Source organism: Thereva unica (assembly GCA_949987705.1). Lineage (NCBI taxonomy): Eukaryota > Metazoa > Arthropoda > Insecta > Diptera > Therevidae > Thereva > Thereva unica. Next base: position 15,814,154 of record OX465283.1, on the reverse strand, counting down.
AGACTTAGGGAAGGCCCCTTTTGTACTGTCGACCATGTATTTATTTTTGAAATGTCGAACAGCAGCTCTAGTCGGAAGATAGAGAGAGAAGTGAAGGAAAGAACTGACACAACCTAGCTGCGGTATTTTTATTTCACCTACTCCCAACCATTTCGCGACTCTGACATCGGGGCATCGAGAACAACTCGCTGGAGTGTTATGCCTCCTGAAACGAGTTGAATCTCATCAACCAACCGATGACATGCGCTTGGTGGGGCGGGGAAGAGAACTAGTGAAGGCTATGACAGGAGGAATCAGGAATGCAAAGAGGGAAGAAGAAAGAAGGAAAGTTATGTAGGCGGAAAATTGGGAAAGGCTAGGACCGTGGCACCGCCGGGAATCGAACCCGGGACCTCTGGGGATAGTAGTCAGGTGCCTTACTCCTAGACTACCGAGGCCCCAAAGGCAGCAAAGTAGTCGATAAAACAGTGTACCTTGGGTCTACAATCACAAAAAGAAACGAAGAAAAAGAAGAAAGAACCAGACGGATACTACTGGCCCAAATGCAAATCCTGCACTCCTGTTCGTGGCCCGAGGCTGTTAGGATCGTCTGCATAAAATATACCCTTGGGCGCTTCCTAACTTCATGACAGTATACATCCTGTTAAACGCTGACTGTGTAGCCAACCACAGGATCTTTGGCTTGACGGTACCAACCGTCTTTGACATAGGTTTTATCCCTTGTGAATGTCTTCTTACTGGGGTTGAAAGCTATACATGGTTTCTTTACTCTTTCCTCGATATTTGACTTTCAACTGAGTTATAAATCAAGGATTGAACCCAGGAATCCAGGCCAAAGTCTGCAACCCAACTGCTAATTTGCTCAGTCATGCTTCCATTATCTCGGTTGGAAACATACACAGGTCGTGCGCATCTTCTACTACTACTCGCTTTTGTGTAGTATAAAGAGTTTCACAAGCTTCAGTTTGCACATGCTCGACGACAAAAAATTCACTGGACCCAATAATATACCCCCTTTCCTCTTAATAAAATGCCCCATACTTCCGATAAAGAAGATCCACTGGACATCTGTTAGTTTGCCCTACAGAACACCTCAACCGAAGCTTGCATTGATTTGGTGAGTCTGTTCTGGTTGCACTGGATATCTCCAAGGCTTCTGATAGAGTATGGACACGGTACGCTACGTTACTCTTACGGCTTCGATTATGCAAGACAAGCGCGAACCAGATCCTGTCTTGATGATCACGAACTTATGTCCAACTCAAAAAACAAAGGCATTGCCCTCATTCTAGATTGGGGAAGCAATAATCGTGTCGAATTTAACCCCACCAAAACCAAGCACTGCCTTATTTCCAATAAGAGATGCAACTTCTATCCATCCTTGTTAGTGAATGATGTTGAACAAATTGCCGACCCATCGCTAGACATTTTAGGAGTGACATTAATGGACTTGCGATGGAATAACCACTAATTCCAAATCACCAAACAAGCATATAAATGCTTGGGATTTCTTAAGGGGTGCAAGTACCTTTTTCAGCCATTGGCTGTAATATAGAAAACCTTCATTCGGCCTCTTCTCGAATACAATTCTCTCACTTGGAGGGGTGCTTAGAAAACCATCTTAGCGCTTGGTTAGATAAAGTACGAAAAAGGGCTCTCAAACTTATCTGTGACGACGTCGTTTGCTCGACCCTTTGTGCCACCGTAGGAATGTGGCAGCAACGACAAAATTATATCGCTACTATCATAGCGACTGTTCCACCGAAATAAATGCTCTCCTGCCTCCACCGCTATATTTTACCCTCAACACTAGATTAGCCAAATCGTCTCATTCCCTCCACCTGCAACTCCGCCTTTCACGCACTCTACAAACTAGTAATTCGTTTCTAAATAGAACAACACGACGAAGAGTTCAAACGCAGGGTCCTTGCCAGCTTCTTCAGCGCCCTCCAGTGCCCTCCTTAACCCATTCCCTTCTGCAACTAAGCTTACTGCCATCGCACCATGACGTGACAAACGACATAACTGGTAAGGACTGGTAGTACCCAGGGTGACTTGTGAGCTTAGAGCTACCAAATAAAAAACATAAAAGTACCTCAATATTTTATGAAAAAAAAAAAAATGGGAAAAAAAACGAAAAAAAAAAATTTGTACCGGGGGGAATCGAACCTGGTTCCACTGGGCGAGAGCCAGGTACCCCGGCCGCCAGACCATCTCGGAAATAAAAATCGGGTGGCAAAAGTCCTATAAAAACTGAGGGTCTTGGGCAGGCATGTTATCTCTTGCTGTCCTCACCTTAAAATATGTACCATCATCTTCATTTTTGGATTCTCGTGGTAAACCGATGTTTTCTGAAGAAAAGTGAAAAAATAACGAAAAAAAAAATTCTATGTTGGGTTCGGGAATCGAACCTGGTTCCGCTGGACGAGAGCCAGGCACCCCAGCCGCCAGGCCATCTCGGAAATAAAAATCGGGTGGCAAAAGTCCTATAAAAACTGAGGGTCTTGGGCAGAAGTCTCTTCTCTTGCTGTCTTCACCTTAAAAAATGTACCGTCAGCTTCATTTTTGGATTCTCATGGTAAACCGATGTTTTCTGAAGGAAACTTGGAAAATTAACAAAAAAAAAAAAAATTCATTGACGGGTTCGGGAATCGAACCTGGTTCCCTCGGGTGGAAGCCAGGTAACCTTGCCACTAAACCAGTGATGACGTACCTATAGCCCAGGGTTTTTAAACGAGCAATGCATTGATTTTCATAAAATTGTTTTTCATATCATTAAAGAGAAAACAGCCAAGCGAACATTGATTTGTTAGCCGCTATTGAGCTATTGAAAATGTTCGCCGAACATGTTTGGGAACCAAATGTGGAATGTTTGTCCGTTTTTATATTCGCGAACACTGTTCGGCAAACATGTTCGGTTGGTGGAGACGCGGCTTTAAAAAAAATAAAGTATTATATTTAATGTCGAGGGACCATGCTTCTGCGGCCCAAAGGTTTGCTGCAAGTTTACTGCATATCCACGGTGTAGTGGCGATTGAAGCACCTTTTGGTGTTTGTTTTGTTTGATGTATTGGGTCCAAAGGTAATGCGCCCATTCATTTGGCCTTTTGTACACCTAATCCTCTTATTTGTAGGCCAGACGCCTTGAACAAATTCACCAGCCTGCCTAGTGTCTTGTTCTTTCTTAAACTTGAATGTTTGGGTAGGGAATCCTCGAACAATTAAACCCTGCTGCTCATGGAACATGGAGGGCAGACTCAACCTCCTCCAGGCAAGACCTTTAGGTGGGGCCTTCGCTCTTTCTATCCTCCATAAGAGGTAATTTAGGGTGCAGTGTCCGGTAAACAAGCCAACAAGTGTCCTGACATCGTTCCTACTGCGCCCTAACAATTTTTTGGTCGGGTGAGGAGACGACACAGGAAGGAACGGCTTAGAGTAGGCTTGTCCAGGCGTGGTTCTTTCTCGGTCCTTTTGCAGCAAGCTGACGGGTGCCCCGATAGCCAGCCCTGGACAGAGGGATTCAATATCAGAGCCCTGTTTAGCTAGGGCATTCACTTTTACATTGGCTTTGAAGTTTCGTTGACCCAGTGACTCAGACGGTAACTTGACTGAGAACGCCCAGCTCGCCAAGAGCACGTTGGCCGTCCCGAACTAATTTCTATGTGATCCTACGGAATATGATCGCCGTATTTGCCGCTTGGTTATCATAGAAGATAAAGATCCGTATGTTTTGATATGCCTTTTTCAAGTTCTCATGAGTGCATACCAGTATAGCGTACACCTCTGCTTGAAAGACTACTACCCTAGCAATAGGCTTAGACTTAACGCCCTACTGAATCTGTAGCTTTTACTCCAGATTTTGGCACCTACACCTGACTATGTTATGGAGCCTTCCGAGTATCTTCCGGCGATACTTTAGCAAAAGTCCAGGTTAGCTGGACTTGTATGTGGACAGAAGGTTGCTCAATTTTTGCGATTTTCAAGGGCATGCAGCACGATAGCATTCCCGCTTGAAATGTCTTAAAAACTGGCCATATGTTGGTTTTCATGGTTGTACTATAAGTAACACATTTTACGTGCATTGTGTCCGTGTTTTTTGGGGATATCAGAAATTAATGTACGATCGTTTGTGAAGCCGAAGGTCGCACGAACTCCTTCAAAAGCCTAGTAGCTCCATTTATTTTCTGATCTGGTCTGGTTTTATGTCCAAGATATACATATGTGGACTTGTCTCGTCATATTTCGTATGGGTTGATGAGATTCCCATTATTACCAGTTCTTTCTCTCGGCACTGATGGCGGTCTTTTGGGCTGGTTTACGTTCAGATAGACCACGCTCCTATAGAGCAGGGGTATGTATGGTATGGTTAGAAGCTTTCATTTGAAGATATCTAAGAAATATGAGAAGTAACACATCGGAGTGCTCTGAGTTTGGTTAAGTTAGGTTAAGTTGAAATGGCTATTCGCCCACTAGGGAGCCCATTAAGCACGCCATTGGGCCCATTGTGGTGCCATTCTTGTGGAGTTAGTCTGTCGAGTAGACTAGATATGTTCCATGCGACACACAATCGGACCTCATTTTTCTTCTTAGCAGGCAGCAAAACATTTTGTTACGTACCCAAAACGTAATGCGTCCTCACGTAAGGCTCCCTTTATGAAAGTATTTGGAAGGACTGGTTGAACTGAGCAATGTAAATGGAACCTAAAAAGACCTGAAAACATAATTTTTGTTACAAATCGTAGTTGAAAATGTTATTAAACATACATTTTACACAAATTGATTTAAATTAGATAAAAAGCACATAAGAAAAAAATGTACGGGCTCAACTTAGTTTGTTCTTACTTTGTGTGTTTTCAACGACAAAGGAAATTTTATGAAACTGATAGTATATAGCCCTGCAAAGATAACTACTGATAAAAATCTCTCCTGCAATTCAAACATCAGAAGTCTGTATGAGTTTCCCCCTAGAGATAGACACAACCAGGAGGAAAAAGTTAGAGAACGCGCGTGCAGGACGAAAACATTTCCAGATGGACTGTTATTCATAAAATGGCAAAATTTTCGGGAACTCGTTACCTCATATCCTTTTTCCCAATACACCGTGAAGGACCAACCACTCAAATCAAATATTGACAACCACCTCTGAACAATGTTCAGGCTAATGGGAGCCCAAACTTCGGTTGACTGGAGTTGGTCTGTTGTAGAGTCGCATGTTGTTTTGTTTCTCGGTGAATGATTTTTTTTTTCAAACAAATTTTCTCGATAAAGGATGATATGAAAAGTTTTGTATCTTTTGAGAAGTAATGAGAATGTAACTTTTATTTGCTGAAAGGAAATGAATTGTGAATTGGTGTGAGATATTTTTAAAGATTTTTTGATGGATTTTGATAACATTTCAGAGGATCCTTTTTGATTTGTCGGATCAACGATATCATGTATCTACGTCACTATTTTGATTGAGATTTTTTGTTGGAAGGCCCAATCAGCGTAATCTATTTTGTACTGCTAATGGTTTATTTAGGTTCTTTAAAATTATCAATAGAGTCATGCCTCTCATATCTGAAGTATGGACTATATCCAGAGTCACTTCGATACTTATAAAGATGGTATTCGAATATAGTCTCGACTTATACTAACTGAACGATTACGTTCGATGGTAAAAAATTAATATCCAAGGTATACGTTTGGTGTACTGTTTCACGAAGCTACAATTTGCACACAGAATATGCATTCCTTATACCCTTAGTTACTACTACGTTACTACACAGGTATTATCTGGCATCCTCTCAAGATTTCTTTTATTTTGCACGGTTTCTATGTGCCTGTTTTAAGTATCAATTTCCTGGACAGACTGAACCGTGGGAAACAATATATCTTCAATCAACATTGGGGTAGCTAGGGAGTCTTCCAGTAGTCCTCAGGTTGGGTGTCAATCGACAAATCCAAGGTGTTGCCTTTGCCAACAGTTGTCTCTGTATACATACACCCTAGGTTTAAGTACGACGTGAAGAAGTCCAATGGAACCTTGTGGAAGAATGGACGTCAGAGATGTCAGAGTTCAGTGATCTGGCAGGCGTTCAAAGTTTGAGTTTGAGTAAGGGGCCATCCATAAATTACGTCACACGAATTTCATGATTTTTTGACCCCCCCCCCCCGTCCTTGTCACAGCTGGTCACATTTGGGAGACCCCCCCTCCCTAGTGTGACGTCACATATTGTGCAATTTTGCATCTAGAAGTTATTAAACTAAAACAGCAGTTCCGAAATTAAATATAATAATAATATTGAAATGTGACGTAACAAAATTTAAGACCCCCCCTACCCCTTGTCACACAATGTCACACTTCGCCGACCCCCTCCCTCCCCCCTAACGTGTGACGTAATTTATGGATGGCCCCTAATGGGTGTGTGGCTATATAGGCTATCACCATATTTTGGTGTCCATATCACCAATGGGGAAACTACTTTTCGCCACAGGTCGGCGATTCCAGCTGACGAAGCTGCAATTGGCGCAAATAAAATTTGACCATATCATTCAACTAGGAATTCGACAGTCTTCGTCCCCGCAGCATTTCCATTTCAGCGTGACTCGCATGATTGAAGAATTGTCAGCTACTACCATTGCTGGAAAGTACTGTAACTGTACGTGATAGAAATTTTATTTTCGGTGGTATACTTGGTAAGCTCGTATGCTGTGTTTAAAAGTCTTGTCAATACCTAGTCTTTTAAGATCTTTTGCTATAATTTCAAAAAATATATATCCACAATCTCCCTCAAATCGACGAAGGCCACAATTATTTTGTAATATTCCGCTGTCTCTAATATCTTCGATTTTCTGCCAAAAGTCCCTTCAGTTGTATAGGTCACATCCCTTGTTCAATAGGGCACATCCTTGATCTATAGGTCGGTCTTCGTGGATCTACTGCCTCCTTCAGCATTCTGGAAGGGGACGTTTATTCGAAGTCATAAAGAAGATATCGTGATAAATAGATAATCACGTTCTTGCTACCTCTATTAATATCCACCTTTACGGCAAGTAGAACTCTAGACAATTTTTCTATGAGGGTAAACAGTTAGTGATTTTGATTTTGTGTTATTAGTAAGGGATCGGAAACTTTAAACAGCGCAATAGCCGACAATTTACTACTTCCTGTAGAGTGCAGTTACTCATAACTCGTTTAAAAGTGCCTTATCGACAACATAGGACTTCCCACTGTGTTGCAGCTTGCACTCGACCACCCCGCATGTTTTCTATTATGGGCCAAAATTCTCCCCTAATTCTATCATTCTAATTTGGATGAAATTGTAGATTATACGACATAGCACCAGAGATACAGTTCAAGAGAAATATCAACTCAAATCGCTGATACCTACCTATGAAAGTATGTAGAAGGACAACAAAGATAAACGCTGGCGCTGGCTTAACAGAGTTTGTGGTTTATGATTATGATCTGTGACACAACAACGGACGACCCATTTAATTCGATGGTTATAATGATAATGATTTGTGTGACCCGAAAGATTAAGTGTATAGAAATTATGATGAAGTCTTGCGTTAATTTGGTTAATTGCAATAAAGCACTTCCATAAACTTGATAAGGCACATAGAGGACGAGTCTTGATTGCAAACAACAACTATGCGAAGCCAACAATGATTTGTAATGAGCAGCTCATTATGAATCAGAATGCATAAAGAGTTATTCTACGATAATTTTTGTAGGATGCGCTTCGAGCCTGCCCTTCAAGTTACGTGTAACTTACTCGCACAGACCTCGTTATGAAAAGTCAAGTCTGAGCGACAAAATACCAGGAACCCCATTGAACTTGTTCAAACCCTCTGGCTTGCATATCTGTGGTATCAGTCAAAAACAAGGTTAAGAGGCCGTCATCTTTGTAGTATTGTAGGTTGTAACCAATGTTACCGTAAAATGAAATTTGAGAGTAGTAAAATCTACTACCTTTATGAAAAAAGAAGTAGCAAATTTTTTAATTTCTAAACAATTTTAAAATACCCCATTGACACTAGGAAAATTTACGCATATATTTTAGCTGGCCCGAGGAAGCCGATGGTTTGCTGACACGTAAACATTCTACGTACAACTGACTGTGACAGAAACATTCATTTTCTAGACTCAGTCCAAAAACACTCAAGGATTGGCCTTGTGATTTGTTGATCGTTATGATGAATGCAAGACGAATCTGAAATTTAATTCGGTGTAAACAAAATCATTACGTTCGATTCGAAGTAAGTTGAAGGTTTAACGGAAATTTCAATATCGGCATCTTTCTAGCAACGAGGCCGCTATCCCGGAAGAAGCAACTGCTACAGAAATTTCGGATTTTGCACGAACAGTGGCCAAAATCAATGATATGACGAATGTTTTCCCAGTTCCACAGGCCGCATCGAGGAAAAAAAGGCCACATGGCACACTACCTTCTGTTGGGTGCTCTACATTGGTATATTTGCTTGAACCGATTGGTTCAATGCATTTCGATCGTGTTGACGTTCCAATTCTCGATTGAAATCGTTGTTCATTCAACAATATGACATTGATATTCGTAAAGCCGACTCTACACGTTGCTATGAGGAACGTTGGACGCTTGATGGTAGAACGCATCATGTGGCCGATGTTCAAACTACGAGTGTCCAATGTCAAGCGTCCAACGATATTGTTTAGACACGTTCGGGCTGTTGTCGATATAGAATCAAACGTTGGAAGCAAACATTCGCATGAACGTTCGTCGCATCGTGTAGAGTCGGCTTAACTTGACTAACAAACAGCCGCACATGAGGTATCGCAAGTCTTCGATCAAAAGCAACCATGCATATATCTCGTCATTCACCTTAACATCGGGATTACCTGAACTGAAACGAATTCGGTGTAAAATGTTTTCTGACATGTCATTCTTGTATTTGTTCCACAATTCACGTAGATTCGATAGGAAGCATGCCAAAATAATGATAGCAAATAATGTGCGTATGTGACATGGAGATGAAAGACCCAATTTCTTCAGCGTTTATCATGTCCCAATGAGTATAGTTTTCAACCAAATTGCGCTTTTGCAGCACAAAATGTTGGGAGAATCTCACCATTGAGAGTTCGAAGTTATTCAAATGATATGGGTGCACGAACATTCACATGAACATGAACTCTGCAAAATACGACCAAGAGTATCATTAGAACGCAGATCCCAATGATCACGAACCTCATCGCCTTGTTTCCGAGGTTGAAATTTCTTCGACGGACCGCAGGATCACTAAGCTCGCGGACATAGATTTCATAGGTGAGGTCCTTTCCTGTAGCTCGTTATTCTAAGGCTGTGACCGATTTAGCCATAAAAAAATTAGAATTCTCGAAAAAAGGTAGTAGAATGATAATTTGATGGAGTAGTGTAGTAGATTATCATTTTTTTCTTAAAAAGTAGTAAAACTACTACATATGTAATAGAACGGTAACGCTGGTTGTAACGAACCGCGATTCATTAATAATAACCCCTCTCCCAAAAAGCCACCAGACCCATGGTACAATAATACAAGGTAGGCTCGCAAGGAAAAGCTCTGTTTCCATCTTGAAAAGCTTCTACCATTTTTATATGAGAAAAGATCTGAGTGACGTCACGAGAGAGCTTTTTTCCTTTGTGAACTAAGATCTGAGTGACGTCACAGAGCCCTTATGAGCTTACCTTGTAATTATTGTACCATGACCAGACCAAAGAGAGGAGATTCTCTCTATGAAAGCTCTACTTCGAAGCTTCCTACTGCGGCGAGCTTTCCTGCTATAAAAGAAACTGCTTCATCAAGCCAAATTTAGTCTTTCAACAGAATCGTTCCGGAGAGGTTTGCTCCAGTCCTATACCGTGTGGAGGTGTACAATCCGGCACGGTCAGAAGATATACAGACCAGCACATACAGACCACATACCAACCACTACCGAATACCTCTGGAATATTTCTCAGGCCTTATCGAGATGTACGATTCGACACGGTCCGACCACTACCGAATACCTGTGGAATGTTGCCCAGGCCTTGTTGAGATATACTTACAATCTGACAGTGTTCCGGGAAACATTTTCTAGGCCAATGTCAAGGTATGCTCCATCCAAACACCGACAAGATACCGCACACCCCATTATACACATATCCCCATAGACCGCAATAGTAATACAAACTAACTACAATTCGATTTAGAACAGTAAGGCCCTTACCCACAGACTAAATCAGTTGTGATGGTCACTCTATTTATACGGTTGGAGTGGGTTTAATCACTAACTAGCCAAGGATTTGGAAACAAAATCGATATCGATATCATTTTACAGAAAACAAATGCACTAATGAAAATACGACTAGGCATAAGCAGAAGTTCTAATATTCATGAGTCTACTTATTTTTAATGCTACGTTTGTCTCGAAACACTATATATATATATATATAGATTTTCGAGGGATACCGAATCAGACCACTATTTGCGGGTCCCTTTTCGTCCCTCTGCCTAGAGTCATCTTATTGGGGTTGCAGTGGGTTGTCCCATTGCTCCCTTGCTTCGACTCCCCTAGTTATCGCAAGCAGCTGATTGAAGGGAGTCTGCCTCATGTCCTCCATCCAATGGAGTCCAGTTATGGCAGCCCTTTTTCTCGCCACCGCCGGACAGTGACACACTATGTGTGTGGCCGTCTCAGGTTCCTCCAGGCACATCCGACAGGTGTCATCCTCCAGAATTCCCATTCTTTTTAGGTGATACCTGAAACATCCGTGTCCTGTAATCAGTGCCACCAACTATTTGAGGGTTCTCCTTTGCATATGCAGGATCCTTCTTCTGGCTGCGGTAATCGGCAACGTAAGCACCATCTTAGCCTGCCTACACGTGGTCATAGCGTCCCACCGTCTCCGGTGTTCCTCAGCGACCCATTTCTCGATGCAGTTCCTTACCAACCCTCTGCCAATGGCAGAGTATGGCTCCGGTCCCCAGAATTACGAGGTTGACCCCTGTTTTGCCAGGTTGTCAGCCTTTTCGTTCCCATCGATGCCTGTATGTCCTCTAACCCAAGCTAGCGTCACGTTGTTTTGTTTCGCACACCTGTTCAGTTTTTGGACACATTCCAACGCCAGAGACGCATTAATCTCTGTCTGATTCATGCGCTTAATCACAGCCTGATTGTCCAGTGCTATAAGGATACTTCTTCCCTGCACCTGACCATCATTTATGTGATCCAGCGCGTGCAGCAGAGCAAGCATTTCCGCCTGGTAGACTGAGGTGTAATTCCCCAAAGCCAGAGAGCAGGTCAGATTTAAGTCCTCTGAGAAGACTCCCGCACCTGCTCTGCCGTCAATCATGGATCCATCCGTGAAGATATATATGTCTTCCGGCCTCCCTTCCGGGAGCGTTCCGTTCCCTATGAGGGTTTTATGATACCTTTCGGTCACCCTCATTTTTGTGATCCCTTCCATGGGCATCATGAGCTCCCTAGTCCCTTTGATGCGATCCAGAATCTTCATGTGCCAATATAAGGCTCCTGACGCCTGCCATGCGGCATCCCGTCTCATCCGAATCGCTGAGGTTGCGGCAGTCTTCATCACCTGGAGATCTAACGGCAGCAGACCTAACAACGCCTCCAATGCCGCGGCGGGTGTGGTGCGGAACGCACCGCTCACACCTACGCTGGCCATTCTTTGCACCTTGTCCAAATGCCTCTTGAAGGTTTTCTGTGTGACTTTAGTCCACCAGACCACCGAGGCATAAGTTATGATGGGTCTCACCATCATGGTATATGTTCAGTGCGCTAACCTTGGTGAGATACCCCACCTTAGTCCACATACTCTTCTGCACTGGTGAAGCACTTGTCGCCTTCTTAATCTTCTCTTCAACGTGGTATTTCCAGGTTAGTCGCGAGTCCAAGTATACACCCAGATACTTGACCATCCCAGACACCTTGATCCTCGATCCAAAAAGCATGAGGGGCTGAAAATCCAGATCTTTAATCTTCCTAGTGAAGATTATCGCGTCTGTCTTATTGGCATTTATGGTGAGGCCCTGTTCCGTACACCACTGCTCAACCACTTGGAGTGCATTCCTCATGATATCTGCCGTAGTGCTCATAAACTTGCCACGTGCCACAATCGCTACATCATCTGCATACCCAACGGTATGCACGTCCATTACCTCTAGCCGCCTGAGCAGAGTGTCCACAGTGATGTTCCACAGGAGGGGCGATAGGACCCCGCCCTGTGGGCATCCCTTGCTGACCCTCCCTCGAAGCCGCGAGTCTCCTGTCTGAATCCTTACCGCTCTGTTTTTCAGCATGCTGTCCACCCACTCGAAACACTATATTATTCCCTCGGGTACACCGGGACTCTTACTCTGTACTCTCAGACTAATAATATCACTAGGCTTTCGTTAATGTCAGATTTAAGTCAAGTCTACATACCATAAATGACCTCAAAGAGGAATCCTTACATACCATACGGATTTCATCAATTTTCGGCAGCTTTAATGTGGCAAATCCCTTGATGTCGACCGCCTGTTTGGACAGGATATTACAAATCGGGCGCAAATTGCCCGAATCTATCACTCGCCGTGTTCAATGTAGCCAATATTCTATTGGACAAATCGATTTTGGCGTTATCTCAACAGTTTACATCAGAAAGGTGTTTTGCATCAATAGAACACAGAGGCGTTGTGTTTCAATTATCCTCGTTGGATGCTAGAAGTGTTTACTAAGTGTATTTAAATTCAGAGTCTTGAACAAGTGCAGTATTGGGCAATTAAAGAAGTGTCAGGGGTGATTTTGGAGAGATGTAAAAAGAGTTTTGGTAGTCCTCTGTGGGTGTTAATCATTTTAAAATTGCACATAAAACTAGAAGAGATTCTGGCATAATTAAACATTCTAAATTCCAAGTAAGTGATTAGAGAGAGAAGTATATAAACTTCTATGCATTAAAGGTATGTCAACGACTCTCCCTCAATACACATAAACTTAGGGTTGACTTGAATTTTGACTTTAATGAAAGTAGTATACTCGGTACTCGATTCTATTCTATAAGTTATCATATGAGTAAAAGTATCAAGTACTGAATTGAGTTGAACCGAAAGCCATATACTCATATGAGTACAGAATCTAGTACCGATTCCTATTGGTGCCCAATGTCGGCAGTTTTGCTTGTTTACAATCTATCTGCAGCCTATTGTAAGCGAAACGTTGGCTTTAAAATACGCTTCTACTGCGAACGCGTGATGTTCACTGATGAATGAACAATCATCCCGTGTGCCCCGCCGAACTAGCAGATCCCCTAAATCTGACAGGGGACAACCAATATATGGCAGTTCCCCTTTTAGTGGAGAAATTTTTTAGTAAAGTGTAACCAGACACCTGATATAGATCATCAGGTCAAATATGAGTATAACTTCGTGCGAAATTTGGGAGAGCATAAAAAAATTGTATCTTGGTTTCAGGTGGGCAGGGTTGTCAGCTACTAAGTGTCAAAATCATCGGGGCTAAGAGGAATCGTCTACTGAAACGATATGCCCCCTGAACCGAAGTTTGTACATCCCGTCAAATGATCTATAAAAGCTACGAAGCCGGCGGGGTTGAGATGGAGTAGTGGAATGCAAGTAAACCCATAACATCAAGGAGGATTTTCGATTTCTCATAACGGGAGAATTTTCGATATCTTGAATCAAGGATCAGCCTCGTCTTGGAAGAAGTGTTTAACTTGACTAAAAGGCTTTGGAACATTGTAACCATTGATGAACTAGCCCAGAAGCTTGGATTTCGTTCTCTAAGCTTTTATTTAAACCTTCATGCTATCGAGACACTATAGGTCAATGGACTCTCAACAAACTCTCGTGTACTAGTCCTATCTAGTCCTCCTTGTTGTCACATCTCAGGAATAAACCTTTTTCAGTTCATACTTCAAACTTGGCACTTCGAATAAGGACATCCGGGAAGAAAGGTGGAGGCTGTGCCCTTCCTAGTCAGTTCGTAAGCTTACAGTTCCTTTCCATGTTTCGAGGAGGATCCTTAAGCCATTTCGTTAAGAGATCTGCGGCATTCAGAGATAGTTCTGGGGTTGGGATCAGCTTGGCTATCTGAGAAGAAGAAGTAGACAGTTCGGTTCCTGTCACCGTTCTGGTTGATTTGCAGAGCCGGCTCATGTAAAGCTAAAACCTCCACTTGGTATGTATACCCTGCCGTGATCGGGTAGTTGGAAAAAGACTTCAATCCCGTTTTGGTGAGAAGACCCTTCCTCCGATTCGACCCTCGCGCTAAGTCCATCAGTGAAGAAGCTTGAATACTGTGTCCTTCACGACGTGGAGGAATGTGGATCCAGTAGTTCTTCGTGAAGGTGACTTCGAACATGCAAAAATCGGTTTCTGTGGGGATGTTGATAAAGCACTTTAAAGTGCTCTCCCCTGATTCCGGTCCAAAATCCAGATTCTTTTATTCCAATAGCTGCGATAGCAACGTTTTGCCTTGCAACAAGGCTCAAAGGAGGGAGGCATAACATAACGTTTAGGGCATCTGTACATGTTAAGCGAAATTCAACTGTTATGCATAACTCCGCACAAAGTAAGAGGTATCAAAACCGCAGACGAAACTACCTCCTCAGATTTATTTACAAATTTTGCACATTGCGAGCGTGATCTTTGTGTTAACATCAATCGTGGATTTTATTCGAAATTATCTTGGTTGATGTTTATGATATAATCTAGAATAACGATAATTTTCAATGGTGTTTACTGCCCTTAGTGGTGTTGTCTGTTAGTTATCGATTAGTTTTTTAAGTGCTTTGATGAGACCTTTACTTTTTTTTTCACTAAAAGCACAGCTTTTTTGTGTACCCATAGATAAATGTACTTTGATGGGCAGGGCCGGTGCTTGTTTTTTTGCGCCCGGTGCATAATGCCATATTGCGCCCCATAATTTTTTGATCGCAGTTAGGGACAATGGAAAAGGACAAAAGATAGTTTAGAGCAAAGCCGAAGATGATTTTTTTTAAATTTAATAAACCAACCAAGATCTAGTAACTAGTTCGCCATTTTTTAGTGACTCACTGAAACTCTTTGGGATTTTCATTGATCCGTGGGATGCCCAAATCCACTACGGCTCTCCTTGTCCTCCAGTGAGTCCAAAACCGTAGGACAGAGAGCGGCAACGGTTCGTTTCTCCTTGTTATCCTAGTATGTAATTGCGGCTCCATCCTTCTTTTCATTTGTTCTTCTTCTTCTCGGGTTTCTGCTTCCTTGGTGGATAGGAATGTCCCCCTAGACTCTATGGGAACTGGGCTTCAGGCCCAGAAACTTTGGGCAGAGTGGCCGGCGGCTGTCTAGGTTTGCTTCTTGGCGAACTGAGTTCAAGGTCTCCGTCCTATCTTTGGTCTGTAGCGAGCGAGTTCACGAAAGCATCCATCCTGACAGAGCATCCATATCAGAATAAGGCACTATATATGTAACAATGACCCGAGGAGATCCTTAAACGACAGTGCAAAATCTACCCACTGCTATGCACCCCTCGACCCGATAACTTTACTTTTGGCTTGGTAGGCCCGATCATATTAGCCCATCCTTTTCAGTGGAAGCTATGGTCGCACTTTCACCAGTACGCGATAGTTACGGTACGCGCGTACTAAAATATGTACATGTTGCTCCTCTTATTTCACCGGGTGAGAACTTACTTACAATTAGACAGAAAATGAAATGAAAATATTTTGAATAACTTCCTGAACGAGGGGAAGTAAAATTTCTCCACATAATAAAGTAGAGAGGGACGGAAATTGGTTATATTTGTGTAACTCTTGCGCCCGTGGGATTCGCATTATTTCGAGGATCTACGGAAGTACAATAGACTTTTCCGAGAAAATAAACTGGGAAAAATAAATCGGGGTAATAAAAGTGAATTCCTTTAATTTGTGAAAATGAAGTCATGGAAATGCTTTAATTTTTTTTTTTTCAAAGATTTCAATTTTTCAAAATGTTAAGTTGCGCCCCCGTCCAATAGCGCCCGGTGCATGTGCAACATATCCCCCTATGAAAGCGCCGTCCTTGTTGATGGGTGGCGAAAGCACATGCACCGAACCCGCTGTACTCCGACACATGAAAGAAATTAATTGCTCAACCTCACCCTTCTCCTACCTGATAAATAGACCTACAAACTGTGGTCGGAAACGACTAAATTTATGAAACAAACCACTCGTTGTTTTCCAAATCCCTGCCTGGCTTTTTCGCATCATGAAGTGAAGTTTATTTATATTCTTTTAACCTGGCGTAAAATAGCTAACCATCTTTGCAAACTTTTTAACACAATAAAAGAAACACTTTGCATTTTCCGAAAATTCCAATTTAAGCATAAACTTCTCCTCGGGGACCTAAAATTAGACCAATTTAACTTTCCGCTCTTTCGCACAGTTAAGCTAACTTGAGATTATTATTTGCCAATTACCCGCCCCCCTTTCAATAAATTGGCGTGCCCCGCCAGCCGGGGGGATTGTGCCACCCCCAATTATTATCCTAATAAAGAAATTAAGGCAATTTCCGGCGCTTATTATACTCGCAACATCTTCACCAACGACAAAATAATCCTTGTTAAATGCTTCCCAGGACCTGCACAGGGTGCCAAGTACGCAGCGTAGTAACTCGTGCACTCGATCCTAGTCCCGGTGTGTGGTGTGGGGGCGGTGCGCGTTTTGCAGGATGTACTAAAATAAATTTTCCAGTAATTAAGCATCATCATTACCCAAAAATGACCGGAAAGGCCACAGCCCGTACAGGATCACTCATATTTTATTATCTCGTCCTGGTTTATGGGGCCATCAAGTGACACTATTATACACGGCCACGCAGCATCATCGGTCCATAAATTTCGGTTCGGCACGTGCATGTGTAGCATCACTGACATCACCTCTACCACCCACCCCTATTACCTCAACCACCACCACGACCAGCATGCGTCCTTGACGTAATAATTACCGGCCGTGGTGGAGCAAACAAGGATCAGGATTTTCAGGATGGGGGCCAGTCGCTGCAAATCAAGATTTACCGATAACCAATTTTAGTTTTTGGGGGTGGGGCTAATGGGGTGGTGGTGGGAGGGTGAGTGATTACCCGGGCGGCAGTATAAATATATTGGTCTAAGCATGCAGGGGACATGAAGGACGAGAACGGATTTCAGGTATCCTGCAAATGCTCTCTCACTTGCGGTACGCTTTAATCCTTTCGATTTTCGGTTTGCGGCTCCGCTGAAGCTGGGTTCAGCTCTGCTGGCGCCGGGGGTGGCGGGATGTGGAACGTTTTAATTATTTGTAAGGACTCGAGGGGTGAAGGCCGTGCGCGAATCGATTTTTTTTTTCATGGTACTTAACCTAAGCCGACTGTAGCAAATGGGTGGTTCACCCTCGCTACGTTTGCTAATTTAGATGCCCACGATGATAAACAACTTCCGCAAAAGATTAGCACGGAATTCCATGTCTTGCTCAGCAGTTAAGTGTTTACAGAGCTTTAATTATCATTTTTTCCCGTGCAAACAGGACGACCATGATGAAAGTGAAATATGGGAATTAATTTTTTTTCTTTTTCGGGGGGAAGCTGCTGCTCTCCTCGTCGTTATGTTGAGAGTTGTGGTTATCTAAGGAAAATGGCAAAAAATAATTTGATATATGATTGGATGCTAGGGGAAGTTTTTATTTAGGGGATGTAATTGTTAAGAGTTTTACTATATATTAATAGGGCGGGTGGGGGATTTGTCACGATTTGCGGGGGTGAAACTTTGAACTTTGTACTTTTAATAATTTTTTGTGTCAAGTTGAATTTCAAGGGGTAGGGATTTTCTGTCCCTCTGTAACTTAGTCCTTCTCAATTTACATGGGACTTATTTATCTTTAATTAACTTTAAGGAGGGGATGTTTTAGATTTATGCAATGAATTGGATATGTTTGTAGAAAAACATTTTTGGAAACTTGTTAAACAACACAAATTAAAAATAATACAAAATTTGCTTTGGATCATAATAGTTCTACAACATCGAGAACACGGATAATCATGGAGGCTGGCCATAAACTACACAAATAGACGAAGAAAAATAATATAACTCTCGTCTGGGTGAAACTGCTAGAAGACTGATACAACAAAGCATGGGTAGACTTCGGAATTTTGAGGTTCAGAACTATATATTCTGTCATTGATATAGGGGTGGTAAGGAACCGCAGGAAAAACTCGTGTACCTTGTGTTCAGTGGCCTAAAGCCATCCTGTGGAATTTTAATAAGCTTATCAATGATCTGATCTCCAGCCAGGAGATCTCCTTTGTTTTCCAAAATGTAACCTCCTAGTGTGTACACAGGAAGTGAATAGGTGTTTCTCCCTCGTTTGTCATGGCGCAGCTACGCCAACATACGTTAAAGGGGATCCCAACTTGGCTCAATGTCCTATGATGATTACCGTGATTCCGGCGGTATATCGTCGGGGTCTGTTTAGGAGACCCGTTGTTGTAAGTCGGTCTGAGTTACATTTTTCACTCCGCCTATTAGGCTGCCGAGCTTCTCGGTATCGAATCTCGGAGAAACACTCTCTGCTTGGCTTGATAGTCGGCTTTCTTGCTCCCAACTAGGTTTTTATGACCAGAAATCCAGAAGAGAGTCACGCTTTGCTTTCTAGCTAGCCTATCTACTTCAGATCTACATCGCTCCAATAGGCTGGAAAGGATCATTACTGAATCCAGAGCTTTTATAGAGGCTTGGCTATCTATGAAATTTCCAATATTCATCGTTGTTTAGATTCTAAGCTCATTATCTGGAATTACTGGACAATAGAAAAACAACTCTTCTGCTTGATATGGCGAACTATCATGCGAGATAGATGGTTCAGCTATCGATAAGAGGAGTTTCAATCTTGAAATTGTTGTTGCTTTTACGTCAGAATTTAGAAATGCAAAAGCTCACTGAAATGATATTCCAATTCCAGTTGATTACTCCCTTTTGAGCGAGCTTTTACGTTTAACCTTAATTTCATGGTCTGTTGGCCGAACTCAATCTTGATTTTTCCTGAGTTCAATATGTGAAAATGTGCGTGGGAAGTTCAGTACACCAATTTTCTTGAACTTGCGCAGTTCGGCCGGTGACATGTCCTGTGTAGATTACGCCCAATGTTACACTACAATGCCCTAGTCGTGCTCCACTTGTATGAACGTGTGTAAATAATAGAGTTACCCTTCTAGCTCAGAAGGTGCACTTCTCAGCAGGGCTGAGAAACATTTACCACTGCCGTCGTGGCTCGGCTGAGACATGCAAACATAAAATATTAGATAACATATAAGATCACAAGACATCAAACAGAGAAGCATGCAAAAACAAAAAGGGAGTGGGGCAGGAAGTCACGCCAAATTGAGAAGCGTCCTTTTAAGGATAGCTTCACTACTTAGCAGGCTAAACACACTAACAAATATAGTAGTATTTATGAGCATGCGATTAACCGGTTCGAACATGCCATAATTAGTATTAGAGGAATAAATGTGCAGGAGAGTAAGTCTGCTCTCATAAGGCGGAAGAATAAGTGGGTCATCTCACGGGAGATGGCTGAGTGCAAACCGGACAAACTTCCTTTGAACCGATTCGATTCTACCAACATGGGAGGAGTAGTAAGGAGACCATATACCTGGGAGGCGTATTCAAGCAAAGGCCTAGCCAAGGATACGTACAAGTATTTAGTTATGAGAGGGTTGTTGAATTCCTTTGACCATCTTTTTATAAATCCCAGGACTGAATTGCCCTTGGAGGAGATATAATTGATGTGGGTGGAGAAATCCAACTTACTTTCTAACCTAACCCCTAGATCGATTACAGAGTTAGCGCGGGAGACCTTGTTGTCGAAAAAAGTATAGTCATAAATTATAACACCACGTTTCCTATTAAAAGTCATGATCTCGCATTTACTAATATTAAGGAACAGGTTGTTGTTGGAACACCAGGAATAGAAGATGTTTAGGTCTTCTTGCAGAAGTTTGCAATCCTCTATACTCCTTATGTGGCGATACAGTTTCATGTCATCAGCATATATAAGGATTTTACAGTGCCTTAACAGGGTAACAATATCGTCAATTGATAAAATAAAAAGAAGAGGGCCAAGATGACTGCCTTGCGGGACACCAGAGGACGCTTCGATGTTTTTAGATTTGACTCCGCGGAATAGAACCTGGTAGGTTCTGTCGGCTAGGTACGACTGGAACCATACTACAAGGGAATGCGGAAAGCCTAATTTCTTTTGTTTAAGAACTATAATAGAGTGAGAGAGCTTGTCGAAAGCCTTACTGAAGTCTGTATAAACCCAGTCAGTTTGGCAACCAGTGACAAAGCCTCGAACTGTGTGTGAAGAGAACTCTAGTAAATTATTAGTAGTGGAACGGGCTGCAAGAAAACCTGTTGGTTTGTTGAGATAAGCCTCTTGCAGATAGGGGCGATAGCAGAATAAATAATAGATTCGAAGAGTTTTGGTATAGACGATAACTTCGCAATTGGCCTGTAATTAGATATTTCGTTCTTACAGCCTTTTTTATGGACAGGTATTATAAAAGAGTTCTTCCATAAGGTTGGGAAGCGCCCTTTATTTAGGAGACAGTAGGGCCTCTGCACAGGATTTTAGAACAGCTGGAGGGACTCCATCAGGGCCGGACGAAAAATCTTGTGGAAGTTCATTTATATGTTTCGAGATATCATCCCTGGTTATAGACAGGGAAAAGTTTTGAGCCGTTTGGATTGCATTGATATGTCGAAAATTGTCTTCATCTGGTTGGAATACCGGGGACGAGAAAGATTTGAGGAACGATGCAAAATTGTCACAAATTTCGGCTGATTTAGAACTAAGGGAGTTCTTGTATTGCATGGTGTAAGGGTAATTATCAACTTTTTTCTTTGTGTGTTGATAAATTGAAAGAATCAGGATCTCCATACATTTTACCTTCCATGTTTCTGAGGTACTCCTTATAGAGGGTTTCGGAAAGAGCATGAAATTGATCATAGCAATTGAGAAATGCATCGAAACTCGCAGTGTCTTTCTTCTTCAGGTAGGTTTTCCAGAGTTTATTCTTCAGGTTTTTGGTACGTCTCAACTCGATGTTGTACCACGGTGGGGATGATCTGGACGACTTTAACGGCTCGATAGGTACACAGGATGCGAAAGTTTCATACAGGACGGAGTAAAATCTTGCTACATCGACAATCAACTCATTAGGTGAGAGCAAAGAATTGAAATCGACCGAATTGAGCTTGGATGACAGTTCTTCAAGGTTGGCTTTTTTAAAGTTAAAGGTAAAGGTTGACTCCTCTGGGATTGGCTTATTGTTAAAGACAGAACAATAGCTCAGTAGGAGAGGAGGGTGATGATTATCGGCAGGTGACAAGACATGAGTGCATAATATACAAGAGTAAACCTAATAAGAGGGAATGCACTAATTTTTTGTTTCGAAAAATAAAGGAACACCCTTTTGTACATCTATCTCGATTTAAAATGCCCCCAGGATTAATTACTACTGTTGAGCTTGATAACTATTTATTTGATAACATTTGTAGAAACTTTATTTGACATTATTTGATATATTAACCGAACCGCAATTCTGGGTATTCTGTGTTCATAAATGTATCATTTTCCACTAAAATGAATTTCAACCCAGTATTAGCAAACAATTTTGGTCAGATCCTAATCCTACATGACCTCACACAATCATTCCGATATTGTCTGAAGCCATAGCCCAACCACACCATACTTTTCGAAACCATATGTAACAAAAAACCATATCAAACCTCAATGGTAAACATACATTTATAGCCAATAATCCCAAAATTCCTACCTGATATTAGCAGAAACCTTTACATATCCCATATTAGCAAAAATTTACCTGTATACAATCATTCAACAATGCACTAAAATTGCTGTGGGTGGGTAGAATTGGGAAAACCGGAAGCCATCTCGATCCAACTAAACATCCATTATAAAACATTGGCACAAAAACATCTCAAAACAAAGTACAAATATTTGTTGTTTCCCAGTCACATTTAATAGTTGTTTGAGGAAAATCGATTTGCCAAAGGAGGCCTTCGGGGGTGGAAACGGTGTGTATGTTTGGACTTGAACAATATTCCAATATGTGAACCAAGTCCACACAATTTTTCTGCCAGACATATTTATGCTACTCTGGTCAATATTGTGTCCTTAAGATGCGATACATGAGTGGAATATCAAACACGTTCCCATAAAAGCACCCCAAGGAGCAAAATTGTGTCATGTATAAGCAGAATGCAATATGCTCATGCTGGTACCCCAAAAGGACGAAGAAAAAATGTGAAACAAAAAAAAATATAAGGAGACCAAGCACAGAACAACAAAAAAAGATTTGCTTGAACATCGCATTAAGGACGATACGAAAGTAGGGGGTGGGGGCGGATGCATAGACGTATCCTTTTTCATGTACAGGAACGAAGAAAACAACACACTGATAAAAATGAGAGCTTGTCGGAAACAGCTTAAGCGCCAGAGCTCACGTTTCCCTCACGGAAAATTGTTTAAATTTTTAAATATTTTCATATATAAAAAAACGTTTTTTTTTTTCGGGGGTGCAGATTCCGTTCGTTCTGGAAAAATTCACGTTTTTCCAGGGGTTTTTATTTTATTTTTTTTTTTATTTTTTATTTTCGGAAAAAAGCTCGGAAATTTACTGCCAATTAAATTTTTATCCTTGATCTTCCGTGAATCCCGGCCCATGGTACATCTCTGACCATTAATCGTAATTGAGTTGAGCTTTGTGAAATAAGAGATGAATGTACACAAAAGTAATTAAATTACTCTCCCCTGCCATGTTGAAAACGATTGAATAAATGCTGTTCGAGAAAAGGTTGTATAGTGGTTTAAGGTCAGGACAGCACAGAAACGACCAATCGGGGCTGGCCCAGCGGGGTTCAGGGGGGCGGCACATTCCGTGAATTCCGAATCCCCTAGTCGGAATGGGAAACTAAGGTAACCAACAGGTGGGCATCGGTAATTTAGATAAATGACTTTTAACAGTTATTTTCTTGGATTTCCTACTTTATTGAATGTCCTTGCTTAAGGATTTTGGCTTTCTCACCTTCTGTGCCGTCGCCCTGTTCCCCTGAACACCCCCCATTACACCGAACACCATTGTAAACACAACATTCGTCCTTATAAATTACTGTTGAACTGCCTCGAAAATGTCCTGCTAAGAATTCAAATTTGATTTCATGCCATGTTGCATGCTAATTTTCAATTCACCCTGGGCATGGAACACCAGTGTTCGGCATGTCAAATGCCTTATATTATGGCATTTTAATTTACCAGAGGCGGATGGGGACTTAACGACAACGTAATCACGGATCGGCT
Organism: Thereva unica; assembly: GCA_949987705.1. Lineage (NCBI taxonomy): Eukaryota > Metazoa > Arthropoda > Insecta > Diptera > Therevidae > Thereva > Thereva unica. Next base: position 15,790,785 of record OX465283.1, on the reverse strand, counting down.
CCTTCTAGCACGGGAGGTAATTACTATCGGGTACGCAATTATTTTTCAATACGACCGAAAAAAATGGGACCTACACAAGGCACAACAGGAAGCTCGAAAGGTCATTTGTAACATAATCTATGCCTACGCGGCGGTATCCGAATCCATAGGCGGCGGCCTTCGCCGAAAAAGTCCACACAAAAAAATCTCCATAATCAAACTTTCAAACTGCTCCTGTAATCCCCAATTTTTTTAGCATATACATTAGACATACATATATGAATTATGAATATGACCAGCTGGATATAGGCGACATTAACTTAATTAGTAGCTGGCTCTGCAGTAATTCTGATCCTTGTTCTCTCCATTTCCATTACAGGACGTTCCAGGAATACACTTGCAAGCCACCTAGGCAGCCTCTAAGGAGGTGTCGTGAACGTGACCTAATCTTACATCTGGATCCTCTAACGAAATTACCTTCTAATGTGAAAATATATGCCAGGTCACGGATAATAGCTGGTGCCGAGGTGTGGGAGTCAGAGTGAGAGAGCAAGAGCGACACGAACGAACACGACCAGCAAAAAACAACAAAAAGCAAAAAATCCCGACGAAATTGGCATTCGTTTCGTTTCGTTTAGTCAAAACGATGAAAAGGACACAGACATTGTCCTGATCCTGACAAACATCGTTGCCAGAGACTATGGTCGTTGAAAATACCTAGAAACCCTTAAGTGATTAAAGGGGAGCGTAAATCGAAAGATAATTGAATTGGTGTGAACACGACCGGTGAGAGACGACGACTATGATGATGATGATGATGCACTGAACGAGTGAAATTTAAACGAGCCGAGGATATGCCATCGAGAAACTAGAATTTCGAAATTTTCTGGCTGATGGTGGTGTGATGGTGACGATGACGTGCTGTACGTTTCGCATTTTGAAGGTGGGTTCAGTAGGAAGTTTTCAATCATTCAAGTTACATTATTCGATTGTCATGTGAAGCTCGCAGCAACAATTCGGCTGCAATGAAATTTTCCATCGGTTGGATGATATTCGTGAAATCTAGTTTGGAGGTGTGCTGAATCTTCGACTGTTTGGTTTTGCATCAACATGAATTTCAATTTTTGATATTGACCAAACAACTGCGGCAGGATATCTTTAGGTTGACACACCAAACCACCTACCAAGGTATAACTAGACCACCCATGACTTGAAAATACATAAATATTCCGAGACCGAACCCAGAAGAAGGTAGAAGGTTGAGCGACGATTTGACAACCTGTCCTCGGAAAACAAATCTTGTTATGGAATCAGACCTCAGCCTAGGCTGCAATCCAGATTTACGTAAGACCTCAGCCATTTCTCAGGACTTTTGCTTTAAGAAGCTACTGTATAAAATTTGTCACTCGGAATGTCTGGACATTACGAATTATGGATGAGCTTACAACGATAGGCTACTCATCGCTGGACTACAAGAACTTACATGGCAGATACTAGTATTACATGCCTTATACTAGTATCTGCCATGTTAGTTCTAGGAATTACCGAGAAGATGATATTGACACGAATCAGTACCTGGAAAGATAAGAGCGCCAAAAAGAAAGCCGAAAACTACAGCTTTCAAGCTTAGTCTCCTCTTGAAAGAAGTGTGAAGCTTGACTAGATGGTCCTACAAACCCTGGTGAAACAAAACTCTATCGTAACCATTGAAGTAGCGGATAAGCTTGGATTTGGTCTTACCACCGTTCCGACACCGCTTCATGCCATTGGAAAATAACTAAATAGACCGTAGTGTAGCAACAAGGCTCCTGGACCAGTTACGTCATCGGTTGTGGGATCGGCTATGAGCTTTATTTGGGACAAGAACCTACGTGGAGAGCTTTCTTATGGTGAGCTTTGAAAGTGGACTCATCCTATGTGAAACTAATTTAACTTCGCTTCGGTGGGTTAGTGAGTCTTGAGAGAGATTTCATGCTGGGGGAGTCTTGTGGGATTTTGTGTGGACGTAGATGAAATAGACCAGGCAGATCAGGCAGACTAAAGTAGTCTGGTCTAACTGCTCTGGCTATTTGGCCTAGCTGATCTCTTACTTGCCTGCCCTGATCTGCCTGGTCTACATAAGTGTCTATCGGTTCACCTAAGGGCTTTAATTTAACTAATAATGTTTTGTAAATAAATTCATACAACTTTACAGATAGATAGTTACATAGACCAGGCAGATAAGCCAGAACAAACCACACGGGATAGATACACCAGACGTATCGACCAGATAGACCAGGCTAAGTTGGTCTGCCTGGTCTCTTAGGCCCCCACAAGATCTCACCCAAGACTCCCTTAGTATGAAAGCCTATCCAAGATTTACTATGACTCAACCAGCAGCGTTCGTATTCGAAGCGACTTATCCGAGGAGTTCGCGATTCAAACGGGTGTCCGACAGGGAGACGTCGCTTCGCCACTTCTGTCCAACGTCGTGATTGACGCGATTACGCGTGAAGCATTCGATGGACGACTAGGAGTTCGATACGACATATGGAAACGAACAAATATTTCCATCAAAACAAAGGTACGCTTTTACCGAAAATTGATCCTTCCTGTTTTTCTTTATGGATCTGAAACGTGGATACTGCTCAAAAGGGACGTAAAAAACCTCGAGGTCTTCCAAATGCCATGCTTGAAGCAGATTCTTGGTGCCTCACTCCGCGATCGCCTTCGAAACGAGACAGTTAGACAAAGATGCGATCAGCAGACACTGATCGAAGAAGAAATACAAAAACGTCGATACGGTGGTTAGGACATGTTTGCCTAATGGATCATAATCGCTTGCCACGTAAACTTCTTTGTCGAGACCGTCCCGCAGACTGGAAAATCCAGAGACCGGCACCGAAGAAAACCTGACTCAACGACTATCAGTTACCAAGGATCGAGACGTCGCCAAAAACCGGCCAGAGTGGAAACTAATTATGAATACAGTTCGAGACCCAGCGGCATCGACAGCAGCGTATCGGTTGCGGGGACGCCACGCTCGGACCTCCAGCTAACGGATCAAAGAAGAAGAACTGCCAAATTAAACAAAAATGGACCTCCAGTAAAAACAAAACCTGCTCGATTTTAGCCTGAAACAGACAGCACGAAAGCCGAAATAAACACGGTACGCCTGAGTAAAAATAAGACGTCTGCACCTAGCGTGAAATCGCCTGTAGGCGTACTCAGTAGACCAGTTCTCGTTCGATGGCCTAGGTCAAGCAGCATTAGACGTGGTTAGTACTTAGTTGGGGGGCCACTTGGGAAAACGACACTCGTGTTTGGAATGGTCTATTTCGAATACATTTATATCTGCATACCTCCAACGGGCACATTTTTAATTTTTCGTTCCTATGGCGGGAGCGTGCATACACGTGTCGTACGGGCGCGTGCATGTTTTTAAGGAAATTAACCAACTGTATTATTTTTTCTCGGTCCAGAACTAATGTAAAAGCGGGTTCAACCTTAAAAGCCTACCAAAATAAAAAGTCAACGTCATCGTATCGAGAGCTTTATGGGCGTGGGTGGCTGAGCTCTGTCGTATACAATGTGCTCTAAGGGCGCACTCACTTAAAATAGCTTATCCTGATATGGAAGCTCTGTCAAGGTGGAACTTTATTTTCCCTCCAAAAATATCTGGTTGAAGGTTATCCTGAAAAAAATTATGTTTTCCAAAATCTAGCGAAACTTTTAATATATTTTTTCGCAAAACAACAACATAAAAAATTTTCTCCACAAAGTCCAAACACCACAAAAAACTATCATAAATGGAAATACGGATTTCCCTCCAGAGCCAACAAGGTATAGCTCAAGACTATATATAGAGAGAAAAAATGAATGTGAAATAAAATAAAAACTAAATTTATTTAATTCAAAAACTTAAAACGAAAAACTGTCGTAAAATTGTACGCAGGTAAGTTTACAAAAATAATCAAATCCTTGAATAAAATAAACCGACCGCCCTCCCCTGCGCCCGCCGCCGCCACTGGCAGAAGGAGCATGCCCCTGATTTCCTCAACTTGTTATTCAAATATTTCCTCCGAAAGCGACAAATTTTCATTAAAATCTGAAAAGTTTGCTTTTAACAAAACTTTCCGAAACTTGATTTGACTCGGGAATGCAGAACTCGATTTTCGACTAGTCCATAAAAACAGGACGAAGCTGCACAGGGCACATGCAGAATATCGCCGAGACACAGAAGTCATCCTGCCATCTAACATACTTACGCTCTATATATGCCGGGACGAAGGACGACGCTGTGGAACACAGGAGGCATTTCCACAACTTTCTGTCATAGAACACAGCCCCCCAATTTCTAGAGGGGTGAAAGTTTGTGCCTCGAGCGTCTTGTGATTCTCTCCAGAAGAGGAATTGCTGCCAAATAAATTTTCCAAGGGGATTCCTGCAATGATGTCGGACTTGAGGACTACCCTGTTCTGCGGTATATATGGAGCTTGTCGAGATGCCATACGACGACGACGGTCTATAAAAGAAAATTTCTGGGATGCTACCCCGGCGGTATAGGAGCGCCACAGAGGAAACTTGCACGATATCTAGTTGAAGTGCATCACGGCACTGTGCAAGGACGATGTAGTAAACAGTCTGCGAGGGGAATTCTAATTATGTTAGCCTGATGGGCCAGGGAAACTTGGGCCTGTAATAAGGCCTGCAGAAGGTAATCACTGGCGACCTAGTTTGCTCTTTATTACGCCCGAAATTCGGCTATCGGTGTATGTTTATCCACTCCTGTATGGGAGAGGTTAAATGATGACTATGTTTGATTTTACTTTTGTATTGCACCGCCTAGGGCAGTTCTGGAACTTTCTGGATGTTTTGGATTGTTCCTGCAACTACTTCGGTCTATTTTGGTTTTTGCCGGCAAAGTTTCCACAGTTCAAAATGGAGCAAAGTTTCTTTGTAAGTGTAAATATGATAATTGCTCTTGAAATTCTCCGTGTGAGATATAACATTGGTGAAATTAACTTATCAAGCCAATGTCTAGGTAGCAAAAGTGAGTCAAACTCGTGGGAGATGAATTCATTCTTAGTTTAATGATGTGGATTTAATTTTTACCCTTTAACTTCTCATGTGTGTTTACACAAACTTTATTTTTATTAGAGTTACACCTAAACGTTTTGCCTGCTTCCGAATTTCGTCCAGACTCTAGCTTATGCTCAGCCCATTCGGAACAAGGTGACTCTAACAACCACTCAATTACTGACCAATAGCAATTACTTTTATTCTCTCCAAAATCGTGGATAATCAATAGAAGATATACGGAATATCTTTAAATCCACCCAACTTCTACACGTTTTAGACTAAACAGACGTCTAACAGGGCACTTCAAACAAAGTATGGATTGAGTCATGACTGGTTGCTCTAAATATCACCAAAACATGTTTTGTTAGAGATGAGACCATGCTTCTTTATGGATGATTTAAACTCGACATGATTCTTGCAACAGCAATCAAGAGTATGTTCAATGTCGTTGTTGTTTCAGTTCGATATAAGTGGAGAACTGTGAGCTGGTTTGAACGGCATTAAAAACAAGGCATGGGCAACATTCCAAAGGTATTCGGTAATGGTCGGTATGTGGTTGGTATGTTTCATGAGTGGGGTCTGTCCACGTCGGATCGTATACCTTGACACGGTATAGGACTGGAGAAGATGACCTCTGCGGAACGAGTCTGGCGCAAGACTAAATTTCGCCTGTTAAGGCGGTTTGTTTTATAGCTGGAAAGCTCGTCGAGGAAGGAAGCTTTAAAGCTTCGAAGTGAACTTTTAAAGAGACTCTCTTAGTCTAATGGTTGAATACTTATTTTTGTAAAGCTGTTTTTGGGAGAGGGATTACTAGTAATGAAGCGCGATTCATTACAACAGAACGTGTAATAGAATACGTCTCTGTCGAACACCAGCAGATTTAAAATGAGAATTATGTTGGCGTCATCGCAAACTACCTTGATTTAACGGCAAAAAAGGAAACAATCAATCAAGTTCTTTAGAACTGAGGCGATACTAATACTTTTGACTATAGTCAACAAAGCGGATTGTCTTATTTTGTCGCTTTGATGATCTCAAAAGCAACCACATCAGACTTACTTTGGTGATTGTGGTGGGTTACTAAATATATTTTGCGGAGCTTTGGAAGTTTGTCAATACTCAAACCCCTAGTCTAAATATTTCTTTTAAGTCTACCAAGACATATCTAAGTAGGGTTTGGGCTACATCCCTCAATCCCCATCCATCCCACACAAATCTTACAGCAGATCCTTCTCTTAACATCTTGGGTATAACTTTATCTAAGGGCTTAGGATGGAATGATCACATTCCAAATCGCTAAACAAGCATCCCAATGCCTACGATTTCTTAAGGGATGCAAATTTCTTTTCCCATCAGCAGCCAGAGCTACAATCTACAAATCGAAAACCACCTTAGCGTGGGTGAGAAGCCGCGCCATCCGAATCATCGGAGATGACAGCCTTTGCATCTCCATCGACTCTCTGAGCCACCGTAGGAATGTAGCAGCCCTGACAAAGTTGTATCCTCCTGTTCTCGGATATTAGCCAGAACAGCTTCTCGATTCCGAGAAGGGATCAACAAAATCCTGGCGAAAGTAATGGAACATTTTTACTGGTACCCTATGAAGGACGACGTCGAGGAATGGTTCGGCCAGAGACAGGATGAAGGGCGACTTCGACCTACGGCCGAACGGAGCTGGTTTTAAGGAAGGCGAAAACTACAAAGGAAATGGAAGGATCCTCCACTGTCATCACGAGAATAACGATATCGTCTATCCAAAAAGGTTCGATCGGTAATAAAAATGTCGTGCCTGTGGACAGGCTGTGTCGCTATGAAGAGCCTGGACCTATGAAGAGCCGGGACGAACACGTGCTAAGAACGGGGCAGTGAAGCGGCTGATTGAAAATAGCAGGTTAAAATTCCAATTCACCGGTACCTTATGCAGCGTTACGTATGCAGTCACATCTCTAATTAATGTGGAGCTCTAACTGAACCACCGAGACGACTGAGACAAGCGAGAAGAAAACGAAAACGCAAGCAGGAGCACATACATGTACAAGAAGTTTTGTTTTGAGATTAAAGTTGCTAAAATAAGGGTGTAAGATTTGTGGGGTGCGCTAGCTAGGGAAATCTAATCTCCGCTGGAAGAATGGCGCAGACCAGGATGCCCAGAGTTTAGTGATGTCAAGCTGGAGTTGCGAAGGGGCCTGACCGGATCCCGGTAGTAGAGCCGTGACAGAAGAAAAGCTGAAAATAAAAGAAATAAAGGAGAATGCAAATTTTGGCATTCACCTCCAGTGCTAACTATGTGTAATATGTTGGAATATAAATGGAGACCTTCATTTCGGACCAAGAATGCATCGAAACTTTTAACTATTTTACGACTATTGATTTTTAGTTGATTTTATAAAAACATATGCGGATCTTCAAAAAGTTTTCGCAACTAGTGAGCTGGAATCTACTTTGCGCATTTATGCAATGGTACAAACTATAACCCAACAACTCAGGGAAAGATACCAGCCCTACAAGGTCAATAGTTATAATTCAAACACTCCATAATTTATCGTTAAACACCTCTGATCCCATAACACCAATAAACTTTGATTAGAATTTTCCCCAATAACTTATCACTAACAACGATTGCCATCTCGAAATTAATGTGAATAATACAATAACAATAGCTTCCCGAGAACAGAAGCTTATCCTTCACTTCATCGAACATTTCTACTAAATCGAAATGTTTGCGAGATGCATTCTACCTTAAAGTGTAATTAGTGAAACGTGCTCGACAATCCACTGTATCAACTTGGTATTGAGTTCAATTGGAGTACAAGACAAACAATAGTTTTCCTTTTGGTAAATTGTAATTAAACTACGCTGCATCTCGATTGTTGATCTAATAACGACGCGAAGTATTTACGTAGTTGATATTTATGGGTTAATTTTTATAGGAGAAAAACTCAATTAAGTATTTTTAATATGAAGGTTTGAAATTTATTAACTTACTTTTAGGCATATCTAACAATCTTGCATGAATATTTAACCTCGAACGCCCTTTAATAACTTGCACTGTATGTCTTCATTAATCAAAAAATATTGCAAAATTTTGTGCTATATTTTTATGGCACACCCCTCAACCCCCCCCCCCCCCCTGCCACGCCAAAAGAGAAAAGAACAGCCTAACTCCCCTCTACACCCCGCCATCTATATTGAGGTCTCATTCTTCCTATAAAGCATCAACAGCTGGCACATCCTCTCTCAAGTATGGTGGTACTATTTGTGTGAAGCACCCTACCATCCGAGAGACACCCTCATTGGCCCATTCCAGCTGCTCTATTGTTTTAATTTTGTACAGAACCGAACAATTTTCGTCATCATCAGCGTTTTATGAAAACTGTACAAACTGCCGCCGCAAATAGATACAAAGTGAAACACCATGGATTCAGGGATTCAGCACAAAACATCACAGCAGCCACGCGGCACAACTTTTCCCATTTTCCTTGGAGAGGAAAATATTTTATGAGCACAGGGAAGTTTTTATTGCCAGATTTATTAACTAAAATGCAGAAGAATTTCTTTGTCCTACAGTAATAAACTGAAATTATATTTCATCTCATCTCCCTGTCCCTGTCGCACCGCCCCGGCCGACCTTCAACCCCCGAGGACCCTACACACCAGGCCCAACCTATGCAGTGCCTAGCCGTAAGGCACCTACCCCACCGGCGGCGGGCGGCGGCGGCGTCACCCATTGGCTGTGCTCATTTTCGGCTTGTAGGAGAGCGGTTCGGTCTGTTGCTTCAACACAGCGCCGGAATTTATGCAAAAAATAATAACGGCAATAATTTTCCCATAAAAGCTACACTTAAGGACGAGTTGTTCTTCAACAATTTTAAGGACTTATTCCTCCACAGTTTATGGCGATTTTGAGGTGTACACTCGGTCTCGTCCTGGCTTCCTTTCAGTTTTCAGTGGCGGCATTTTAAGGGTTGTTCCATGGTTAGTGACTCAGTTACTCTCGACGCTGACGCTTTGATGACTTTTCCGAAGACATTCCGGAGACATACTGCAGGGACGTTAATCTGCTAATCATTATTTCCCAGGGATGAGGGGAGCGCCCCAACACTGCTGGAGTATTCGTAAAAAAGATTTTTTAGTACGTGTATCATTTGTCGCTGGGCCATTCTGTGGGGGCTGTCTTGTGTACCCTCTATGAGATTCCTCTGTTCATTGTCATGCAGTTTATGACGTTTCTTAAAAAAACACAACATTTTATGCAAGAAACCATTAAAAGTTTTGTGGACGTTTCTGTTCCTATTATTTAATATCAGTCTTTTGAATGTTGTTATGAGATTGTAAATAATTTATTGCCCGACTGACAGAGCTTCGTTTCATTTCGGGGGCGATTATTTTGCCTTAAAAATTTGTACTTCGGCCGCTGTCTGTGTATATTTGCTATGAATAATATCTGACATTCATAAAATAAAAATCTTCTTTAACAATGAATTCACGGATGGACAATGGAGGCCGCGGTGTAAGGCCATGCTGATATAAAATTTAAATGGTTTTTATTAATGGTAAATGTACATTCGGATATATTTAAGATACATCGACTGGAATGTTGTGGACTGTTTTATTACAAAATTAAGTAAGGATGAGGTGAAGGGTGCTGAATAATGTTGTGCAAATGTCGAAGGAGCAACTTTTGTTTTGCAAATATTAAATATCAATACAATCCAGCCGTATATTAAATGGTAACAGGTTCGAAAAGATCTACTAGCAAAATCTTGTGTGTTTAACAGAATAAGGCAACCAACGATCGCTTTGGTGAGTCTGGCCTGGTTGATTTAGTTATCTGCAAGCCTTTTGATCTTTCATGCCTTTTTGGCCGGTCTCCCCCAGGGTTCAATTCTATCATCCGTCTTTTTAATAATCTTTGTAAAAGACCATCTCTCTTGGGGAGAATGCAACGTGCTCTAACGTACCCCCATTTCAATGAACGGTATGGATATAACGGCTGATCTAACCACCATCTACTGTTCTTTAAATAAGTTTCGAAATCGAGTCCCAAAATCGATGTGAATTGCGAACATTCAACACTTCGAAGGCCGAAGGCCCCTTTTAGCGGCGCGGAGCTGCGTGACGGGCCGACAGGCGAGGGAGCACACTTGTTGTTCGTAGCCAGGGTGTGTATATGCTCCCTAAATATGAATTTAACATGGCACACGCAATTAGCGCTGACTCCATGGCCATGTGGCCCCTGCACTTCTTCATGGACAGATGAGGGCAGACCATCGATCTAGAGAGAACGAACTCGATAAATCGTTCAATCCAAATGTGTAAGCAATTGCGCTGAAGTGATGAATGGTACTGCGTGAATGTACAATGAACTCCGAATACCAGGTAACCTTCGGTTTAAAATATCCTTCCACAATGGTAGGTAATCCGGAGCTCTGGCCTGGGCAACCGCTCTTTTTCATGCAACTTGCGGGGTATAGATATATTTAAGAAAATTTTTGAAAATGGAGCACCTACCAACGCTCTAAACACTTTTGGGACGACCTATAAGCCCAGTTAGATATTTTTGAACCCACGTAGCAAGTTGCTGATTGTGAAGGGCAGTGAGGCAGTTTGAGCCGGTAAACCCCCATGTAGTGCACTGAGATCACTCCTTCTTTGGAAGAAGATTTCCTAAGAAATCCATCTCCGAAACCGCGGGAACCTTCTGCTTCATCGGAGAGGCAACCCGAAAAAGCGATCGCAGAAGAAACCGGGGTGGCGCAGCCTGAAAACGTTTTATACGAATTTTGGAAGCTGGCTACTCTCGTGAAGAGGCTAGCTAGACTCTGCATGACCCTTAAAGAGAAGAAGGATACCAATCTTCTTAATCAAAAGAATGTTGAATCCGCTGGATCCTCTTAGGGTCACAAAAATCCTGCGAAAAGGATGAAAGTATGCTTGAAATACCCACTAAAAAGCGTTCAAAAACGATGTCCGATGCATCCAAAATTAGACTTAGAATGGCTCCAAAGCCCGCTTTCTGCCGAATAGCAGCAAGTATCAGAATGAGCGTTCTTGCGACGGATTACCTAAGGACTCTCCTGACCACGGAACAACTATTAGTCGTGTAAGGGAGTCTTCTGGGGCAATAGCTGAGTCTCATAGGGTTCATAGCAGCTCAAGTTAGGGGTTTCGACGTGCCCAGGGTTCGCTGTAGACCACCACATACTCCCACGCAGCCATGTTGTGGTCGGGTACTTCTTGACGGCAACAGAAGACCCCACGGACATTATGTTGAAAAGGATAGTGATCCAAAACAGTTGCTTGGAGTTGAGATTATTCCACAAAGTGTACCGCCCACCATTTACAGAGATGTCATTCTCTGTCGATTTATTGACGAGTAGAGTCAGACGGGTGGCTAAATGTGCTACAAATTTGGTTGGGTACAGCTGAGGATCATGGACGGGAAAGCTCAAGGCCAAAGCTGCCTCCAGAAATTCTTGAATTGTTCCCTTAGCGTTTTCTTACAAGCCACTGCTATTCAAGAAAAAGTTCCGTCGCTGTTCAAGAAAAAGTAAGGCTGCCAATTTATGCGATGTGAAAAAGTAGACCATAGGGCGTCGAAAGACAATTATGCCCTACCTTAAACAAGGCCTAGGGCCGAAGCTGTTGCTAACCTGTAAGAGGCCTCTTGCTATGTCGTTTGAAAAAGTGATCTTTATTTTTTGTCATTTAAGGGTACCCTACCCATTCTCGGTTTAAAAAAATCGATTTTTTTTTATTGTCTTATTCGAATCTATAACTCTTCAAAAATATTTCCTGAAAGTTTCAAGTCGAAATTCGGAATACTCTTGGAGTTCCAGCAGATTGATGGTGGGCGCGTCAAATCGCAAATGCTTAGTTTCGCCGTGGCGCGGAAAATTACTTCAAAAACTTTAAACGCATTTTTCTCGAAACTATGTTTTTACGATTGGCGGGCATTGTAAATCAAAAACTATAAAAGCGATCGTTCTGAAATTTTGATATGTTTTTCTAAACACCAAAAGCTATAACTTAGACTATTTGTAAAAAGATTGATGATGATCTTCTATTATTACAGCCTAATAGTTTACAAAAAAAAACTCGGATTTTGAAAAAAAAAATTCATAAGTCCACCATTTTGTAAATTTTTGCACTAAACAAATAATAATAGTCTATTCCCTAGCCAAACATGAACTCTTTAAAATTCCGTTCGATTTTTTGGTTTCAGACGTTCCAGTCAATTACAATCATGTCCGCCATCCAAAAAGAGGACTTTTAGTTGACCGCAAAAAGAGGCTATAAAATGTTCATACACAACTATGTTACATTTTTTTCTTGTTCTTAAGGTTTTCAATTACATGTATAAATATATCCGTACCTCATAAGTCGATTTTTCATCATTTACCGGCCCAATGAAAATCACAAAAATCAGAAATCGAGAATGGGTAAGGTACCCTTAAATCTTGTAAATTACTATTGTCTGCAAGAGCTCTGGTGCCATTTGGAAAACTAAGAAAATATAATGGACAGTGACTATTAGAATCAAAAGGGGCACATTGTCATACTAAATGATTTTGAGATATAGAGCGAAATGTGATATAATGTTACATTTTGTAGTTTTCGTTTAAGGATAGCATCAGAATAATTTAAAATAAGTAGAAAAACAAATTGAGAATATTTAAATAATTGGAAATGCATAAATAAACTCTCAATAACGAAAAAGATTTTGGAAAAGAGACCTTTTGGTACTTACAAATGGAAAAGGGACATTTTGATACAAGAAGTGAGGAAATGTTTCTTTTTTGGAAGAAATAAAAAAGTTTTTTTTAAAGTTTTCTTCAAAAATTTATTATTATTTAAAACAAAATAAAATTCTACAGACAAAACAAAGTAATTTTCAAATAAAAAAAATAAATACATTTCTCCAAAAATTAAAAAATAACATACCTTTTGGAACAAATAGGAAGGAATAACATACCTTTTGGAACAAATAGGAAGGAATAACATACCTTTTGGAACAAATAGGAAGGAATAACATACCTTTTGGAACAAATTCTTAATTCTGATTACTTTTTGGTAAAATTGTTTTCAAAAAATGATCCCCTTTTGGAACAAAACCAATTATTTACAACTAAATTTCATAAGGAAAAAAGCATTTTTCGTAAATGGTATTCCATGTGAAAATAGATATTTAGTACAAGAAACAAATGACATAGTTAACTCAAAAATTTTCCAAAATGACAATGTGTCCCTTTTGATTCTAATAGTCACAGATGCAGGAGCAAATCAAGGCCAATGGTGGAGTATGTACTCCTATTGTACTTCTCCTTTTGCTATCATACTTTGTATCCTTTCGAACTATATAGCAATATAGTTACTTTTCACTGCTGACACCACAACGCAACGAGACATACGTCAGGATTACCACTGATCTCTCATCATTTGTCGTATTTCTTTTTCCTTTAAGTCCATGGTCAACTTCCAGTGGAGTTTTGAGTCCAAGGTTAGACCCAGAAAATTCATTGTAGAGGATAGAATGGGATTATGTCCATCTAAATTGGAGAAGTTGAAGTCGTGGATTTTGGTTCTCCCCGTAAAAGGGACTAAGCTAAGTTTTATCTGAGTTGACTGCTTAACTATTAACTCTGTTCAGGCTTCCTTCAATGACTTCATGGCTGGAAATATACAAGAATATGGAAATACTCCAAAAAAGTATACCAGGCGAAAAGTTTGTACAGATGCTCATGCTAACCAAAGTAGGACAAAGAAGATCAAAGAAAACTTTAAGCTCTTTGAGACTTCTTCGCGAGTCTTGAATCTGTCCACTGAGTTAAGGGCTTGTTCGAGGGCAACTGGTGGAATTGACCTACCTGTATGTACAGTGTAGAGGGATCCGGCGCGATCAGATATGCTAATAAATTGGCCTCTCTCTTGATACAAAAAAAGGGTTTGTGAATAAAGTTAAATGTGTGGGGCTAATTTAACTTTCTTGACTATGGGATTAGAGGAGTGTCTCGACTTAATTACTTACAACATAGTGACTAAGATGGGGTACGAACGGGGCACCAAGACTATAAAAGGAAAGACTAATATACAAGAGCATTTCTATTGTTTTGAAAACTTTACATAACAAAGCTATACCCAAATAAGCCAGGTCATCGCTCGACCACATACAGCAAGAATAGAAACTCGAGGAGTCTGAATGGCAACATATGCAACATCCACTTTGCACCTTACACTGCAGTGTCGGATTATCTCTCTTTTCGCAGCATAAAACGAATAAGTAGGTACTGGGGAGCTTGTGACTGAGAAAAAAAAACTGTTTTTGACCAAGTAGAAAGATATCAGTATGGTACCTAAGGAATAGTATTTTCCATCAATGCCAAGTGAGTTTTGGAAAAGGCGTTCAAACTTTGCTAGATAGATTTCTATCTTATTTATAAAATCTTTTCAATAGTTGCTATAAGGCAAATGCAGGACGAAAATGGCATTTAAAGCGATAGCCATCGGTGAACAAATTTCTGGGCCCACATAAGCTGACCTCTCGTGTCAGTTTAACTTTTTGTAACACGACTACTCCAGACTACTCTCTTTTGAGTGCCACTTAACCAATATAACCTAGACCTGGATTTAACAAATCGGTACAACTCGGTCAACACCATAACTAATTAGCATACTATATTACATGCTACTTAACTAAATGAAAGCTGAAATGACTTAATAAAGATAAAATTCTGTAAGTAAAACAAATATTTTCACACTTTAACACACACAAAAAAAAAGAAAATGTCGCTTACAGCATTCACACCTTGCCAGTAGTGAGTTTAATAACCAAATAAAACAGGAACGAATACACGCCATAAATCTAGAAATTTTCCGCATGAAACTACATTTAGTAAACAACTAATTTAGCATGACAAACAGGAGGGAAATAAATTTCGGATATGCGACGGGCCAGTGTCCTCTTCCTCGGAACAGGACCGAATAAAACGTGGCACGGAAGCGTATTTTATGTGCTTACTTTTGCGCCTATCAGTTGACATGGTTTTTGCCATTCGCCTTTCGCCTGCTGGCCCCCCAACAAACCCTTGCAAAAATATATACAGTTGAGGTGCAACAGTGTATGTGTGTGTGGGTCGAGGGGGGAGATCGTGAATTTCTGGCATTATGGATGTGTCGGTTTCGGGGTAGAACTAGGAATTTGTTTGCGTCGTCATTAAATATTGACTAAAGCGGAGAGGCCAACATTAATTTCCGTAATTGTGTTATTATGCAAATGAACCCTCCCTGTGCTATGTACTGCCGCCACTATTACAGGGTATTAGGCAATTTGCATAAGTCTGATTTGAACACGAGAAGTTTGCGAAACAAAAACAACTTCAAATGTCCCGAGAATATTGCCTGCGGTCGACCAGAAACTGCGGTAGAATGAGCGTCTCCGAGCGATTTATGGGGTTGTACAAACTTTTCCCTACTAAGGGCACCGCACTGTGGGGGCGGACGTGGCAGCGATATCATATCATAACTGAGAAATGATTGAACTAAATGCCAAATACCGTAAAAACTTCCCCCAGTGACCAGTTAAGTGGGTCACCAACTTAAGTCAATGGGGTCATTTCAGATTTCATACTTTCTTAGTGTGCGAACGGGCAGAATATAGTATTTTTTTGGCCAACAATGTTCTGTAATTATTCTGCGGCCAAGTGGTGGTGGATTGAGGACCCGACCCCTTCAATGGCGGGTGCCTATATAGCTGGAGTGCTATTATACAAATGTACACGAGTGTTACACTTATATTGTGTGTTTCATGCTGTAGCGTAAATCATTTTAGATATGTCATAATATTTCCAAATTTGTTTATGTATCCTCGTCCATGTGCGAATGTGTGCTGGCTGGCAATAATCTCTTTGCTTCAAGGGTAGGTACCGAAGCTCGTTACACTAATGGTGTCAAGTGCCATCGAAATATATTTGGAGTTTGGGCCACTTGTAATGCCCTAATGTAGTACGTGCACTTAAGCATTTCTTGACGGAACAATCTGTACAAAGGGAAGCTTGTTTTATTACATTGGTTAAACAAGCAACACTATGAACACTTCAACAATATGTCTTTGAACATTTAGCGAAATTTTTGTGAATTGTAGTTAACTCTAATTAAGGACAAGGATTCAAAGAATAGAGGGCTTCATTGCAACGATTCTAAGATGGGAGATGTAGAAGTAGAAGTCAAAGGGTGATATTACCGATGAGTTTCTAGGCACAGTTTTGCAACTTGTCTAGCTACGATGAAGCAATTTTCGAGGCTTCAGGCAAGAATTCTATTCAAAAGATGCTGGATTTAAGATTTGCAACGATCCCCAACGATTGCCTGCTCTGTTCATCTGAAAGGTATTGCGCAAACCCTGCTCCCATAGAACGGGAACACGGAAAGACTGCCTCTAGTAAACGTGAATGAAGCAGACGCCTTATAAGTAGGAAGGAAGAAATTGTGGAAGCCGTGAAAAGGATCGCTCTTGGAAAGGCCCCGGGACCAGGTGGTACACCGATCAAAGTGGTGAAATTAGCGGTTAGTGAGGCCAGGTAAGCTTTCATGGGACCCCTCGAATATTATATGACCGAGTTCCACAAGGCTTGTCCTAAGCCCCTACCCTGTAGATCATCAATACTGACGCTACGCTTACCTGCCGCTATCGGGCTTGTCGCTGTAGTAGAAAGGTAACTCGACGAAATCGAGATATTCGAGAACGAAACGATGACAAAGTGAAGACGTGGCTCGAGATTATTCCAATGCTAAATGAGCATAAAACGGAAGTAGTGCTTACCAGCACGCTTAAAAATTTGGAGACCGTAGAATTGAAAGTAGGTCACCAGGTCATCTTCTCCAGGCCAGTACTTAAGTATCTGGAAGTTACCATTGATCGAAGGGCAGCCGATTTGGACAGAACGGAAATAGAGGAAAATAAATTCTGCATATGGGCTAAGTGCCCTTCGAGCGTAGGAGTTGTACGGCCTGAAATATTCAAAGGAAGTCCCAAGGCAGTGCGATAGATTCTGGTACGCTTTTAGTCTTTGCACCATGACAGAGGAAGGCCCAATGGAGCCGTAGACTCATAACAAATGTGAAGACGATGGTTACAAGGGAACATGAGAAAGTGAGTTACTTCCTTACGCAGTTCCTCAGTCAGCATGAATGTTCACCCATTCAGGTTGGACGATTCGACGCACCGAGCGATCCGGACGATAAAGATAAAGCAGAGTTCTTCTTTAAATGACCAAGGTTTGCGCAGCCAAGCGCTGTGCTGGAAGCAGCCGCCGAGATGCAACTAACACTGGAGAGTATCCTGGACCAGATAATTCCTCTTCTTCTTTAACAGTTCTGCAACCGGGATCCGGTCCTGATCTCTCGCAACTGTTATCTCCACCGGTCCCGATTCTGAGGCGATGTTATCCAGTTTTGCATCCTTAAGCTCTGAGAATACTGGTCTACGCCATCCTTCCAGCGGAGGATTGGTCTCCCCATAGATCTTACCGCAGATTACTTCCTGAGCAGGCTCGTCTTCACTCATACGAGCTAGATGCCCTGCACACCGAAGTTCTCCAAACTTTATTTACTTCACAACATCTATGTCGCGATAGCGCTCCTAGAGTCGTCTCTGGAATCGTCCCAATGTGCAGTCCCAGGTTTCCTGCCGCCCGCTCAATCTGGGTGAAAGCTCTTGTACAGCTGTTGTTCTTCCAATGATGGCATTTTCGTCTGTCATATGTCACGCCCGAACCTCGCATCCGGATCGGATCTAACGCCAGGTTGAAAAGGAGTCAGGCCAGATCGTCCCCTTGTTGGAGTCTATTACAGATGTTGGTTGGTCTGGACAGTATTCCAGCAGAAGCTTGTTGGGGATGCCGAATTCTCTCATGGCTTTGTAGAGTTCTACTCTGGCTATGCTATCTTAGGCGGCTTCAAAGGCTATGAAGAGGTATTGAATTGAGTTTTGAAACTCTAGACATTTTTCCATAGCCTGCCTCAAGGTGAAAATCTGATCAGTCGTTGATTTGCCTGGGCTGAATCCACACTGGTAATGGCCTATGATTTTTCTGGCGTATATAAGTGGTACTCACTTATCATAACCTAGTTCTCAGGCGCAACCGCCTCCATACCTACTTAGTTGTATCATTGACTGAGGATATGCGGTGTAATGTATATAGCATTGCCTCTTTTTTACGCGCCATACAGATGGGAAATTCGTAGACCTATTGGACTTTGGCACAATCTTACGCATTCTGCATTCCCAAACTTCTAGAACTATACTATGCGTTCCAGCTCAGCTTGCGACCAGGTTTCGCACCATTAGATGATCAAGGACCTGACACATTGATAGAACATAGAGGGATCCCTGATTTTATAACTCCCACAAAAATGTCTTGATCCTTAATGAAGCCTTATTTCTATACTTGAGTCCCGGAATACCTTTAAATATTGCCTAAGTTCAAAGATGTTCATATTTTTGAATAAGAACTTCCTCCCTAGAATAATTTAGACATTCTCCTTAACCCAGTGACTTTCCTTGAAAATATTCCAATGAAAGTTTATCAGAAACTTTCGAAAATCTAAATTTATAAACACACAAATTTGAATGAATATACTAATACAAGCATGCCGTAGAAAGTATCCGCTAATTTAAATATTCCCCACTTACTGGCATCCATAAGTGGATACACCTGTACCAAAAGCCGTACCACACCCACATCACTTCAACATCAAATTAGATTGGAAATAAAGTTCAAAGGAAACAGAAGCATCCGCTTGAACCGCAATCGAAACCAACCTCTATCATGTTCAGGTTAACTTCTGACAAGGACTTCTAATCACAAGAACTAATGTTGCCTGTTTCCCTGTCGAATTTATAGTTTCCCATTAATCCTTGTCGGTACTGAAAATGCCCCACATTTCGGGTCGCTCCTTAAGGAGTCTCTTTTCATCTAAGAGGGCCATCTTCAGTCTCTGCTAGAACATTGAATCGTAGGCCCATGAACTGGTATAACAACCACAGAAAATACCAACAAGCACACACAATTCTTATACATTTTTCATGAGCTGCAAGGACATTTTTATTATTTTTGGTACTAAAAGGCACAAGGACTGAGCTGAAGGAGCGAGGGGTGATCCCACAGCAAAAGTCTGGGCCGAAGGTGGTTGAGCTGAGGAGGCGCTACATGTATTATTCATGCCTAGCAACGAAAATTCAGGAGCAAATTGTTTTATGTGTGAGTTTTGTATGTCACCGGATGTAATCCAGGCGTGTATCCTGATCAAATTATATCCTGGAGCGTAGGCAGACGGAACTGTTCACTGTTGTCGTTTAACGAATAGAAATAGTTTATTGTGCCAAATTATGGGACTACAATGCATGAGTTCAGTCCCCAATTCCTGTCGTATTAGTTGTCGAATTTGCCAGGACACTGGCACTCAAGCATACATTCCTATTTACAAAGACAAAATTTAACGGATGGCAAACGTATTCAGGACTATGCTCTTATGCTTGATGACACTATGTTCGTCACATAAGGACATATTCTGCTCGAGAGCAAATAAATGCGATTCACCATTCACACAAGTCTTTGGCTAGTACTCCGTATACAGCGTCTTGTCGCTATTCCGAATGTTTCATTATTTCAAATGGGATTCTGGTAATGACAGAGTTTTCTGTGTTCCTCATGTGGATAAATGCTGACGATTGATGCGAGAGTTGTGAGTAATGATTCAAGAGGTACTGCTCCAAGGATTGATGCTGAACGAATTCTATAGATGCGAAGGATTTAAGGATTGGGGAATTACAAGTTTTTCACAGTTTATTAAAGAATTGTAACTCATGACCTTCCTGGAACACTAAAGATTTCTTTGTTCATTATTTCAATTTTCCAACCACTCTTCACTGCTAATGGATACATTTCAGCTAAGGAACAATCAGCTCGGGAAGGCACTGCAAAATAATCAGTATCAGTATCCTTTGACAATTATCATGATTCTATTGAACCTTGATGAAATATATCAAACGCTGGAGGCTCACATTTGATCCGGTACACTCCAAGCTCTTTCTGTGCCATCTTGTAACTCAGCTAGTTAGTCCTTTCAGCCGGAAGGATTTCTAGAGCCTGCCTGGTTCGATTACCGGATACTATCTCGTAAAATACCATCTATTGACGATCGGAATAGCTGAAGGCCATATCAAAGGGTTCATTTGATACAAGTGACTACTGAAGTACCTGGGGACCCTATACCCTATTAACATAAGATGAAGAATCACAAGAACTTAGAATTAGTTGCTAAGCTGAACTCAGCAATCGCCTTTTGTACAACCAGTGCGTGAGGTGGGCGGTCAAGTCATGGTATAATGGTTATTAGCAAGTTCAACTAGAATAAGCATAGGTCTTTGGTTATGAGAGATCCGGAGAATGATGAGAGAGATCGCGATGAATCCTGCTTTTTAGCAGAAATATGATTCAGAAATATTGTCCTACAGTTCAGTGGTTCTACTCTATTTATGAACGATTTCTCTGTTTGTAGAGTGGACAGAAAATAGAAATTGCAAGCGTTGCGAATTAGACGAGTGGACTCAACAGCTGTTGCTGGTGTAACATTGCCGAGAAGGCAGAAAACATCATCGAGGATTACCTTTTAAAATGATTAAACACCAAATCCTGGAACATACGAGCATTTTTAGGTTTAGCAATACTTTTCGACAATGTTGGCAAATCATTTCACTTACAAACTTAGCGTTACAGTTTTTGGCAGTTATTGGTAGTAGTGCTGGTGGCAGTAGGTGTAGTTCTGTCAAATCAGGCGCGGATCTAGAATTTTGTTTTGGGGGGAGGGGGGTCACGGAATTAAAAGTAAACCAAGAAAGCGAAACACTGAAAGCATTCGACGATTTACTTGGACAAAATGGAACGCTTTCATTTCACCAAATGGAACCAATATCATCAGAGGGTGGTAGAAGCTGAAAAAAGTTTCCTTCAGACTTTTCATAACCCAGCATCTGTGTGTACAACGGGACTCACAAGTAAAAGAAAGCCGAGATCGATGTTATTATGTAGGGATAATGAACTTCTCTATAATCGTGACACTGACGGAAAAGTAGATATTCTGGTGGGAAATGATAGGAACTTCAGGGCACTCTTCGTTGAATTTGGTGACTTTACTCTTCAGCATCATTTGGAAACCGCCAGGTTCAATCGCGACATACATACATATATCAGTAAAACCACCCAAAATCAACTTATGGAAGCCTGCAAAGACGAAATTCAGTAAGCTATTCTGAATAGAGTTAGAGCGGCAAAGTTTTGCGCAGTTGTATTTGATGAGATGAACGATAATTCTTATACAAAACACCTTAGCTTATCCTACTACTACTACTGCAACAGAGCAATCAGAGAATTTCATAACATTTTGCGATGCATACCAAGCAATTCGTTCCGAGGATATCGTCATCGATCTGTGTGAGAAATTCGACTTGGACCTAAAATATTTGAACAGATAGTTGCTCGCTAATGGCGTCTGATTTGAAAGGGGTATGTCAGGACTTGACGAAAGTAGCCATTCACGCAAGACGTTGTTCTTTCAGTAATCATTTGTTAACAATTCTTTATTAAAATCTTCCAAAGTTTCAAATTGTCGCAATGCTTCAGGAACAATGAGAGCAGTTTTGGCTTTGGCTAACGGTTTTGCAAAACGTTTTTAAAAAACATCTTGGTGGCAAATCACTTAAGGACTTTGCTAGACTGGTAGAAACCAACTTTACTAGTTGGGTAGAAAATCACGTTGGGCACATGCAGTTTGAGGGTGAACAATTAATAAAAAAGTGTGACGCACTTATTGAGATTTCGGTGTGGGAGGACGCGAAAACTGCATCTGCTGCGGCAAATCTTCGTCTTGTACTTTTCTGCCTGGAGTTTCCGATTTCATCTGCTTGGTTAAATGACGTTCTAGGCGTGTATAATATTCGTACTATTTGATTTTTTATCATAGTCATTAATAACATAATAAACTTTTACTTTTCGTACGTATCCGGTACAACTTTACCTTTGAGCGGAATACTCCAAACGTCTTCATTAGATTTAAAAAAAGCAACGGATATGATCAAAGATACCCTTGCTGACCAAAAGATGTGATGAAGATTCTGGTTTTCGACGGTTATTTATTGAAGCCCAACATCTCGCTGCACAATTGGATGAGGAATTCAAAGAAGCACGGGTTGTTTATCGTCAAAAAATCTAATTCCAGAAGAAGAATCTTCATTCCTTTATTGGACAACATTGTTACCGAATTTAATGAAATGCTTTCTCCAGACATGTTGGACCGAGACGTTGATCAGTTGAGACATTCAAGATGTTCGACAAGTAGCAGAAGCGTATCAGCAGCTTTTGGTTTCTCCCATCTCAACTATTATTGCATAGTTTGAGCTTTTGGGGGGGGGGTCATGACCCCCGTGACCCCCCCCCCCCTTGAATCCGCGCCTGTGTCAAATTTGATATTCTTGTTTTGCTTGAGATTTCATTTATGTACCTTGGATTTATTTCGCAATTCTATACTCAATCCTATATTAGAGTAATCTTGGTTGATATGATTTGCAACAAAACCTAGATAAGACTTAGTATAGCATTGAATTCGACATAACTTTTGCGGGTCCAAATGAAGGCGAAGAATTTCTTTTAGTACGAGTCTGCAGCCACTCGCGAGCGTCCCTTTCGAGCAAGGCGATGATAATTGACGCACTCAAAGCTAGCACATGTATAGCTGCTATAACGTCCGAAATTCTGGTCAGTGCTATGTAGGATGTCCGAAAAAACTGCTTTTTGCGTATCGAATGGAGTTGGTCATTTAATTGACATTGTATTCAAAAATTGATTTGAAATAAATGGTAGAGAATATCCTAAATAAATCTTGCTCATTTGTCAAAATCGACTAAAAAATGTCAGAGCTATTCAATGTTGAAATACCGAAGGTCTAGATGGCGCACACTAGGGATAGGGAATCGGAGGAGAGTAGAATCGAAAGAAAATTACTCAATGAGTACTTTTTACTGGAGGAGTAGGTACTTTTTTGACATTTCTGAGAAATGCCTTACCGTATACATTATTCGATTTTCTGCTGCGACAGATAACAAAGACCTATGTACGATAGGCTACATCTCGAGCACTCGTAGTGAACAGATATGTCTGCTACACGGGTATGCACGCTTCAGGCATGAAAATCTAAAAATGCACCCGCTAGAGAGGTACGTACGCCTCTATTACAGATATGAATGCAGCCCCTGCAGACCATCCCGTGAGTATCGTTTTACCAAGCGGTCTCCCAACTAAGTACTAACCACGTTCAATGATGCTTGACCTGCGCAATCGAACGATAATCGGTCTACTGAATATGTTTAATGGCACCTTTTATTTATTAAAGTCTCAATTTTGCTCCCTTTAGTATAAAAAAGTGTTAGCGTACCGTGCTTCGATAAGACTATTCCGTTTGGATATGTAGGAGGCTGCATTTGGAAGAGGAAAATTTTTCTTAGGCGTACCATACCTCTTAAGGGTGTTAGCGTTTCAATGCCTGTTGCAGTGTACCTTGTCGACTTGGAGAAGTCTTTCGAGTCTGTGTGGATCGAGGGGCTACTGCTAAAGCTGTCAAGGTATAGAGTGAGCAATTCCCTGCTTCACGTGATCTGTAACAGGATGACGGCCTTTAAAATTAAAAACGGCTTGCAACAAGGAGCTGTGAACTCACCGCTGCTTTTCAACATTTATATAAGTGATCTAGTTGGATCCCTTCCTGGCTTTCGAAGGACGGACGACCTCATCATATACAGGGCAGGATCGAAGATTGCCGTGATCCAGGCGCTACTACAGCACAACTTCGAGGAAATCGAGCGTTACGCTGATGATTGGAAATTGAAAAGCAACTATGAAAAATGCAAAACGATCCTTTTCAGGACTCCTCTTAGTAAGGCTTAACGCGATCTTAGAATGAACTGGAAAGAGTTTTATATACGATGTGTGCATAGTACCTGAAACGAAACTCTCACTCTACGAAACAGTCATATGACCAGTACTGTGCTATGGCAGCGGACAATGGACTTGGACTATGACCCAGGACATAAAGGAACGAGTCAACAGGTTTGAGAGAAAATTTCTCGGATTTTTTTTTTTTTTTTTTTTTATGTGACAGTGCTAAGCTCAGGAGTCACCCTTTGTACTACCAGTCCGTCATGTCATTTGTCACGTCATGGTGCAATGTCTAGCAGTAAGCTTAGTACGGGGAGGGGAGGGGGGTATAGGTTAAGGGTTAAAAGGAACGGGGGGGTATTGAAGAAGGTGGTGATGAACCCTGCGTTTGAACTCTTGGATGTTGTAGGAGCTCGGAAATACTGACTGCGAGAGACTATTCCACAGTCGAGTTGTTCTATTAACAAACGAATTCATATCTTGTTGAGTGCGTGAAAGGGGGAGTTGCAGGTGAAGGGAATGAGACGAGTGGGCTAATCTGGTGTTGCGGTTATAAGATTGCCGTGGAGGCAGGAGAGCGTTTAACTCGGAGGAACAGTCATTATGATAGTAGCGATAAAATTTAGTCAATGCTGCTACATTCCTACGGTGGCTGAGGGGGTCGATGGTGGAGCCAGCGGTGTCGTCATCAATTAATTTAAGGGCCTTTTTTTGGACCTTATCTAACCATGCCAAGGTGGTTATTGGAGCGCCGCCCCAAACGAGGGAGTTATATTCGAGAAGAGGCCGTATGTAGGATTTATAAATAATACTAGGATGAGGATAATAGGATGCATACTAGGCCTGACCAGAGAGGATGGAATATGGCTAAGGAGATACAGCAACGAGTTGTATGAAATTTTTGACGACTCAGAATTCTCAACGTTTATAGCACTCAATAGACCAGCCGGCCACGTAATTATGATGGAGGACAATCGCATCCCAAAACGGCTTATGATATCAGAAATTTCGGGAAATACACCAGTAAGCAGACCCAGGAGGAGATGGATAGACTCTGTGACGGCTGATGCAGAGGCAATGCTCAACATCCGAAACTGGAGACATGCTGCAAGGGAACGTCAAACTTGGAGATATGCCTTAAAGGAGGCCAAGGTTCGATTTGGATTGTAGTGCCATTGGATGGTTGGAGAAGTAGAGTCATGATGCTATATCGGTGTCGTGGTAGTTTCTCTTTGGTCCTAAATGGATGAGTGGTAGAGCTCTCGCCATAAAACAAGGGAGTCTTAAAATCGCTATTTTGATGGGTAGTGAGAGTCTGAAGTCTCCACAGGTGAGTAACGTCACTCTCTCTTATTTTCAAATACATCTCAATCACAATTCCACATGCGTGCTGGGCTCATTTTCCTTCTTTTATGGCGCGAGCTCTATTAAAATTGTGCTTTCCTAGGGTTAAAATGACATTAAAAATAGTTCATCTATTAAAGTTTGGAGCAAATTCAAATGTTAAAAGGGTACATCATCTAAGTCTGTTCCGGAAATGGCTACCATAATATCCTTCCATAAATATCGCATGTTGTAGAAAACATGATAAAGAAGTTTCACCAACCACCACCTTCTTCCAATGCACATTCAAATATCATAATCGCCATTTACCTGTAACCTTGAAAATGCTTCGCGTGTTGTGGAAACCGAAAAGAAAGTCTAGGGTCGTGGTCGACATTTATTCAAATTTCCACCTTTTCGGGGAAAGTGTATGACAAGCATATTTTTTTAATCACTTTTGTCCACTTTCAGTCCATTATTTCTCCCCTCCCAAAACAGCCCCACTCGCAAGGCTGAAACATCCCCCCCCCGAAGATAATTACCCTATTTATACAGCTATTAAAAAATTCGTGAACAAACACGGCGATTATCTTTCTGTACTTTAAGTCAACACTTGTAATTCCCCACCGATTGTCCCTATGGTATCCTTGGCGGTCCTTTTTTCGCTTCTGTGTGTCTAAAACCGCCCAGCATGAAAAACTAAAAATACAATAATTGCATGTCCAGGATCAAACCGTCGACGATTCATGTCAACTGAACGTTGGACGTTGGTCGGGCTGTGTAGGGGCCGCCGGCTGGTGCCTTCGTGATGTTTGGCTAATTTGGTTACGAATTACCACTCACTTTTGACTTATGACCGCCACAACAGAAAATTCGTCCGTTAATTACCGGCACGCAATCCTTTGAAGTATCAACAAATTGAGTGACGTATCAATCCCAGTATTTTAATTAATGGCCGCTGCTGCCTCGGCAAATCGATCATAAAATGAACGCCCTTAACTGATGAAGATAAAATGGAGAAGCTTAACGGGGTCAAAAGGATAAATTAATTTACAACGTCATAATTTAAACAGAAAACAGTTAATTTTAAGGAAACTTGCTCAAGGATTGCTGCAAGGAAGCAAACCAAGGCGGCGTCAAGGAAGAGTCGAGTTTTTCCTTTTTCATCTCCATCTTCACTCAACTCAAATTTATTCCAATTTTGAATTCGGCAAATCCTTGCGGAACAAATGATTATCGCTGAAAGATCCTTTCGCTGGTACAATATTTTTGCGATATCCTTAAAGAGGATGGCAATCTTTTCCTATACTTTATACCATTGCCATATGTCCTTATGCGATATAAATCGGAGCGCATTTACCCTCCCGGTATGGGGGCTTTGCATTACCCAAAAAAGGACGGAATTTTGTGGGCAGGACTCTTTGTAAGGATTCGTTCACAACGGCTGAACCCTGTCGATATACTCATAAGACAAATTGAATTATTTATCATTTTCGCACGAGAAGTTTATTGAATCGTTTTGGATAGGCGGAGCGGGCGGTGCGGGAGCGCTGCGCTGCTGCCTCCGGGCCAGTCGCCATTACCCCCACTCATCCTAGATCCCCCGAAATCAGGCTCTGAATGCTTATGGCAAATAATCCATCATTGCCTCCGCCTCTTGAGCCCTTCTTGGATTCGTTTCTGTTCAGTGCTAAGGGAGGGGGACTGGTTTGATACTTCATAATCCAATTTGCGTTATTACGCAGAAAATTGCCTTCGCAGAAGAGTGTCTGTAGCTCACATGAAAATATATTTGCAATTTTTTCCCTTCTTACTTCCCTATTTTCCCTTTTGGGTTTTGTCTTTGATTTACAATTTTTTGCTTTTTTTTTGGGCTCTGCCTCCATCACAGGCAGAACGTTTCAACTTTGATGTGAATAGACGAGATTCTATGCGTTACATAACTCCTACAATATAGGGGTATTATTTTTCAATGAAGGACTTTTGTATTAGTACAGTACAGAGTGTCCATGGTGAGAGGGAATCGAAGGCGTTTTGGAAGGACTGAGTTGATAGTTTGAGAATTGAGGCAACTTGAAGTAGGCAGATACATGCTGATCAGAAAAGTACCAGAAGAATACCCTTCGTATATATTAAATTCCTTTCAACATCAATCTCCAAAACACGATAATTCAATCATAAAATGTTTCGAAATTTCACACTTTGATTGAAAAAAAATTATCAAATTACACGAAGAAGCTTCCACCACCACTTACTCTCATTGATTGTTTCCTCATAGTTTTTTTGATCCAACAACCAATCCCAAACTAAAAATATAATACCGACCATATTTTCCGTAGTGCGCCTGTACTACAGGTCCCATAGTTCATTTCAGAGGTGGCATCCCGTCTTCATCAGCAAAGCCAAGTTTGAAGTAATATTTTTCCATTTTATCCTTCGCTGTAGAGTTTGAAGGTATTCTTTTTGCCAAAGAATCCAGAATGTCTGCATCTTCTCCTGCATTTGTTGCAATCGGGATGAGTGTTTGACATCAACGTCGTGCTATGTAAAGCGTAATCGCACTTCCTAAATGCAAATCCCCGAAAGGCCCCGCTGACTATCGTCCTATAAGCATATTATGTATCTTAGGCAAAGTACTGGAAAAACTAATGTCTTGGCAAATCGAGGGGCACTGTGAAACATGGTCTCTGTTGTCGCATGCACAGTCTGGTTTCCGCAAAGGGAGTAGTTGTGAAACTGCACTGCTGAAGGTGACCACCGACCTGCGGATGGCTCTTGATTCTAATGACATTGCTTTTCTTGTGCTTCTTGATTTCAGCAAAGCTTTTGACAGTGTTAGTCACAAGCTTCTAGAAATGAAGCTAATAGACCACATGCGGTTTTCATCTTCAGCTGTGTCTCTAATTCGGGAATACTTACATAATCGATCTCAAAAAGTTTGGCTACAAAATTCAATTTCGGATGCTTTACCAATCACGCGCGGTGTTCCGCAAGGTTCCATATTAGGGCCGTTGCTCTTCAGCATGTACATAAACGATCTCAGCAGCATCGTGAGGAATTGTAAACTGCACATGTATGCAGATGATGTCCAAATTTACTTAAATAGTCCCATTGGATTGGTAGAGAACTGTGTGCATAACATTAATGCCGATTTGGAGCGTATCTATCAATGGTCTTTATCCAACCACTTACTGCTTAATGCTTCTAAATCCTGTTGCATTCCAATGTATAGAAATCAGTTAGACACTTCTTTCCTTCCACCTATCATTCTCATGAATACGTTCTTACCCTACCAACTTCGAGTCAAAAATCTAGGTGTCCATCTGAACTCACAGTTAACCTGCTGTGATCAGGTGTCTCATACCCTATCTAAAGTATATGGTATTTTGCGGCGCCTGTGGCTGTACGCTTCCGTTCTGCCCCTAGGAACTCGTTCAAAGTTAATTAAAACTCTAATTTTACCGCACTTCACGTACGCTAGCTTGATCTTTCCTTCTCTCGACGCATCAGGCCGTGATAAACTCAATGTAGGCTTCAATGACTGTACTAGGTTTGTTTACAATCTTCGCAGATCTGACCATATAAGTCGATATCGTACTTCCGTTCTGGGGTGCACACTTGAAGTGTACTATTCGCTCAAGGCAATGACATTCATTTATAAACTCTTGCACTCCGACCGTCCATCATACCTCCATGAATATTTTCGATTTGGTCGTACGACTAGAAGAATACTATTTATCCTTCCTAGATTCTCCCACTTAGTTGCGCAGAGATCTTTTTTTGTTCATTCTACCCAGTTATGGAACAGTTTACCCGCCGATATACAGAATGCGGGGTCATTAAATCTGTTCAGGAAACGTATCTTCAGCCACACAATATTCCTTCAGCTCATTTATTTTTTTTTGCACTTATATTAGTTTGTTTTTCATTCTTCCTTACTTTTATACATTTCACAATTGTTTCGTTTTGTTTTAATTTGTTTAAATTGCCATATTCTTAAGTACATACGCTTTTAGCGGTAAAAGATAATGTAATCTTGATGTACTAAATTAAATTAAATAAATATAAAATAAAAATATGTGTTGCCGGAATTCGAACCATATCGGCCCACCTGTTAGAAAATGACCTGGAGTCAGGACTTCCAGGTCGTTGGGATCATCTAAAAGAGGAACAAGAGATCTAGCATTAAGGATGCTTTCAATTTGATAAACGATCCTCTGCAGCTCGTTCTTAGTATATGGCTGAAAGTCGAAAACTTCGCATAGGTGCTGTTTGGTGCAGCTTCTCAGAGGCCGCCAAGGTGAGGTGATCGAGACGGTAAGAATTTTCACGTGATCTCGTCCTTTGAGAAAATTTCCTGCACAAGGCGAGAATGTCCTTCCGATTTGAACAAATCATTAAACTATCGCAGCTCTCGTTATCCTTCGATGAAATTTGTGGCATTGTCCGTATAACTAGGACGACGAATCTTGAATTTGGTAAAGGCCCATAAGAAATCTTCACTTGATAGATTTTCGGCTACTTCTAAGTAGAGGGCCTTCACAGCTAGACATATGAGTCGGCAGGATTTTGTGGGAGCCTGATTTCGCACGGATTTCTTTCTGCGGAATGGGTCGTAAAATCCACTTCAGTAGGACAGAATACTGGACTAGATTGCACCCTTGGCGAATGCAATTGCCCCATTAATTGCTCCATAAGTAGTCAAGAACAGTGAAAACAATGATTTCGAATGACCTGCTCAATTACGCCCTTTTATTTAATCAGTTAAAGCCTTGTGCGGATTATAGCTAGAGTTTACATCAGATTCCAGAGCCAATGACTATGAAGATCCTGAAGCAACGACTCGTCCCACGCAAGCTTAGATCCCACAATTTCTGCTGGAAGATACTATGATTGGATTGCACAATCCCGATGTACATATCGACTAGGCTGTAGATTTTTTTTATGTGATAGTCTAAGCTCCTCCATGTCAAACTTGGTACTACTAGATCGTCATGTCCTATAAGTCATGGTGCAATGTCCAGTAGTAAGCTTAGCTCGAAGGATAGAGAGGGCTTACCAACCCTTCACAAAGGTATGGATCCGGCATTTTGACGGACTAGAGCTTCAATAGTTGTACAGAACTCGCTATTTTTTTTTTAATATGAAAAAAACAAGCTTAGGAGTAACCCTTTATAGGTACTACCAGTCCGTCATGTCGTTCAGTTCATGGTGCAATTTCTAGTAGTTGCCTTGGTTTGAAGAATAGCTATTACGGGATCAAATGACCAGCTGTACCTTATTCTGTACTAAGATAAATACAGGACCAATGGCATCAACATTAACGTAAACCTTCAGCGTGTAGAGCTCAACGGACCAATTTGGACATCGTCGGGCCTTGCAGGTTTTGATTACGAAAAAAACCCACAGCTAGAAAAATCATGATTTTTACTCTTGCAGACTTTACATGTAGGTAGGTATTGCATGATTAGCAGAGAACGGTGACCTTTGAATGGCTTTTCCACGCTGAAAGTATCTTAACATCGGCGAATTGGTGGATAGAAGCCAGACTTGTGCTTAGGTGCAGCAGTTGCATTTAAGGCTTTAAACATAGTCAGAGCATTGGGTTGAGGTAGTCAGACTTGGTACTACACAACTTGATCAAATAAATGAGGAAATTAAAGCACACCATGGAAAAAATGGATATGAATCAGGCAGAGATTAATGCATCACTGCAGTGTTGTAGTGCGCTCAAACCAGGAAATTTAACCAGGTGGACCGAAACTAAATTATGTGATCCTAGCCTGGGTAAGGAGACACACAGGGATCGATGGGAATGACAGCCTGGTAAAGCTCGAACACGTTATGTAGTTTTACAATTCTCCTTTTTCAAGCGAGAGTTTCTGGGGCCCTTGAGTAGTCCACGGTTATTGAGAGAAACGACTTCTTACAAAATGGTTTGGGAAAGACTGTCGGGTCCATGGTACAATAACACAAGGTAGGCTCGCAAGGAAAAGCTCTGTTTCCATCTTGAGAAGCTTCTATCATTTTTACATTAGAAAAGATCTGAGTGACGTCACGAGAAAGCTTTTTGCTTTTATGAACTAAGATCTGAGTGACGTCACGGGGCCCTTATGAGCTTATCTTGCAATTATTATTACCACGGTTGAGTCTACACCTCGACATTGTTTGTGAAAGCTTGTATCCTAAACCTAATAAGATGACTTCTCCGGAATGAGTCCGGTAAAGAAGTGCCCTTGGATGATGGGACGAGCTTCTTTTATAACCGGTCATGAAAGCTTTTCTTGACGAGCTTTTTTGGCAGGAAGCTTTCAGTTTTTAAAGCGTAAAAATAAAACTTCTCTTAGGCCTGAGGTTTAAATGTATGATGCTCCATGAGGTTGCCAAGGGGGCCCCACTAGAGACGAATTGTGATTCGTTAAAGTCGTTAATATTAATAGCTTCCCTGATTCCATGTTCAGTTTATCTTGGAAAAACATTTGCCACGAAACTTTTAGATGAGGATATATAAAGTGTCAATGCCCCTGACTGGGGGATAGCAATCATTAAAAGTATGTAATTGGATATTTCCATTTCGTTTAAAATAAAAAAAAAAACAAGAAAAAACAATTTAAATCGTTCTACTTACCCACTGAATCAGCATAGAGGAAAGATATACAAACTTCTCTACTTTGATTCACTTTATTTGTTTACAATTCTGGGAAAGAAATTCGGTTCTATGTCACGAGATGTAGAGTATTTTGCAATTAGACGTACCAGAAACGTTTTAAAGCTTTATATATGTATATCTAAGCATTTTTACAGGATCAATGTCCTTTCCTTACGTAAGTACAAAGAGAGAGACTTTTTTTCAAATCTTGTTTCTTCGTAAACATGTTTACATTTCCTATGTACTTGCTATTTGTACGTACAGAGGCATTCGATCAAAGAGATAAAATGGTCAAAACACATTTTAAATTAAACAACCGAAAAAGTCCTTGGGAAGGACTATCAATTCGATACAGTTGAAAGCAAGACGAAATGGGAAGAGCTCCTTCTACAGTTTCAATTTGATTTTTGCCCAGCAATAAACTTGAGTTGAAATTGCAAACAGGAGAGCTCCCTTAAATGATAGTTGAGCCAATAGGTCAATTCTGAGCTGAACTTCTTCCCCAGATATAGACGATCACAACAAGCTGCTGCTCCACTCGAAATTAATTAAAACAGAGTCCACAGGCAAGAAGTGGGTCCTTGTCCTTGTGGAATTCGTTGCTTGTGCAAGGAGAATAGATTGAGGGAATCGTAATTAAAATCTCTTCAAATTGTTTTGCGTAATTATCACCAATGGAAGGTGGATATGTATAGAATACTGAGAGCTGTAGATACGGAACATTGTCAACAAATCCCTGGCAATCGAGCGGCCACTAGACATTTATAGCAGTCAGCAGCAATAACCAGGAGAGGGCTGGCTCGAGAAGGGATGTTTCCTTTAAATTCCACCCTGTCTTCAGTTTGTCTGAGAAGTCATACGTGAAATAATTTCTTTGTTCCAGCAGCATCTTGACGTTCTTGTCCTCTTCCTTCACTAAGGAAGAGAGAGTGGCGAAATGCTTTGCGTCGTCTAAAATAAATTTGCGCAAAAAAAAAAAAAAAACACCACCGCCGCCCTCGCACCAGCCGTCAACGTAATTTACGAAGCTTCCATCATCATCACTTTAGTCGTCCTGTAGCGCCGTGAATCACGGATCTTCCATTTCCGGGGAAGTCCTTTTCCCGAAACATAAAGGAAAGCCGCAGTGGAAGGAGCCGGGGATTCATTATGGCATGCAGAAATGTACTAAAAAGATGGCATTTCTTCGAGGTTGGATGGGATGCGCAAAATAAAATATAGCAACACTTATATCCACCATAGCTGGTCCTGGTGTTCTAGTGCTTAGAGAATATTGCGGCGACTTCTCTGGGCTCTCTTCTCGGATAAGTGCATTTTGTGCAAGCGTTGCAGTTTCGGGGGTATGTAAGCACTGGCACTGCGTCATTGTTTTTGTGCACACTGCATTTAATGGTTTTCTTAGAATAATAGGATAGAAAACACATTTGATGGTTGCGCAACAACTGAAAAGAAAATGCATGGAAAAAAATATAACTATTCTGAGAATAATTTGCCTGGGGCGAGAAAATATTATGTCTGTGCCTCGTCCTTGCGGGATACAAGGAACACCAGGAGGAGCCCTATGCAAGCTGCACTTTATTTCCGTCCGCACTCTGTAAATCTGCATTATTTTAGAGCTAGTATGGCTGCCATTACTTGGGAAAGCTCTACTGCCTTTAATGAATGAACGTTGTCTAAAGTATGGGCGAAAGTGTGGGGTGGAAATTAAGCAAGAAAAAAAAACGGAAGGGAGAATCAAAATGCTCCCCACTCACCAGGGACTGGTCTGAAGGGAAGTGTGCTAGTAAAACTTAAATTGAAAATTTTCGTCCTGATTTTTTTTTTAATAGTTACCTTAAAATTGTTGAATATTGCTGAGGGAGGCTTCAAGCTTCTACCGTAATTGTTATTCTTGGAATTAAAAAATGAAACAATCAAAATTTAAAAAAAATTTCTTAAAACTATTTTGTGGGTATTTTTTTGTGAATATAACCCCGCTGGGCATTGAAGCGTTACAGACTTGCATTCTTCTGGTTAAACATTGGCTTTTGGCAGTTAGGAGTTCATAGATAACTTCGACATGGCCAGGAAATATACAGGTAAGGATTAAAACGAACTAGACTGTTTTTCACCATGAGGAATTAAAGGGAGTAAAGTAAACAGCAAAGACTGCTTAAAACTCTTAAAACTCATGGTCCAACGTCTCTAAGCTTGAAATGGGGTTTTATGGTGTTTTCCCAATAGATGACGCCATTTGAAAATAACTGTGGCAACCTTGCACACAAGAGAAGTTGTGGCGAACCCTGCACCCCAAGTAGTACAATTGCAAATTGCATCAACAGTAATGTTTTTGTGCATAATTGTCTTGAGCAACAAGTATCTTTCAATTATAATAATCATGAGAGTGACTGATGATCCAACAGAGCCGCTACAAGTGAGGTTTAAAGGCCCAATTATAATGAACGGATTTGAGCGCAACAAAACGGATTGATCTGTCAAATTGGTTTTCCCGACATACATTTTAGACCTGACCGATTATAATGAACGCATTCAAGCGGATTCGGTCGGATTTGAGCGCATTCTTTTCTAAAAGATTAGAAATTGCCGCATTGAACTGTCCAAAATTTGATAAATATAACGTTAATAGTTGAAATACAAAATTGTTTACCGGCAAC
Organism: Thereva unica; assembly: GCA_949987705.1. Lineage (NCBI taxonomy): Eukaryota > Metazoa > Arthropoda > Insecta > Diptera > Therevidae > Thereva > Thereva unica. Next base: position 15,756,133 of record OX465283.1, on the reverse strand, counting down.
CAACTCGTCAACGAAGTTAAAAATTATGAAATTATTTATAAAAAAGCCAAACAACAAGAATTTTTTGCACTCTTATTTACAATAAACATTGACGTTTGAATCCGAGCAGATGCGTTATTATAACCAGCCAGTTTTGTATCCGATCAAATGCGTTTTTTTGACATTCCAATCCGCTCAGATCCGTTCATTATAATTGGGCCTTAAAGGAATACGTTTCACTTTCTTATATATAGCTAATTAGGTCAATCCAAGAAGACGCAGTGTAGTGTTGGGTAGGACACGATTATAAAATGAGTTTGAAAGAGGAGCCTCTTTTTCCTTTTGAATCAGTACAATGTCTCACTTCAAATGAGGCGAGGTGCCATTGTATTGTAATGTTTTTTTTTTTTTTTTTTTTTTTTTATGTGAAAGACTAGAGTCTCAGGAAAGGCCCTTTATATAATGTTGTGATGCGGGTAGATCTATTGCGTTTGCGAAAGAAGGGATACGATAAATGATGAATGAATGAATAGGAATATTAATTATCGTGCCTATGAATGTTAATTACCAAAATATTCTTCAAAATTTTTGTAAACTTTATAAGGAAAAATATATTTATAGATTTAAAACGAAACTCCCTGAAATTGATAATAACACGAAAATATTTTATTTGTTATAGAAAGAGATTTGTGACACTGTTGCTACTTAACCTATTTCTTCTTTCTCCCAGAACTTGACCCGCTTTAGAAAAGAGGAGTTCAGAAGGCACAAAAGTTGCAACGCTGTACAGTATTAGTTCGAAGAGTTGATAGTGTCTAGGATATTGACCTTTTCTCGAATACCACCGTTTTGCTGGGTTTTTGAATCTTAGCAACCGTGGTTCAACAAGATATTTATCTATGGCTTCAGTTGTTTGATTTGGGGTTTTTATTAAGTCACACACCTGAAGTCATCCCAAATACTAGACTCCAGCTCCGAAAGCGGAAGCAATGTTGTAGTTGTAGATACTGGCATGGCTTCAAAATCACGGGTTTGAATCTCTTATGCATTAAACTGACCCAGAGTAGGTATGCAATCTATGCCTCCAAAAAGTATATTTCTATTTTACAATCGCAACTCGCCTATAAAGAAGTAAGAAATGTCTCTCGAGTACAAAACTTTACTCCCTCGACAAATGTAAGAATTGTCTCCTCAATACAAAATTTACCTCCCACGAAAAATGTATGAATTGTCTTTTCAGCACAAAATTTACCTCCCTCGAAAAATATAAGAAATATCTCTCGAATACAAAATTTCACTCCCTCGAAAAATGTAAGAATTGTCTCTTCAGTACAAAATTTGCCTCCCTCGAAAATTGTAGGAACTGTCTCTTTAGTATAAATTTCACTCCCTCCAAAAATGTAAGAGATTTCTCTCCAGTTCGCATTTGCAATCTCACCACGGCTTGGTTAAAATTGGATATTTTACTGAGGCAAAAGCAATGGCCTCGATTCCCAGATCCGACGGGAGGGAAGTGAGTTGCGGATTTGACACTTTGCGATTCTCAGATCCGCAACCCCGAATTTCTTTTTGACATTTTCCGCGCTGTAAAAGTGTGATCCGCAACAAATTTTCTGCGGATTTGAACGACAAATGCGCCTGAGATAATCCGACATCATATATTTCATTATCGCGTGAGTCTTCACTCCGAATTTTCGATTTAAACCAATCCGGGACTGCGGATTTGAGAATCGCAAAGTGTCAAATCCTCACTCACTTCCCTCCCGTCGGATCTGGGAATCGAGGCCAATAAGAAATTGTCTTTGCAGTTCATGTTTACAATCTCACCTCGCCGCAATTCGAATTGGATATTTCACTGTCGCAAAAGAAATAAGAAAATTTTGTTCCAGTTCGTGTTTTCAATCTCACCTCGGCGCAGTTCAAATTGGATATTTTACTGCCGCAAAAGAAGTAAGAAATGTCTCTCCACTTCGTAATTTACAATCGCACGAGACACGTTCATATCCCAGTAGTACATTATTTTTGAACCGGGACATTTAAAAAAGTTGAGGCCTCAGTACAATTTACTATCGTGTACGGGACAAATGAACTGCCTCTTGTAAGTCCGGCTCAACTCTAACGCAGTGTACCAAAGAAGCTACTGTTTCATTCAGCTTGATGTGGAATTGGAATTGAACAAATTAGCAGAAATGGCTGATATAATCCTAAAGCATAGTTGGGATCTGTCAAATGAAGCTATAGCTATTACATCATCACAGGAACCCTTCAGTTACTAATTCAATTCCTTCAGAAGCTCTTTTGTCACACACCGAACAAAAGAAACTTGATCAACCCAATTCTGTCAAGAAATGTTATTCTAGAGACAAAATAATATAAGCGACCAAATAGCCCTGAGAAATATAACATTTGTCATTTTCATGTCAAATTCGGAGATCAAGCCTTCAGATGCATCCAAACTTGTCGTTTCGAAACCAGAAAAACAATACCAACAAAAGAACAGGGAAACTAGAACTGTCGTTTCCGGAGGCAGGAGACTTCAGCCAAGCTTCTATGTGCCTCAAGCAGGAAAGAATACTGTTGAGAACAGATCTTGACACCAAAATGCATTTTTTAATAGACGCCAGCTCTCTAGTTTCTGTGATATTTCCAACCTTTGATCAACACCAATTCAAGCCAGGAACGCCAAAACTTTTCGCAAACAACTGCAGAATTACTAACTTTGGTGAACTAAATCTGAAACTCAATCTCGGCGTGAGAGGATCATTTAAATGAACTTTCATCATTGCCGACGCCCGTACAGTAATTTTATGTGCGGGTTTCTAGCTAGCACCCCGGTTTGATGGAATCCAATCCAATGTCGTCGAGATCAATGGCTTAAATTAAAGGCTGCTGCGTCCCGGCCGGTTTCATTATCTGGGGCACGTGTTGTGGACCCTGAAAGGTGTAATAGAAAGAAAGAAAACGTCGTGGTGCCAGGGCGGGTTTTTTCCAGACCGATTTTCATTTTCATTTTTTTAAATGTCATGCTACTCTCTAGCTCTTCGTTCAGTTATATACTTTACATAAGAATTTTGAAACTTGTTGATTCTCTTTCAGATTGTAGTTGGTTTGAGTGTAGTCCTGGGAAATTTGTATTTTAGGGAGATAAAACTCCAAAATGGCTGAAAATCGGTCCACAACTTCCTTGTGACTTTTTAAGAACCCAATTTCGGAATCACAAAAAAAAAACATGGCCACCAGCGATATCGCGTTGTTTGCATCTCGGTTTCTATAGTCATACAACCCCGTGGAAAATGTTGACAATGAAATTCTCTTTCGACAAAATTTCACTCAAAATCTGTTTTTTTTTTATTTTTTTTTTTTTTTTTTTTTTTTAATTATATTTTGTAGGCAATAATGTTTGGTATTAGTAGATGAATAGAAATGTTGGCCTAATTTTTGTAGATATTTCCACCAGCGCCGGTAGCAAGATTGTGACATCATATTCATAAAACTCTCAGGTCAAACTGGCGCATTACCTACTAATGCCGACTAGACTCAATATCAATCTTGTTAATGTACAGCTCGCCTGGAAGCGTGTATGTTATCCTTCAACGTTGGGATGGATACCTCCGTTTTTAGGTGAAAGACCTAAGTCTTTTTGTACTGCCGTTCAGGTTCCATATATAGATCAGTATCAACCAACCTCTCAAATTTGGAATGATAATAGAGAAAAGAATGAAATATAATTGCCAGCTTGTGCTGGGTTTTCTTCTACCAGCCCAATTGCGGTTTTCTTCTATCCACCCATTCAATACTACGGCGATTGAACGCTGACTTGGTGACACTGTACAAAGCTTAATTTTCTTGTAGGGGATTCTAGGAAATGGAGCATGGAACTGCTTAAAAAAATGATAGATAAGATAGAACTAGTGGAAAGGCGAATGGCAGGAATCGAATCATGCACCTCTGCGATGGTAGGTAGGGTGTCTCAAGTCGTAGGCTATGAGTACGACCAAGTTGATTTTATTCTAGGATGTTCATTGTATTTTTTTGTGATTTAATGTTGAATTAGTGCTTCCCATCCGAAAAATCTACTCTTTCACTAAGGATTGGTTAGGTGTCCATTAACTCAACCACTGTTCCTTCATTCAGGTTTGAAATCGGTAACAGCTTGCCGAGAAGGGTGGAGTTTTGAAAATTTCTAAAAAATCCACAATAATTTTAGCTTAAATTTAGAGTTTGTGAGAATATGAAAAAAAAAAATATTAGGACACATCAACTTCTCAACCACCCAGGGTTTTAAAATGAAAACTTTTGCACGTACCTTGTTGGTTTTCTGGCAACATATAAAACTATTTTGTCTCAAAATTTCACAAAATTTAGAATATTTCCTTTCATGTTACACAGCGTTGCTATGGTACGCATTCATAATAGAACCAATTTTCCCCGCTATAATGAAACCACCCTCAAGTTTGTTCTATGGGTGGATCTGGTACGTTTTCCGCAATACGTTAAAATTTCGGCTCCTCCACCCTGCCTGCTGCACATGGTAGCAAAACCTAAACAACTTAAGCCATAGAGTAATCAAATTCCCGAAATGTCTGGAGCAGGTTTATTTCCTTGAATATCTGAATTTACTTAGCGGCAAAGGTATGTGGAGCACGTGCCTACATTATTTTGCGTTGGGAATTATGTGTGCGAGTATATATCAAAGAGCCGAATCCCATACATCCCGATGCCAAGAGTAATCAATCTAGAACAAGAGGAAAGTGCCCAGAAGTGCGGCTCGTCCGGTACGCCACAGTAGAGAGTACATTCCAGGACCCGGAAGGAAAAAAATCCTTTCAATTGTCCCTTTAAGGCTGCCTCAAGAAGTAATGGCTATACCAGGGTCATTTCCGACCCCCACAGAGATCATTATATCACTCAATTGTGGAATTGTGTACTATAAACTGTGTTTCGGGGGGCTCCAGCAGCAGCCAGGAAGGAGCTGGTCCCGGGATCCGTTCAACAGTCTATCGTCGTATCATTCTTTGTTATGACACGATTTGCTCAACCAGGAAGACTAATGGTTGATAGTCCTTGGAACGGGGGGGACACCATTCAGATTCATTGCAGGAATGATTAATTATGTCTCTTAGCGGGCATGTCCTCCTTGCAAAAAAGGACTAAATGGGAATAAATGAGCTCTCCACTAGCTTCGTTCTGCGAGTGTTCTCTTCGCCATTGTCTACTTTAATGGATTTTTACTTTTTGTTTTTCTGCTGACGCCTAGTTGGGGACAATGATTCTGTCATTTCGTGACAGATGAGCTGAAAAGCCGAAAAAGGAATGATGTCCCCCAAATGTTCCTTTCTATTTAGGACCTCTGCATTTCACTCCGAGGGATAACAGCCACAGCGGATGGGTCGGGACCAGGGGGGCAGCAGAGGAACGAGAAAAAATGGCAACGAGTAACGACATTTCCCAAGGTAATTTCGGTGTAGTGAACCGTACAAATGTTTGTTTCAGGTAATAAAAGATTTCATCAAGTGTAATCGATTGCCCGTACGACTGACCGAGGAATGTATTACGTACGGCTCAGCGGATCCGGGGCTAAACTAACACGGCGAGGTAATAAATTTCCGATTCATTGTTTTTCTTACCCCGGAAAAAAGGGTTTTGCTGTGGGACTCTCTACGGATATTTATGGTATGTCGACTATAAAAACACACCACCTCACAGTAGATAAAACTTTTTTATATACACATATAGAGAGAGAGAATAAATTAAGCCAGATGAAGGAGAAAGACATGGAAAAAAATCATTTTTTGTCGAAAATTAAATGGTCTTCTTTTTTTCAGCAAATATAATATTTGTTAAACCGCCAGAACGTCGGTGGTGTTATAACTTTTTATGTACTCAGAGAGAAGCACTTAATGCTTTTCAGATTACCAGAGATTAAGTGTATTCTATCTGGTTGAGAGTTTTTAAATTGCATGATCGCATTTAATTGCCAGCCTAGGGTTTAAATGGCCCGACTACCATCCCAGAGGTCTGTGGTTCGAGTCCTCTCAGCAGCATGGCCTTTCCTTCGTCTTTCCACTTCTCCCACCTAGACATTCACTCAATAATAAAATAGTGAACACTACAAAAGGCGCTTTCCTCTGAGCTCCTAGTCTGCGCTGCTAAATATGTAATGGTATAACTCAGAACCTCGTCCCCCAAAACGTGAATCCTGACAATCTCTCCACCTTGAAACAAGCGAAGATCGCGACCAGAGCCCTGGATTATAAATCGGCTGGTTTATATTATTGCGAGGACCCAGGCCCGCCAGACCTTCGTCATTTCCTTAAAGCTAATTTTTCGTATAGACATAGATTGATACGCAGTTAAGAACAAATTCGCTAGCCCGGATTTAAAAAAACCATCAGCCTACGTGAAATTCTTGCACAGAATACTATTTAAAACGAATATAAATTACAGCCAGACACCTCCGGTGGGCCCTATCTCCCTGCTGGCGCTTCCCGGCTAAAGCTGGGGAAAAAGTTTGTGAACTTACGTGATTCTCTGAAAGCTTAAATTCGAACATGACATTGCTCTTAAGCCCCATCGCATACTCCAAACCAGTGCAGAAACAACACTTAAACCCATTGAATACCCATAAGCAAACACCCCAAGGCTTCCAAAATCCAAATTTGCCTAGCTCCAGGCACTATCCATTGCATACCTTTAGACACAAACCATTGCATACCTCTAGACAACAAAGAAATAAAACCCATTGCATCATGCAGCCACCAAAAGCTCACCGCACTACCGAAACATACCCTACCCCACGTAATCAAGGAGCGGCATCATAGAATATTAAACTAAGATAGTGGTATTGAGTAGTTCCCAAGATCTCTTTGAGGTAAAGTCGATTTCAGCAGGCACAAAGAGTGCTCAACTTCAAAGCGCACTTGGAGGACACAGCCCCTAAAGTGTTTACTACCAAAGCAGTAGTCAAGAGGATGCTTCCCTACTTGGCGATCCTAGCCTTCCTAGGTTTTTAGCTCGAAGCTACACCTTGTATGGTGGAACATCCAGTAGGAAGTGCCGTTATGCAGGATGGCTGAAGAAAGCAAAATGAGGATCTAACATACTGGTTTTGACACTCTCCAGCCCAAACAAAGTCGGGTTTTAAACTATTTGAGTGTTTGTGACGCAAAATTGAACCGCCACCTCCTCGTGTTGCCTCCCGAACGACCAACTATTGACGGTATGCTCCTTATACCCTTTCAAGCCTAGTAAGTCTAGAGTAGTTGCACAGCGGCAGTTGTTACTTTTTTTCACGGTCGTTTGACAATCTTCACCGAGTACCGGATACACCCAGTTTTGTAATGCCTTAATCTGTTATATGGATACTCTTTCAAGACGGTACTACTAGTAGTATAGCTAAGCCGGTTCTGAGCCAGAAATTTTACAACGTTGCGCAATCGAGCTTTTTGTTTGTGTCTTGGGCTGAAGCTTTTATGATTTGTCTTTGGAAGCTTTTGTGGTTTGTGTCTTGGTAGAAGGGGTCAGAAACTAATTGAACCTCACTGTAGCGTGTCTTGGATGGGAATCAGATGGCTTGGATGAGTTCTTGGGGCAGAATTTCATCCAGCTTCCTAAATAAAAATATAAAATTGTCTTTCGCTATCTGATGTAAGTTTCTAATCGCTGGGTATGGACCAGGAAAAGTTCCGTCCGTGACAATCTTAAAGTCCTTATTGAGGGTACAGGTTTACACAGGGATATGTTTCTGGGTTCTTTCAAATCGACGTAGGGGATAGTCGTAACCGCATGTAATCGCAGGCATAAGGAGTATAGTAGTGCATAGTAACTAAGTGTTTACTCATAGGAATTTCAATTTCTCAGAAATTGTGCAGTTGCGCTTGGCCCGTCGTTAATGGTGACTTTAGATCGTAAAGGCTTCTGCCTGCCTATAGAAGTCTAAAGAACTATTTCTGTGAAAAAGAAAGCAAAGTCGCTACAAAAATCACCATAACATTCATTCGACATATCTGCACAGACATTCCGTTGCATTCAAACTTCACAGTTTGTACAGAAGCCTCACGGAAACTTGGATGGTCTATCATAGGAGAAGAGATTTCATCAGATGTAAATTCAAGATTGTACGCAAGATAACAGCACACTTAGATGATAGCTGAGCTCGGTATAAGAAGATAGTTGGAATCTGATGAGAGTCCCCTGTGCTATAAAGAGCTTTGGGCCCCTGTTCCAATAACAGTGGTATTCATTTTTATCTTCGACAATTTGATGCGTTATCAAGTAGTCCAAAACTTATTATGAATATTGCAATGAATTATGCGCCATCTGTTAGAAGTTTGGAACAACGGTTATTTATAACGACTTTGTTAGGATTTGAATTTACCGATTTATACACTAAACTAACACGGCGCCATCTATTAGATTTTAGATCTATTGGAACGGACGGTAAAATTAAAGATGGTGACGAGGCCGTGGCGACGGCATTTGATGTGAAAAGCGATGAAAGTGTTCTAAAGTGATGAAAGTGACCTAAAGCGAAAAGTGGTGGAGTAAGAGTTGTAATATCTTGTCAATTACGCATAAAAATACACAGTCTAATCAATTTCTGGACGAACTGTTAATAAATCAACTGATATTGACTGACTTATTGAAACATTAGGGCAGCCTTACACAAAACTTTCAATAAATTATAATCCACAAGATTTCTGCTATACAAAAGAAACCTTCTTCTTATCCCTTTTATTTGCTCTCGAGCCCAAAACTGATAACAAAACCAGTCTGTAATAAAGTGTGTTCCTTACAAATCTCATAACAAACCATTGACAATAATTTGCAAGATATAAAACCAAAAAAATATCAGAAAGCAAAAATCTAAAGCACCATGAAAAGAATATTTTCAATCTGGCAAAATTGATAATGTATACGAAAAAGCCAAGCAACAATAAAAAATATCTTCTTCGGGGGGCGAAAAAAAAACAACGAGGCCATTTTTAGGCAATAATAGTTCCAGAAAACCTCAATAATAACCCTTAACCTCGCAAGTCCCAATCAAATAATACACTTTCATGGCTTCACCCCTTTCCATCTGAATGGATTTTATTGGAGAGATGAACAACATACTGCAACAGAATAGAAGACCGGACCAGCAATGGGCCACCACCGAGCTCCAGAATGGTGTAGTCCTGTTTTCGGGGATAGGCGCTTTAGGGGAGCAGGTGGCGGAGCCAAACGTCAGGGGCCGAAAGCAGAGGGCTGTTTTTCTGCATGGATGCCAAATGATTCGATGCAAAAGAGTCTCGGGTGGCAAATGTCCAAAATTGGATTTCGTTTAACGAAAAGTTTCACATTCTCGTTCGAAAGCAATTATTGTCGTTATTTGTTGCAATTCAATACTTTTTCTTCGTGTGTGCATTTATAGGAAGGACTGTTCGGAAAGTACACTTTGACATTTGAATCGATATTTTTGCGATAAATTTTTTAGTTAAATAGGAGAGGGTAAGGGGCGTGTTGGATTTATTTGATCAGTGAAATAGAGGAAATTTTGCACATCTCCATACAGCGAAAAAAAAATATATATGCTTGGGTGGAGACCATGATTCAGATCAAAGTTAACAACGTACTAAAGTGTCATATATGCGAAATTGGCCACTTTCTTGTTGGTATGATGCGCTTTACAAGATAGAAACATCCCAGCAAAACGAAATCGTAGAGATCGGAACGACTGATCCGGAGATGAATGCAACCTGCCAGTTTATGGGACCTTTGTGTATGATGAGTGGTAGGAGTGGGCTTCATAGCTTGAATGTGCTCTCTGAATTTCTCTTAAAACTGTATCAGCTGGTGTCTCCTTACTTGCGAAGAATTATTCTAGTATTCGTAGTGGTGTTCCATACGAAAGATCAGCTGGAGATGCCTTCAAGTCCTCTTTGAATGCAATTCCTAATCTTAGTAGAACTGTTGGTAGTAACTCGATCCAGGGTATAGTATATAGTAACCATCGACACATTAGACCTGTCTTGAATGAACGATGCCATCTTTCAATAAGTCCATTTGTAGCCGGGTGATATGAAGTGGAATGAATTCGCTTTGCGCCGATTGTGTTGCTTAGTGCTTTAAAAAGCCTTCAAGCATAAGGTGGAGAGGGTGCTAGACAAACTGGTATCACAGGGTATTCTTGAACCACTGGAATACTCTGACTGGGGAGCACTCCGATCGTCCCAGCAGTGATCAAAAATGATAGTAGCATCAGGATATCAGCATATCAACAGATCACCGTGCCCAAGCATATCAACAGATCACCGTAGATGAACAGTCCTCCATGTTGCCAACGATAACAACGCATAAGGGATCATTTCGCGTTAAGCGACAACAATTTGGTATAAATTCAGCCCCTAGCATCTTCCAGTCGAGAATCTCCAACTTATTGAGCTATTTGTAAAGGTTGCTGTACTTAGACGACATCTTCATCGTGGATGGTAGTGAAGACGAACTGGCCAGATCCGACGTAACTAGTTTTCTTCACACCTTCATCTCTGTAGATTTTTTGGGATACAAGATTGACTCCTCTAAGGATATTTGACTAAACCAAAGATAAAAAGCCCCAGTACCTGAAGATAAACGCCAATTACAAGCTTTCCTTGGCCTGCTAAACTTTTACCAAACATTTCTTCCAGCGAAAGTAGCAATCGAATCAGCCGATGGGCTGCTGGACAAGGATAGGAAGTAGAGGTGGACTAAACAACAGCTTTCAATAACCTCAAGTCGCTCTTATCATCAAATAACGTACTGGTATACTACAACAAGAAATTACCACTTGTTCTGATAGGTATGTGACGCGTCCCCATATGGTGTCGGTGTCGTGTTGGCCCATCGGATGAACATCAGACTCGAGAAACCTGTTCCCTTCTACTCTCGTACTCTGTCCAAGCCAGAGCACAATTTCTTATACGGTTAACACATTACCATAATCACCGACCACCCAACGCTAATCACCAAGCAAATATCGGCAATCTTCTCAAACCAGATACTAAGAAAACGCCAGATTTTAAATGCCGACGACTACGAAATTATACATCGATCACGCACCAACATGACTAATGCTGACGCTTTCAGCAGGTTTCCGCTTTCTGCACCTGCATGAAATATCAACATTAAAAAGAAGCCTTTTGTGGGAAGATCGCATTATCGTTCCACCAGAGGCACAACAGAGGATATTGAGTTCACTTCACACAGGGCACCCAGGCATTGTGCAAACCAAAGCACTTCCTCGCAGCTACATAAGGTTTGGTGACCCGGGATAGACGAAGACATCGAGCAAATTATCAAGTCTCGTATTGTTAGCAGTCGGGCGGAGAAGCCCCACGTCGACCAGATCACCAATGGCAAACAACCAACGTCTGCATATCGATTTACCCGGCGCCTTCCAAGATGCTATATTTTTCATTGTAGTAACAGCATGCAACACCATGTACGACAACCGCACGTTCGCCTGCCGAACTTTTATTCAACAGAAGGATTCAGACGTACTTCGACCAATTACATCCAGATACCATCGATGTGCACAAGCCGTCCCAGGACGGAACCAGTTCGACTCCTATACAGTGCAGCAGTGGAGAACGAATATGGGTCCGGACTCACCACGTAGCTCCGGTGAATGGTCCAAAGTGAATACCCGGAGAAGTTTTAATTAGGACAGGCCCCCCTATCATACATGGTCAAATTGGAATCATGGGCGATATTAAAGCGGTATGTGGACGAAATGCGACCGAGGCTGGTAACAGATGAATACGATTTTGATGCCAGGATTACAAGATGGAACTGCCGCACAGCGATGTAGATGCACCGACCATCCAACCCGAAGTGACATCAGCCGGAACCATCCATACAGACAAGGCGCTACCACGTAGGTCACCGCGACTCCTAGAGAAGGTCTTACAAGCCCCAGCTCATCCAGGCGTTAAAAGGTGTATGGCAGCACTATCCAGCTAATCTGGTCTTCCATGGATCTTTTGTCTCGTCTTCCATAGACGCATTTCTTCGACTAGTTATAAGCTTAATCTCGGAATCGATAGACCACGGTAACTGGCCATTCTATAGCATTGAATATAGAATCTTAAATCTTTTAAACATTTGGAAACTTTCGAATAGAGAAAAAGTTGGATTGGACGAAACAATTGTTATTGGCAAAGGTCGACTCTAACTTTTTCAATATTGGCCATCTTCGATATTTTCTTGGACACAAATCTGTTTCCAATCCAAGTTTCGAATATATTTAAGTGACTTTATTGGATTCTGTTATAGTTACGAACTTCATAGATAATACAGCTCTCAAAGTTCTGCATAACGGTGACAAATAAAGCATAAAAATTAATTGCCAAGACTTTCTCCACCAATGATATTCGATTACAATGGCCAAATTTTACAATCTTGCAGTTATCTACTTCATCTTCACTGAACTGAATTTGTAATGAAAATGCAACAAAACTATTCTGATGTGTGTGTGTGTGGGCAAAATGGGGGATGGTGGCAACAAGGATGTCAGAACTTTAAATCACTTCTATCCCATCGAGGAGTTTCTTTCTGCATTGATGAGAAAACTTAACAAAAGGGAATGCTTCGGGGCCGCATTATCATCTTGAAAAGTTTTAATGTGTATATACTCTTACGGAAAAAGTCTTCAATCCTTCCTCTCGTTCTCTCCCAACTCCGCAGGACTACAGCCCGCCCCCCAAGAACCATAAGCACAAAGTCTCAGATTCAGTCATCCAGGAATATACTATAGTGGGCGCATGCTGCAAGTGCCAGAAACTTGCAGCAACTTATCGAACTTGATGAATAGAGCGAAAGCTGTTTTTTGACTCCTCTCGACCCATCACCACCTCACAACCCACCCCCACCTTTTCTGTACAGACCTTTCTTATTCTTGTTTTTCAATAACTTTCTTAAGTGAAAAATGTTTCTTTTTTTTTTAGTTAATTAGTTTTGTCACTTTTATCCTTTACAAGAAGTTTCACTTTATGCTGTTGAAGCTCGAAATAAGTGGAGGAAATTGCTATGAAAAAAATAGTTTACTGCACTTTACAGGAAATTAATCAGTATAGTGAGAAAGTCCTCCCTTGGATTTTAGGTCATTGGGGTAAGTGCAGGGATTTTTTTCCTTTTTTTTTTGAGAGGGAGGGAAAAAAAGTGGCAAAAGAAAAACTTAGGATAGCTTTTGCGAAACTGGCACTTTCTCATGCTTTTGCTGTAATGCCGTTTTCTTTTTTCTGTAGTTAAGAAATGGATAGAAATTTTTATTCCAGGTATTCACAATTAAAAGTTTTATCCCAAAAGTTAAGGAAAAATTAGAAAAAAAAATATATTATGCAAATTTATACTCTTCTTACCTGAAAGGTGGGGTTTATTACGAGAAAAAAAATATTTTTTTCTTCGTGGAACACTTTGTTCCACAATTAAGATTTCTAATTAAGACTTTTATGAGATTTTGTAGCAAATTATGTGATCATCCTTTGTGATCGTCAATGTGTGTTTTAAATAGTATAGTTTTTCGATAACCCTAAAAGTCATCAAATGATTTATTGACCACAAAGACGAAGGTTGACTCACGTGGGTATACCTTGGTGGAGTCTTCTAATTCCTTCTAATGAGGTGTAATATTAACATCCTTCTCCTTTTAATGAAGTGTAATGTTAACATCAAATCCATACCTCAAATGTGAAAACCAAACTACTTGAACAAACGGCCCACAGGTCGGTCCACTTTTCGCTTACTAGAACGTTTAAGCATGGTAGTAACAGTGCTACACACTTTCTTGCTAGTAGAAGAGAATGACAGAAAAGAAGTAGGACAGACATTATCCTTGAAGATAGTCCTGTAGGTTAGGCCGTTTCAGTTTAGGACACATTTTCTAATAATCAAGCCAAACTTTCCTTCTCCGTACCAACTATTGGCCTCTAGTGTAAATGGCCATCGAGCCAAAGTTCGCATTCTTTAGCTGAATAAACAGATCACCTAGTATATTATCTGGCTCCTCCTAATACCCCGGGTTCACCGACCAAACTGTGCAAGCTCGAGAAAATTGAACTTCAATTTTAGCCTCAGTTCCCATACATTTTCACATATTGAACTCAGGAAAAATCAAACCTGATTTCGCCCAACACAACACGAAATTGAGGTTGAAAGTAAAACCTTTCTCAAAAGAGTGTAATCAACTGGAATAATAAAATGTTATTCCAGTGAGTTTTCGCATTTCCAACTTCCGGCTAAAAAGCAACAAAAATTTCAAGCACAAACTGTCACAAATGTTAGCCGGTGAAGCCACTTATGCGGATTGAAATGAACTTATTGAACTGTGGTCGGTCAAGTCGGGGTATAAGTAGGGCTGCCCGCTGCCATACGTTCGGGTTTCCCGGATTTGTCTAAGTTTGGAAGGCGTACGGGGTTTTAAAACTTGTCCATGTCCAATCGCAGTTGTTGACACCTCATTCAAGCAAACTTTGGTTCTGGATGGATATAGATCTCATGAGTAGCGCGAGGAAGGGCGGCCACTCTTAAGCTCCGCATTACTATGGGAAGGCTTACTTAAACTGGAGGTCACCTGGTATTCGGAGTTCGCCTTTGGTAGAACTTTCACGCAATTCCATTCATCCATCTGCATCTGACTATCCATCATATTCAGTCTGTTCCACGACCCCAGGTAAGAGTAGTTGATGAAACCTCACGTCTTCTAGCCAGACCCAGCACAACGAAACCCCCAGCACCCTGAAACAAATGAGTGAGATAGCTGCGCGATCTTGAAATCAGGATCTGGAATGTGCTTGTGTTGTTATGTGCTTGTCGAAAGCCTAAGAGTAACGCAGAGTACAGTCATAAGCGAAGCTACTGAGGGCAGATCATTTCTTAAAATTAGGAATAGAACCGGTGAAATATTTGACCCTTGCGGGACCCCGGTAGAAGCTGCTGGTGTTTGTATTTGACTACATCCAGTATTTACCTTAATTGAAACGAGGCAAGAAAATAAACTTAAACCTGTCCAGAGAGTTTCACTATATGCAAATAGTGTAGAAGCTGCCGCCCATACCTACAAACCTATCTGGTATGTAGGTTAATTAATAAATGATTCAATGATATACTGTAGAAGGTAAATTGTAAAAAATACACAAACAATTGTACATATATCACCAACAACGCTTCGCCCTTAAATGTGTTTAGTTTTTGTAAATTCCTCCTTCGGAATAATGATATTTTTCGCCTTCACAAAACCCCATCCAAAACCAACCTCAAGTGCAATCACCCCAAAAAACATCACATCCCATTACTCTTATGCATTTTTACTGAAATCCTCCGTAAAGCATGCACCCAAGAAATAATACCATTTTCCTGCAAAGAATTTCCCAGAAAAGAAAACTTTTAAGACAGCATAAACCCCCCTTTACAAATCAAGTGAAACATGCTCGACACTATGCCATTACCATAGGTTAACAACGACCGAACGAACGAAAAAAAAAATCCCCATAGTTAGTTTGCCTGGCTGACTGGCTTCGTATACCTCTCTGACGAGCCAGGAAGCAACAATGGGGCAGAGCCAACATCTCTACCCCGGAGCCAAAGAGAAAACTCCATATAAATCCGAATTCACCAAAGCCACATCATCAGCACCCGGAAAACACAGAACGACTCGGCATTGGAGCGCAATCCAGCGTCTTGGAGCGGCTCCACCACAACTCCGTCATCAAGAGTGAAGCTGAAGTGGAAAATGCCATCTTGTTAGAGAGTCTTTCCCTCCTATTACTGAAGGCACATTCGGGACCACCTTGGGGAGTCCTGGAGCCTTTTTATATTCCTTTAAATAGATTCCGGAGGTTGGGATCACGTCCCGACTATAACAGCCTGATTATGTGCGTGAGTTGATAAAAATTATTGTGTGTGAGCCCTTGAGGAGCTGCTCAATAGACCCTGGCTGCCGCTTACTCCTTTCCGATTTGGGTATCATTTTCTGATTCTGCCATGTGATGAAAAATCACGAAATGTAACTACATCTCCGAGACTCCTAGATGCCGAAGGAGCGAAGGAAATATGAGCGATGGGATCCTCCTGAAAGGCATTTATTAAGGGGGTGGATAAAAGCCCGGGCGCGTCTATCTCCACCCTCCGCCACCTCTTGCAGTTACCAGTTTACTTGTGCTTTGCATTTCAGTATCCTTGAGCAATTTCCTCTTGGAAGGATTCAGGTATACCGGGAAGGGTATATAAGTAAGGATTCATAAACGTAAGCCCGTTCCACCACAGACAAGGAGGAGGCCGCCCCCAATATAAGGAATCCTTCTGCTAATATGATATAAAAGTCATAAAGGAAACAACAGCTCTTGACTGACAGACCTAAATCATATCAGCTTAAGGAAAAAAATAATAAATTTCCTTCCCGAAGGATAATAACACAGATACGGTTACCATAAAGAAGGAGTTTTCCTTAAAGGCTAATTTTCATTTCGTTTCATCCTTGAAGGATAATTTCTTGGATGAGTCATTGTCTGACTATAATCAACTTTAGATGAATTTTCACCAGCTACGGTCAAAGTCCTTTTTGCCTTTAATATCCAGGACAGACAGGACGAAAAAAAAAATGAAATATTCTTTTCGTCATTCTTCACTCGTTTTTTTTTGTTCGCCTTCCTTTTTTTTAATTACTTTATACAATATCCTTTTTGTACAGTTGAAGAGGTGAATAATCGAGGAAGAGAAGAAAATAGTGAGGAAGTGGGGATATAAGAAATAATTTGGAGCAATTTTTTTTTGCCAGGACGAGAATTTTATGCATTTTAAGTCTGGTGAAAGAGAAACTTAACGCTTTTATGCTATTAAGGATTCAAGATGTTCACAGAAAATGTAATTTTATTTTAAAGCCAGTTTTTTGTGTGTCTCTGAGATTTAAGGCGCTTTCTTTTGTGAAATCTTTTCATTAGTAATTAAATTAAGTCGATCGTTAATAAACTTTTTCTTCTGCTTTCATGGATGGACATTCAAACGAAAATTGTAGATTTAAAGCAAGTTGAAAATTCCTTGTTTTATTAGTATCGTTGATGCGTCCCCGAAGCCGACGTGTTATACAAAGAAATGGATTAAGTATCTTCAATATAACTGTTGATTCGATCGATTGACCGATCTCGGAAGTCTCCAATTAGTAGAACCTACAACTACATGTAAACGCGAATCGAGTTGAATTGACTTAACTTGACTCACCTCTGCTACCTGGGTTGAGTTAAAATTATGCATATAGTCGCGATTTCAGTAGTTGAATAGTAGTCCAGTCAATGCACGGAAAAAACGGCCAAACCTGGAAATCCTGCCAAACAGTACCAATTTGCACCAAAATTTGGATTTGGGTTTTACTTACCCTCTACTTCAAAGTTGTCAATGTGCCTAGGGTTGCTTTTTATTTTTTTGGGGGTTTAAAGTTTACACTGTAAACTACCCCTATTCGAACATAGCTGTAGAATTGTAGATTCAAGCGTTTAATCGATAGAAATTATCATTGCATCATGAATTATTAGTTGCAACCCTTTGAAAACAACCCATATAAAAACAACCCTTACTGATTAAAATTTGATTTAAAAAATAAGAAAAATGAAAATTTTATGGATCTTACTTTAGAAAATCAAAAAACATAATTAAAAATCATTTTCTTCTTCATTTTCACTCCTTTCTAAGTCTGCCTTATCCTTCCTCCTCGTTTTCTTCTTGATCTATAATTGGGGCACTATTCGGACAATTGTCTCCGCTTCTTAAACAAGTTGAATTGCAGAAGAGTCCTACTCTTCGCCAAACTAGTGATGAGCAAACGCAAGAACAAGACAAGATTAATCTTGTCTTGTTCTTGTTTAGCCTGCTTGTTCTTGTTCTTGCAAACATAACTAGGTCTTGTTCTTGTTCTTGGTCTTGCAAAATGTACAAGAACAAGACAAGACTGCAGGAACAAATTCATTTTTTCCCATCACTACTCCAAACGCAGTTTGAACCACAACCGCTGCAAAAAATCATTTTTGTGTATGCGCATGCGTGTGTGTCTCACAATGTGTGAAAAGATGAAGAAATCTTCTAAAATACACGTGATAACTGTAAAAATTGGTATTTTTACCATAACTCGCTTAGTTTTTGAGCTACCAAGTTCAATAAAAACCCATTTTGTAGGTTTTTTCAAGAACTTACATATAAGGTGATGTAAGTAGTATTTTTTTAAAGCTCTTATTTTTTGAAAGGTTTGAGCTCAAGCTTGAAAACCTTACGATTTGCGAACAAAGCAAATTTGAAACGGCCATATCTTACTCAATTTTTATCGTACAGAAAATGTAACAAAAACCAAAAGTTTTAGAAAAGACCCTACAATTTTTTTTCACTCTACCAAATTTTGCGTATCTTTCAAAGTTTTTAAGTTATTTTTAAAGAAAGACCATTTTTTGCAAACTATCAAAAAAGCTCTCTTCACTTCAAGTTCAAATTTTTCAAAAACTAACACTGTAAACCGGCCAAACTTATAGAGCATTCATTCATTTCATTCATTTTCAATTGGGGTGGGAATTAGGGAGTGATTTTCACAATTTTTTGCCGCCAAAAAAATAAGAACCAATTTTGTTTTTGTCATATCTCGCTTAATTTCGATACTAGGAACTTCCATTAAAAAAACAAAATAAAGGTTTTTCTAAGCACTTCAAAAAAGTTCTATGAGTTTTCCCCGAAAAATGCATTGTTTTTGGGATATTTCATGTTGAAATTTACGATTTTGGCGTTTGCCGAAGAAGAACCAACCTTTACTCTATTGATATTGGGTCTAGTGATATTTTGTACCAAGTTTTCTTTTTTGTTTTTTTTATAAGCTACATTTTTACTCTGAACGATTTTTTCATAAAATACCTATTTTCAAAGTTATTCATGAAGAAACGTCTGAAAACAGTTTTTTTTTGTTAAAAAATTGACATTTTCACTCTCGAATAAGTCGAAAAGTATTGACTTTCAGTAAAAACTTTATATAACAAAAGTTGCTTAGAATTAGTCAATCTATCCATTCCCATACTTATTTTTAATAAAAAAAAAATTGTGCATTGACTAGACTATAGTTCGACTCGGTTAATAGGAGCTTTATATGGCAGGCATTACGGCGACGTGGACTGCCTGATAAAATAATAGAATTGATAAAAGCCCTTTACAACAATTCCAAATGCAGAGTTCTCCATAATGGAAGATTATCCGACGGCTTCGAGGTGAATTTAGGAGTACGACAAGGATGTCTACTTTCGCCATTACTATTTCTTATAGTAATAAATGACATCCTTGTCGACGCTCTAGATAATAGAACAGGCGGCATACAATGGGGTTTGCTAGACCGCCTTAAGGACCTCGACTACGCGGATGATATCTGTTTGCTGGCCCACAGACATCAGGAGCTAAAAAACATGTTAAACAATTTGGCAACAGAAAGTAGTCTAGCAGGCTTAAGGCTGAATCCGAACAAAACCAAAGAAATGCGGATAAATGCAAACACACTTGAACGAACTGCGCTGAATAACCGTGACGTGGAACTGGTAGATAAATTCTGCTACCTCGGTAGCATTATTACCGAAAATGGCGGTACAGAAGAAGACGTCAGTTCCAGAATAAATAAAGCACGAGGCGCATATGCATGCCTGTTCCGCATATGGAGATCAACGGAGATCTCAACTAACACCAAATTGCGGCTGTTCAACTCCAACGTTAAGGCAGTTCTTTTGTACGGTTGCGAAACATGGAAAGTCACCCAATTCATCACAGGGCGCCTACAAGTCTTCATCAATAGATGCCTGCGTCGTATCCTAAAAATCCGTTGGCAAGATAGAACTTCAAACGAAGAACTATGGCGCCGTGCCGGCCAAGAAAGGATAGACGACCAAATCAGGCGAAGGAAATGGAATTGGGTTGGCCACACCTTGCGACGCGATAACGAAAACCTAGCCAAACAGGCCCTTGACTGGAACCCGCAAGGATCCCGTCGAGTTGGAAGACCTAGAACAACGTGGAGGAGGACCCTACTAGCAGAGGCCGCAACAACTGGGAGATCCTGGTCAGAGCTGAGAGCTGTCGCGCAAAACAGAGTCCGCTGGAGGGCAACTGTTTCCGCCCTATGTCCCATGAGGGATTAAAGGGGCACAAAGAAGAAAGAAGAAGACTATAGTTGGATTTAGTTAACTGCAGCATCTCTGTGTTTTGTTTGTGATTTCTGACGCGAGTCCAAAATATAACCCAACTATTCAACTCATACGTAGTATAATGTCGCTTCAAGTAGGCAGACCGTATACGCGCGCGCTTGAGTTCTTGCGATTTTCAAGCTTTTGAGTACTCAAGCTGTCGTGGAAACGACCTATGTTATCGTTGGGAGAAGATATATGGGGCGCTTAAACACGGACTAAAAAGAAACAAATAAGCCCTCAAAACCTCACTTCATAATAATAAAGCATTCCTTCCTACTTTAAATCTCCTTTCATTCACAAAACACACCGCTGCGCTCTTATTCAATATTTTAATATTACCAATAGCTTGACACGCCTTATAAAAATAGGTTGTTTTTTTTTGGAACTCATAGATACTGGAAAAGGTTTGCCAGCCCTGGCTGGGTAAAGAGTTCAACACTTTTTTAAATGAAGATGGCGAAAAAAGAAAATATGCAAAAGGAACTTTTGTTATTTTGTGTTTAAGTAGATTATGTTACATATTAATTTAGTCATCAGTTTGAGAATAGCCGCAATCCAGCCGCACCCCGCTAGCGGAACAGACTATCAGCCTTCCGGACGAGTCAAGAAGGTCTTCAATGGAGCGATAATCCAGTGTCCGGGGACCCAAAAGACTATTTTGGAAGAAAACTTCCACGTTGAGAGTGCCTTGATGGCAGCTTGGCTGTCAGAAAAGATTTTTTTGTTGTCGCCTTTCAAATCTTTCTCAAGATAGAGTCTAGCGTAGGTCGCAATGGCATGTATTTCAGTCAGAGGACCAATTACCTATTACAATTGAGATACCACAGGTTTAACGGTCATATTGTACATCCAGTAGACCATTTGCGGTGGCAGACCCCAGGTGTTACCTAGAAGCTTTTTGCAGGCCCATAGGGCCCTTGTGACTGTACTGATGACGTAGTCTAGTTGATCACAAATATTTGACTGAGTCTGAGTACTCAACTGTGGAACCCTGTATACAGATAGGAAATAGGGCCTCTGTAGCATTTGGAGAAAGGTACCAGGACAGCCTTAGTTAGGTTGATTGACAGACCCTCCGTGGTACACCATCTTTGAACTTCTCGGAGTACTGTTCTCATGACCTCTGTAATGGTCTAGCCAAACTTCCAAGAGACAATGGCGGCAAGATAATCTGCATAACCGATAACCTCGAAACCGGATTCAGATAGTGTGGTCAAAAGTTCATCCAGAAATAGTGCCCAGAGTAACGGGGATAAGACTTTACCTTGAGGGCAGCCGTTAATAGGCTTAAAACTAATGGTGGAGACACCTAGCCTAGAGGAAATGTCACGACCTACAAGAATGGAATTTATCCACTCAAACGTATGAGGATCCAAGATTCTGAAAGTCAATTTTCTAGAAAGAGGCATAGCCAGTGTTATCGAAAGCACGATATCGATTTTTCTGACCAGGTGGAGTAAAGTGACCCCTCTTGATTTACCGCTCGAGTAAGCGAACTGGTGCTACGTAGAGGAAGGGAGAGCTCCATCTTTCACGTAATATGAAGGTCTGTCTAGCAGACTTTCCATCGTTTTCTAAAGAAAATGGGTTAATCTGGTAGGTCTGTACGATTTAGCAGCCTGAGTTGGCTGTTACCCTATTTGGGGATAAAAACCACCATGACCTCCAGATGGTTAGAATGTATCCCCAGTTGAAGCTGGCTCTAAAGAGATAGACTAGGTTGTCGAGAATCACTGAAGGAGTGCCGGAAAAATCTTTGCCCATTTAACCTTGTCACTGTCAAAGATGTTCCCAGAAAGACTCTGGGAATAACGCTCTGGGATGGTCCTATGACCTACCCCCAGCGTCCAATGGATAAGCGGTCTGGAGGATTGACCCTGGAATGTGCTCACTGAGCAGGTACCTCAAGGTTTCTTGATGGTTACAGGTGTAGGAGCCATTCTCATTTTTGAGAAGGCCCACTCCGTTGAAGGAGGCTTTGGAAAGTAGCTTTTGGAGTCTAGTCGCTTCTGGTAGAGTCTGAAGGCCATACCTTTTGGAACGTCTCAACTCCTTGTTGTAGGCTGTTAGGGTGAACCTGTATTCATGACAATGACAACACAGTGTTAAATTTACGCCATAGCACACTGACTTCGATGATTGAACAGGGGCTGCTAATTATGCATACCTACAGGCGATAGCAGGAGAAAAGGCAATGTATTTTTTGGTAAAGAGTGAAGAGAAGAAAGAATAAAAGTTATCCTAGTTGGAGAAAATGGAAATACGAAAGTCCATGCGGCGGAGTGGACTCGAAGCACGGACTTCAGGAAGGGAAATCGGCTGCTGTTTGGGGAGCTTCTGTTTTCTTAGGGTGGCTGTTTGGGGAGCTTCTTTTTTCTTATGGTGGCGCAGTCGGTAGCATTAAAGAGATGACCACGGTTTGGGGGCTTCTTTCTTGAAGGGTTCGGGAACGGCTTCTCTTTCCTTATTTTAAGATTTGGGATGTAGTCACAGGCTACATGAACATCCTACTGTTTCTTTTTTGTAGTTAAACACAACTTTTACTTTATTACTTCCTTTTAGAAGTTAAACACAATTTATTGATGAACAATTACAATTACTTTTAACATTAACGAACGATAAGATTTTTTTCTTATCTTATCGCTTTGACTCTGATTTTTGAACTTTAACATTTATTTTATTTTAATTTTTGTTTTTAATTTTTACGCCTATTGAAATCATAAATTTTTTAATGATATGAGAAAACTAAGTTTCTATTTTATAATGTTTTCAAACTCGAACATTATTTATATTTTATAATCTTTTCAATCTCGAACAGCTGCCTTTACTCGTATACTGCCAGAACGGTCCAAAAACAACTACTCTATATTATATTATAAATAAATGAATCTAAATGAATACAAAATTAAAGTTTAATTACCAGCAGAAAAGCATGATATTGTTTCTGGGTTTCATATAAATTCCTGCACCAATTTTGTCAGGAGGACTATACTCTTGGTTGACTGTACGTTCTCTGCAAAAGCATGCAAGCATTCGCTGACGGGGATTTGCATTCTCATCAAAGGTAAATTCTTAAAATATTTTTATCTTTTAACTAATAGAGCATAACACAAAAAAGCCACCCCCGTCATTCCACAGTTTCGTTCATCTCTCATCCCTCTGCTGGCGTGTCGTCATGTATACCAGAAAATGTTGTTGCGAAAATTTTCCACCCAAAAGTCAGTCATCCGTTGGGTTGTTCATCTCCACAGTTTTCCCTTTAAGCAGGGAGCAGCAGCAGCAGAGAGAACCTTGGTAGAAAATTTTATCAAAAGTACGCTGCGAGTTAATATCCTACCTGTTGTCCTTGTATCAGCATTTCAGGCATAAAAAAGGACTATTCGTAAAGCAACTGTAATAGCCAGTGGAAGTTTCAAAACAACAAAGTGAAAATTTAAGTCCTTGAGGCGCACAAACACAATCCTGACAAGATACTAAGAAATGAACTTGGCTCAAAGGACCAAACTTCTCGTCAAAGCGCTGCTCCTGTTGGCTACATTTTCCACATACAAGCGGACGAAAGCCTTTTGCGTATACAAGTTTACGAAAATGAAATTTAAATACAAAACATGTTGGCAGAAGGCTGGATTCCATCACTTGCAGATGCCAGGAGAGAGCGCCTTCAAACCGGGGGTCCTGGAAAGGATGCGGGGTCGAACACAGGGCCTGCGGAGGGGGCGCCGGGCGGAGCAGGTTTGCGGAGTATCGTTGTCAAAGTACACACAAAAAATCTGCATGGCTAATAGCATTATGCAAAGGAGACGGGGCTTACGTGACTCGCTCCTTCATTAAATTGGGGACAAAAGAACGTGAAGAAAGTCAACACTTCTGTATTACAATTTTTTTTCCCGTATACTCCTCCGGTATCCTTTTTCTTATATACTGTGAGAACTTTTCCTGTTGTTTTCCCTTTACTCGGAGTTTTCCTCTACATATCCTTGTACGTGCAGCTGTTTAACTTTTTAAATGGCAAAAGGAGTTATTCGTATGATAGCATTTTGAGAATTATTCAGGCGAGTTGATTAAATTTTGCTTTTGTTGTTGTCGCCCATCCCCAATCTCGGGGGGGATGTACCCGCCGGTGGGGGTGATGGCCGCCGGGGTGGAAAAACCCCCCTTGCAAGCTTCACACTTCAAGGCCAAGCGTGTCGCGATAAGTACTAAGAGGCCCTTTCCCGAAATTCTCTCCTTCAAGCATGGGACACACTTTAAGTGTGCATTTCCTTCAATTTGTCCTTATTCCATACACTTACACTTTTCCTGCGTTGTTTCCTTCATTTTTTGTTTTGTTTCCTCTTTTCCTTTTTTTTTTTGGAAATACCACATGGGGAACATAAGTTTTATTAACAAGGATGTCTTACTCGCTTTTAGAATGATGACGCGAGTTTTGAGTAGGGAAGTTTTTCTTTTTCCTTACATTATTTTTGTTGTTGTTGTTGCCGCTCTTGAAATACAGCTCGGCTTTATGGAATATTTTTTCTGCTGATAAATGAGTTTCTCTGAAGAGTTCACAAATTTAAATTGAAAATATTTGTCAAAATAATGGAGACATTTTCTCTCGGCTGCCGCTTTTTTTTTAAATAACTTAGTCCTTGAAAGTTTCTTCAAGGTGAAATATTGCTTAGTGTCTTTGGAGTCTCTCGAGTCGGTTAATATAAAAAAGAGGGGTAACAAAAAAATATAAAGAATTTAAACTATTTTTATTAAAAATATTTGAGAGCTTATTTGATGTGTCTTTATTACACATTATTATTATTATTAACTCCACAGTCTATACTCGTGGCGAGCTGGATTTTGTAATGTGTAAGGGGATCAAGCTCAGTTGCCATACTTTAATTGCCATTAAAATAATGATATTATAAAATTTTTTAATCTTGTCAATCCCAGAATTACCGGACTTACTTCAGTTACAAAAGTGGTTCCAAATATGTCCGGAGTGCTGCGACTTAATCCAGAAATTAACTATAGACGGTTTAGCAATAAAACCGCGTAATTTTTCTGGAGTCCATATTATCCAGTAGAGCCACCATGTGTGGGGCGTACCTAAAGCGCTGCTAAAACGGTAGCTGTGAAGGCTTTAAAACGGAGTTACCCCATAAGAAGAGAGGAAACTGCAAAGATCCATCATTAAGACCTGCGATAGACTTAACTTTGAGAAAAATTTGAGAGGCGCCAACATCTGCCATCAAGGAAGTCTCATCGTGGAAGCTTTTCTCCAAAATAGTTGCACGTACTTCAAAGTCTGGCCGGAAAAAATAAGGTTTCGCTCTGCTGGATCCCCAGAACCCTTGGGCATCAAGGGCAGTGAAAATTTCTGTGGTATCTCATACTCCACCTCCAAATACCTGATCGAGGACGGGGTCACGGGACTGAAACTAACCTATTGGGAGTCGCCAGTTTTAGACAGGCTGACTACCCCCTTTGCTTTAGGAGGCTTTTTTAGACGAGAGAGTGGTGAGGAATTTTCCAGCGATGCATGAGAGAATTTGTGCACCCGCCTGTCTAAAGCTTCCATGCCTACGACAGGAGGGGGAGGGGGTACGTACCCAGGAGGTAGTATCTGATTGCTACTGACTAACAACTCACCAACACTTTTTCTATGACGTTTAAGTCCAAACCGGTATGAGCCGTAAAGGCATTAGCATGACCTATAAAAACGTATCCCTCAAAGGTGCTCAACGGAGCTGGAACAATCAAGCCGACTTTTCTTGCATTTCACAGTTTCTTTTAGCTCCTCCAATGCAAGAGTATCAAAGGGGATCATTCCTGCTATGACACAGGCTGCTTCATTGGACGTAGTGCGGTATGAACGACATGCTCTAAGGCAGGGCCGGCGCTCGGATTTTTTGCGCCCGGTGCACTATGAGCTGTTCATTTTTGAATGCAGTGAAGGTCAATGGAAAGGCACAAATACTGACTGGATGGGAGAAATTATTTTCATATTTTATGCAAAATATAAAATTGCACCATAATAATGCGTAAAACCATTAAATAGATAGGAAATTTCACGTGGGTCAACATCCAACCAACCAAAATGTGCTGAAGAAGTCGTTTGCCGAAAAGAGTGTAGGAGAGGACGCTGGGCAGATTTTTTGAACTTCTGAACTCTTTCACTGAATTTTTGAATCAACTTTTTGACCACATTATTTTTTGTCTCCCTTTTGCTAAGAAAAGAAAAGAAAAGCTATGGCAAAAGGGAGGATAAAGATTGAAAACAACAACAACAAGCTAAATCAGGCCCTGTGCTGAAAGTCGAGTCGTATTTCGTGACATGTCGTTTGAGTAGAAGAAAGTGAAGTTTCAGTCGATTTATGATTTTCAGCAGAGGGCTTAGAGTGGAAATGCTAAGTTGATTTAGGCCCCTGTACTGAAAGGCTGTGATTCGGCTGAAACTTCATTTTCTTCAACTCAAACAACTTGCCATGTCGTGACGAATTGACTTTCAGTACAGGGGTCATTCTAATGTATGATTTATTGGAAAAGTTGGCTTTTGTGAAAACCCATGCAACTTGTTTATCGAATTTCAAAAGCGAATGGAGGATTACAGACAATTGTTCTTGATTGACCCGTGTGAAACTGGCCATATTAATTTGTTACCAGTAAAGAAACAAACAAAAAAGAGCATTTAAAAGGGAACTCTCGTCACAAGGAATGTTGTTCCCCTTACTTCGTTCATTTACCTCTTTTAGCAATTCTTACAACAGAATTCAAAAGTGCAGCAACAGCCAGCGCCCTGAAGTTTATATCCATCACAGTGGATTTACAAAATTTTCAAAAAGTGCTTTACCGTAGCATGAATAAATGAGATTTTTTCCCGAATTATTGCTTCTGATCCTCGAAGACGAAGGTGTCTCCTTTACTTTTTGAGTAAAAACTCGAGTAGCATTTCTTGAGTAAAAATTTATGAAAATTTCGAAGCTATTTTAGCTCTTTGGAAACTTCTTGCATGAGGAGAAATAAAATTTTCCCGGTTCTTCTTGCATAACAAAGTACAAGAAAATATATTGGGTAAATTTGTGTAATTTCTTGAACCCGTAAAAATACTTTTCTCTTTTTTTTGTTCAAAGTTTAAAATTTTTTTCCAATCTTAATTTCTCTGAAATTGCGCCCCCCATAAATTGCGCCCGGTGCAAGTGCACCATTCGCACCTATGAAAGCGCCGCCCCTGCTCTAAGGCAGTGGTTTCCAAAATTTTATGAAACTGCGGCTCCCCCTGTTACGTAAAAACCCCTCCAATAAAACATAATAAATTTGTATATGCGGTGGGGTGCGCCATCTAGACCTTCGGTATTTGAACATTGAATAAGTCCGACATTTTCTAGCCGATTGTGATAAATGCGCAAGATTTATTTGGGATATTCTCTACCATTTACTTTAAATCAGTTTTTGAATACAGTGTCGATTAAATGACCTCCATTAGATATGCAAAAGCAACTTTTTTCGCCCTTATAGCATCGAATTCGGCTCGTATGTTAGCTTTAAGTTCGTCAATGGTTTCGGCTTGCTGACATAGACTTTACTTTTACAAGAACTCCATCGTAGTGGCAAGCTGCGCCATCTTTTTGAAAAAAGGTTCGTCATACCTTTTTCACGCGTTTTCGGACACACGAAGTGCACTAGCACCGGGCGTGGTCGATGGTTTCTCGAACTTTGAATTAAAATGGTCCGATGGTTATTGAGCATA
The DNA here is from genome assembly GCA_949987705.1 of Thereva unica. Taxonomy (NCBI): domain Eukaryota; kingdom Metazoa; phylum Arthropoda; class Insecta; order Diptera; family Therevidae; genus Thereva; species Thereva unica. Next base: position 15,728,221 of record OX465283.1, on the reverse strand, counting down.
TTTTGACCCAAACAGAGGCTCTCGTGTGGATGATTTTATTTTTTTTGACTTCAGCGGTGTTTCGTGAATGGCGTGAGGGTTCTCTGTGCCCCAAATTAGACAGTTTTGTTTCTCTGGTGGAGCAGTGTAAAATGAGCTTCGTTCGACATCTCAATTTTTCTCAAAAGTCTGGCCTGGCATCGATCAATCTGGCGAAGGCATTTTCATACTATAAACGATGCGGCTTGTCGCTTGTCCGTTGGCAACAATTGCAGCACTCCATTTCGCGCTGGGACGAGACCGAATGCCGACTATTTTGAACGTGTAGGGGATGTTCCTCTATACGACACAAACAGTCTAAATTTTGTATTTCGCTAAAAATTATCCAATTGACTCGGCTATTCGAGCACTTGCCAGTTTGCATAATATTGACATTGGCGATCACACTCGGGTAAGCCGAATGTACCGATCGTTGGATCGTTGGCCAACCTGAAACGGTTCCTTCTACGTTTGCAATGTGACTGAAGAACTGTTGAGACCTAGAAGATTCTTCGAACACTGATGGGTTGGGTGACACTGTGCCATAAACTTTTTTGTGGCAGTTATAAGCTCAGAAAACGCCCGTTGTACGAACGCAGGATTTGTGCGTTTCCATATTTTTGAAGGAAACTCTCAGCTAAGCTCTGTAGAACTGGCTCAATTCCAACTGCTTTGAGTTTAGCTAGGTGTGTGCAAAGTCTCTCTTATTACAAAGGTTGTGTACTACGACGCTGAGAGTGTGTTAAGTTGCGGTATGACGTCACGCGGAACGCACTGGTAATGCGTTGTGTAAACTTTAGAAACTAAAAAAAGATTTCAAGGCGTTGAAAAACACAAAGTTCGAATTAAAATATCTCGTTTAAGGGGAAATAATTTTTAATTATTATTTAATTTTTGTAATTTTTATGTAGACATTTTCTTTAATTTCTTTTCTTTAAGACTTTGATTAGCCCTACGTTTTATATGCTTACTAGCATTAATTGTTTTATTTAAAAATTTGATACGAATAAATGTTTTTTGTTTTACAAATGAGTAGACTAGATCGTAAGGAATAGTTGGATTATCTTAACACAATTTTTGACAACATCTAGTTATAATATTTTTCCTACCATTGAACTGATCCTTATGGAAATCTTTGAAACCAACTTCTAGTTCTCTAGCTTGGATTAGCCATTCCTGTGATGGTTTGTACAAACCCCCGTATGATAAACAGGACACCCAAGATGATGAAGGTTCTGTTTCTTTGTACGTGTGTTGACCAATATGTGGAAATTTCTTTCGTATTTTTTCCTTCCTAGCGAGCCATCCTGCCAAATACTCCATACCATCCTCCGCACTTTGTACTTTTACACTAATTAGGAACTGCTACACATAGGATAAACAGATTATGAATAAAACAATTATGAACCTAACTAGGGTAGGTATTAAAATTTACCTTTTTGTGATAAAATTTTTCTTTTTCTGTTTTCCAAAATCTCTGCTTTTAAATCGATACTAAAATCATTTTCGTCAAAATGTTCCGAACAAATGTATCCATCTTTTATCCCGTTGCAAAATTTTTGCCATGCTACTCTTATTTTAGAAGCATTCAGGCTTCTGGGAAATCTATGAAAACATAAATTTTCGCATTTTTCGCTAAATCTGTTCTGACATTGCGGAACTGAACATTTTCTATTATTTTTAATCATTTTCGCAAAATAACGATCCTATTCAATACAAATTTTCCGCTATACTGAAAAACCAAACAAGCCCAAACAAAGCCACTTGACTCTGCGCACAAGTGCACAGTTCCACGTGACGTCATGAAATCACTACAAACAGAAAGCTTTTTGCTAGCCGTATACACATTTCACGGGAGTACACAACCTCGGTTGTAATAAGAGAGACTTTGAGGTGTGTGTAGGTTCGCCATAGTGTATGAAAAGCTTTACCCAGCGGGAAATGGAATCATACAATAATGAATCTTAGATCACTCCCTTGGAAGATGCGATGCATGACCCTTCGTATCCACCTCCATTTCTTTTTAACATTAGCATGTCCGCAGGAGGGAGGCATATAAAGCTTTTTCATGTGCTTCCTCAAAGAGGACCATGAAGCAGCTAGAATGTATGATTGGGTACGATTGCGTCTCATAAAAGAGCTTTTTATACCTTACGGGGAATGTAAGAAAGATGGAACAAAGATCGCTTCTTAATGTTGGTAATGGAACGCAAGCGCGAACAGGCCGATTCACGTTAGCTGAAAGTGCAGAAAAAATGCTGTACCCCTTCCGCCTAGATTCCCTGTCATAATACCGGGATGCATTATTATCGAGACATGAAACTTTTAAGCCCTAAGATGCATCTGTGATGTGTCACTTGAGAATACCTGACCATATTTCCCGCTGGGTAGAGATAACTAGGATAATCAGACCAAACTTACCAAAAATTGATGAAAACTTTGGTGGAGATGTTTTGTTCAATGTCTGTTATCAACTTTCCGTGTAGGTAATCGAAAGGTGTTGTAGTGAAGGCACATCCAATGCGTACGTTCGGGAGGAAGCAGAACTTAAATAGAGAAAACGTATTTTTCAAGAGTTCTGTTTCACAAGAGGAGCACGCCTTTTTGTTTAATGCGACTTGTCTTGTCAAGTCTGATCAAGAAAATTCACTGTTCAATCTGCAAATCTGAGTCTCAGCAGTACAAGTACAACATAGTAATAGTGCACAAATGCTTTCACTACTCTTCTGTATCATCTCAAGTGGGTACATGAATACTTTAACCCTTGATAATTTAATAGGCCTATTTCAACATAAGTGGCCGGAGTAGATTGCAAATCTCTTCATTTAAGACAGGTTAAGCAGAAATAGTGATAAATGCCTTAAATATCAAAGGACTTGTGACAATAAATTATGAAATACATGATTGCAAACAGTGACTTCCACAGAAAGCAAAAGCCATTAAACATAAGACGGAAATCCTTCATAAGCAACAAATTCATAATTCTTAATAACCAGCTGATCTCTGATAAAATGAAATCTCCTTCATTTATTTATTATCATTTTCCTTTCATGGCTGGAAGAGAGTTTTTGAAGCAAAAATTCCGGCCATATAGAAAAGTTAAGACGACCACTAGTCTAGACGACCAGGACAACCCGAGCAACTGGTAGTTAGTGGGAATCAACGTCTTTGTTAAACATAATCGCAATTAAATTGAGCAGTACAAGCAAGGAATTATCCTGGATAGATTCAGAGCAGCATAGCCGTCATGCAAGCGCCGAGCTCCTTCTGATACTTGAATATCCTTAAGTTTGCCTGATTAAAATTTCAATTAGCTTTGCTCCATGCCCCCCTCCTATATATTTCTGGAAAGCACGTTTCAGCCTGCAGATGAATAAACATGTCGTAGAGCGGGTCTGGAGGTTGGGGGTGGTATGAAATGCATAACATATTAGCGAAAGGATTAAGATTAAGATCCTGCAGCCAAAATATGAGCACTTCTGATATGCATACCTAAGTTGCTCTGATTAAGAGCAACAGTGTGCCTCCCTCGGTACACAGTGTTCGTTTGGAGCTCAGACAAAGCACACTCCACTCGATCTCCGTCAAAGGAGCATTTAGCATGCAAAGTTGGGCTTCAAGTAGCAATAAGACGCCAGCTAAGGTCCTTTGTGACAGAGGTCGATTCCTCCCCCTAGATCGAACAAAGCGCTCAAGTTATCAATTTACAATATGTTCACGCTCTTTAGCCTTTGTGATTGCGACTCATAAGGGTTGGTGGGTGGCTCGAGGGGTGGCGAAAAAAGAAAATCCCTTATAAGTGTGCGGCAGAAGAGGAAGAGCGCTCCAGAGCGCCAGTTCGTTATGGGGCGTTGCAGCCGGAGTCGAAGGTGCTTAGGCGCTTCTTAGTCAGATAATGGTACTCAGTCGCAGGGATCATTAAGTCCTCGTCCTCTCGATGGAGGAGTCCCTATGCTGTCTGCGTGTCTGTGTATAACCCTTTACGCTTGTTGTAACTTCTTGGATTATAATTCCTGGATTTAATAGCGTGAAAGAAAATTTCACGCTTGGTTGCCACCGGATGTGGTGGGTGAACTGATGTGGCAGAGGCGGGCCCGCCGGGTGTGGGGGGATGCTGTGAAAATGAAGCTCAAATGGCAGCCACAAAAGACAATCAGTTTATCCCTGCCCGGGTTCGATTTTAAGAGGAAGTTTGCTGGCGGATGTATAAATAAACCCACTCTTATCATTATTAGAGGCTGAGAGGACAATGTGGATGCCCTGGATGTAAGTAGCATTAGATACGCCCATTGAACTTTGTATTGTTATCAGTCAAATTGCTGGGGTTGGGGGGCGAAACTGTCATTCGTAAAATATCAACTTATAAGCAGGGTGGAATGTAGGAGGCAGCCCCCCAGCTTTCTCGGCTTTTCTCGCATCTTTTGAACGTTTTTATGGAGGAAGCCAGCTACAACAAGAAAACAATGTCGTCGTCGTCTTATATAATCGTAAAAAGTATGAATTTATGATATCGAGGAATTCAACGGAGGCAAATATAGAACTTAATCTTCTATGAATAAAGAATGACTGACTTTGATAATTATATCCTGCACGGGTAATTAGGCTTGGATTCTGTTTAGAATGTATTGAATACGATATACGAGTAGATTATGAATTTGGAGTTAATAGGGAAAAGGCTCTTTATATTGATATTGTTAAAAAGTTTGAGATTATTTGGTATTAAGCGCAACCGTTGACATAAATTTTTGATAATATTGAAATTGTGCTTGGTCTATTACTCTGTGAATATATTGTACTTTTATATAAGTGAAAATCGTGCCACGTTAAATAAAAAAATATGCATATACTCTCAATCTTCAATAAATAACAACTTGGATAACATATTTGAATTTAAACTCTATGCTAACTTTGAACCACTTTTCATAATTATTAAACCAAATATCCCTAAAAACCCAAATGATTCTTTAAGGCAACGTTGAATATGCAAGAATTTTCTACGCTTATACAGTTTTTAATGTAAACAGCTTATGGCCACAGATAAAAAATACAGGCTTGTCACGCGAACCTTGAGAAACATCTTACGATCAAGAGAAAGTCAACACGAGGAATGTGTGTGCGAAAAGTACCATATATACGGAAATTTTAGCTTTAGACTCTTCAATCAAACTTTTTAATGTTTATTCAAGGGCAAGGGGTCTACCCTCCCTTTAAATTAATAATATCTGGAGGAGCATGAAAACAATAATTAAAACACTGCTTTGAATTTCTTTTAAGTTGATTATGAAACGCATCTGCAGTTGTGATCTCGATGCATTTTTCTACATCCTCCGAGCTCATCGATGATGCAGCTTCAGATCCTTGTAGTTCCATCGGATACAGGAACTGAATTGGCCCCGTTAAGCGTGAACAGCTATGTAGGATCTGACTCTTCCATCACGTCCAAAGACGACTCTTTTTACAAGGGCGTGTTTGGAAATTAAACGTGAAAATCTTCGATTTTGCCAAGATGGAATCCTCGAAATTTGTGGACGTGTTCTGTTCCGCCAAAAGGAATTTATAAGTTTTCTCCAAAGGTCTGTAATGGTGGTTCAGACTGGTACCATCATTGAGCAATGATGAGGCTAATGGCAGTGAAGGTCGTAAAAATTGAGAAAAATATAAAGGCGTTAGGTATTTAGGGACCTCACTTATATACGTTAGTGATCGATTGTTTATTACGGATTCGACTTTAGTCCAAATTGTTTCAACTACTTCGGCCCTAAGAGTAGCTTTGTCTAATACCTACCTATAGGGAATTCTTCACGCTTCGGATTAATCGTTCCCAAAATCCACCATAGGGCTTTCTCTAAGATAAATTCCCAAGTGATGCTTTCGCTAACAAAATATATCCTTGAAATTCTTCGGAGAAAATAGCACTAACTAGATGATGAATCCCTTTCGCTGCTCGCTTAAACGTAAGAGCGTTATCAGAAACTATCATGTTAGAAGCACCTCTGCGGGCAATGAAACGTCTTAGCCCTGACAAGCAACTTTTCACCGTAAAGTTTGGAACATGCTCCAAATATATCACGCGGCTGTAGCGCACGATAAAACCATTATGTATCCATTGCTTGTTAAGTTTGCTTCCAAAGAAAGATTCAAGATGCCAACAAATCCCCTGGACTTGATAATATACCCCCATCGTCCTACTTAAAATGCGCCTCGCCCTTGGCTAAACCTCTGCGCAAACTTTTTGCCCTATCCATAATTCACCGGAGTTTATCCAGACCCTTGGAACCTTGCCCAAGTTCAGCCCATAGCGAAAAAAGATAACTCTAGTCTTCCCCAACTACCACCAAATAGCGATCACTTCTATGCTCTCCAAAAACACAGTACGGTTTCGGACAAAAAAGATCCACTGGTGATATTTTAGTTTGCCTTACAGACCATCTCAACTGAAGTCTGCATCGATTTGGTGAATCTAGTCTGGTTGCTCTAGATATTTCCAAAGCTTCTGATAAAGTATAACACTCAGCCCTGCTGGCCAAACTTAAAGCTATTGGTGTTCACCCACTTTTACAGAATTGGATTGAGAGCTTCCATTTTGGCCGTTCTATCATAGTAGTATTTGATGGCGTCAAATCGGAACCACAACCGATCACTGCGGGGTTCCCCAGGGATCAGTTTTATCACCTGTTTTATTCCTTATCTTTATAAATGACCTACTTTCAATCCCCTCCAACCCACTTCTTAGTTTCGCTGACCACCTGCGTTACTCTTACGGCTTCGATAAAGCAAGACAAACACGCGCCAGATCCTGTTTTGGTGATTTTGAACGAATGTCCAACTCCATAAATAAAGACATTGAACTCATTCCAGATTAGGGAAGCAAGAATCGTATTGAATTCAACCCCACTAAGACCAAGTACTGCCTTACTTCCAATAAAAAGTGAATCCATCTTTGGATCGTGTTAAACTAATGGCCGACCCCTCCCTACACATCTTAGGCGTGACATTAGCCAAAGACTTGCGATGGAATGACCACATATACCAAATCGCCAAACAAGCATCACAGTACTTGGGATTTCTCAAGAGATGCCTCTCCTCCAACCATCGGCCCGTGCAGTAATAATAAGTCCTACATTCGGCCGCTTCTCGATTACAGCTCCCTTACTGTGGAACAACCTTTCGCAGTCGGTATTTCCGAACTCTTACAACACCTAAGAGTTCAAATGCAGGGCTTATCGCCATCTTCTTCAACACCCTCCCGAACCCTCATAATCCTTAACCTATTTCCCTCCCGTACGAAGCTTACTGCTAGGCATTGCACCATGACGTGATAAACGCCCGGTATTCAGCTTGCAGCTATACTCCGTCGTATTGTAAGCACTCAGCGCATTCCCTGGTGGGCGTCCACTTCAGGTAATTGGTAGTGCAAAAGTTCAAGGTGGTACCTCCGGTGTTACTACAATTAACGACCTGAGGTCAGCTCACCATCTTATGGATCTTCGGGATGACTTGAGATTTTTTGGTGTTAAATTTTGGTTTTAGTGTGAGAGGCCGAGGCTGGCCTCTTTGGGGCACCAACCAATGGTTCTCGGTACACACTTAAAAGGTCATTTAGAGACGTATTTCCTTTCGATTTAGTTCACCCAAAAAAGATGATACGTAACTTCGTTGCAGCCTTGCCGTCTCTGTGGACTGGTCGGTTACGAAGAAATAAAGTGGGACTTCATTTGAGACTGGCTCCTTTGCGCGTTCAATCCTGAAGATATCATCTCACGCATTGCGAATTTTAAAACGATTTCTCCAAAGGTAGTTCCGGGTGTTTCATCATGTTCCATAATAGCAGTGGTCTCCACTTTTCTCCGCAGACGCAAAAGCTGTATTAATATATTAAATCTTATGTGTACCTTGGTTTCACTGAATAAAGCGCAGCCATCGGGCTGGACCTTTAAAAGATTCCTAAACATTGGACCAGCTAAAAGCAGCCTGCTTTATGCGGTTTCAAGGTATTTACACCCGATCGACCAGTTAACAAAATTTACAGGTTGTCGATTAGTCAAACAGATGGTTGATGGTCAGAAGTATGTTCACACTCGAATTAACTACACAATTGACATCACAATCAGTTTCATAATCAACCGGATCAATCGATATCTCATTTTTCTGCTTCTGATCCTTTAAACCCTCGTAGGCGCAATTAGTTGCCCTCAAGTTTCGCAATCTGTTTTGTACGAAAGGTCTCAGCTCGTCCCAGGATCTCCCTCATATTGCGGCCTCTGCTAAATAGGATTCTCTATCACGTTGTTCTAGGTCTTCCAACTTACCGGGATCCTTGCAGATCCTAGGGCTCGTTTGGTTAAATTCTCTTTTTCGCGTGGCAAGGTATGGTCTATTGATATCTTATGACTCAAACTTCCAGCATCGAAGACAGGAAATTGATCGGTATGTTCAAAGTGGGTTTAACATACCAAAGATAACGAAGACCTTACCGGGAGAATTTTCCATTAATAAACATACTAAAAAGATTACGAAGACAAGAAGTAATCAAAAGGATGAAGAAAATGGGACTTTATGGCCAATATTTTCAGACTTAAGCAAGAGCTTCAACGCAACGAATCATAAACGGTGATGCACATGATACCCACAAAAATTTAATTTACCTTCTCTGCAGGTTGATAACGATGAATAAAATGCTCTATAAAAATCCAAAATGCGCTCCTTTCACATTTCATCACAAAACAAAGATTACCCTGTATTTGCAATTTTCATCATTCCTGCATTGCTGGCTTCCATATACAACACGGTGATTGTCACACCTGCAATATGTGTCACGGGATCATATCCTTTACGTTCACGCTCGTGTAAAATTTAAACATTTCATTTGTAAATCTGCAGCTTGCACAAAAGGTCCCCAGCCAACCTTCTGACACCTGAGCAGCGAAAATTATCTTAAGTAAAATCATACCCAGCAGTACCCCCTTACAAAGACCCATTCTACTACTGTCTCCCACTATTCACATAGGAAGGGAACAGTGTAAGAGAGGAGGTGTGGTGCAATCAAGCCAGCATAAATAATTCTCCGTCACTTTGCCATGGCACAAATCTTATTAAGGGGGTGACAAATACAACACAGACACCGCGCGTATACCTTTAGCAAAGGGATTTTGGAGTCGTCGCCAAATCCCTGATTTACTTACAAAACAGGCAAAGGAGCGACACAGATACTTAAGAATGTGAAGTAATAAATTTGCACGAATGATATAATTTATTAGGCAACGTCAGGGAATTATGTTCCTGTTTTTGATATCCTTGAAAGCGGGAATTGAATTTCGCACTCAGTCACTTATGTGCCAGTTGATTTATCTAATTAAAATCCCAGGACCTCTCGGTACAGCTTCCCCGAAAAGCGAGTCCTTTTCCACCCACTCCTGCATTAGAATCCGACCCGGCATAGTCACGGGATGGCCAACTCTGTGGGGCTCAGAATGCAGGAATAATTAATTGCGAAACTACTTTTCGTGCAATTTTGTTAATTAACCTGCAGTGTACCTGCTGTAAAAGGGATCAGGACTAGAGCTATCGTCTATCGCACAGGCAAAATTTTTGTTTTGTGCCTGCGGGAATTTCAATTTATATTTGATCATCTTCCAGGACTCATCTAAGGAGAGCCATAATTAGCATTTAAGCATCCTCCAACCCACTCCGGGACTAGTCCATTAGCAACAGTTAAAACAGTGCAAAAATAAACACTACCGGGCCTCGACCAATGCAAACGTCCTCCATCCTCCAGAGGTTCGCTAGGGAACGGCCGCATATAACCGATTCGGGCTTAAGACTCTGAAATTACTGAAGCAAAGTTAAATCAAAATAAACACCTTTAAAAAGGATACCACAGGGCCCTTGTAAAATACTCTCAAAGTTAAATAGAATTTCGGAATTGATTTAGTATTAAACAAGAGATAAAGTTTCACATCCTCCTAGTGTCTGTTTAGGATGTTAAAATAGTGACCCTTAACCCTCATGTCTCTAAAGAGAGAAGCGCACACACCAAAAGAGGAAGAAAAAAAAATTCACAAGGAAAATTACTTCCTTGCCTCGGAGTTTCTCTTCAAATGTCCTTAATATTTCCTCAAACGTTGTTAACCAAACTATAAAAGACTTCTGCTAGAGAAATGGGGGAAAAACTAATAAAAAGTCCGTAAAATTTCATCCTAAATTTCCAATGAAGACCTAAAGACTAGTCTTAAATATTTGTTTAGGATACCTTTAGAACTTCCAAGTGAGTGAAATACACGTTCACAGTTCGGTTACTGGGGCATTTGCGCCCCTGATGCCGGCAGCTCGGAAGGTCAAGATTTTCACCAATGAAGAAATGGATCTGATACAAAATTCATGTGCTCCATGATGGTGCACAGGTGATTCGCCAGCGCTGCCGGGCAATGTGAGAACGGAGCCAGCATGGACGGTAACTACCATAAATTTCGGTGACTTAGCTTACAATGTTTGCGCACAGTTTTAAAATATTTTGTTACACAGGTAAAATAATTAATTCTTTAGAAGGTGGAGTGTGCTAGTACTTTGTTTTAACTTTGGTAAGTACTGAGTTCACGGTAATACTGACACAACAACGAGACTGATATTGGATGCTGGTTGGATGTTGTAAAGAAATTAAGTATTGGAGAAACATACTTAAAGGTTAAATCATAAACATATTAAAATTTCAAGTACAAGAGTCAATATGCAAGAGTCAATAAAAGGTGTTAGTGTTAGTTATGGATGTGTGCTAGATGAAACTTAAGATAGACCATTTCCATTAAGTCTAAATATCTTGGACCCAGAGCCTGGTTACTCAGTTCTTCTTTTCGACTCAGTATATGAGAGTTCAAAACTCCTATGTGCATGGTGAACGACAAGTAAAATATTAAGTAAAGATTTTGATTTAAGGATTTACAAGATCCAGCTTGAACAAGATTTTAATCCGAGTAACGATAGTCTCTCTGTTACGCTTATTTACTTTGGAGTTAATTTAAAAATTGCTTTTTAGTAAGTTGGAGCTGATTTGGAGTTAATTGGAGTTGTCATTGGTTGAGGAAACGAAAGTAGCATCGACGTCCGACGTTCACAGCCGCATCGGTCAGGCAACAGCAACATTCGCCTCGCTCAAGTGGTACATATGGAAATGAACAAATATTTCCATCAAAACAAAAGTACCTACGCTTTTACCGAACGTTGACCCTTCCAATTCTTCTTTATGGATCCGAAACGTGGACACTGCTCAAACTAGACGTTACGAAGCTGGAGGTATTCCAAATGCGATGCTTGAGACAGATCCTCGGTGTTTCACTACGCGATCGCCTTCGAAACGAGACAGTCAGACAAAGATGTGATCAGCAGACACTGATCGAAGACAAAATGCAAAAGCGTTGACTGCGGTGGTTTGGACATGTTTGCCGAATGGATGATAACCGCTTGCCACGTAAACTTCTCTGGCGAGACCGTCCCGCAAGCTGGAGAATCCAGCGATCGGCACCGAAGAAAACCTGGCTATGAGAATGTCGTGACCTAAAGAATCAACGGTTATCAGTTACCGAGGCTCGAGACGTCGCCAAAAACCGGCAAGAGTGGAAACGAATGGTGAACAGAGTTCAAGACCCAGCGGCACCGACAGGAACGTATCCGTTGCGGGGACGTCGCCAGCTAACGGATCAAAGAAGAAGAAGAATTGGAGTTGTTTTACATAAGTACGTAATATAGCTCGAACCCCGTTTGAATGAAGTCGAGTTGACTTGGAGTTAATTAGCGTTGATTTAGAGGTGAATGGTGTTGACTTAGAGTTAATTGGATTTAATTGGTGCTAATTGGAGTTAATTGGAGTTGATGTGGAGTTAAGGGGAGAGTTTATTTGAAGATAATTTCAGTTAATTTAAAGTTGATTGGAGTTAATTGGTGTTAGTTTGGAGTTAATTGGAGTTGATTTGTAGTTAGAGTTAAGTGGAGTTGATCTGGAGTTAAGAGCAGAGTGCCTGTGGAGTTAATTTGAGATAATTTGAGGTTAATTGGAGTTGATTTACAGTTGTAATTGATTTGGAAGTACATGGAGTTGAGTTGGAGTTAATTTGGTGGCAGCGCCGTAGCGAGGGTTTCGGGGGCCCTTGTGCAAGATTTCGTAAGGGGCCCTTGAAAATGAATTTCTAAAAAAAAGGTGATTTCGAAGCCTTTTCGAAGTCCATGTTCTCGAAAACATTTTCTATTAGATAGGTACTAATAAGAGCGTTCTAGAAAAAAAAGTTTCCCGGGGGCCCTTTCCATAAAAAAGTAGATCCAATTTTATACAATGTTATAAAAACGTTATCGAAGATCTTTTCTAGCTCATACTTTAAAACGAATTCTAAAAAAAAAATCTTCGGGGGCCCCTCAGGGCCGGGGGCCCTGGTGCGCCGCACCGCCTGCACATACCTAGTTACGGCACTGTTTGGTGGTAATTGAAGTTAATTTTTAATTAATAGGATCTCATTGGAGTTGACTTCTAGTTTATTGGGGTTGATTTGCTATCAGAATTGATGCAGGATTACTTTGAGGTTAATCGAAGTTGCTTTGGAATTAGCTTTGTAAAGAGTTGTATTGCAGTTTGTCGAAGTTGGCTTGGAATTAATAGCAATTAAATTGTGATTATACCTAGATACCTGATACCTAAGCTATAGTTTTTCGAAGTATCTATACGAACTATATACGAGTGATACAGGTGAACCATGCCACGAGTATACCGTAACGCGGGGACTCATAGATTCACGGATTACACCCCTTGGCTAAATATTTCCGGCAGATAAGTGTCCCATCTTTAGCTTTGAAGACAATGGAGAAAATTATACACAGGGTTATAATGGAAACTTATCTTCATCGCCATCCACTTAGTGAACTAGGGTTCTAACTAGACGAAGTCTAAGTAGCACTTTCTGTGGATCAATTCTATTCTGCGAACTTGCAAACTAATGGTCTCTCAACCTGATAGCAAAAGGATGTCAACAGGGAGGAGTCGTATCTCCACTTCTGTGGTGCCTTGTTGTAGATCAGCCACTATAGCTACTTAACGGTCGTCACTTTTTCGCCCGAAGTTAGGTAGATTATGTTGTCATTGTGGTAACAGATAAAACTGAAGGTATCATGTCAAGGCGCTTGTGGCAGTCACTTCATTTGGTCTCCAGCTGACACGATTCTGGTTTCCTTTACCAGACGAATATTGCCGATACTTGCATCACTTATTCAAGCAGGCAGGCTTTTCACATCATGCCAAATAGTTAGGAGTGACGCTAGATGCGAAACCCAATTGGAATCATTACATGGATACTCTGTTGAGCAGACAAGCAGATTCCTGCCGGCCTTCCGCAGAGCTTGTTGATCCACATAGGGTTTACTGCCTTCCGCAGAGCCTGTTGATCCACATAGGGTTTACAACTGAAAGCCATGTACTGGATATACACCACAAGCGTTAGCCCCCCCCCCCGTTAGCTTTGAAGCAGAGGTGTACTGGCCATGCAATCACGATAACTTAAGAAGAGCCTACCAAAACAAGCTTTATTTTCTCTGATAGCCCCAGCGGCAAGTCGTTCAGGCACGTTTTCCCTTAGAGCCACGTGATATCGAGGAGTAGCGTGCCGTTGTTCGACGAGTCCTTGCTCGAATATTAAAGTGTAAGCGACAGCGCCGCCGCGATTCAGTCATGTGTTCATTGTTTTTAGTCATTTTCCGAAGAATAACTAACAATTAACGAAACTCATTCCCCAAAATCGCAAAATACAATTTTAATTCAGTAAACTATCCCTGAAAGAATGCAAGATTTAGTATAAATAATACACTTTATCCTAAAAGTATGCAGCAAAAACAACCGGTCCATAAAGACGCTACGTCCTTAATAGATTATATGAGTCTGTTTTTTTTTAAGTGCAAGTGGTCAGTCAAATCAAGAGAATAGCCGTTTGCAGCTTTAGAAAGACTAAAAATTATTGCGACTGCTGTAGAAACTTGTTAACGACTGTGCTTTTCTATCATGTAGAAGCTTGATGTCTAGATAAAAGTCGCCATCGGCAGTAACTGAACCCACCCAAAACGGAGACACATAAAATCCGGTGTTTTCAAATAAAATTCACCAATTTCCTTTTCCAAAAGCAAACAGACCCGGGCTGCTCCTTTTTTTGGATCCCTTTTCCGCGACAAACTTAATACCAAGCAATATCCAAAAACTGAATCCTGGAATTAAAGCTATGCAAACGAGCCACATCCGCCTATCTCGGAAGATAAAACGCGTTTACATGTCATCACTTAGTATCTATCGCCTTCCCTTCTTAGACTTAGTTAATCCGCAATATCATTACCGATATAATCACTTTTGTTCCTGGTGTGCTGTCTCCGCTTTCTCTCGCTCTCTCTCTGTCGCTGGATAAGCGCAAAAAAAGGCAGCATACTACGCTGATGGTTACGCGGGCGGGCCGGTGGGGCGGAGGGCGTCGATATGGGGGCAACCCGGAATAGGGGAACCTCTTACAGTGATACCTTTCCGCGCTCCCTAGTGCCATTAATTTTTATCGTGATGGCGAAACATTATCTAAATTGCAATCTGCCGTAATGGATTTAAAGTGTCTTCGATTGATGAAAGCAAACAAGGAGACTCCCGGTTACGACGTTACGCTCTCGCTGGCCCCAGAGATGGCGCGCTACAGCATAAATATTTGTGTTTCGTTAATCTTGATAGTTGAAAATGGATGAAAACCAGTTAAAATGTGTAACTTTGGGGATTAGGTTGCTCAGTTGTGATCCTTAAGCTGTTTATAGTGCGAAACGGAACGGATTTATTTACTGCGGTGTATACGGGGAATAAATGATGGCGATAATTTACTAGCAGTAATCGGGAGTAGTTTAAATGATGCTTTTTGAAAAGACTCCTGACGAGCCCGAACATAGCAGGTCTGAGGTGTTGTGAAAACAAATGGAGCGCGAAATTCTTTTACCCCTTACCATAGCAAATTTTAATTTTAGAAAAATGAAAATGTTGCGTCGTCGTTGTATGAAACAAAACACAAATTTTCATTGGTCTTTATTGGCTGCTCTGTAAGAAACCTTAACTCCAGGGCATATTTTGATAGACTGTCTAAACTTATACTAAGTTAAGCAGAGTCCTGATATCGGCGAGTTTCGTGAAGCCTAGTTTCATGCCACTATAATAAGACTTCATATGTTAATGTGACCTTTTTGATGATTATGAGTAGGTGTACGGTCAGTTGGGCCGGGCAACCAATGATAATATCTTTTAAGACGCGCCTGAATAACATCTGAAGTCGTTACAACAGAGGGTTTCTCTTTCCATGTCACGATCTCCTGGGAATTGACAATTAGCGTCTTTAAATGCATCCTCTGCTTTATTAAGGAAACCTTTTGTTGGTATCAGTGCCGGTGGATGGTAATGTGCCCTGACAAACACCCCCTCCTCCGAAACTGTTATTTGGTAACAACCATTTCTAAAAGGAAAGAAGGTAGGTCACTTCATTGTGAACTACAAGATGGGCCGACGGTGTACAGATCAACATGTGGTGTCCTAGGACCTCTCCGATGGACCGAGCTATGTACGAACGAAGCTACCTGAGATATTAAAACGTGGCCTGAATGCGCTGGTCTGCCGTTTGCTGAACACAAAGTTGTAACTGCGCTGATCAACAACCTGGGAAAACAAGTATCCATAGGAATCAAGATACGGGAACAGTCTGACAGCTCGCATTAAGGTACCTAGGAGCGATGATCGACCAGAGGCCTTATTTTGTAACACACTTGGAGAGCATGGCGGATAAAGCTTTTGCTATTGGTGCAGCATTTCCAAGAATGCTCTCCAAAGGGGGCTCAAAACGATCTGTTGGCTCCTGATGGCGAGGGTGGTTAACTCAGTCTAGCTTTACGCAGTGCCAGTATGGGCAGACAGGCAGCAAGAAAAAGGGCTAACAGCAGAAAATGGAGGGTCGTACACAGACTAAAGTTGGAAACAGATATGTGCGTGCGTACAGTGCCTGCGGTATATACGGCAAATTTTTTCCAGACATACTGTTGCGTGCTTGGGTTGCATCTAGTCTTTTGCAAGTAACCAAAATATCTAACCGACGAGTGCATGTGGCTGTGTAATGCTAGTGTTAGTGTAATGGATGGTGAAACCAGCAAATGCTTGGGTGAACAAATGATGGAAACTAATGTAAGAAAAACTGTCTTCCCTTCGAAAGGGCCTGTAAAACCGGTTTTTGTTTTCATATGATGGACAAGTG
The DNA here is from genome assembly GCA_949987705.1 of Thereva unica. Taxonomy (NCBI): domain Eukaryota; kingdom Metazoa; phylum Arthropoda; class Insecta; order Diptera; family Therevidae; genus Thereva; species Thereva unica. The sequence goes on along the minus strand of OX465283.1, from coordinate 15,711,920 downwards.
TGGAGGGCCATAGAGATACTGCCGAGATAAGCCATGGATGTCTATGATCCATTATTTGTTAGAGGGAAGTCTAAGTCACTGCGGAGGTAGATGCACACTGCGAGTCTGTAACGTAATGGCAAGGCAAGTGAGACCAGTATCTTAAGAGTCGGTGGACCCTCAGACTTAGAAGTCAGTTAACACGCAGGTTTTGAGGAGAAATGGAGGATGTAGAAAGAGCTCCATCGTTTCGAGCCCGATAACTCATCGCTAGGACTGGTATGAGTATGAGTAGATATCCAGGATCATGCAGAGCACTTTTTCTTTTATTGTGTGAGATTTGACGAATATGGGCCAGAACCAGAAGCATTCTTCATGTCACACCCTTATTTATACTCAAATTCACGGTGGGTATTTTACTGTTACTGGTGCTGCTACCCACCGTACGCACATTATCCGTCGACTATGGTTGCTATCAATTTAATTCTAATGCTGCTGAAAAATTTGCAGAATCAGCATTTTTGTTATTATAGTAAAAATTTGAAGGCCTATCAATGTTTTATAAATTCTTTTTGTGAAATTGGTTTTTCATTCTACGAGAGATTATTAGGAAGAGTAAATACCTTATTACATTCTATGCGTTCAAACATATTTATATTGCAGTAACAACGTCTCGATTGAAGCTTCTATTTATATACGGCGGTCATTATTAACACCGATTAACTCCAATTAACACCAACTAACACCATTTAACTCCAACTAGCTCCGATTAACTCTGAAATGACTCCGAGAAACATCAAAGCAATTCTGATTACATCAACAGCAAGGTCGATTGATTCCAAAATGATCCGAGTAACTCTAAAGCAACTCCAAAATAACACCGATTAACTCCAAAATACTCCAATTAACTCTAAAGAAACTCGGGAGCAATTCTGATAGACCAATTTCGGTCATAACTAAATCATTCCGACTAACACCAAGTCAACTCCGATTAACACCAAATAAACTCTGGCTAACTTCTTTACTTCAAAATAACTCCAATTACCTTACAAGTAGTATTAAGGCATGGCTTTTACTTGGAAATATATAGAGCCAATTATTACATCTCAAACTTCATAGTAGCATTATTTTGATAATTTTCTCATTAACACCAACTTTACTAAAAGAATTATGTTATAATGCTACCTACTGTTTTCAATTGTTTTAAAAGACATACTAAATTATACCTATAAGGGTGTTAAATCATTGCAGCAGTAGCAATTACTCAACTCTTTTTAAATAAAAGTAAATGAAAGACTTTCATGCAAAATAAATCTCATAAGACTCACGCTCGAAAAAAACGTTTTGGGGGTAATATTTTATGCTTTTTTGTTATAAAATTTCAAAATTCATAAAAGAAACAAAATCTGCTCCAGAAAAAAAAGGAGCAAAATCCTCTACAATTCACGCCTCTCTCCCCGCCGAACCTAGCTCTGCACACATATATTAAAGAAATTATATACCGATGACAGAAAACTCAGGTAGGACAAACCCTCTCTCAACGGTAGCGTAATCCTCGCGTAAACAAAAGTAAAACCCTCACCAGCACCTGTTCGCCAGCATAAAATATCATAAACGAGGACAATCTTCCTTTCCCACGTTACATACTTAGCTAAACGCCTTTCATATTTTTCAACACTATTCAGTGCCAGAACGATGCTCTATTTTGCGACAATGGCGCGCTCTATGCCTTTGCCCTTCGTTTCTTTCTGTTTTCTAGAATTGGGTGGATGCCCGCCCAATCGCGTACTAGCTCTGCGAGGGGAAGTAGTTACCGTCAGAGACACCCTGTGAGGTGTGCATGTATGTGTGGAGTGTGAAATCCTTAGGTTTTGAATGAAAACAAAATGGAACCAACAAAAGATGAAGATGACAATGCGGCTTGTACAAAGGAGCAATTAAAATCATAAAGCTTCGGCCCATTTGGCATGGAGCCATAATCGAATAGTTCCTGAGGTATACAAAGGCGTGAAAATGGTTTTTTTCTTTGTAGTCTGTTGGCAAAATGGTGCCAAAAGCTCCTTTTCTGTTAGTTTAATGCAATTTTTGTTTTGTTTTTGTTGTATGTGTGAGCAAATGTTCGTAAGTGCCATAAATGGAAATTTCTTAAAAACATTTTGTAATTATTGTCTTTTTCGTTCTTTTTGATTGTTATGCACGAATTACGTAGAATATCGCATTTTTGGAAAGGAGTCTTTTTTTGAAAGGAGTACCTTTTACTATCCTTCAGACAAATAGCACTATTATGGAACACTCAGACTTCCATTACGTCATTAAATAAAACAAGGTTCGCCCTTCAAAAAATGCAGTCATTCACTATATTGAGCTACTGTTGGCGTTAATGAATTTGAAAGATAACGTCAACTCTCGCCCACTACTTAGAGTCAACCCAGCGAGTCAACTTGAAGAAACCTGCCTCATGTCCATCGAGCAGTGAAGCAGCATGATAGCAGCCCTGCTCTTCGACACCTTCTCTGGTTAAGGTTCCAAAATATCTGAGCAATCTTCTCTATAACTCTTAATCTCTTTCCTTGCTGAGGTACTCGGTCAGCTTATTACAACTTTAACGTGCCTACACTTGGTCACATAACCCTACTTTCTTCGGTGTAGTTTCCAAGCATGTGATGTGTCACTGTAAAAAAGAGTATTGGTGAAAGTAAATATCTTTGTCGTAATCCGGAGCTCAATTCGTATTTGACCCTTTATTATTTCGTTTTGTAAGCCAGATTGCTGCGATGTCATAAAACTCTAATTTGTCTAAGTCAAACCGCTTTTTATGATTAAGAGAGGGGTAATTCAGAAGACTCTTCTCTACGGTAAGACAACGAGGGAGACCCAACCTTCGCTGGAAGGATGGCGTAGACCAAGACGCTCAGAGCTGAGGGATGCCAAACTGGATGACATCGGCTCAGAATCGGGACCGGTGGAGAGAACAGTTGCGAGAGGCCAGGACCGGATCCCAGTTGTAGAGCCGTTCAAGAAGAAGAAAAATTCAGAAGACTGCTCTCCAATAATGGTCAAGGTAGTGGTATGATGTATATACTGATGATGTAAATCTGATCTCCTGTACAAATCTTTTACTAAAAGCAAATTGTGGGTAGAACTTTTCTACCGCAGATAAAGATAGCATGCCGACGACTTTCCGCTTTCTCTCTGATGGGTGCAATCCTTATATTCCTCCACTCGCGAAGGTCTGCTAGATATACTCGTAGTGTCTTAATACCTAGCTATTATAATGTCGCTGCATACAAAATTAGCTCATATTGCTTTTCTGTATGCTATTTCAAATGCCATGATAAATAGTATCATTGATGATGCATCACCTTGTCTAAAAGACTATTCCAAGACATTTCTTTGCCTACTGTTACTTAAGTTCTGCTATTTCCATATTCCCTTCTGCATAATCGTTTACGTTTTGAAATGGTACAATTTTTCTTCTACCTTAAGTCAATTCGAGTATCGGACAACATCATGGATCCAGAGATACACACTAAGTTTGATATAGTCTGTCGTCCAATGTCATCTTTATCTATGTCTCAACTGTCATATCTTCAAAACTAAGCACCCCGTATATACCTCGTTTATGACTAGGTTCAACCCAACTTCAATTTCGCCTCATATACGCGGGCTGAGTAGTAATTGGGTTGATGTGACATTTGTTTTGTTTGTTTACCATCCGTGAAGTCTGCTTTGAGCGTAGCTTGCACAGGGATATGAAATTATTTCATTCTGATTACCTTACATGTTTTTAAAAACGTTTAAGTTTCTATAAATGAGAATTTCTCACAAAAATTTGAGGTTTTGTGTTGATGTCAGTTCAACTCTATTTCAACCCAACATCATATACGGTGATCAAAATTTCAACCCAACCTCGACTCAACTTTTCAACCGAATCAAAAGAGTATATTACTTACAAACTGAAGTTGTGTAAGACTATAGTCTTGCCAGTACTCACATATAACGATCCGAGATTTGGGTGCTTATAAAAAAAGTAGTTTTGCCTTGCCAGTGTTGTTCGGCTAAAGTACTCTCTTGTTGTTTTTATTTTTGATGGTGATATTCCAAGATCTATATTATGTTCACTTTATATACAAGAGCTTGATCTTGGTATGGAGCTCGCTCCAAACTTCCTAAATTACCGCGTTCTCATGTCGTTATTATCTTTTTCTGGTCAACTCTTCAGCCCGATTAACTCAGTTTTATGTGCTCACAAGTTTTAAGCATCATATTTCTGCATTTCTATTCAATTCGTTATTCCGCTGGTCGTTATTCCCGCTCTTACTACTGAGCATACTGGGTATACCGAACAGAGTATCTATGTTTGCACCTTTCTAGCCTCCAACAATGTGTATGCTTGAACTACATATGTCCTCTATGAGTTGTTAAAATACTAAACAACACCTCGCGGCAAACTCCATACTACTTTTTATGGATAGCATTATATCAAACAATGCAAAAATTACTAATCTAGAAGAAGACATCGAAGACATCGAGAAAATTAATATTAAATTTATTCAACGTGAGCGGCAGTACTACAACAATTTATATGGTGATTTTCGGGCTCGGACCGGGATTGAGTTTTATTGTGGTTAGATGGTATTCTCCAAAAGTTCGAACATAATTTTCTGTTTTGGTGTTAATTTTCGAATGTTGGCTCAGATTGACGATTGACCCAGTACCCACTACAGCCCGAGCGTGTCGAAATATGAAAGTTGGACGCTTGATATTGGACACTTGTAGTTCGAGCTTCGGCCACACGATGCGTCCAACCATCAAGCATCAGGGTGTGCATAGTATCGTGCAGAGCCGGCTTAGGAGAGAAAGTATGGGCCACAGGCGGAAAGACAGATTGACACGTTTATATAAATTAATACTGCCTGGACCCTCCCAATTATTGGTAGAAAAGTTATTGAAGAGATTTAGCAAGTTTATTGGTCTAGGATGGCTACAGGTGGCATCAATTGCAAATAAGCGATAAATCACTGCTCGCATCGATACCACTAAACGGTCGTTTGAAAGCTCTTGGGGAAGTTGTTGAATTGAAAATGGAGACATTAAACCCTCTTTAACAATCTCATATTGTCTCTATCCTTCAAACTAAGCTTACTACTAGACATTGCACTATGAACAGAACGAGATAAGGAAAGTTATTAAGTTATTAAGCAATAATAATAAATGTTTGCGACTTCCTTGGGCCAAGAATATTTAGTAATATGTATCGTTGATAAATCATTCTTGTGACAAACTTGTTGAAATGGGTTTGGGGGGTATTATTTATAGGGTGTTGGAGGCCACATCCTGCTCAAGGTGCCGCTGCACTGATGGTGCAAGCGGTCGAAAAGTTTCTACTGCCTGGTCGTGAAATATATTGAATACGGCGAGTTTAGGGTGGGTATATTCGATAAAACTGACTACATCTACATTAAATATACTACCAGCGAAGGACTCTGGATTCCAGGCGACCTCCGGTTCGAAAAGATCATACAGAGAAAGCAAAATCCTATCGATGGAGCAGCCTCTTTTATTTTTTTTTTGAAAACGATGGATAAGGTTTTACATAAGCATATAAGGTTGGTTTTACTGTTTTCAATTTGCCAACTAGCCGGGCATATCTACAGAGACTAACCTATTTAAGCAGAATAAAGGCACATATGGGTCAGGTGGTCAGTCGTCAGCGGCTGTGCAGAGTTGTTCCAATGGAGTACTTGCTGGGCGATTGCGAGGCTACAGCAAGGAGGATATTGAGACTCTCTCTTGAGATTTACGATGAGAATCCTTAATAATTTTACGCTAGATTAAAAGCTTTAACCCTAAAGGTCTTTAATAAGGGGTTGGCCACAGTCACAGGGCCTAACAAAGAAGCCTCTCAAAGACCTGCTGCAAAGGGAGAAAATGAAGCACTGGCCGCAATCCACGACGCCTTGTATACAACGTATTAAAGCAGCCACTCGATTAGAATACCCAGCACAAAGAATAAAAGGCCGGCCAGCGATTACACTAAGGGGAAGTATGGATGGTAAAACTAAACGGAATTAATTAAACGAGGAGTGAAAACGATAGCTCAAACAGACTCCAATAACGTGCAGGCGCTGGGACTAATCAAAGTTTTCCTGATAAAATTGACTGCAGGCCGAATAGGGTTAATATGATATAAAATCCTTGTCCTATCTCCTATATTTCATTCCTAAAATTCTTGAAGGGATGTCAATGCTTACAATCAATCCAAAACAAATATAAAAATAAAACTATCAATTTAAATTTTAAATTATTTTATTTAATAAAATCTTTATTTCAAGGCACAAAAAATTTATCAAAATATTCCATTTGTTTTTTTCTTTTCTTTCTTAATAATCATCATTTAAGTTTAATCCCTAAAATCTAACATCAATTTCTTAATAAAAATGTTTTTCTTCTTCACAATTTTTCTCATAAATAATAAATTAATTTTTTTATTCAATTTTTTCGACTGTTTCTTAATAAAAATTTTATGTTTTGATTTCGTTTTGTTACTTATTCCATATTTTTTTTTTTTTTTATTTTTTATTTACTTTTTTTAATAAATATTTTTAATAATAATAACTTTTATACAATAACTTAGTTCACCAACTATATTTAGGTTTTGAATGTTTTTTAGTAACGAAATTCTTAATTCACTAATAACAAATTATTTATTTATTTATTTATTTTTTTCTATTTTTGTTTATTTACAATTTTTTTTTTTTTTTATTAAATATTTATTTTTAGGTTTTAATAAACTTTTTAGTTTTTAAATTTACTTAAAATTTTCTATATTTACAAAACTTTTATTTATATTTATTAATTTTATTTAAATTATTTTAAGCTGCTAGTCATGATGAATTAAGCGATGCCATTAGTACGAATAAAAGGATGAAGTAATTCAGTTTGCAACTATCTGCCGCGGACATTATCGCCGATGCGGAATACTCTCCTGTAATGAAATTACAACAAAAAAGGATTAATTGATTAAGAAGTAATTGATGTGGTAAAAATGTGGATTTAAAAAAAATTCTAGTATTTAACACTAAAAATACGTATTTACGGGCTTAACAACAAGAGTTAAAGATAACTGATAATTCAAGCTCCTACTTGTCCTCCTCTATTCCACTTGGTTTTCCGCTTGTGGTGGACACACAACTACCAAAACGTAACAATATCATTACGCTAAAATTCGGCGGGGGCCCTTCCTGTAGTTCTATATTCCAATGGCCTTTTCGCGATCAGTGTTACTTGGCCCATACGTTGCAGCATGTTGAGTCGCAAGGCTGGTGGCGGCTAAACATTCTAATGGCTACTATCATACTTTCTGGCCTCCGCATTAAAATTTTTGTGTAGGATTCAGCCATATTTTAAGGCCCCTTTCACACACAGGTCGACGACAGGCCGCGGCCTGAAAGTTTTCAGGTTGAAGCCAAGTATCACCACACCCGGGCGCCAAATGGATGGGATCTGCAGTCCAACAAATCTTTATGTACTTATCGTCAGTTTATGCCTGAAGATCTAAAATTCTATTCAGGTCTCAAGCCGTGAATTTACGGCACGAATTCATCCCTTATCAAGTAAGACCTGAAAGCAAGGCGTGAAAACCATCCACAATCGAATTCGCGCTCGTTCGCGGGTGTTCATGGCATGAGGCCGGAGCCGTCTTAAGATACATATTGGCGCGGAGGCGGTAACGGCAGCCGGTACCGGCACCAACACGAAATTTTTACGCATACTTACTTAAATTCTATACCGACTACACGTCCCAGCGGGAAAACTAGGGAGGGGTTACTCAGGTAACCCAAGAATTCATTAATGATTTGTGTAACCGCCTACATGGTAATCGAAAAATTCTACTGCAAATTTAGGAAACTGGAAGTCTTTACATTGTAATGGCTAGGTAAGCGACTAGGTAATGACTTGTGAAATACTTTCGTTGGAAATGTGATGTGCTTTTATTATTCTTTGTCTTGTCGAAGTCTTCTTGAGTTTATTCCGTCCTCAAAATTCGTTCGGAGTGGATCGTGACCAAGTTGAGTCAAAAAGATTTCTTGCTAGTAAAATTCTCACCAAATGTACAGAAATGCAATGGTAATTTTGGATAGTAATGTTTTTAATGCTAAAAAGGGTGGCCAGAAATTTATTCCGCATGCCTTACATAGTAATCTATGTATTCATTTAATACACTTCACTTCTGAAATAAGTCCTCGTCTGTAATGCCTGCAGTAAGTACTTACCACCCTAGGACATCCCTATGTAAAAGTAAGCTATTATTTCATCACAAAGGTAATGGGTCCATCTCATTACCTCCTCGCTTACCTAGCCATTACATTTCCCGCTGGGGTGCTTTGTTCCAATGTTACTTTCACATTCAAATAGCGAATCAAGGAATATCTACTGTTTCGTTCATACTCTTGTGCTTTTTGCACTTTTTTCTCTTTTTCTCCATCAATTTAAAAGCTCCATCTTTGGACGGCAAAGAAATGGTTTTCTCAAAGGAGGCTAAATATCTAGGCATAGTCCTGGATCAAAAGCTCTCCTGGAAATCTCAAATTGAGAGAGTAACTGCCAATTACATCTCTCCATGTTTGTCGCCAATTTGTAAGAAAAACTTGGGGCCTCAAACCTAGGTTAATGTTTTGGCTATATGCGACGGTCGTAAGGCCCATGATCACATATGCATCCACCGCATGGTGGGCCAAGACCAAACAAAAGGGTGCAAAGACTGGCTGTCTTGGTATCACAGGGGCCGAAATCACCTGTCCGACTGCGGCTATGGAGGCCCTACTGAACCTCCCTCCGCTACACCTAATGGTGAAAAGAGAGGCTTTGGCGGGGGCACGGCGTCTACTGAAGATGTTCTTCTTTTAGCCAGGAGGTCTTCTGGATCATTTATCGATCCTCAAGGAGCTGAGCCTGGAGCCAATGATATTTTCGTCTGATACCATTCCTGCCACAATTGACTTTGACAAACCGTTTACGACGATTATTCGAAGTAGGTCAGAGTGGCAGCATGCCAGGCCTCTCTTTAGAGGAAGCACGGCCTTTGGGTAAGGCTGGTGTTTATGGCCCAAGGATCAATATATCCATGGCTCTGGCCACTACCCCCACTGTTTTTCAAGCTGAGGTACTCGCCATCCAGGTGTTTGCTCAGACTTTTATTAATATAAATTCAAATAGCTCTAACATTGTTATTTTCTCGGACAGACAAGATGCACTACTTGCCATTAAATCACACAGGGTGTCATTAAAGACTGTCCTGGATTGTCTCCAATCATTGAAATTCCTCAGCAGGAACAACAGTGTCACGCTGATGTGGATTCCGGGCCATGAAGGTAACATTGGTAATGCAATTGCCGACAGCCTGGCTAGAGTAGGCGCAAACTTATCGCCTATCGTTCCGGAACCTTTCTGTAGCTTAGCAAGCTGTCGTGTAAAAACGGCCATAACAAATTGGGTTGACCAGATGTTTCTTCATAGCTGGATAAGGACCCAGGGTGCTCGTCAAGCAAAAAGATTCATCCAAATCGATAAAGCTAAAGCGGGCAAACTTTTAAATCTCAAGAGGTAGGAGCTAAAAATAATAACAGAGCTCCTGACGCGTCACTGTTCGCTTGACTATCATCTGAACAAAATAGGTCTGGTGGCCGACTCCGGCTGTCGGTTCTGCGAGGCAGCTCCCGAAACTGCGAAGCACTTGCTGTGCGACTGTGAGGCTACAGCGAGGAAGAGACTGAGCCTCCTCCATCGTGATTCACCTACTCCTAAATTTGGAAGATTTGGGACCGAACCCCTAAATCAGTTCTAGGCTACCGTAGAAGCTTAACCTTGATGGTTTTTAATGACGGGGATGGCACAATAGACCAAACAAATAGGTCGCAGTGCTCGCCAAGGCGCCCCTCAACAAGAAATGAATCTCTATCTTTCTCTTTTTTGGCATAAATTGTATCTCTATCGTTAATATTTTTTGGAATTTTTACTTAATGTTATTGCTTATCACTTCTTGCATATCTTTAAATCTTTTACTTGTCCTTGAGCTCCACCTAATCCCTCTTGTCATTATTGCTCCCTGGGTAAACTGTCGTCTTCGCCTGTGTGCCTGAGGGAATAATGATGTTACTTGCATGTCACCGCCTGTCAGGCGGATACCTGAAGTCCTCATCCTTCAGTGAAACTGACCATTGTGTGGCCTTCATCGGGCCGTGACTGCCGACCAGGCCTGCCGGCGGCCTGTAATTGAATGTGGGTCTTTTTTGAAGAAATATCTTTCAATTGATTTAACCCAGGCTTCCAGCAATTTTACACTGATTCTTGAGGAAAATAGTTTTACGTGATATTCGAAAAGACCCCCCCTATCCCCCACGTGAGATTGGAGGACATTCGGCTCGACCCCCTTCACCCCCTAGGCGCCTCCCGTAATTAATGGACGACCCCTAATTTTCAAACTAATTTTAAACAATTTACTCTTTATTTTTTTGTTAATAAATTTTCATTTTGAACCAATTTTCAATTAGCAAATCCACGAAATTGGATTGTTGTAAATTTTTGTTCAAACACAAAAAAAAAATGCTTTTGGCTTGTTTTGATCTCATCTAAAAATAAAAACAAAAAAAAAACTTTTTTTTTTTGACTAAACTCCACAGATAATTGTCCTGATGGAATGGGAGACTTGAAAGCCTGGGAATTATGTGATGTACTTAAAAATAATTGCTTTTACCCCTCGTTTTATGTGCGTAACCAAGGGCATCCGAAGGTAGCAACGACCAATTTGTGTACCGTTGTGGCCCTATGATGAAACAAGTTTAACGTCAATTACTTTTTATCTTCGCTCATGAAACTTGATTCATATCCCTTGGCTTATAGAGCAATTACAAACCTTTGGACCTTACCTTCCCCGCGCAATGACCATAAACCAAACTTCTCCTTCTTCTAATATCTCTTCTCTGTGTTTTTTTCTCTTTCTTTTTTTAGGATTTTATCTGGTAATTTTGTCGCCTATAGGAGATATGGATACTACAGCGGACAACAAAAATAAAAAATAAACAACAACAACGAGAATTTGATGGAAGGTACACTGACGTATGTACCTTGATGGGCATTTTATATTTTACAGGATATTTTTAGATTTATGAGGATATTGTCAGTTTAATCAATCTCTCTTATCAAATTAATTTGTTGGGTGTTTTTTAGGCTGTAAAGTATACAAAATAATTATAGCGTTTACAAGTCTCCCCCTGGGGCATTTATTACATCCAAAAAAGAACAGGGGCTGAATAAAGGGAGATTTTATTTTGTTGTTCTAGTGTATTGCCTACCCAAGGACTTAGCTTCGAGTTTGAATACGTCAAATACAAACAAGTATCCAATTAAGCTCTGGGTAATAAAATATACTTGTGTATTAAGCTAAAAGGTCCATATAGTTTGAAAGAGTACTCTTTTAGTACAAGAGCTCTCTAAAAAAATTTAGCAATCTATTTAAGTCAGTTTCTCTCTCTACATTTGTCGAATTTTCAGTTCTTTATCCTTGGAATCCGGTTCACCACGCTACACCTACAAGCAAATAGTATGGCGTGCTCCAAAACAATTGGTAATCTCAAAATCGCCTTTTCCATTGCCAGTGAGGGTCTCAAATCGCTTCACGAAAGTACATTCTAAAAGAAGTTGATCAGCTTCCCGTTTTCCTTTGGGGTTTTGGAGCCTAATTTTACGTGGTATTAAGTTTCTTCTCTATTCAACTTTTTCTTGTCTCCATGGAAATCTCATACCCGATTAGCACACTCGGTTAGTACCTTCTGTCAGAAGCCGTTTTTTCATGTACTTTTTAAACTAGACATTCGGACTCTGATAAGAATAATCTTTTGCAGCTAGTATTCCCGAACTCGAGCAATATCCAAGAGGTCATCGCCATCTCCTCAATACCTTCCTTATCCCTTACAAAAACTACTCTATCGCCAGTACTAAGCTGACTGAGTGAAAATGACAGTTGCCGGCACCTAGCACACAGGAAAAGTGTAAATTGACACGAGCGAGTCTTATTTTTAATGAAGCGTTTATGGGAATAAAACTCGCCCGCTCCTAGTATACACTCTCCCGCCACAAGCATGCACGTTCCCGCCACAGGCATGCACGCTCCCGCAACAGGCATGCTCTTTTTCTAGAAGAAGGAGGAAACCTATTGAAGGTTTAGAAAATTTTATGGTACGAAGAAAACGAGCAATTACCTGGGTGCCAATAGAATATTCAGTGGGACGGTTCTCTTTTGATTGCATAGGTCAAGTACTATTGGAAGTGTAGTAAGCTGGGGAGCGGCCTGGTAAAACAACACTTAAGTGCTCCAATAGCAATTTCAAGGCGGAAGAAATATATTATTCTTATCAAAACGGGGGATGAAGCTCTAAACCAAAAACATAGTGATTTATCAATTGTGGTGTTACGCACAGATCGGCGGCGGTGGAGGGTAAACATTCAATTTATCAGCACCTTTATTCTCTCACTATTTCACTAACTCACTATCATATTCCATTTTTCAATAAGCATGGGATCGGTTTTGATAATAATAGACTATTTCAATGAATTCCAAATCGATCTACTTTTTATTAGTCTCTTTTCGATCTTCTATACAGAGGTGACGACGAAACGCAGTGTTCGTACGTCGACCCCAACATCGACGAACTTTTGGTATCAGATTCACTAAACTGAAACTTTTTATTTGTATCTGTATCTACTCACCATTCAGCACATGCAGATCAACAGTAACTGGTGCACTATTCGATGGACTGCATGTATAATTTCCAGAATCTCTCTTATTCACTGACGGTATTATTAAGGAACCAATCTTTAAAGAATATTATTAAAATTTTACACAACCATACAATAAATCGTAATTTATTTACAATCCTTACTGTGTTTTGCTGATCGCTGCTATTTCCGAATATCTCACGATCAATTTGCATATACCATCCTTGTTTATTACCTTGCACAATTTGCTGATTGCCGCGAAACCATATTATGTATGATGGCGGCTCTATTGATCCACGCACAATACAATGCAGGGCAACCTTACTGCCAGCCTTGACGAAACGATTATGATCACCAATAAGTTCGGTTTTTGGAACTGTAAAATTTTGAGAGTTATTGAATTTTGAAATGAAATTTTCTTTAAAAAAGGGGTTTTAGTACATACCAACTACTTTTAAAAAAACCCGAGCACTCATTTTTGGTTCTGTTGACACTTGACATTCGTATAGGCCCATGTCGTGTTCTTGTACGTACTTGATTTGCAGTGACCACCGTTCATGTTCTCCAGCGTATATGGATTGGAATCTTTGATCGGCAATGAATGTTGTTTGATCGACTGTGAGAATGTGGCCGTCGCGTACTCGAACCCATGATACTGGCTTGCCGAAGAGTCGTCGTACCTGAATTAAAGGTTAGATCATGCATTATATTAGTTGTACGAGTATATCTAAAGGATAGATGCTATTATTTTTTTAATTCTTAGTTGATTTTTTGAAATATTTAATTTTGGTAAATCATGAAATGCTGGAACAAAACATCGTTATCGTACTAAAATATAAACTGTTTAGCGAGATTTTAATCAACAATCGTAAAGCATAGAAGTTTGGCATATGGCTAGTTCTACTAACAAGGGAATAAAATAGAATCATTTTTTGTCATTTGGCGAATACGACAATGATGATCTTACCATATGCGTCAAAGAAATAGTTTCCTAACAGAAAATGCTTTAATATCTTTACCGTACTCGAGAGGAAAATCGTTTGAAAAATTGTTGGCCTCTTATGTGAGGAAGGATGAGAGACCCAGCTTCCGCTGGAAGGATGGCGTAGAATCGGCTCAGAATCGGGATCGGTGACCAGAACTGTTGCTAGATTAAGAGGCCAGGGTCGGATCTTGGCTATAGAGCCGTCAAAGGAGAAGAAGAAGAATTAGAAACCGATGTATTTGAACTTAAATTTAAGGACATCACTTGAAAAATGATGAATCTATGACCCGACCCACAAAAATTCCTTGAGAAGTTCTTTGAATGACGTGTCTGGCAATATTTAGCCCATTGTACTACGACCCTTTTACAAATTTTTAGGCCAGACCATTTGAAAAAGTTCAGTAGTTTGTTCTGTTTTTTTGCTAATAGTACAGGTAAATTAAGCCGAAAAGAGCGAAATAGCGGAAATGATGGGTGCAGGCTTCAGCTTCCTTTTAGGGTTCTTAATAAGGGATTATAAAGTCTACGGATTTTCTAACTCCGGAAGCTCACTAGGATCAAAATAAAGGTTTTTTGCAAATACATCTTAAACAAAGTTTGAATACCATGCGATTCTCTACAAAAAACGTTATTATACATTTGCCCGTACAAATTGCCATTCATGAGATATCACCGTTTTAACGATTTAAAATACTCATATGCACTCATTCGAGATTTGTAAACGTCTGATGAACTTATTTTCGACAAAACGGCGCACCTTGCCACACCGTAGCCACTAGGATGAAGTTCTTCCAAAAATAAAATTTATGCCAGCAAACCGAAGACCATTGACGAACTCAAAGCTACCCTACGAGTCGAAGTAGCTACTATAACCCCCGAAATGCTGGCAAATGTTATGCAGGATACAAAAGAGCTGGTTTTTGGAAATCGAATGGAGGCGGTCATTTAATCGACATTGTTTCAAAAACTGATTTGAAATAAATTTCAGAGTAATTCAATAATAAAATACCGAAAGTCTAGATAGCCCACCCCATCTAATAGCAAATTTACATATTGTACTGGGGTGGCCCAAGGGTTTTTTGTAATAAGGGGACCGCAGTATCATTAAGTTTGGAAACCACTGCATTAACCTGTTCTGTCCTCTATTCCTTCATTCGAACCAAGCTTACCAGTGGAAATCACACGAAAACGACTACGACATGATAGATTCTGGTAGTACAAAGAGTAATTCCTAAGCTTGGGCTTTTGCATAACAAGCGATTACTAAATAAAGTGACCATTACATTGTATTCGTATGTACTATATATCCATTGTTTAACGTTTAAACTAAATTTGGTGGTTGTTAAATCCTGCGCAATCGTTACGTTAGCAAAGACATTTTTAATGGAATCGAATCATTATACAGGTATTTTTCGCAACCCGGTCATCAACGTCAATTTTAAGAAGATACAAGAATTTGATGTGGAACTAGTACAAGCATTCCTAGGTGTCCACTTCCTTACGTTGGCTGGCGTTCAATTCCAAACATAGCCAATCTCTTCCTGGTGTTCGCGCTACAAGACTTCCCAACTCGATTTCCATCACAACTGATTCGGAATGCCTCTGCCGCCTTCGTTGTCATATGCAGCACCTAAAAGCAATACACCTTCGACAAGATGTGCCAGCGACCTGGAGGACGGCGACTACATTTTCGTACTAGTCGAAACGTGTTCGAAAGCCTTTCCAACCTCCATATGATGGTCCATATCAAGTTATCAAACGATTACGACGTCACCAAATTGAATGACAGAAAAAGGTGCTATAGTGAATTACTCAGTAGATTAGACCAAAATCAAATCTGTCTTGTTTAAAAGCACTTCTCTAGAGCCTGCCAGATAATCAAAATCGTCAACAAAAGGCTATGTATGCAGGATTTGTCGTTCGACACGCAACCTAAAGACTACTGGAAGCTAAATATTTACAACCAGGTGATGGTCACCATAATTGCCAACTTAAAACGGTGGTTTGAAAACTTCAGATTGGCGAATGTAATAGACGCCTTCCTGAAATTAAATATGGTTCTGAGCTCCGCCAGTATTTATTTTAAGTTTAGCTGCACCATCAGACTTTAAACTTTACTGCAGAGATCACCTGGAGGTGCTGCCCACCCCAGGCAAACTCCTTAGCTACACCAATGTGCCGAGGGTTGAATTTAGCAAATTATTAGATCTTTATTATGAACAGGTAAACAATTTAAATCTCTCTAAACAGTGTTCCTTACCCAGTTGTATTTTGTCCTATAAATAAAGTTTTCTATTTTCCTTTCACTTAAAGAAAAACCTCATCCCCCAACATGATTTCGGACAGGGATGACTAAGCAAAGAAACATTTCTAAAATTTGTTTTTTCCTTCTACGAAAACACCTAATATTAATACACCTAGCCTTATACAAAAGTAAACACTTTCCCCTTTTTTGTAAGTAATCACGAAACACTGTCCTAGTCCTGCCCTGTTCCTATCGTGCTGAATTTTTTATAAGAAAGTTCAAAAGGTTCGGTTCACTACTACACTCCCCTACACCCCCGCAAAAAAGGGAAGTAAAGGAAAAATAACAGACAAACAAGATGAGAAACTAAATTCCATTTTTGCCTGATTTGCATATTAAAAATTTATGTTTAAGGCACAAGAAAAAGCAAATGCCAATTATCTAAAGATTCTTTTGTTACTTTCCTGCTTGTTGTAGTAAATAGTAGGTGGAAGAAATTGAGCGGATATCCTGTTTTCTGGAGGATATTTTAAATATGAGAATATAAATAGAATGGTTGTCCCCACACATACACATTGACTTATAATGCAAATTTACCAGGTACATAACTCAATTTGTAAATTTTTTTTACAACTCCCAATTACCTGCCCACTTAAAACCCCAAGCATAATTGATAAAGTTGTTGAGTAAAGTAAAAATTATTTTAGGGTAACAAGAAGTACGCCTACGCACACAAAATATTCGCAACAACAATCGGGGTGGGGGGAGGGGGGAAAATAGAACAGGGAACAAAAATTAACAAAAATTAAAATTTTACAAACTCCCACTTAAAATGTCTCGGAAAACTTTTAGACAAAGACGAAAATGTAAAATAGGGTCCTTGTGCGGCAATGGCGACCCAAGAAAATATTTTTTGTTCGTTGTTTTTGTTTTTATCGATTATTTATTCACCACGAAATAATTTGTGATCCCCTCGAAAAAAAGGAAAAGGAGAAACACCGAACCAAACTTTCTTTATGTCCTTCATTAGAGGAATAGAATGAATGCCACCAAGAAGAAACAAAAAAAGATTTCTTGGGAAATCAAAATCTAGTGAAAATCTGTCGCCAAATTTGGTCCTTTTCATGACGGGCATTGACACTACAAAACTTTTCCAATAAAATGTCCTTAACTGTAGGATTCTGCATTTGTTTCAGCGAATATCCCACCGCTGCCCCCTTTTTTTTGGTAGCACTAAAAACAAGCACCGAAAAAACAAGTATTGCAAATAATAATTTAAAGACGATTCTGTACAGAAAGGACGAAAGGATATTTGTCGACATGAATAACAGTGAAATAAAAGTTTCTGTTTTATTTTTTTCGGGTGGGCGGGGAAAGTCTTATTGCAGCATTCAGGACCCTCGAAAATTGTTGTCTACAAATCTGTGAAATTATAATTCCCTCGATGATTCCGTGCCACCACCAGATCGAGAATCAGAATGAGATGAGCAGAGAGGTCCTTTGTTTACTCGAGACTTCTCGGCTCCAATAATGAAAGTTTCTAGGATGAAATTGATTCCAGCATTTTCAGGACGAGATGTGGTGGTAGTGGTGATAGAATATTGGAGAGAAGGGTATCCTTGTTCCTTATTCTTTTTATCCTATATATATGTATATAAGAAAAAGTTCGGTTTCCATTGTGACATCTCATCAGACTCAGCCTGTCCATGGCAGGGATGAGACTCCTTGGAGTTTTTCCTTACTCACCAAGAAAAGGAAAAAAAATAGATTTAAAAAAAAAAGAATATTCCCAGTACTTACATTGCAGGGCAGGTAGGCATGGCTCCCAATTTGTACGGTGACATTCGTATCTGATCTTGACAGGTTAGCGGGCGTTGGAAACTGCGGCATGACGGGGGACGATGATGAGATGACTGTTGCTCCAGAAGATGATGGCAGTGTCATAGTTTGCAAGAATTCCGCATCGCTGATTGTGAGATCTGTAAGAGAAAGGAAAAATTTTTGAGTTACTTAAAAAATAAAATACCAAAGAAAGGCGGGCAAATACGACGAAGAAGCAAAAAAAAATGTAAATAAATAGAAAGCTTCTGCTAAAAGTCCTTTTAGCCAGAGAAGGAAGGACCTTTCGGATTATGAAGGAGACATTTTCGTACTTTGAGCTTCCACCTTACAGAGAAGTATCTCTTCTTCTTCTCCCTTGTTACGCAACAAATAAAGCTTATGGCGAAAATTATAATGAGAAAGTCCTTCTGTTACAATCTATCCTTGTTGGCATTGAACGAAACACGCTGTTGGCTCAATAGGGTAGGTTTGTGTGTTTTGGTTGGTTGGGGGGATGAAAATTTAGCTTTGACAAAGGACTTCTCAGATTTACATTAACAAAAACATGGGAATGCGATAACTTTCGCCTGATATTTTTCTGTGTTTCTACCAGTTTATCACTGGGGAATATTCCTTGAAGCGTGAAATTTTCGGTTTGTGTTTCATGTTGGCAGCCATCATTCCCACCCATCTCAAAAAAACACCACACTTTACCCAAAAACATTTCCAACCGCCCCCCCCCCCCCCCAAACCTTGATTTCTCGTTTTCGTACTTTTGGGTGTTATATAAGCTGACAGAAGATAACATGGGCTGCAGGCTTTTATCTCGAAAGTAACTCGAGTGGAATGCCGTCACGCTTGATTAAGTGGAATAAGTAACTGCAGGCGAAATTTATGAGGTATAAAACTCAATATGCCTTGAATTTGCATCATCAACAGATAGAATATTTATTACGGAAGAATATCTACTTTTTTTATGTTCAACTTACTCTCCTAATCTTAGCTCATGAGCAAGAAGTTATCTTCCGTATTTTTTTTTGAGTTTTGTCGTTCAAACATAAAACAAAAGAAATGATGAATTTTATGAGACGCCTTACCTTTCAACAGAACCCTTTTATCATAAGTAATAGATCCCTTTCCATCTTGCAAATTTCCAAAATATCAAATAGGAGATCTCACATATATTTTGGGTCTGGGTTTAGTTCTTTGGTAGTTCACAAAGGAGCTGATGCTATTAACTCCCAGAAATTCACCTATAGTATGTTAAACCTTAACTTTGTTTCATAGATCGATCGAGGAATGCCCAATGTGACATCTTCTTCTAGTTTCATTTAGCCCCTGTGTCTTGAGTGACCAAAATCAGTGAGCATGCAGTGGGTTGTCCTACTATTCCTGTTCTTCACGAGTAGGTTTTTGATGGAGACCTGCCTCATGATCTCTTTCTAATGAAATCCTGTGATGGCAGCGCTTAACCTCGACAATTTACGTCTTTCAGTCGTCGGTCGACTGTTTAGTTACATTTGATTAGATATTGAACTGCTTCTGGGATATTACCTGAGACCCAGTTAGCGCTTTGGTATGGCGTTTTGATGCTTTACTCGTGTATTACGAGTTAACCTTCTAGCTCAGAAGGTGCCCTTCTCAGCAGGGCTGAGAAACAATTTACCACTGCCGTCGTGGCTCAGCTGAGACATGCAAACATAAAATATTAAAAAACATAAAAGATCAAAAACATCAAACAGAGAAGCATGCAAAACTAAAAAGGGGAGTGAGGCACGCAGAGAGTCACACCACATTGAGAAGGGTCCTTATAAGGACAGCTTCACTAGTTAGCACGCTAAATACACTCCTATTGTTGTTAGTATTTATAAGCATGCGATTAACGGGTTCAAACATGCCATAATTGGTATTAGAGGAATTAATGTGCAAGAGAGGTTCACCTCTCAGGATGTAGTTATTCACTCTAAATCACGCGCGGCTTCTTAAGAAACCAGAGTCCACCTTGTCATTCATCAGTCGATGAACGAATATAACGTCAGCGACCTCACGGCGCTTATGGAGAGAGCTTAAGTTGAGCAATTTAAGTCTGTTCTCATTAGGCGGAAGAGCAAGTGGGTCATCCCACGGGAGGTGGCAGAGTGCAAACCGGACGAACTTCCTGTGAACCGATTCGATTCTACTAATATTGGAGGAATAGTAAGGAGACCATACCTGGGAAGCGTAGTCAAGCAAAGGCCTAACCAAAGATACTTACAGGTGTTTAGTGACGAGGGGGTTGTTGAACTCTTTGGACCATCTTTTTATAAACCCCAGGACTGAATTGCCATTGGAGGAGATATAATTGATGTGGCTGGAGAAATTCAACTTACTTTCTAACATAACCCCAAGATCGATTACAGATTCAGTACGGGAGACCTTGTTGTCAAGGAAAGTATAGTCATAAGTTATAGCACCACGTTTCCTACAAAAAGTCATGATCTCGCATTTACTAATATTAAGCACAAGGTTGTTGTTAGAACACCAAGAATAGAAGGTGTTTAGATCTGCTTGCAGAAGTTTGCAATCCTCTATACTCCTTATGTGGCGATACAGTTTGATGTCATCAGCGTAAATAAGGATTTTACAGCTTAGCTGGGTAACAATATCGTCAATTGATAAAATAAAAAGGAGAGGGCCAAGATGACTACCTTGCGGGACTCCAGAGGACGCTTCGATGTTTTTAGATTTGACTCCGCGGAATTGAACTTGGTAGGTTCTGTCGACTAGGTACGACTGGAACCATACTACAAGGGAAAGCGGAATGCCTAATTTCTTTACTTTAAGAACTATAATAGAGTGAGAGAGCTTGTCGAAAGCCTTACTGAAGTCTGTATAAACACAGTCAGTTTGGCAACCAATGACAAAGCCTCGAACTGTGTGTGAAGAGAACTCTAGTAAATTAGTAGTAGTGGAACGAGCTGCAAGAAATCCATGTTGGTTTGTTGAGATAAGCCCCTTGCAGATAAGGGCGATAGCAGAATAAATAATAGATTCGAAGAGTTTTGGTATAGACGATAACTTCGCAATTGGCCTATAATTAGATATTTCGTTTTTACAGCCTTTTTTATGGACAGGTATTATAAAAGAGTTCTTCCATAAGGTTGGGAAGCGCCCTTTATTTAGGGATTTTTGAAATAAACATAGTAGAGGAGACAGTAGGGCCTCTGCACAGGATTTTAGAACAGCTGGAGGGACTCCATCAGGGCCGGACGAAAAATCTTGTGGAAGTTCATTTATATGTTTCGAGATATCATCCCTGGTTATAGGCAGGGAAAAGTTTTGAGCCGTTTGGATTGCATTGATATGTCGAAAATTGTCTTCATCTGGTTGGAATACAGGGGACGAGAAAGATTTAAGGAAGAATGATGCAAATTTGTCACAAATCTCGGATAAATTAGAGCTAAGAGAGTTCTCGTATTGCATGGTGTAAGGGTAGTTATCAAGTTTTTTCTTTGTGTTGATAAATTGAAAGAA
This sequence comes from Thereva unica, assembly GCA_949987705.1. Taxonomy (NCBI): domain Eukaryota; kingdom Metazoa; phylum Arthropoda; class Insecta; order Diptera; family Therevidae; genus Thereva; species Thereva unica. The sequence continues at coordinate 15,690,600 of OX465283.1, read as the reverse complement.
TGCCCTAGGATCATCATACACTTTACTTTCCATGTTCCTGAGGTACTTTTTATAGAGGGCTTCGGAGAGGGCATGAAATTGGTCATAGAGTGGTTTGTTGACCGACTGTTTTGGATGTTTAAAGCAATTCGGTAAGAATCGTATCGGTATCTCGACCCTAAGTCGGCCGATCTCCTTTAAGTCTTCTAGCTCGTAACTGCCTGGTGTACGATGCCTGGCCTTGACTATTTACATAGCCAATAAACAAGCGTTGTGTGGGATATGCAGCTTGGGCATTGGCCACCTAGTCGATGATTGCTGTAACGGGATGCTGCTCAACGGGCAATATCTCTTTACGGGCTGCTTGGGAGGACCACTGTTGTTCCTTTTTTGTACGTCAAGTTGTCCAGTCAGATAAAGCAAGTCTTCAGGGCGTTCCACCTTTGGCTGAGTAAAACAAATGACATTCAACAATAGCAATCCCGCCGGTAAGCTGTTAACCAATTCAATCTCCTATGAAAAGAGAATACCAGCTTGGCTAGGAATGTCGCCTCATTCCCATTTATGTTCCTATGTCCCGGAAACACAAAAAAAGCAATATTATGCCTTATACCGAGTCTACCTAGTTCAGCTCTGCATTGCTACAGTGCCTAGGGGCGCATCCTTACCAAATCTAGCCATACAGAGGCTAGGATATCTATGAAAACTTCAATACTGTAGCTGGTTCGAGGTTAATTGTCTGACAAATCTTGAATATCGCCAGTCATTGCACTTGAAAGATACCTCGACATAGACCTCTGCCCAAACGCCCCCGAAACAAGGTCCTTGGACCCATCGAATAACGTCCGCAAAATTTTAGGAAGTTTTAGTTTATCCGTTCTCTTCCTAAGAGTGTTTTGACGGCAAAGATCTTGTTAAAGGCCAATCCAGTTGAAAGGTAGTCTATGGTACTCTTAAGAAGCACCAAATGTTCGTAGGGTTTTGAGGTCCAAGCGCTCTCACGAGGCCAGGTGTTTGTTGTCTAGGCGAGGAGGAATCAGTGGTAAGAGAACATCAACATCGTTCATAGAACAAGTTTCGGGCCCTCTGTTGCCCTTATTGAACCTAGGTTTTGCTGCCGTTCAGATGCTCCCTCTAGTATTCCCTATTATATATAGCTCACTTTCTTTCTTTCTGTGCCCATATCTGTACTTGGCTCAAAAACCTGCATTTCTTACACTTAACAACCATGATCAGCGCAGAACCTTGCAAAGTCATGAGAGCTTTTGGGATCTCCAGTAAACTAATACGTGGAATGTGACCAATGTGTCGATGTATTGGCGGTCTAGGAGGGCTTCGGTAGCTCGCCCGACTAAATTAACAAATTTTCTGGTTTGCTTCCTTGCAACAAAATGGTGCATTCCAACTACTCTAATCTGGATAATTTTACTTCCGTTTTGAAAGCATTTTTATAGCAGCTCTCCATTCCTATATGTCAATGCAATGGAATAAACAGCATACTGGCGTTATCAGTTTTTTCACTCTCCTGTTTACTATCACTCCGACTAGCCATCGTTATTCTAGCTTGCTATTAAGTAGGAATATCACCAATGAATAGAGCTTAGTATCTTAGTAGTAATATCTCCCACATAAAAAAACTGCCAAATAGAATCATCATCCATAATGAACTCCTAAACGATTCTTAGCTGCCTCCTCTTCATTCTGAAGAACGTTATGGGTATTGGAAGAACATTAAGGGTTGTATAGGACGCATGTATCCAGATTGAATATCTAGTGAAGCAATATCTTTCTTACTAATAGCAGCGGACAATAGCATAGAACCAGTAATATGGACGTGGCAACTAAAAAATCAACAGTGGGTATTGGAACGGTTGGCCATGGGAACTAGATCAAACATATAATAATGTAAGAATGCACTTGGTTTATGTCCAGCTACATCTGGAGCAAATTTAATTTATGGAAGCGACAGCACCAGTGCACCTGGTATCTGGATTCACTGCACCTTGAAACTAGTGGTGACTTTATGTCAATGGATTAGAAAAGAAATAAAATGAAATAAGAAATCGTTGCCTGAGTATTTAAAAAAAAACCATGAATTTGCATAAGAAATGGTAAGCCTAGCTCTTCAAATTCCTAATTTTATACATAACTTTATAGGCCCTACTCAGCGCTGGCTACATCCCTGAATCAAATGTGAGGATTGGGCTACGGAGAGGGAGCCAGCTGCTGACACCATCAAGAAGTACAGGCAGTGGCCGATCTGCATTTGTAAATTCGTTGCACCACATCAATATAGTTTTTGTTTATATATTTTTGCATTAAGTCAATGACAGATTGAAAATTTCTTAATTGCCATTTAATTCAATTTTTTTCTATGAACACTTGATTTTTAAAAATTTACCAATAGCTGTTGTGCATTTGTTATACAAGAAACGCGGCATGGTACCAGGGCGGGTTTTTTCTTTGAGATAATTACTTTGGAAGGTGCATTAATTAGCTTGCAGTTAATTCATCTGATACTGATTTTGGTTAATTTGAATTTTGTTATATTGAATCTTTCAGATGGCGTTTTATTATATTGATTTTTGATACCTGGGTTTTATTACCGTGATATTATTATATTGAGTTTTATAACATTGAGTTTATTATATTGATATAATTTATATTGAACTTGGCTCGCTGAGAGTTACTGTAAATGTGAACTGTTGTATTTTCTCGGCGTGACGAATTAAATTACTGGCAGTGTGTGTAATGATTGAGTTTTTTGTAGGGAAATTAGGTATAGTTGTGGGTTGTTCAGCGTTATAATTTTTTTTAGGATGAAGTGCTGCTAGAGGAAAACAGTATGGTATAGCGGAGGATGCCTTTTCTGTCCAGGGGAAAGGTTTTTTTTGTTTCAGTTTCCTGAACCCTTCTCGTTAGCAAAATACTGCTGCCTCAGCTCTGAATGGGAGGCGCTCACGTTACCGTAAATGGTGGTGCACGATTTAAGATGGTACCTCTGGGGTCTCAACTCTCCACGATCCACCCGGCAAACCAGCCCCAGTCTTGAGGTCCGAGATACTTCCTTGTGTCTGTTTTGACGGCAGCGCTCGATTCCAAATTTTAGTTTTTGGGTGTGAATCCGAGGTTGGCCTATTCGGGCAACCAATCTGGAGTTCGCCTCACAGCTAGCGTATTGCTGCGGTGTCGAGCTATTTTCGATTGCGAGCGTTTGTTCGAAAAAGAAAAGAAGCCCGTTAATTCTCTTGTTTATTTTTTTGCAATTCTTTGTTATATATTTGAAATTGGTTTGTATGTATTTACACTTCATAAGTTAATGTAAGCTTAAAATTTTTGTTCATATTTTGTAAAAAATAATTGCTAAGGGGTCGTCCATTAATTACATGAGGCGTTTTGGGCCAGGGGTCGAGCCGAATCTCACTAAATCTCACGTAATTCAAGTGCAATAATATTCATGGCCTCAACGAAAACTTCAAGGAGCTCCAGACTCACGCCGTGAACACACGCGAAAGGGCGCGAACGCGTATGCGGATGGTTTTCTCGCCTAGCTCGCGCCTTGCTTTCTTTTTCAAGGGGATATGGCGTGAATTTGTGCCGTGAATTCACGGCTTGAGAGTGAATAGAAGTATAGATTTTCAGGCACGAACTGACGATAATTGCCCAAACACATAAAGATTTTTGTCAGTTTTCTTGGACTGCAGGCCAGATACAGTTGGCGGCCGGTGCACGTGTGGTAATATTTGGCTTCAAGGCGAAAACCTTCAGGCGGCCGGCGGCCTATGTGTAAATGGAAGCCTTAAGATATGACTAAATCCTACACAAACTCCAGAAAGTAGCATAGTAGTAGATTGCTAAGCCGCCAACGGCCAGCTAAACGCGCGACTCCGCGAATACTGCAGTGTACGAACCAAGTAGCACTGAATCACGAAAAGGCCTTTAGAATATAGAAATACAGGAAGGCATACGCCAAATTTTAGCGTAATGAAATTCTTGTCTTGTGATAACGTTCTGGTAGTTGTGTGTCCATTACAAGCGGAAAAGAGAGTGGAACAGAGGATAGGTAAGAAGGAGTTAGTCAGGAGTTGTAAGACCTATGAGGTGCGCCAGCGAGGGAGACCCAACCTTCGCTGGAAGGATGGTGTAAACCAGGACGCTCAGAGCTTAGGGATGTCAAACTGGTTGACATCGCCGCAGAATCGGGGCCGGTGCAGAGAACAGTTGCGAGACGCCAGGACCGCATCCCGGCTGTAGAGCCGTTAAAGAAAGAAGAAAAAGACGAAGAAGTCTAAATTATCAGTTATCTCAAATAAAATCTTGCACACGACCAGCCCGATTTCCTGTGGTTATGTAAATACTAGAGATTTTTTTAAATTTGAAAAACCTCACTAGTGATTAGATGGGGGAGGGAGTCGAGCCAAATCTCACGACATCTCACCAGGGGGGGGGGGGGTGCTGTCGATAAATTGCAAAAATCACCTAACGTTTTTTTTTTTTTTTTTTTTTTTTTTTTTTTTCGAAAAAACGCTCGCAATCTAAAATAGCTCGACACATGTTTTTCTTGTTAGTTTTTTGAGTTTCTGAAAGTTTAATTTAAGTGTTGCCGCAATAAAATCAGAAGTGCCAGAACTTTTGGGTGACACTGAGTTCAGGCGAGCCGTGGGTGTTTATAGATAAAACCGAAGCGAAAATACAGAAAGGCTTAACTCCAAGTTCTGGTATCGTTTATTACTAACATTGCGTATCTTTTCTTTAGTAGTATTACAAGGTAAACTACTTTTGTTTTCATAAAATTTAATTCGTTTCTGTATCCCCTGATTTAGATTTATTATTTCCGCAAATTTTTATTGTTTTTTTTATTTGTCTTATAAAATTTTCTGTTTATATGTGAAAAAAAAATTGTCAAGGACCTTTTTGTGTCCCCTTGATTTCCTTGACACGCACCTTTTACAATTTCATTTCTGTTCACACTGGAATGGTTTATCACGATTCGACTGGAAAAAAGCTGAAAAAGGACATGCTATCCACGAGCTTTGGTATAACAACTATTTCAATCTTCTCCTCCTCTCAAATTACTCGACTGCTAAGGATTGTACCATTTTGGATAAATTTATCTTTTTGGAGAATATGTTATATCTAGAAAACATCTTGAACTCCAGCAATAGATACTGTAGTACAGTTCAACGATTTCAATATCATATCCAACAGGAAATTACTGTATTCAAATTTCAATTCGATGAAGACACATAAATGTCAATATTGAAGATGTTTTCAAGTGGGATAGATGATAGACATATGGTATGTTTCTCATAGAATGTGATCGCTTAGCAACTGTTCTTTTATTTATTTTTTTTTTTTTGATAGAAAAAGCATGGCGAGGGAATTTATTTTTGATAAAAAGGATATTTTTTGTGTGTAATTTCTATATGGTATAAATGATAAAGCTGCCGATACATATACCATAATGCCATTAAACCTTTAAAATCTTTTTAACTCCCATCTCTTTTACGAGAACTAACCTCTTAACAAGGGGCATAACCATGAAGATCCTTTAAAAGCCACCTGCCGGCAGTTATACAGTCGCATGCAGGAATGTTCATTTTTCACTTGAGTGACATTCCCTTACAAAAAAAAATACAGTAAAGGAAGAAAAAAAAAGGAAAAAGCAAAAAAAAATATATATATTCGCAATCTCCTAACTCCTTTACGACAGGACACATCTACACATATACGGCTGCTAACGCAGAATTTAAATTTATGCAAACTAGATGGAAAAGGTGTTGGGATTGTCAGAAACTGACGTGAGCTGTAGAAAGGTCCTTAGCTGTAGAAAGGTCCTTTCAGGCATAACGTATCTAACGTTGTGAGCCCTCGAGAACAATTCCAATTTGCATATGCACACCATTGGGATGGTCCCTTTTACTGTTGTCTGTCCGCTTGAATGCCGCCTGCTAACTACTTTCTTATCCCCCATCCACATAAGGATATGTCAAAACAAGTTTATTAGGACACAAAAAATAACTGAAATTGCCCCCCTCCACCCCTCCACCCACATATCAGGATCCTACCGAAATGGGTCACCTAATGAAAGTTGCTTTTGCGAATTTCCATGTTGGTCCTGAATGCGAAAAAATGGGTCGCTGTATATAGGGTCGACCTCCGGGGGTGGGATGGGGGGTCCTCCCAGCCGAATGGGGCGGATGTGAAAACTTTTAACATTTTAAGAGCACTAAACTGGAATTTTTCGAAATGTGCTTTTATATCCTTTTTTTCCTGCAAGGGGGAGGTAAGAAAGTTTCTCTCATGTTTACTACATCTTCACTGCACATTCATCTCTCGGTTCAGGACGAAAATTTCGCAATTTAAATGCAAAATCAAATGAGGTCCTCTCCCCGACTAAACCCACTCATCCCCTCGACTCTTTTTGCCCGTTTCTGCCCATATCCAGCCGGTTATGCTCGTACAAGATCCACCGCCATGTGGCGCTGCTGCTGCTGTTGGTGCTGTTACGACTTTCCAAAGATTTTCGTCAGCACCCATTTAAATTATACGAGCCAACAACAACAAGGCCATGAAAAATCCTTGGAAGATGTAGAATTTTATTGGGCACTTAGCAGTGTTATTATGGCTTAAAGGGATAGTGCTGAGGCTGCCATACAGCAACTGATGTTTGTCGGTGCTGGCGTTCATGTGTGTGCACTACGACTTCATTAATGTTTGCATATTTCGTATTTCTTGCCTTTATGATCTTCATGGCAGTCGCTTGATTTATGACGACATTATTCGATAATTAATGCTAAGGATAAGTGCATGTATGACGAAACAGTGTATAAAAGGGTTAAAGGCAGAATTGCTACAAACATGAAAGTGTTAATATTAAGTTGAGAAACTGTTTGCCAAAGGATTTATATTGCTTTTGAGGCAATTGCTATTAACAATATGGCTCAGGCATGATTCGTTATTACTTGGGTTTTATGGCATGCATAGAGGGGAGCTCGTCGACATTATAAAAACAATAATCCTAGAGAGGGAGGAAACGTTCCAGCTATATAAATTCAAGGATCAACTTGAATCCTAGAGAGTGTGGCAAGGGAAACTAATGGAGGAACTCGTAGAATAAATCGACTTTAAAGAATAACCTCTGCTAAATGTTTCACCCTCTTTAATGGAATTCTTTAAGATTTTCTTCTTGAAACTTCTGGAGAGTTTTCATTCCTATTTGTGCAATAACAGTAACAATGCTGAAGCTTTGAATAGCCCTACTACCCGAAGCCTTATATGAATACGGAAACTATCGGCAATAATTGTCGCTTTGCTCGGCGCTTTCCTGTCTTTTGTATTCATTTTAAGTAGAAATTCTTTTGTTAAGTATTGGTCTGGGAAAACAGGTTCGTAGCACTTTCCCGATAGTTGGCGCTAATGGCAACGAACGGCACCAGCGAGCATGGAACAACCGTGTCAGCACAGAGTTCTGCAAAGATTTATGAAATGACCCAAAATTGAGCTTTATGGAACAAGACCTATGAAGTAACATGAGCATGAGAACGTCGAGCTCTTAAGGACGTCGAGCTCTTTGCAGACACCAACAATTGACATCAAATTGTGAATCATCCCACGAGAGTCCCTGATAGTGCTGATCAAGGAGCCTACCTCCTTGATCTTTTTCGTACTTCTCATTCAGCGCGTTATTCCGTCGAAGTTGAATCACCTCTCGTCAATTCGGGCCACTGCTTGGGATGTCTTTAGAGGTGTAAGTTCCTCCTCCAACCATCACCGCGTTCGTTATTTATAAATCCTACATTCGGCCTCTTCTCGAATACAGCTCCCTCGTTTTGGGTGGCGCCTCGATAACCACCTTTGTATGGTTAGATAAGGTGCAAAGAAGGGCTTTTAAATTAATTGATTGCGACACCGTTTGCTCCACCATCGACCCACTGAGCCACCGTAATGGATCAGCACAGACAAAATTTTATCGCTACTATCATAGAGACTGCCCCATCGAAATAAACGCTCTCCTGCCTCCAAGCCAATCTTATACCCGCAACGCCAGATTAGCCCACTCGTTTCACCCACACCACATGCAGCTCGTCTCTTCGCGCACTCAACAAAATAGCAATTCGTTTCTAAATAGAGCTACATGACTGAGGTACAATCTTTCGCAGTCGGTATTTCCGAGCTCCTATAGCATCCTATGGGTGAAATGCAGGATTCTCATCATCACCTTCTTCAACACCCCTTCGAACCCTCATAACCCTTAACCTACCCCCTCCCCCCGTACTTAGCTTGATGCTAGACATTGCACCATGACGTGACAAACGACATGACGAACTGGTAGTACAATGGGTGATTCCTGAGCTTAGCACTACCACATAAAAACAAATATATAAACTCGTTTTTGATGTCATCGTCTGCGTCTTCGTTTGGAGTGTAGCATTGTACTACCGCAGTACTTCTTAGTCTGATACGCAGACGCAATAATACTCTCAGAAACTGGTGACCTGCTAAAGATTCTAGCCCTGGCTTCCTTGGGGAGTATTACGCCAACACCCAACCTACGGCTTTCGGTTTAGTTTCGGCCAAAGTATAAGCAGGACTGGTCATCCCCGCATCAAGCCATGATTTTATATTCATTCATCTTTTTGATGACTTTATCCAACCGTCCATCATATAGCAGTGCTCTCACATTCCACGATCCGATTCGCGTCCTGGTTCGAAAAGCAAAGGTCGTCTTCGTGTTGTCCATCCGGCTTCGAAGCGATTGTTTACCGCTTCGTAGCGATTGTGTTTTTATGAGAGTGGGTTGGTAACTCTCAGCGCAACCGACGACGTAAAACTATGTTTTATGGGGCAGAGAACTCGCCATTCGACCGTCTTTCGTTAGCTTCTTCAAAGAGGTACCCCGGGATGGTGGGATTTGGCCTTGCTAACAGAGCTGCTAGGTGTTCGTCTGAAGTGACTCCTCTCTGGTTTTGGTAGAAGCGACAAATCAGATGCCATCACCTTCCGAGGTCTTTGTTAGCAGTTTGCCGCCGTTTAGCTCCTTTGAACTCGATATCAATAGCAAATGAAGTTTAGTCAACAGAGCAAAGCAGATATGGGTGGTGCCAACTAGACCTTCAGTATTTCATCAATGAATAACTCTGACATTTTTTATCCGATTTTGACAAATGAGCAAGATTTATTTAGGATACTCTCCACCATTTATTTCAAATCAGTTTTTGAATATAATGTTGATTAAATGGCCACCTTCATTTGTTACGCAAAAGGCAACATCTTTTCGGGCATCCTGCATAGCATTGGTCAGCATTACTGGTATTTTAGCAGCTATTTCGGTTTGTAGGGTAGTTTTGAGTTCGTCAATCTTCTTCTTCTTTGACAGCTTTACAACCAGGAGTTCGTCAATGATCGTTATAAACTTTACTTTGTAAATAGCCTCACAGAAAAAAGCCTTCACCAAACTACGAATCGTGTTGAATGAAGGCTCAGAATTTCTCCCATATTTTTTCACAATTGACAGCATGTTTTCAATATAAAGCGCTTCAATTTCCGAGCGTTCTTTCAGTGTGTGTTTACTCATAGCTAAAATGGTATGAAATGACGTTTGAGAATTGTGTACATACATATATTGTAATCGGCTATAAAATGTCGGAGTTATTCACTGTTGAAATACCGAAGGTCTTGATGGCGCACCCTGTACCCTGTATACTAAAATTATTAATACTTTGGTTGAGCTCTTCTGTTAAGTACTCAAAAACGTGTGAATCCAGAAGATCTTTTGTCGAAAGACTTACTATTATGTATGTAGTTGAACTTCAGATATTCCACAAGTTTTGTATTGATATTATCTTCGTGGTTTTTTGGCGTTAATTAGCTACCTAGTTTGAACCACCCTTTTTGGTATGGACTGAATGAAGATGAACTAGTTTCTAAGATTTTCTGTGAACAATTTACTCTGTAGCATTGTGAAGTATTTAACAGTTTCAATTAAAACACACTCACGAGTGACATTTTTTTTAACTTCCCAGTATAGGAAGTTATTGTAATCGGTCCGAAAATCGAAATCGAAATTTTCAACGTATTTTCATCTTTCAAGGTCCCAGGAGCATTTTAAGCAAAAAATTGGGAGGAAGTATGTGTGTGTGTATGTGCGTGTGCGTACGTATGTGGTCATTTTTTCCTGCACGATATCGCGCGAACCAAAAATGATATCGACTTACTTGAGGTGTCGTTCGAAGCGTATTAACCGAAATATGATCTGAAAAGATTTTCATAAAATTTGGTCGAGCCGTTTTTTTGTTTAAGCGACGTAAGTGATTTTTGTACCTGCACGATATACCACGAACCAACCATGATACCGCCTTCTTTGAGGTGTCGATCGCAGCGTATTACCGAATGTACACTTTGAAAAGATTTTCATAAAATTCGATCGAGCGGTATCTATGTTTTAACGACGTAAGTGATTTTTGTACATGCTCGATAGAACGCAAACCAAAGATGATATTGACTTCATTGTGGTGCCGATCGTAGCGTATTAGCGAAATTATAATTTGAAAAGTTTTTCATAAAATTCGGTCGAGCCGTTTTTTTGTTTAAACGACGTTCATAATTTTTGTACCTGCACGATCCCGCGCGAACCAAAAGCTATATAAACTTCTTTGAGGTGCCGAGAGAAAAATATTAACGTAAAAATGCCCTGAAAAAAATTTCATAAGATTCGGTCTGGCCTTTTTTTGTTTAAATGGAAAAACTTCAGATAAGTGTCAGAAAGGCCTTAAATAGATAAGTTTTGCTAATATCTAATAAACTCGATGGAATGAGACCCGTTTTAAACGAAGTGATCTTTTTTGTTTTCAGCACAGCGATAGCCATCCAACAAAACATCACTTGTCAAAACCCGACAACCTTTAAAAATCGTGCAAAAATTTCGTTACCCTTTACAAACATCATAAATTTTTCAAACTTTTTGACGGGGAGTTTCTACGTCTTATAGTTTCAGGAAATTCCGCAATTCCATCCCATCCCGGAATTTTCAGTAGTTATCGACAAATTTGTTCTTTTTAGTCAAGTCTGACAAGTTCTTTTCATTATTTAGTTTTGGTAATATCTTCGGAAAGCTTTAGAATTTCCAAATGAAGTCATTTGCTTCCCAGTTTATCAGCGGCTCTTCAACATGCTCAAGACGAATTCAAACACCCGCTTTAGTGTTGCGAACGAAGTTCGAAGAAAATATTTGTTTGCTAACGTTTAGGAAAAACAAATCCTCTAGCTAGAACAATCTTGTGGATTTACCACTATTACAGTTATTTGAACTAGCTTCTCTCAGGATTGCTTTGCAACCAGTTCTGATACTATTCAATTTCCCACTAGTGCTTAACGCATTATTATTTTGTAAAAAGTCAGTTTATTCCGTCTACGTTCATCATACTGGGAAGTTCATCGTGTAGACCGAAGAGGTCAAACTAACATCAGAACTAGTTTTTTTTTTTGACGTGAAAACGTCTTATAAATCGATGAGTATAGGAAGTCATTAGCGCAAAATGTCCCGTCCCGTTCCCGTCGCAAGTAGTGGTGGGGATAGTCGCGCGTGGCGCGACTATTTGCGGTAATGACTCATCGACATCCTCATCGATTTGCAAGACGTTGTCACGTCAAAAAATTAATATTGTAGTAATAGTAACAGCGTTTTTTTTTTTTTTCAAAACGTAAGTAGTTTGCATTAAAACAGGCGCATAATAGAAGAACGCTTTCAGAAATCTACTGCTACTGCCACGTCACAACCTATGCCTGCAGACTAAATCATTTCTGATGAATTCTAAAGGGAATACTGGAACTATAGCACGTCCATTATAATATAAGCACAGCCAAACGATTTAAATTGAATGGATTAGAATGCTTTGGTCATGTATGGAGATCAATTGATGCTAATGATTTTCAGCGAATCATCTATACATCGTTCAGCGAATTATCTGTGAATCGTATACATATGTATATGTCCCAATTGAGATGGAGATTATTTGAAAAAGGATTTAGAAGCAATTAAAGTTAGTAGCTAGGAAGATATAGCCCCAGATAAAGCGGAACGAAGAAAAATACGTAATGGAGCGCAGGCCTATCAAAGTTTGTTCAGCCATCACACTTCCATGACTTTCAAAATAAACAGCCTTCAAAATCCTATTAACACCAAAAACTGCCCATGCACCCCAATATCAAAGTGTGTAAATTGTTTCGACTATCTTATTAATCTTTATTTAATTAAGAAAAAAACAGCCTTGCACCATTTCCAAAACAATCTCCCAATTTCTTAATAAATTTTACAATGTTTTATCAAAACAATCTAATGTCACGCAATTTTTGACATCCTTAATTGTCATCAAGGTAATGGCCGCCAATAGTAATAACAATAAAGATTTTCGCTTTATATAAGGTTTTATTTTTAAAACCAAACCCAAGTTACTCTCGCTATTAATGGCTAAATCTAATTTGTCCTTGACAAGTTTTATTTTCAAATTTCACCTAAATTCCGGATTCCGTTTGATGAAAATAAATTCGCCTCCATTAGGACTTTTATGTTATCCTTGGAAAATTCTTTAATTCAATTTCGTATTTTGCATATTTTTTTTTAATGTTTTCAACTTTTAAGATATTTGTTGAAATTGGATTTCATATTTATTTACGGAGGAATGTTAAGCGAGCACTGATACAGTGTGCGCTTGTGGAAATGATTATGTTGTAGATTATGAGTTTAAGAAATACATGCAGAAAAATTTTAAGTGTTTTTTGGTAAAATTGAAGGAGTAGCGCTTCTTTGGAAGTAATGAATAAGTAAGGAATAGGCGTGTTGTTCTTCGAGGGCTAAAGGAATAGAACCTTTCTGAACCGAACAAAACCCATTTTATCTATAAGGCTTTGGTGAATAGAGGATTGCGAAACCTTTTTACTTAGGGTTTTAAATTCTTACTAGTAATCTCGTGATACGGCGTAATAGGAGTTAAAAAAATATTTCTTATTGTTTAGAATGGTTTTTTTTTCGAAGAACTTCAAACCTTTTTGCCTCTTCTTAATTGCTTCTTATAACCTTCCAAGAAAGGAAAAAGATTAATCAATCATACTTTTGTTCTTACTAGTAATACAAAGATAAGCTAGGGCTTCTAATTTATTTACAATAATGTAGACCTATGATAAATAGGTGGTATATACCTTCCCTCCCTAGTACATCAATTTTTAAAAATTAAGTGAAGTGGGCATTCAGAAGTAATGCTTCCATGCCTTCGCAGTAATGTTTTTACGATTCATTTTTGAAGACCTAAGGCAGCAGACAAAGCTGGGCCCGTCGATCATTGAGGGTAATACAATTAACTATTACTGCAGGCTTATCACCCTAGTATCTACGAGCATCAATTACAGAAACTGAAGAATAGCCTCGAAATCAGAGAAGAGGACAACGATTTTTTACTCTACTTACTTTTAAGCCGTGTAGTAGTGCAGCCAGAGAATTACTGGTGTGCAGTAGAAACGATGAATTGCAGCTTGAACTATCCCCAATAAAATATAAGAAGAACTCAAAGAGCCAGCCCTGATATCAGTTATTATCTCTTGTTGGCGAGGAGAAAAGTCTCATTGTTCAGCGCGACTACGTTTAAGCAACCAATATAGGTCTTCAGACACACTAATGAATCGGTCTGGCCTATAAATTTGTGCTACCTCCTAAGAGAGCAAATTGCAGCGGCCCCAGCGGAAAATGGAGTGCTGCAATAGCCATCTTTGAACAGCCCTTAGAAGGCTTACAGCGCACCCGTTCCCGTTCCAGTTCCATATACTTTTTAACATTACATGTCATAATAGTGCAGAACTCTTTTTAATGCTCCTTTAAGAGCGTTTTAGAAGCATTATAAAAGAGCTTTTAAAAAAAAATTCATGGCTTTCATTTTTGTTCATTCTTTTCAATAGCCTTTTCCTTCCATACGCGAGTGCGTTTTGCCAAAGTAATAAGTATTAACCACGTCCAGTGCTGCTTGACTTCCTTATTGGGCCAGAACTGGTCTATTGAGTATGCAGTATGTATGGTCACCAAGATAATCACCATATAAAATTTCTGGAATCTAAATGTTCCCTGGAGCATATTTAATAGCGCTTAAAATTAGCTCCCATGAGCAGCGCTTACAATTCTTCCCGGGTGAATAGTACATGTTGGACCTTATGCTTCACTCACTGAAAGTATTGTTCGCTGGAAGGATCCAATATACCAGAAGAGATCATCTGTGATCTAATATTCTGCGATGTAGTGAAATGCCTGAGATTCAAAGCGAGATTGGTTTTGAAGGAAAACGAATGAAATTATAAACATTTGTGGAAGATTTTATAAAAAGAGTAAAAAAGCAGAAGCATATAGTATATTAGCACCAGACAGCTGACATTTCTGGAACTGAACAATTTATCAATTGGACTGCTTTATTTCCATGAGGAAACCAACGAAGTCTAGGAATTGTTCGTCGCCTTTTTAGAGCTGAAAGCTGTGGCTGCGAAATGTATTGCTCAGACTGCCGATGAGTTTTTGACAAAAGAAGGTGTTGGTTTGGGATTTGACGATATGTCAAGTTTCGTTTATTCTTAGCCTTACTTTGATAGCCAAATACTCGGCTTTTATGGAGCCCGTTGTAAGCGTGCTCCAATCTATAGCTTTGGACGCGGTCAAGAGTTCGCAGCACATAAAGGGAATATCGCAACTGACGATCCCGAATAAGTCACAGATAAAATTAAATTACGGAAAAAGTCGGACTCCAATCCTCCAGGAGGAGGACATTACATCGGTGCCACGTATCGTTGGGAAACAACGTAAACTAAGCAACTACCCATTGAAGCAATATCAGAGTTATTGATCCAATAAACACGAAAATTGGAGTGAAACATGGTTGCCCCCTTTCACCATTACTCTTAAGTACTGGACTTGAAGAAATAACGAAGAAAGCCAGAAACGAAGCAAAAGGAATTCGAAGGGGATTGGTAGAACTGTTTCGCATTTCTAGCTCATTTCAGAGAAGACATGCACAAAAAAATATACAGTTTAGAAAGGCTTTAGAATAAATGTACAAAAAAACAAAAGCTATGAGAATTAATACTACAGATAAATTAACCTACAAAAACTACAGAGGCATCTCACTCCTCAGCACCAGCGACAAAACCTTAACAATCCTTGTGAAACAAAAACTAAAATCTATAGCGCAACCCCTCATAGGAGAATATCAAGGTGGTTCTAGGACAGACAAGTCAACATCGGACCAACTGCTGACCTAGCGAATTCTCGAGAAAACCTGGGAAAGGAATTTATATGTTCCAGATATTTGTCGACTACGACTTTCAACATGCATATGACTCAATACACAGAGAGATACTGTACAGGATCTTATTGTAATTAGTACCTAGTCCCCTCAAAGCTGGGTCAACTGATCAAATGCGCAACAAATTGCTCATTGGCTAAGGATAACGATCCAAAATGTACAGAAGCGTTCGAAGTACGACAGTGACTTAGAAAAGGACATGGCCCCCATGCTTTTCAACCTGGCTCTAGAATGGCTGATCAGTCGGTACAATTACTTGGACATCGTAAGAAAGTCCTTTTGGCTAATAATAGGGCCAACCAGAGAAAATGGAATATGATGCAGGAGATACAACAACGAGTGGTATGAAATTTTTGCCGACCCAGAATTCTCAACTTTAATAAACATTAACAGACTGAGACTAGCCGACCACGTAATCAGGATGGAGTATAATAGTATCCCAAAACGGCTTTTGGCATCAGAAATTTCGGGAAATAGACCAGTAGATAGACCCAGGAGGGGATGGATAGACTCTGTCTCGGCTAACGCTGAGGCAATGCTCAACATCCGAAACTGGAGACAAGCTGCAAGGGACCGTCAAACTTGGAGAAATGCCCTAGAGGAGGCTAAGGTTCGATTTGGGCTGTAGCGCCATTGGATGGTTGGAATACTTCAAACACTGAAAAAAGATAGTACAATAGAAGACGTGAGTAAGCGAGTTCAATTACCTCGGTACTATAATTGCTACGGAAGGAAGTACGAAGAATGATATTTTTAGTAATATTAAAAAAGCTAGAGGTGCATTCAATAGATCATGTAAAGTGTGGAAATCGCTACGACTATCTAGAAATGTTAAGTTAAATATTTTCAACTCTTGCGTGTAATCCGTATATGGCAGTGAAAATTGGGTTATAAATCAAACGGATATAAATAAAATACAAGTTTACGCATTATTTGTCAAATTTTCTGACCCAGACAAGTATAAAACTTGACAAACCAGGAAATAATTATGAAACAGAGAAGGAAAAGAAAATGGACGTGGATAAGGCACACCCTGCGAAAATAAAATGATACTTGAACTAAAAAGGAGCTGGAAGGGAATCCGCAAGGAAGTAGAGGTGCTGGTGGACCGAAAAATACATGGAGAACGAAAGATATAAAATTTTTTGACAAAACCTGGATTGAAACCAAGAGTGTAAACAGCGTCCAACAGTGAAGCTTTGTGGAAGCCCTATACTCTCGAGAGGTGTAAAGCAGGATAAATAATAATAATAACGTATTCCTAACCTGGCAGCTATGACACACCCTAACCTATCCTGTACTAAGCTGTACCATGACCTGAACAACACAACAAACTGGAAATACAAAGGGTGTTTCCCTAACCTTGGATCATCTACACAAGATAACACACACACACAGAATATTAAATTTGTTTAAGTGATTAAAATCCATCAACGAAAATAAATTTTAAAGTGCTTCCTTTTATGCAAATTCCATCATCATCATCATCATCTTGTAAAAAAACACACACACACACACAAGCCACCATTCATTACCTTAAGCTAGAAAAAGCCAAAAATTCCGCACATAAATTGATGCGTTTTTTTTATTCAGCTATGGTTGTGTTCTTAAATTCAAAACATCTCCCATATCCACTCTCTTATCGCTATCAAAATTTATTACATATATTTTTCAATATCCCAGAAACTTTACTTACACAAAATATCCCTCTATACTAATGTCGTTATTTATTTCCCTTAATTTTCGTACACATTTCTTTTACAAACGTGCTTCACATAAGGATGCCAAGTAGAAAAAAAAAAATAAGGATCCCCTTAAGTATAGGCAGCACACCCAAACATTAAGGATGAATATAAAGAGCATTCGGTGGAGGCTTTCGGAGTTAAAGCAAATAGGGAAGATGTGTTTATATATATACGTAAATATGTAAGTATATAAATATAGATGTACTTCCAGCTCCAACCCCCCACACAGTAAACGACTGACAAGGGCCATTACAAAACTCGAAATTAAAAGAAATAAATTTCCTAGCCAAATTTCTAGGCGGCCGTCAATATCGGTCAGATAATCGGAAGTTTCGGGTCGAATAGGAATTTCACAAAAGACAATGCCTAATGCCCATTTGTGCTAAAATCTGGTCGGTAATCTCTCTCTCACCCCCTACCACATGGGGCCTCCTGGCGGCACCAATTGAGAAACGCAAAACGTCCCCTATTTAGAGTGTTTACCCAGCCAGAAAAGATCGAAATCGATAATATGACATGGGTAAGCTGGCTAAAGGGTAGTAGGCTCCCTCTCAAAGTGGGAAAAACGAAACGAGAAAAATAATTCCAAAAAAGTCTACTCTTAACAATTTGACTTAACGAGCCCTAAGCGGACTCTAGTGCCTCTAGCCGCTATAGAGCACATATATATACATATATAGTTTGCCACCGAGGACGACGGGCGGAGGGAGTGTGAGAAGGGGTGGTGGTAAGCGGATTCACCTACTGGCCTGGTTACGGATGAATATCGTTTTGGGAACATACGGCCTGTGTATACCCGCTGCATACATATATATAAAATACGGGGTAGCTAGGTCGCTCCGCAAATGGGTTCAATTATTCATTCCCATGTGCGTCTGAACAAAAGAAATTTTCCTCAGACGTCCTGGATCCTGGCTTCCTGTGCTGTCGTGGTTAATCCGCCTTAAAACCGTCCCAGTTCCTTAGTTAAAGCCATTCTATATGAGCCGCAGTCACAAGCTCGAGGACTCACACACAACAAACTACACAGGAGCACGAGCCTTTAAGAATTCATGCAAATATATACCTAAAATTATCCTTGAAGGTGAGGTCTTTACTAAAAACGGAACAACATGCCTTGGCTCCCGCCTGTCTTTGGGTTAATTCTCAAAGCTGTGCGGAAAAGGGATGCAGGACCAAACCAAACCAAACCAAAAAAAACAACTTTACCAAGGATGTTATCCTGTTAAGGTACAATCGGATCTCAAAACTTACCCACACCAATTAGTATCGCTGCAAGCAGAGTCAGCTGAATACTTGGAAACATTTCAAAAATCCTTGCTGAATCCTTTTTGCGCGCCTGTTAAAATTTGTCGTCCTTAATTCTTTTATTTTTTTTCTGTTATTTGCTTCTTGTTGTATATATGTCAGTTGGTCTTAAATCGGTATCCCTTTCTAATGCTCCCTTTAAAAAAGGGCGGACTGTTGGGGCCGAAATAATACTGACTGAGATTTAGCTACACAAGAAAACCACCACCTCTCACACTCTCGGCACACTCTCGAAAATTTTTACGGGGGGAGGGAGGAAAACGTTTTGTTGTTTGTTATTTCGCAGTCACGCACTATGAATTATTCACGCAGGACCAAGCTTGGTGTATTTTCTTCAGTACCAAACAAGGATTGCACACTGGTAACAACAACTCACCACTGGACCACGATTAATCATCTCGGACATTGTGGATTTAATGACATTCGGGTGCGCTCTAAGGACACAAATTGAAATCCTTGATAAAGCTTTAACACTTGAATTATACTTATTTATTAAAAAAAACCGGCGACAGTCTGGCAGGACTTGTGCTCCACCAAGTTGTTAGAGAAGGACTAAAACGCAGGATAAAGCTCTCAGCCACTTTTCCTGATTTTCCCAACCGCTGTGTGTGTACCAATGTCATCGGCAGCTCTCCGTATAGGGCGCATGGCCATTGGCACGATTTTCTGTTTCTACTCTTTGGCTTTGTCGCTGCTAATGTAAAAGCAACAAACGAAATCCTTTTTCCTTTCCATATTGGAGTGGTAAAAAAAAAAACAAACACACAGAAAATAATAATGAAGAAGAAGAAGCAGCATAAAAATTTCTTCCTCTTACCCGAAAAACTAGGACACTTGGTGCCCCAAAACGTAGGAGGTGGAAGCTCTACCCCAGTGTGAAAAATGAGAAGGACTTAAAGTGCATCTCATGGAAGGCTATTGGGATATTTGTCACAATTTATCGGCATCGAGCAGGACACTCTGTCAGTGGTATATAGTATACCATATCCCGCAGTATATCTCAGCCCGTATGCTATGGCATTTTTAAGTTTTGTTTATTCAGTAGTTGTCAGCGGCACATTTACTTGCCACCAGGCAGCCCAGGCACTCACTGACAGTGCTTACGTGGGATTCTAGCATGCACGTCAACAGGGATAGATTTTCAGTCCTCCTGACACATCGTTTTCCAAGAATGACCACAGGATACCCTGGGTGAAGTCTTTTGATGTTATGTGATGTTGTGTGTGCGCCAGGCACACTATGTATGTACTGGCATCTCTTTTGCTGCTTTCCAGAGGGCTAGGCAGCCTCTCTAGCCTCTGAGGGCCCGATGACGAGTGGTTTACTGGCAGCTTCTCGGTTACGAGGGAACAGCAACTGGAATGGTATCCACGTCATGTGAAATAATTTGGGACACGGATGAGCCTCCCCCGATCAGCTATCCGCTTTTGTGTGGCATTATTCACGTTCTCTCATAGGGGATGCGGGCGACACTGGGCCATGGCTAAAATACCCCCGTCGCGGCGGAGATAAGCCTGGGCAAATGCATTTCGCATTGTAATTTACTTTCATGGAGACTGGTAGAGAGAGTTGCCCAGGAGCTTCTTTTTGTGTAGTTAACTAACATTGCATAAAGAATTTGGAATGCACGATGACAATCATTGTTTGAAGTGGTATTTTAGCAAAATACTGCAGGGGATGTGTTGTTTTAGTTTCGTGATGGCAAAGTTAAAGGATTTTGAAATATGTTAAAGGATATCATTGAAGTCATACTGGATTTACGAGACAAGGCTGAGGATGGTTTATTGAAATTATGAACATGGTGCTGGGAAATGCATAATGCACAGATGTTTGTGTTTTTTTTTTTTGATTTTAAAACAAGACCAGCTTCTTCACAAAAACAAAGAAAAAACGGTTTGCCAAAGCAGCTACTCTCCGTCGGTGACCAACTTTCACCTCTGAAACTACTGTAGCTTAAGAAATGGGCTATATGTTAAATTGTAGATGTCAGTCCGGAGCATAAAAGTGAAAAAAGAGATTTGGGGCTCTAACCGGAACTAGATGAATACCAAAAAGCAATGAAATTATATTTCTACATGGCAGTTGGAAGCATAAGCGATGGATGAGCCCAAATGGGCCTTATCCAAACCAAAACCTCAGCATGTGAGCGGAAACTCGATTGGACTCATGGCCTAAAGCCACCCCGGTGAGAAGAAAACCGCAGCCAAACCCACTGAATTCATATAACTGCTCTGGCAAGGGCGGATCTAGAAAAGTTTTTTAGGGGGGGCGATCTGAGTAATAAAAAATTTTAAGGATATTTATTAGGTATTTATAGTGTTTATATGTTAATGAACTTGTAAATATGTATTTAAAAATATACTGTTTGAATGCTTCTACTTCGGGTTTTAAAGACTCTGCTTGCGCGGATTAGCCGAATTTTCCGACCACGAGATTCGCAGAAAGCTTTGAGCATCTCAAGCAGAAAGTTTTTCATGCATGCCCCGCCAACTTCATTCAATTGGCTGCACAATGCGGAGGAATTGTTGAATTTTTCATTACCTACTACTTGACTTTTTGAGTGAGCAGAGCTGTACAATTAAGCGTTTAGTATTACATTTTGAATATTTTACTACTAGATATATTTCTCATAAAAAAAACTTTTATTTTTTTTATTTTAGGGGGGGCGATCGCCCCCATCGCCCCCCCTGTGGATCCGCCCCTGTGCTCTGGCGAGTTGATTAAGAATGGCTTGTTTTAAGCTTATACCATCAGATATTTGTCGACTTTCAACAGGCATATGACTCAATGAACAGAGAGAGGCTATACGAGATCTTATCGGAAATAGGAGTCCCCTCAAAGTTGGTACAACTTATGGTACGATCATATGCGCCACAAATAGGCGAAAGTAAGGATCCAAAATGTTATAACAGAGGAGTTCGAAGTACGTCAAGGGCTTAGACAAGGAGATGGGCTGGCCCCCATGCTTTTCAACCTGGCTCTAGAATGGGTGATAAGGAAAACGTCAGTCCAGAGAAGTGTATCAATAGCTTACTTGGATATGCGGATGACATCGTGGGAAGGTCCTTTTTGGCAGCAAAAGAAGTCTATGTCGAATTAAAAGAGGCGGCAAAGGACATAGGCCTGAAGAAAAACAAAGAAAAGACGAAGGTGATGCAACAATCCAGAGTAGGAAGATTTAGAATGGGAAGAAATATAACCATCGACGAACATAACCTAGAAGTAGTCGATAAAACAGTCTACCTTGGGTCTACTATCACAAAAAGAGACGAAGAAAAAGAAGAAATAACCAGACGAATACTACTGGCTAATAGAGCCTTTTATGCCCAAAAACAAATCCTGCACTCAAGATTTGTACACAGGAAAACGAAACTCTCACTCTACAAAACAGTAATACGACCAGTACTGTGTTATGGTAGCGAAACTTGGACTATGACCCAGGACATAGGAGAACGAGTCAACAGGTTTGAGAGGAAAGTTTTCAGATGCATAATAGGCCTAACGAAAGAGGATGGAATATGACAACTCTCAACTTTAATAAAAATCAACAGACTGAGACTAGCCGGCCACGTAATCAGAATGGAGGACAATCGTATCCCAAAACGGCTTATGACATCAGAAATTTCGGGAAGTAGGCCAGGTAGACCCAGGAGGAGATGGATAAACTCTGTGACAGCTGACGTAGAGTCAATGCTCAACACGGAACTGGAGACATGCTGCAAGGGACCGTCAAACTTGGAGAAATGCCCCAAAGGAGGCCAAGGCTTGATTTGGGCTGTAGCGCCATTGGATGGATGGATGGACCATCACTCGCCGAACAATGGAATCTGGATTTCGAGAATGATAGTCAGGCGCTATCATTCTTGGTGAGAGATCATGAGATTTTGCTCGACCCCCCAAAATCACAAGTGAGGTTTTTCAAATTTTAAAAAATCCTTAGGAATTACACCAATACCCATAGAAAAGCAGTCACAAGTCACAACGCAATCACAACTGTGTGGTGAGTCTCAGCTTGAGGTAATCGAGGTATTGGGTATTTCGACAATCCACAAACGGTTACTTAGAATACCAAAAGAGCTGATAGTCACAAGAATCAAACTCTCAATGACAAGCAGAAGTGTCAAAAGCTTGTGACTTATGACTGGACACAATTTTAAATGGGGGTAGGGTATTTTTAGTGGAAATACGTTAATCTGTACTTGATTGCGTTATTTCAAAAAACGTAAGGGTGAGATTCGACTCGACCCCCTTCACCCCGAAGGTCTCACATAATTAATAAACGCTCTCTGATTGAACCGCCAGAAGGAAACTCTAAAATCCGGCCGTTAGAGCTGAGTCGGTACCAAAAAGGAGCTCAGAATCTAAAAAAACTGCTAAACTATGAATAAATACATAATATTCGTTTAAAGTCATGTTTTCTCTTTCATTTAAAATCAATTTAAACAATCAAAAACACCAAATCGAGCAGTCAAAAAAGGCAATCGACCTTGTGTCCTTAGCTACTCCGTTACTGAAAGGTTCAAATCCCATTCGTCAATACTGAAGAAATTAATGGTGTGCTTAAAATCGTATCCTATCCCATCCAGGCCCCTAAATAAACTACTAACTGAACGAAAAACAATGTGATCATTGAGATTTTAATGATATCAACCATATATAAAAATAAACTGACATCGACCAAGGACCAAATGTTGCTCTAAAAACGATGTGCCTGGGAGCACGAATAATCTGAGGAACCTGTCGAATAAAACAGACCCACGCATGAATCTGACCCTCAAATAAAAAAGCATCATTTGCGGTGGAACTGTTTTGATGGGGATTGGATCCAATCTAATAATATATACGCAAGGACTAGTAGAAGGACTTGTGGGTTGAATATGGGCATAAATCCATCAGATTTATACCACAACTGTGGATGTTTGTGCTGCTGAAGATGTGCTTTTTAAATATTGAAGGAGAACTGCCCACGAATTTGTCTTCAAAGAGGCTAAGATTATGGTTTATTTGGAAATGGCTCCGTTTTCCTTTGTGTGCCTTTTTAATAAATTCAGGTACTGTTTATTGATGCAGAAAATGTCGATTTGTGTGGGCTTGTTATCTTTGCTTTTCTGTCAGTGAGGTATTCAGTTCAAGGAATACTGCGGTCACTTATCAAGGCACAGCCTGCAGGATGAGTCTTGCGCCTTGCGCATTTTCTATACTCTGTACTAATTTAGGGGACAATGTACGGCGAATGGTTAATAAAAGAGATGCTGACATCCATCTTGCCGCGTCTCAGTGATTCGCAGGCAATCGTAAGACAGCCTAAGAATAAAACGCTTGAAGATTACCAGGACTTTCTCGCATTGGTAGACCAGTCTGATCGGGTGTTAGATAGGCTGACTATCGGTTTGTTAGCAAAGTTTCTACTGAAATTTTCACTTATACAAGCCAATGTAGCACAGCGCTACTTGAAAGACAGTAGCTAGTGTGCCCAAGTTTTCAGGAAAATAAAGAGCACGCGGCACGCATCTTTAAATGGCCAAGGACTACGGAGTATCGCAAGAATGAAAGATCTTTTACTATCGATTTGGGCTTCCAAAAGCCTACATCACAATCTGTCCAAACTACATATTCGGGAAGCTCGAATCTGGGTGCGAGGCTTCGGAAAGGTCCGCCTCCGACTTCATCCCTGACAACCACTGCCGTTCACTTTAATCTACCTGACATGCCTACTAGCTCGTTGGATCGTTCTGGCCTGCCGACAGTGGAGCCCTTACTAGTTTTCCCCTCTCTTTATGCGACGATTGGCCAATTACCACAAGGTCTGAAAACTAATCTTCGGGGAAAGCGACGAAGCGCAGCCAGCCGCAAAGGTCGCACGCGTTCGCCGGAAGGCCATCGAAGAACATCAACTGACCAGGAGTGCTATTTCAACCTTGCTGACTGACGTTGCTGATGGGAAACCGTTTGCTAATGTCCGAATTCTAGGCGAAAGTATGACCGGCGGCTTGTTGGGCAGCGGGGCTAGCATTAACTGCTGAGGGGCAGAGTCGCACCGCCAGGCTCACCCAGAGGCACAGCTATACCGCTTGCATACCTCAGTCCAAACAGCCGATGGTACCCCTATAAAGTTGTATGTAGACCTACGAGCCTCGAACGATACCGTTGAGTATAAACATAGTCCCTAGACTGTAACAACGGCTATATCTCGGAATAAACTTTCGAAATGCCTTTAAACTGGCCCCAAATATTTATCGGCGAATTACAGCTAGTCCCACAACCCGATCCAAACTGCCATCACCTGGAGGATGCCTAATAGGTGGCAATTCAACCAGGCCAGAGCGCGGTTCCCGTCAGTAGCCACCTATGGCCTCGGCAAAATACACCTGGAACACCGCGTTATTGACACTGATGAGGCGGTGCCTGTTAAGCAGAGGCACTTCCGGAGGCATATCCGCTGCCCTATATCAGCGATCTACTGGGACGATAACAAGATACCAAGTACATCTCCACCATAAATCTGAAGGATGCCTTTAGGCAGATTCCTTTGGAGGAGAAATCTGGAGAGAAGACGGCTTCACCGTCCCAGGATGACCGCTATATCAGTACACCGTGACCATACATAAAACGTTAGATGGTTTCCCCTCTCGTTCGTCACATTGCCGCCAGCCAGGTCACGCGTTAGAATGACAGGTTAGGGACCCCCAGAACAAATAGACAGGGTTTTCCGACGCATCCACGCCACTTATGTACCCAGTGAGGGGTAGCGAGCTTAGTCAAAGCCACCTACATATTTCTGAAAAATAAAAATCAGATACGCTGAACTATCTGCGGCGCTGTTTCGGGTGTTCAGCCGCTTCGACGGATCCGTTTTAAGGGTCACTATGATGCTCTTACGGCTTGTGCCGGTTTAGATTCAACCATCACTGAAAAGGGTTGGGGAGTTTAGTCAGAAGGCATCTGTCATTGCCGCCTGGGTGCGATCAGCGGTGTCCCCTCTTTGGGAGTAAGCCTTGCAGGCGGTCGAGCATACATTCTTGTCTCTGTTATAAGCCATCCATGCTTCATAATATTCCACTTTGTGATATGCCGTGGATGGGTCCTGTTCAAAATTTGAGATTATACCGGCTATCCGATAGTATTCACTCTATATTGAGTACTTGCTTTCCCTAATTTTGATACCATAAAGGGTACAATCTTCAGTGTTGCAGTTTTAGGACCAGATCCTACCTGGAACTTATGCTGAGAATCGCAGAGTGATTGGTGCACAAAACAAGGAGTTCTTTTTCTAGACTAAAGACAGGAGAACTGCGGCTTTAAAAAGTTGTATTACACGAAGAAAACGGGCCTTTATTTTGGTGACCATAAAGAGTGCCAATAGCATAATCAGTATACCTGTGATCGTTCGATTGTTTAGGTCAAGCAGCATTGGAAGTAGTTAGTGCTTAGTTGGGGGACTATTTGGTAAAACAATACTCGCGTTTGAAATAGTCTACGCCCATGCGGGCTAATTTATAGATGTTCATGCCTATAGCGGGAGAGTGCATACTTCTGACAAAACGAATTACTTTGATTTTTATGCCTGTGGTGGGAGGGTACATACTCGTGGCGCATATCGCCTATCAATACATTGTCTAATTCACCCAGGAAACCTGTCAAGCTCTTGCATTTAGGATTATTCTATGAACTCTAAGGCGGGTGTCCCTGTGATCTCACCCATCGGCTATTTTGAGATCTGCCAGTCACTGATGTAGTTAGCAACAGGGTGGCGCGGTTGAGTGGCCAGTAGGTAAGGTCCGACCCAGTCAAAAGGTAGGGTCCGACCCACGATTTATTTTATCTACGCGAGTAATTGCTGTATCCATGACTCTGGTAGAAGAGCCACTTCGATGGTTTGGATTGTCCACATCATGCAAAGGACTTTCAGTCTATCCTGATGTTGTGGATACACAGTCCGCCTCTTTTTGTAGAAGATTTCTTTTGTTCTGATTTGGCCAAGGGTGAAAATCAGAGTCATTCTTTGTTCTTGCGATTGTTTCGATTCCTGGTCACGCTTTGTACCCATCACATGCCAAAGAGAGATCGCTTCTACCGGCCATCTTTGTGATTCCAGCCAACTTGGAGCCTTTTATGATTTCCAACATCATGAAGAATTCAGAAGCCATTTCTTTTTAATTGTATCATGTTCTTCTACTCGACTACTTAAAGGCTAGAGCATTCCAAACCAACAGGGGGGGGCAGTAATGGCTAGCTATCAACCTGATGAGCTGGTTTGTGCAAAATAGATTTATGAGGCTTCCCGTGCCTTTTTCGAAGAACTAAAGATATTCACCTTATCTGCTAGGAACTAGAGAAGGTTGCACCTCAGTCTAGTCTGTTCTCAGTAAAGTTGGCTGGAGAGTTACTGCCATGATGGGGTCCTACCCATTTTACCTTGTTGAGGTGGGTCTTCCGGCTGCATCATCTTCCTTTTTCTCTTGCTGTGCACTTGCTATCAAAGAACAGGTACCTTACCAAAAGAACGTATCCCTAAATTTGGACTAAATTTCATATGAACCGTGCAAACAACTCTCTCCCATTCTCTCTCTCTCACCTAAAGCTTGAGAGCAACAACCTACCTAGAGAAACTCCAGCACTAAACACATCAGATTCAGTTGCTTCATATCAAATTCACAATTAATTAACAAAAGTTAAGTGTTTCCAATTCCCCGCTTACCATTTCTCCACTCTCTTTCGCCTAAAGCATCCGTAGGCATTCCGAATAGGGTTTCCTGTGACCACTTAATTTATTCATGCGGAATTGTCTCCAGATAAAATAATTAACATGGAAATTGCGGAAGGCACCGCAGTCGCGGTTTGAAGCCTTGCCTTTATGTCACGGTGACATTGTCCTTGCTCCTTCGTGATACCAAATCCCCTTAGCGTAACGTAATCCAGAAGCCTTAAAGGCGTTACGTTTCATGTTAAAATGCTGTTTTCTACTTTGCGTCTGTGTTGTGTTTTTATTTTCACTTAAAGTTTTTTTTTTTTTTTTTTTTTTGGTTTTTGTTGCTGTTGTTGTTGCTGTATTTCTTAGATGCTCCTTTTGCCCTGATAAAATTGTGGATTGTATGTAGTTCAAGATTTACACACTGGAGGGAACATCAAAGGCGGGAGATGCCTTTTGCTTTCTGTTTGATTGCCTACCATAATGATCTGAATGATGCTTTTTCTTATATCATATGCTATATATGCATACATACATACACGAGACGAGCAGACGACCTAAGAGCTCAATTTCATTTGCCCTTTGAAGATTTTGGATTACGTTTATGTGGTTTAACCTGTAAGCACACTTTTCCAATGTGTTTATAAATGCGAGCTTAATGTGTACGTGTATGGCTGGGAGACGGAGACGATATTATGCTCATTGAAATTTCGGTAATGATATGAAATTTTGCTTTTTTGGTTACTTAAATCTGGCGTAAGCATGTAAAGTGAGTTAATAGGAATTTTTTGTAGGAAATTTCATTTAGAAATAATTTAAATATCGCAATTAATGTAGGAGTAGATGTAATCAGAGTTTGATGGGAGAATTTCTTGGAAGACGATTAATGAAAGCTAGTCGTAGGCGAGATGATTCTTTGTAAATGTACTATTCGTCTCTTAGTTACAGAGTACATATTGAAATGGGTGCTTCAATTTCTTCAAGGAGTTCAAAACGGCCGAACTGTTCGCACAGGCTTGACGAACAGCCGATTATGATGACTGGAAAGAGCAGGACATATACCTGATCTAAAACTTCGGCCAGATGCGAGTCATACATATTGATTTTAAAATGGATGGTCTTACTGGCAGGCAATAGCAGGAATCACTTAATGAATGCGGATAGTCTAGTCTAGTGCATCCTGAAACACAGTAGGGTTGCTGCAGCAGTGCTACACAGTGTATTACCAGTGCATAGTGTTGGGCTGTAGGTGGCCACCTTCGAGCTTGTGTCGTTTACTACAAAAACCCTACTACTTCGAATGCTATATAATGCCCACACAGGACATCTAACACGCCTTCATATGGTCTTGTCATAAGGAATGCCCGATTTGGTCACCTTGAGGAAAAATCATTGATACCCGATCACAAGGGGAAAAAAGAAACCTTGGATATGTGAGTAGTAACTGCGCCGAAACCTGTCGAAACCTTTATATTTTTAAACGCGAATGTCGTTATACCAATGCGGTCTCCCAACTGAGTACTTATAACGTCCAATGCTGCTTGACCTTTGTAATCGAACCTGAACCGGTCTATTGAGTATGAAAAACCTCTCTTAGGGCATGCCGCTGAGGCAACCTCCTTGGGGAATTCTGGTCTGGTGGGGTTTGAAAAGCTTAGGATAGTTAAAAGTTCTAATATAATCGTTTCGTTTTCGTATGAAAAGTCTTGCTTGTATGCGCCGTTCCACCACGTTCCGTTGTCGCCAGCTACCGAGACGGCCCTCCAACGTTCTGGGTTGGGTGAAATATCTTGGGTTTGAATTGCTCCACGCATTCCGCCATCCTTGCAAGGAACCCAACAAGATAGTTCATCATTTCAAAAGAGCAAACCCTATTTTAGAAGACGAGACCGCTTGAACTGATTTAAAGTCTGCCTGGAGGTTTGGGCCTGATCCAGCAACGTTGCGCCGAACAGCGAGATCCTCCACCGCCCTGTCCCAGTACAGTGGCAGCGAATATGAACATGTCGTCCTTGTCGAGGCAGGCGGGGTTATCTGCCCCTCTCATGCTCCATAAATGTAATTATGAGCACATTGTTCTACGACAAAGCTAACTAAAATCGTGACAGTCTTCCTGCTGTAGTCCAGTAGTTTTGTGGCAGCGATGCAAGTTGGCCCAAGCATAAAGCACTTAGATTTCACCAGACCACTGGACTCTAGGTTTATTTCATCAATGACCTGACAAGCCCATTTTACTTAACTACTGAGCGCCCCTGAGACAGGACCATTGATTACAGAGCCAGAGGTCTCCCTTGAACCCGTAGGATAAAGATGTGCCTGGCACCAGGCCATTCTAAAATTTTCATAGATGCATCCCAATATTGCATATACCTGTGCGTGAAAGACTGAAGCTATGGCGCCCAAGCGGAGCACTCTACTGAACCTGGGACTTTCGCCTTGAATCCCGCATTGGTGAATCTGGCCTAATTGCTTTAGATATCTCCAAGTCTTTTCCAGAGTATGGCAACCACTCTGTTGGCTAAATTCCAAGCTCATGTGTTTGACTCTGTTCTAAATAACTGGATTAAGAGCTTTTTCCTGGGCGTTCAATCAAGGTAGTATTGGGTGGCGTCGAATCCACCCCCACACCATCTTCGCAGGTGTTTCACAAGGCTTCTATCACCAGCTCTCTTCATAGTTTTATAAATAACCTTTATAAATCTCAATCTTCTCCAATTCACTTCGGTACTTTACGTTTCTCCTATGGCTGCCATAATGTTAAACAAGACACCGCCAGATCTTGTCTGTAACATCGCCAACGCTTGTCTAATTCAATCAACAGGGAAATCAACCTAATACTTCATTGGGGCTTCAAGAACCGAGTCAATGTTAATGTATTAGTATAGCAAAGGTCGGTTGCCGTTCCCGTTCTCCCATAATACCAGAGACACACTTGTGGTATAGTAATTACAATATGAGCAATATTGCAATATACTTCAGGTGCGTCTCTATATACTGAGAAAAAATCTCGGTATACACTCAGTATACTCAACATTGAAACTCAATATCCCAATTGAGAAAAACTTCGTGGTATAGCTCAGTATACCCTAGATTTAAACCGAAGAATAGTCTGGGCATAACCCAAAATGATAATTTCGAACAGAATTTTAATTCTTCAATTTTGGCAGCACTAACTATCAAAGATTTTTATGTCAGTTGAAGGAGTTAGTTGTTTATCCTTTCCTGTTGTGTTGACAACCAAAACAACTCAGTATACTGATGCAAGTGTGTCTTCAAATTTTTATATTGCAATATGGCAATATTGCAATATCCCGATCTCAATTGCTATACCACAAGTCTGTCTCCGGTATAAGATACACTTTTGAAATTATTACATAAGCTTTTAGTAATAAGGTTCATATCTCCGCTAGGATGAAAGCTTTTATGTACGTGTATTTGCTAGAATGAAAGCTTTTTTGCAGGAAATGTTAATATGGTTCGTGTCTTTGCTGGGATGAAAGTCTTTTTGGAAGAGATTTTGATGGGGTAATCCTTGATATCATTTCCGCATGCTTATATGATTTATTTTGAAGATTTCCTCCTCCCTTCTCCCGGTTCATGTTTTTAAGCACAATGAGTGAAAGTTTGTTGCGGATTTTGAGTCAATGATGTAATCGGGCCATACATTTTTGAAAATATTACTGAATCGACAGTCGAATTAAATGGATTGCTTTACCAAACGATGTTTGGCCGAATTTATTGGTGCTCAAAGTGCCCAACGTTTATTTTCAGCAGGACGGTGCCACCTGCAATACAACTCGTGAAACAATGATTCTATTGCATGAAAATTTTAAAATTGCATCTCTTGTTGAAATACCCCAAGTCTGAATTTTCTTATCCAATTCGTATAAGCGACAACAAGCCAATAAAATGCAAACATCCCAAGTTAACATCCTCAACACCCACAAAATAATCTCTTAGACTAAAATAAAAAAAAGTGCATTTCCTACCTCGACCATCCTTTTAACAAAGCCACAAATTACCACAAAATCACGACCTAGAACCCAAAATTACATAAAAAAAACGAACAGTTCCCCTGCAATTTACTGCGTACTTCTACACCGGAAGATAGGATTTCTTAATTTTCCGGTACATTTGCGAAGTAAAGAAAAGAAAAGGATGTTAATGGTGACAAGGCTCCTTAAAGATTTCTTCTATCCTTTAAGGCTGGCTGAGGCAGAGAAGGAAATCTTTGCCTAGTTAGGATAAAATCCGGAGCGCCAACAATATGCTACGGAACAAATGTCCGTCCCAAATTACAAAGGTTAGCCAAGGAGCAATAACGCAAATTAGAGGCATAATTACCTTTTGCGAACTTCTACAACGGACACAACCAACGGGCAAAAGGTGGTGGGACAGTTTTTAACGAACTTCTGATTACGTTTTGCCCAGATCCACTTTTGTCCTGTTATACAACTTTAATTCGCCATTCCCAGATTCGGGAATGATTTTTTTAAAGGTTTATGTCGTAATTTGTCTTGCTGATAAAGGGAAGTGGTGTTGGTGTAAGTAAGGAGTTCTTCTTTTGTCCTCGGGAGTTGCTGAAAACCACCATACATCATGGGCGATTGTATACGACCTGAGTAACATACACATAGCAGGACGGCAAGCACGCCTTGATGTCACACATCAACAAGGAGCTAGGAAGTAGTTCAAGGATCAACGGAAACATCCTGGCGTCTTGTTAATTCCACATCCCCAGCCTCGACAGCCCCTTGTTCAGCCGAACCAATCGCAGCCGCACGTCAGCCGCCAAAAGTAAGACCGACAAACTCAATTTTATTCCGGTGAAGTCTTATCAATCATCCGGGTAAGGGTGATTTAAAGTGCACTATAAGGGCTGCTGTAAGGGCTGCTCTAAGCAACTGGTCAAGTCTAATGGATGAGGTGAAATATTTTTTGAAGCTCCCTAGAGCGGATGAGCGATCACCGCCAGCGCTGCCGTAAGTCAGCTTTACTCGTTCAAGTAGTGAATCAAGACTGTCTTGCACGAGGAGCTCAGGATCCGGGTCGCTGGACCCTGGTACAGCCGTGGTACAGCGCGGAGCCTCCTACATTGGCCGAGGTCGGGGGAGACCCTTTTCGGGTCCTCGTAATACAAAAGTTACGTCGTTAATCATTCAATACATGTGAAAGCGAATGTTTACTAAATTTCTACCAGAACGATTAAGCCAGCCGCTTCAGCTAAGGGAGCGGATTATGGACCGGCAATGGGTGCTACTCAGAAATGGAGGCCTGTGCTGCTCGGTTTGGGGCTCGATTGCCTCAGGAAAAGTGTTTTTGGGGAATCGCAACAAATAACTGGAATGATTGATACATCTGTTGTTGGGGAATTTAAAGTGTAGATGTGTAATTGTATGTATGTATACATTATAGATTCCGAGGAAATTATGGGAATCCTGGCAGGAGGCATCACGTTCCAGTTGAAAAGGGTTCTCCATCTATCGAGCAGGGGAAATTAAAAGCCACATTCGTATTTTATGCTATCTTTCTTTTTTCAAAAAGGATCTTATTTAATCCTTAGAGATTGAAGACTTTTAAGTAAATATTTATATAGGTAAGGGTTATAGGCCCCATCGATTTTTTTCTATTTATATGTAACTAAGTTGTGTTGTCACTGACGACAACCAACTACCAAAAACCAACACCAAAAAAAAAAAACAATTTATGTGACATTGATAAATGGATTTATTTTTGTAGAATTTAAAAGTTTTCGAAAATTTCCATTTATATAAATCATGACCCTTTTTTTATTATGCATATATTGAAAAGGTAGTTTTGTTAGGTTTTTCTACCCTGACGACTCATTTAAAAAGGGTTTTTGCTTTTGAAGGTCAATCATTTGTTGCTATTTAATAAGAAAAAAAAAGAAGGAAATTTTGTTTACTTTAAGTGACTTACATTAAAAGGATACGACCGAGCATGAATAAGGTTTATGTCAGGAAAATGTACTGTAGTATGTTGGAGATATGCTGGAGTGTATAACAAACACAAGTAATCAATTTTAAATACAGCGATTTAATTTTCGAAGTTTCAGAAAGGACCTTGGATTATTTTATATAAAACCAATTTTTTGTGTTCTATACTTTCCTCATTCACAGGTTGTCGGCCCCTTTGTTTTATTAACCGTCTGCTTTCTTCTCTGTTGCTTATTACCTGTTGACCTCCAGTTTTTCAATTCTAAACATTCGAAATCCTATTTCAACTCCATCCTCATCTTTGGACTGCATATTATTCTATTCTGTTCTGGGATATCTTGGAAAGACGTTGATTATAGCTCTCGTCGGATCTCTTCTCTTGGCGTTTTTGTGACAGCTGGATAGACGAAGGACAATGCCGTGAAGTGGAATCGAACCAAGAACCTCTGCGATGGTTGCCACTTGCCTGAGCTGCTACGTATGACCTGCGCTTAGGATAAAAGTGTAATGCCTAGTAGCAGCCATAGTTTGAAGGACAGAAGAGGATAGAGGAAACCGCGACGGTTCAATGCAACTATCGAGGTGCAAATATGCCATCACCGGTGAGCGTTCTTTTGAATAAAGTTGGACTTCGTTTCCAGGCGAAATCACTGATAGCCTCATTTCATTTGAGACGAGACCAGACAGGTCTTGTATATTGTGGCCGAAGATGCTGGCAGAAGAAGAAAGTAACACCTTCTAAGAAATCATAGACATTGTGATGGTTCTTTGACAATTTGGAATTGTTTTTAGTCATATTTTTTACTACTAGTCCGTTACGTTGTTCGCATCGGGGAATACTATTCATTTCCGACCATTAAAAGGAGCTGGATGAGTGTAACTCTATGAAAAATAATATTCACAAATTAATAACATTTATTTATTACGGGGGGCGAACGGCTAACAAAGATCTCGGAAAGTGGTGACACCCGATTTGTCACTTCTATTAAAATCCGAAGAGATACACTGCAATCAAACACCAAGCAGACCTGTTAGCAAGTCCTAATCCCACCTCCCGGCGGTGCCCCCTGGGGTACTTCTTCGGAAGGAGCTAACGGGAGAGGGGCGAATGGCGAGCTCTCTGCGCCACAAAACAGAGCTTTTAAGTCGGTTGGGCTGAGGGTTAGCAACCCGCTCCCATAAAAAACACTATTGCTACGAATCGGCAAACAGTGCCTCGGAACCGGATGGACAACACGACGACGACCTTTGCTTTTCGAACAAGGACACGAATCGGATCATGGAATGTGAGAACAATGCTTGCTGAGGGACGGCTGGATGAAGTCCTCAACGAGATGAATCGATATAAAATCAAGATCATGGGACTGAGCGAGACCAGATGGCCCGATGCGGGGGAACATATCTGCCCAAATGGCGAGTCCTTCTTATATTCTGGGAGAAATGAAACTGAAAGCCGTAGGAGTGGTGTTGGCGTAATACTCACCAAAGAAGCCAGGGCTAGCCTCATTAGCTGGTCACCAGTTTCTGAGAGGATTATTACCGTGCGCCTACGTACCAGGCTAAGAAGTACTACGGTAGTTCAATGCTATGCTCCAACCGAAGACGCAGAAGATGACATCAAAGACGAGTTCTACATGCGACTGAATGAGGTTTTTCGCTCTATTCCAAGGGGAGACATCATTGTATTAATGGGTGACTTAAATGCACAAATCGGTCACGACAACACCGGTCTTGAACAAACAATTGGAAAACAAGGCCTAAGCCAAGTTACCAATAACAATGGTGAGCTTTTCGTTGACTTTTGTTCTTCCCATCAACTTATGGTAGGTGGAACTTACTTTTGTCACAAGAAGATACACAAAGAGACCTGGGTATCGCCCGATGGTAGAACGAGAAATCAGATAGATCATGTGGCCGTCAGCCGCAGATGGAGAACCATTCTGGAAGATGTCAGGAGCTTCAGGGGAGCGGACACTGGAAGCGACCACCATTTGGTAGTAGCAACTATTCGCCTTAGAATCGCTGCAATCAGAAACTTTCAACGTGAATCTATAAACCGTAGACGGTTTAACGTTGACCTCTTGCGGGAGAGCGCTAAAAAGCGAGAATTTGCTGGAAACCTGCAGCAAATATTAAACCAGCAAACCGTTTCTGACGACACAAATATTGAAGACCTGTGGAGTACAACAAAGGGCGCTATATTGACGGCTGCGGAAACGAGCATCGGTTATGTCCAGAGAAACATGCAACATTGGATCTCGGACAGCACCTGGCAAAAAATAGAACGCAGGAGGGCCCTCAAAAATAACATAAACTCTACAAGCGACCCGGATAGACGTCACCAACTTGAACGGGAGTACTCTCAATTACACCGAGAGGTAAAGAGAAGTGTCCGGCGTGATAAAAGGCAGCAGATAAACGAGCTCGCAGAAAAAGCGGAAAACGCGGCAAACACAGGCAACAGTAAAGTGCTGTACCAAATTACTAAACAGCTCACGGGAAAGCACTCTACTAAAAAGCATGCCGTTAAGAGTGCGGATGGAAGGCTGCTGTGCAGCGACGAGGAGCAGCTCCAAAGATGGAGAGATTATTTCTTCGCCGCCCTGAATGGCTCACTCACACAGGAACCTCAGGAAAACAGCAACAATGCACAGCCGATAAGAATCAACACCCGGGCCCCATCCAAGACGGAAATAGTAACCGCAATTCATGCGATGGCCAATGGTAAAGCAGCTGGAAAAGATGGCATCCCGCCAGAATTGTTGAAAGCCGACTCAAGCCTCATAGCAGATGCGCTTCAGCCAATCCTCGAATTAGCATGGAACACCTGTACCTTTCCGGAGGATTGGACGGAAGGTATCACAGTCAAAATACCCAAAAAGGGGGATCTAACAATATGCGACAACTGGAGAGGCATCTGTCTATTATCTACTGTGGGTAAAATCTTGTCCCACACTATACTATCAAGAATAAGAGAGGCAGTAGATCAAACGCTTAGAAGGCAGCAGGCCGGATTCAGGAAGGGCCGTTCATGTATAGATCACATCAACACCTTAAGAATAATAGTGGAACAGTCTACTGAATTTCGATCCCCCCTTTACCTTGCTTTCGTAGATTATGAGAAAGCGTTCGACTCGGTTAATAGGAGCTTTATATGGCAGGCATTACGGCGACGTGGACTGCCGGATAAGATAATAGAATTGATAAAAGCCCTATACAACAATTCCAAATGCAGAGTTCTCCATAACGGAAAATTATCCGACAGCTTTGAGGTGAGTTCAGGAGTACGACAAGGATGCTTACTATCCCCATTACTATTTCTTATAGTAATAAATGACATTCTTGTTGGCGCTCTAGATAGTAGAACAGGCGGCATACAGTGGGGTTTGCTAGATCGCCTTAAGGACCT
This sequence comes from Thereva unica, assembly GCA_949987705.1. Taxonomy (NCBI): domain Eukaryota; kingdom Metazoa; phylum Arthropoda; class Insecta; order Diptera; family Therevidae; genus Thereva; species Thereva unica. The sequence goes on along the minus strand of OX465283.1, from coordinate 15,654,178 downwards.
CGACTACGCAGATGATATCTGTTTGCTGGCCCACAGACATCAGGAGCTAAAAAACATGTTAAACAATTTGGCAACAGAAAGTAGTCTAGCAGGCTTAAGGCTGAATCCGAATAAAACCAAAGAAATGCGGATAAATGCAAACACACTTGAACGAACTGCGCTGAATAACCGTGACGTGGAACTGGTAGATAAATTCTGCTACCTCGGTAGTATTATTACCGAAAATGGCGGTGCAGAAGAAGATGTCAGTTCCAGAATAAATAAAGCACGAAGCGCATATGCATGCTTGTTCCGCATATGGAGATCAACGGAGATCTCAACCAACACCAAATTGCGGCTGTTCAACTCCAACGTTAAGGCAGTTCTTTTATACGGTTGCGAAACATGGAAAGTCACCCAATTCATCACAGGGCGCCTACAAGTCTTCATAAACAGATGCCTACGTCGTATCCTAAAAATCCGCTGGCAAGATAGAATTTCAAATGAAGAGCTATGGCGCCGTGCCGGCCAAGAAAGGATAGACGACCAAATCAGGCGAAGGAAATGGAATTGGGTTGGCCACACCTTGCGACGCGATAACGAAAATCTAGCCAAACAGGCCCTTGACTGGAACCCGCAAGGATCCCGTCGAGTTCGAAGACCTAGAACAACGTGGAGGAGAACCCTACTAGCAGAGGCCGCAACTACTGGGAGATCCTGGTCAGAGCTAAGAGCTGTCGCGCAAAACAGAGTCCGCTGGAGGGCAACTGTTTCCGCCCTATGTCCCACGAGGGATTAAGGGGCACATAGATAGATAGATTACGTTAATTTACAGTTTATATTCTATTTTTCTAATACATGAATTCAAATTCAGTTTGGTTTTTTATTTTGGTTAATCCACCTTCCGATTGTATTTGGGATTTAGGCTTTAATTTGTCTATGTTTTGTGTTTTGCTGCATCGCTGCGGGTCTGCTGCGTGACTGCTGATTGACTGCTGCGTGACTGCTGCGCGATAGGTACGGGAATGCTGCGTATCAATTGCTGAAAATCAAATGCTAGTTATGGAGGTCTGTGTTTTGGATATACTGACTCAGCACGTGATCGGATAGAAATACTTCAACAAGTCTTTTCGGGATACTAATTGAACACATCAGTGGATATTTGAAATGATGGTATAAAAAGGACTTAAACACAGTTCTTTTTATTGATTGAAATCACTTCCTCAAAAAATCTGAAGATGGTTTCTTTTAGTTCCCCCTTTCATCTGCGAATCTCGAGCCCAAAAAGGTGGAGGTACTTCCAACGTCAACTCAGGAACTGCGTAAGGTCGTAACTCACTTCCCAACGCTCCCTCGTAACACATCCCATGTTGGGGAGAAGTATGTGGTCCAACGAACCTTAACAGACTCGTCCCACTTCCCTTGCCATTCCCTTACGCACGGAATCGCAGCGCGCAGTCTGAAGAAGCTTCTTAGCTTTTGCTTGAGCACGGATAATGCATTTTTTACATGGTCTCCTACCCTGTACGTGAGTCCAGTAGTGGGTGTTAGCCCTAAATGGATGCTGGGTAACTTCCAGCGAGAAGGAAGATAACGAAAGCAGTAGGTGAAAGGAAACATACCTGGCTAAGCCTTCCAAGCCAAAATGTAAATATCATCGTACTACGGCTACGGCAGTGGGTAGTTATTTCACTGTCGTTTAACGATCTGCTCTGCGAACCGAGCGCACCCAGTTGTATAATGCCGTATTCTGATATGTAGGCTCCCTGCTTGCGAGACTTTTACGGACCAAATAAAAGTTTGATGCCCTGGTTAGACAGTGATCTGATGTTGGATCCGGAACCGGGTTTTGGAGCACCCACTAATTTGATGACGATTGGACTTTGATGAAACACGCCGAATGCTAGAGGCTCGCACCTCGATTTCTCAACTCTGGCCAAGAAATTATTGGGCACCGTAGAAATGATGTCAGGACATTTGCTGGGCTAATTACGAACACAGCCGTCTCCTCCTGTGCTTTACTTTGCGTTGAGAAGGATGAGTCTTCCCTTCGCGTTCTCTGTGAGTGTCCCGCGACAATTTATTAGTCAGACTGCTTAGGGGTTTATGTCCGCGAGGTGGTAGCCGTTTTCCGTGGTGTGAGAGCTTTTTACGTGGTTTCAGAGCTTTTGCCGTAATGTTTTGAGATGTTGGTCCCTGCAGCTATACAATAGAGTTAATGTCCATGATGAGATTTTGGTATGCAATGGGGTTTTGGTCCGTTGTTGAAACAGTGTCGGATAAGGAAGAACTCGAGGCCAATGTAGATATTCATAAGTCGGCCTTTGGTTTTCTTTCTGGTCACATCTCCCTCTCCCTTGTAAATAAAAGAAAGCTTTGTAGATGCAGTGAAATACTTTTGAGTGGATGTCATCACGGGTAAAAGGAAAACAAAAGGGAAACACTACTCAAGAATGAAGTTATTAATTCCGAGAATTGGAAAATCCCAATCCGTGCCTTTGAGGAAACTAATAAGTCCCAAATAAATTTTCCAAAGCACCAGAAAATTCTCTTTTAAACTGTGTTAGTTGGGGTAGAAGATGGATATGAGAAACTAGAACTGACTAGGTAGATTTGAGCTGGACTTACACGAGGCAGTACATTTGTGCCTTACATGTTGGTAAATTGTACTGAGGCTTAAATTAAATGTCCTAGTTCAAAAATAATCTCCTACCGCTATATGAGTGTGTATTGAGATAAATGAAGCAAAGTGTGTTTGTAGATTTGGCATGGGCTTCTTCTTTCTTACTTCTCTTAGGGCCGTAACATTTAACTTGTAATGAGACGAGCAACGTTGCAAATACGTAGTGGTGGGTCTCTTCTCTCTTACCTCTTCTGGGCAGTAAAATTTCTAATTTGAAATTAGACGAGGTGAGATTGTAAAATAAAAATATAAATTGTGAAAATATAGCTGTCTTACCAACTCTGAGGCATTTTAATGCATATTAGAATCAAACTCGTAAAAAAATCTTCATTGGTATTTATTTTCTTCCTTTTTTTTTATTTGCTTGTTTTTGTCATTGGGGCATTACAATAGCACCTCGCCTCATTTGAAGTATGACATTGTACTGGCTCAAAATAAAAAAGAGGCACTATCTTACAAACTAATTTTATAATCGTGCCCTACCGAAAACTAATATGTATGTATTGATTCAATTTATCAAAATGTATAGGTCTACGGAGTAACTTGTTGAATAAAAGTTAAGAAATGGGTCGAACAGTACTTCCATAAGCTTCAAATTTCGAATTATGTACTTTGATTTTTATTTAAAATACTGAGAAATATTTTATCCGATAACATATTTGTATTTGCGAATTGTTGATCCTCACAACTCTGTTACAGATATTTCCTAAATCGTATTATTTCGGGCAAATCAAAAGTGATTTAATCATGGTAACCTACCGCTTTTACAACCTTTTCTATGAATTTCTCTTCTTCTAGAAATTCCTTTTTAGAACAAAATCAATAAAATTCTATGATTCTACATTTGCAAAGAAAATGAACTGTTTGCAAAAAAATATTCAATGGTGATCCGGATCTAAAAAAATATTGAACAAATTTAAACGAATACGCCCTTTGTCAACAAAATACATGAAAGCGTATAAAATTAAAAAAAAAGGAAGAAAATTGTAGATCCTGTGTTGTCATACCCCAAACCTTTCGCTAAACAGTTATCCAATCTATATATAGTAAGTTCAACCTTAATAAAACCACAAACGATGCCAATGTCCGCTAAACAACAGCACCACAAAAAAAAATATACAGAATCACTAATGGAAATGACGAAGAGATGAAAACAGCATTAAAAGGAGATCCTTTAAGAACCGTTCACAGCCATAATGGAGGACTACTAAATGAAATTCTAGCGCACACACAAAAACCTAACAGGCAAATCCTCCTTCCGCAATCTAATACTACCTCGGCAATCTACGTTTAAGCAACAGTGAATTCTTAAAGCCAGGTCCATTCCGGGGCCCGGTGGTCGTCCCTACGCTGCGGGCGCCCCACACCGCCCTGCAACAATTGGGTACAAGAAGCAAGAACAGCAGCGCCATTCAAGTTGTCGTTTATGCCATCATCAAATGGCAGTATCAACACACAAAGTAAACAGTCAGGTCCTGTAATGAAATGTTCAGGAAGGAATCCCGGTACACAGGAATTATTCGACCGAACTTAATTTTCTTATGAATTCTCTTTCAAAATTTCTCCCACCCTTGTCCTTTCTGGGTCATTTCTCGCCCGTCATTCGCCACAGCACCACCCACAGCCCACAGTCCACAGCCCACCGTCCACCCCCCGACACAGCCCCCTACGCATATATAGTTATACTTGGGTGACTTGACTTTCTCCGGCAAGTCCTTAGCCCTGCCATTGCTGGCAATATCTTGAGGCTTTTCGTATGGTAAATACAATATCGGGGACTCGACTTGTTCGGCTGGATGGCCCTATTTAATGGCTGTTTTACAAATACTCGACGCCATTGAAAAATGTCGACAGGAAGGTAACAGAACGGCCACCCGGTGATTCCCCAATTGGGCTCCTTTATGAAGCAGGTCAAGCGATTTCAATGGAGTCCTGGGGGAATCCCATAGGCCCGGCTCCTGCCTTATCGGATGTCTCACAGTGCAGATATGACGAATGGCTTCGTGAAGAGATCACAAATCTCGGCCTTCGTTTTCTTTTCATTTTTTATTTATTTTTTTGCTAGTTGAATCCTGTAAATACTTGACATCCCAGATACCCCGAGATCCTGGCAAATTCAATGGCAACAAAAACGGGAAACTACACAGCACCAGTAGCAACGAACTCTTCCGCCAATACGACAACCGGCCGGGATTGGGGCAGCGCCGGAGCAGCTGGTGGGTCCGGGCGGCGGGAACAATGCTCGCGGAGGAGAGCCCTGCCTGTAAGCTAAAGTGATTGCCATTTCGTATAAATCTACTTCCGATATAACTCCTCTATTCTAGGTTTATTGAGGAATAAAATTTTTAGATGCCAATATTTTCCAACAACTGCTTCCTTCCTCGGATAGGAGCCACGGAGCACTAAGCAAAAGCACAAACCCTTATTGAACTCCTTCGAAGCGAACTAAAATATTCATAGGTCGAGATTTGGGTCCTGGTCTTTCTCGGCTGCTCCCTTTTTAAGGTTCCTCTGGTGTGTGCAAAATGGTGGAAGGGTCCTTCTTTTGTCTTCAAGTAGAAATTTCGGGTTGAGTTGTTTTGTTTGCTGATCTCCAGGACAATAATAATTCGTTGAACACTATTTTATGCTCTCTCAAGTTAGTATTATAAATCCCCATTTTATCTGGCAATGACCCTCCACCTCGACGCCTAGTCCTGGATTCCGAGGATGCCGGATTTGGCTGCTTCGTGTGTAAGGAGCCAAAGGTAGACAACATGTTATTCTCTTTCTGTGGCAAACATTACTTAACTTTTCTCCTTCTATTTTTTTTCGTTTCCTGACATTTGAGTGGAAGTTGAAGAATTTTTTATGTTTACTAATAAAATTCTGGAAGGGATGAAATTTAAGAAATTTTCGGAATTCAAGTTCGTAAAGCTCATTTAAGTTTTGGATAAGGGATTGGTTAAATGAAAGCGCAAACTTTTGGAGAGAGAGAAGACCACTTGAATGTTTAATGGACGATAGTTTGGAGAAATTTCAATAATTAAAGGTTCACTGATTTTTATGGGTTTGTACAATATTTAAGGATCATGTTTTTTTGGGGAATATTATATATGGTGAAATTCCTTTGATGATATTTTAGAGGCATAGTACGGTATTGGGTTTGTAAAGGCATCTGCTAGTAGATACATATATGCACTAAGTACTTTGCAATGTCACTACAATAGAAAAGCACAATGGTTTAGGATTGAACTTTAAAGTGTGCGGCAGTTGTATAGCGACAGGCTCACTGGACCAGTGACGTCATCAGCATCGGGTGTGAGCTTTATTCGAGACAAGACCCTGTGTGGACATTGCCTTTCGCTCGAGCGGGTTAGTGTGTCTTGGGTGGGCTTTCATCCTGGGGGAGTCTTGAGTGGGAATCGGAGGTCTTGGGTGCAAACTGGGGGGGAATTTGATTCAGGCTCGAATTCTTAGCTACACCTTGGATGAACGTTCAGGCTTAGTGAGTTCTCGCACTAGGTATCGAATCTGTTGTAATATGTCTTGAATGAGAGCTTATGGGGAATTTATTATTGCACTTTGCTGTGTCTCGCCTGAGATCATGTGGGAAATCTAAACTTCGCCGTATCTTGGGCCGTATATAGGTTGGAGGGGCCAAAATTTCACAAAAATTCACCTTTGGACATAGGTTTCCGAAGATATAAGCAATATTTCCATTGTTGTTTATGGCTATGTATTGTAGATGATGCTCACGATTTTAGGTTTTTCAGCCCATTATATTCTTATTGGTTAGTTGACAGTAACCTATCAAACGAGTATAATTCCAAACCATCAATGCTCAAACTGGAGGGCAACTTACCACATAGAAACCTACCCAACCATACAGTTCTAGAAGTAGAAAGACGCAGAGGGAGAGGAGGAGGTCTGTCCGGTCTATCTGGTCTGGTCTGCCTTGCTGTTTCAATTTCTATGCAAAATAGTTTAAGTTAAATCCCTCAGATGGACAGCTATGCAGGCTGGCAGCTACATAGCTAGAAAGGAAGGTGGTATTTCTGGTCTACCCGGTCTGGTCTGCGCTCACGCCCAAAAGCTCTCTTAAAAAATCCCATCATACTGGTTTTGTACCGGATAAAGCGCCACTCGAGTCCACCACCACATCCTATTAAAGCTTTAGCCAGGGCACAAACCTAAAGTTGGTCCAGCTAACCTGTCGCTATACTACTTACTGAATAGATGATTCTACCAGGAGTATACAAACAGAATTTTAAGTAAAGGTGTCTGTTGTCTGATACGGCACGCTAGATGTGAATAAACGGTGTGTGTCGATATCTGGCTTGTCGCGAGAATGGAACACTCGATGTCTGTAGGTATAAATGGACCTTTTTTGTGTTCTGAAGCGGTATTCTGTAGTAGCTCATAATATACCACGGCAAGCTGCGGTGGTAGCACGTAATTTGTTTCAATCGACCTCTTCATACAAAAATTCAAGAAATTTGTATGAAGTGGTCGATTGAAACAACTTACGTGCTACCACCCCTGGTGTTTTCAAATATACAGCATGTTCGTTGAGCTATTGGTGGTTTCGGAACGACTTTCAGCGCTAGTCACAATGCGATGCAAAAACTCTTCGGACCAGCTGTTAGCACGTGTAAAACCACGTTCGAGATCTATCGGTCGTAATTCGCATGGCACCCAATTTCCTTGATTCTAGATCTTTCCCAAGGCTTTCAAACGATGGGAAATGGATTGTTTATTCCCGCCCAATGAATGTGAAAGTTCCTGTGTCGTTCGACATGGATCTTCAGTTAGTAATGCGTTGAATTTTGCAATTCGATTTGTCTTCAAACTTTTTTACCTGCCCGGGACGCTCTTTATCTCCCACGTAAAAATCAACACTTTTGCACCATTGACACTATTCGTGACATTTCTTTCACTAACAGAAGCCTCATCAGAATTTCCCACAATCATTCGACGCACCTCTTCTAGTCTGGAATCGAAGGCGAAAAGCAAAATCTCCTGCAAATGAAACTCAAAGTAAAAAATTAAACGATCATAAGTTGTTGACAGATGCATAGCTCATCATTTGACGTTTCTGATGTTACACTTTTCCAGCTGGCGCCATCTGTTGGAAAATTGCGTTTTTCCATTAGTATTTGTAATAGAAGTTCGCTTATAAATAGAACAACAGGAGTCATTATTTCCAGACTCGTAAAACATCCTAGAGTTTAAGTGCATTGTTCTCCGTCATCTGCTTGAGCACCCGTGAGACCATTCCTTTTCTGAACACGTTTATCCTTCAGACTAAGGTTTCTACTGTATATCGCATCGTGACCTGAACGAACTGATGGACTGGCAGAGGAAAAGATTGAATTTTTAAAAAATGAACGAAACACCTTTCTGAAAACTTCACCGACTCAAGTTCAGACATTCGACCCGAAACCAAATACTACTAACTTATTAATTTCGCCGAAACAAATTTCGCAATATTCATTTGAAATTAAATTTTAAGCAGACATTAAAATTTAAGACTTTGAAACATTTCCGCCAGAGGAAAAAACCCGACATAAGTAATCGCCTTCTTCAGTATGCATTCCCCGAGATCTTAGTTATGCTGATCCATATTCCCGCTGCAATCGTTTCCTCAAAACCGAGAGCAGAAAGCAGGAGCAGATGAAAAATAATGACAGAACAAAACTTGGCAAGACAGGAAAATAGCAGCACGAATGCAATTTCACTCCACCTAACAACAAGGAAATTCCTCTCAAGGCTGCAACCTGCTTTTCCCGGAAACCTCATATCAGAAAAATGTTCTCCGCAAAAGGAAACGTCAAAACCTTCAAAATCAAACTTTCCCACTGTTCCTTGTGCTGGTTGGGGGTGTTGGGGGTATGCCGGGCTGGGTGGAGAAGGAAAATGGAAATTGAAAATGGCAAGGAATCGATAACGGACGCAAGATGAGAACCCGTCATTGGAGATGATGTGCATATATATGTATGTATATAAAAATGATTTTTTTTCGAAGGATTCATGACTGAAGTTTTCACTTTTCAATTGCATCCATCCGGCTCTAGGCGGGCCGGTATCCGGGTACCGATGGCGGGTGATGCCTTGTCCGCAATTGTTCAAAATTGATATCCAACCCAATTAAGGTCCTGTCCGTGCGCCTCGTTCATCGGATATTAATGGCGTCAGTCCCTGATTCCGTGATGCAAACGTTGATAGTCGGCAGCCCCTATCTACACCGGCAGCAAATTTATGATAAATTCATGCAAATTACGAAAAGTTATTTATGCGAGTACGCTGCGCTGATGTGTACGATGCCAAGGGTGGCGGCCGGAATTGCCCCAAAGGGCGGAACGGGGGCAGCAGCAACAGCAGCAACAGCAACAACAGCACACACACCCAGGGCTGGGGCTACTCTGGCCAGGAATGGATTGTGGTTGACTGACTGGTGACCTCCAGGTTAGCTTTAGCGCCATAATGAGAGTAATTTCGTCCTCCTGTTGTATTTATAGGTTCGGGGAGTTGTCTTCATATAACACGTCTAATTTAGTAATTTTGCTAATATTGATGGCAAGGGGTTGTGCTTTTGTGCTTCGGCACTTCGGTGCCACCCCGACGACGCGCCCTTCCCCCTGGCTCACGGCAGCTTGTGGCACTTTGCGATAAAACAAATTGATATACTGCCACCTGGGTGTAAGTCGGCGAGAGGTATACCTGGCTGTGAGTGAGCCCGTGAAGAAAGCCTGAGTCAGGTGCAACTCGGCTCCGGAGGCTAATTTGGGAGAATTTTGATAGAATAATTTCGGCTTTACCCCGTCATAATTACCACAGAATAATAAAATACCTCCTTGACGTCTTAATATGACGACTAATTTTTCCCTTTTGTATAATTTACAGGCTCTGCCATACCGTGACGATGGGTGTTCTCAACTCCATCCGAAACTCCCGTTCCTAAACCCCAAAACGTAACCCCAAACTGGTATTACTGTTCGAAGGTTCACCTGGTATACAGCAGCAAGGCTTGCACTGAATCACTCAACCGAGTATGCTCAAGTGTTCTTCAACCCTCCTATCCCCTATCTAGGGGTGAAAGGGTAAAGGATACCAAACAAGTCAGCATCAGCAAAATCCTTGATACCCAATATACTGAAGGGGCCCACCACCCACACCTACCATCAGACCTCCGCCGTCCTAATCACATGCAAACACGCACTATTGCGAAAATTCCATTCCGTTTCCGCTCATCCCTTTGGGATATGACTAAATTGAACTGTCAGCCATTCTGGAAACGTACCGTACCTGAGGGATCTTTAATTCTTATTAATGGCAAGTCTGCCTTAAAAATCAGTCCCTAGAAACGGATGAGGGATAGGTTCGCAAGGGAACGAATTAAAAAGAGTGCCTGTGCTGGGATTTTAATCGCGATTAAAGCGAACGTATTCGTGGCAGAGAGAGTTATTCCGAGGAATACAGAGCTGGCAATAACATGCCCTAAGCCCTTTTCCTGGGACAGAATTCTACATATATGTAGGTGTTCTCTATTCACGTGGCTGCCAGTGATTCATGCTCTTCCAGTCTGGTCACTTTTTATGAATTGCCTAAGGAAATCATTTCACAAAAAAAGGAAAACTCCATAACAACTTGGGCCCTCACACAAAAAAATGGCGACTGTACTAATATTAAATTCACCATTTTTCTGGGAATTTTGCTGGATTTTTATCAGAAAATTGCCTCAAGATTGCAGACGTTATTGTCAGCTTTGTAATGTTAATTTCGTTATCGAACCTGAAAGAGCGTTCGTGCAGATCCTTAGACGAAGAAGTTCAAAGTTATTCCACAATTCATTCACATTTTTCTTCTTTCTGGATTTACCAATGGAATATTATTCACAAAGAAGGCTTCGTCTCGGCAAAAGTTCGGAATAATGTCATTAGGAGCAAAATGCTGTCAGATTATGATAATATGCTCTGGGCTGAAATGAAGGACACTAACCTGTATTTGAAGGAGGAACATTTAAAGGCATGTAAGGAAATTCAAAGCTAAAGGTCAAGTATAAACTCCTATGGTAACTCCTGCCCCATAAAACAAACCTCTGATGACCTGTTTGTGACACCATGCACGTGGAGCTTATAAGTACTCGAGCCTGCAAGTTCAGGTTTGGGAGACACGGATTAAGGTTTATCACCACCGAATCCAGGAAAAAAACAAATTATTATGAATACTATAAAAATATGTACATCGAATAACGAAATGGATTACGCCGAAAAAATCAATGCAAAAAAATCCGATTTTTTATCGGAATCCGATTTTTTATCAAACTCTGAAAAACTGGATACTTCCATGAATCTGTTGTCAGCCACCAGTGGTATAAAGAGATTAATATGTAATACCTGAAATTACCCTCGTTCCATAAGTATTGCGGGATTAATAAAGTATAAAAAACAATATAACCTGTGGCCTCAGGTAACTGCCCTAATAGTATGATCGAGCGGTTACTTTCTGTGAAAAATTGGATGAGGCCTCTTGAAACCCTTAATATTTACCGCCTAAAATTATCCTTAACTAGAATTTTAATATCAGCTCTTGTGATCGAGCGAGCGCATTACAACCACAAATTTCTTTTGTACAGAGCGAGAATAATATTGTTAATAAGTATAATTAAAATAAGTTCAGTCTAATATTAACCCGAGTTTCAGTTTTCGACACTTTCCCAGGTTGGAGTGAGGAATTAGTAAGACCCCCACAGAATGGATTAAACGATGACTGCCATGCCAAAAAAATGGTTTTGCATTTTAAAGTCAAAGTATAATGCTGGCACGTCTGGGACTGGGATTTGTGTTTCCGCAGTCAGGGCCTGGCGTTGATGGCCAATATAAAAGACGCTAGATCGCGCCAAATACGGATAAAGGTCGTAGATTTGCTAGATCGCACGAATTTTGGTCCTTACATTAATTGAACGCATCTTAACTAGCAGCAAGACCTTGGTCTACTAACGTGGCTTGTTCCAAAAGAGCTAAATTCATAGAAATGGCGCTTATATGAATCACTACTACTACTACTAGTCATCCGAATGAAAGACAAAAAAGGAGCAGAGACTGGAAAAACGATAATTGCCGGAAGGAGATGAGGGCCATATCGGAAACTGCCTGTAACAAATGTTTCAAAAACAGAAAAAATAGCTGATAGTCGGTACAATCTTTTTTGGTATTTGTCCTGTAGCTCAATGGCAATGGTCCCTGCTGTTGGAGATCAAAAAACGGAAGTAAATGTTATTGACTAAGACCATTCGAATCAAATCAAGCGACAGGTAACTAGGCAGATTGCTGGAATGTACTAGTGGTCTGGCCTACATATATGAGGTATAGGGGTGTAGTACAATGGCCGCAGTAACTTTGAACGCAGTAATGTACGATCGGATCCGATGAATGGTCGAAAGGCCGTCTCAACAATGGCAATGTTATTCTATAGTTGGCAGCGCTGAAATGTGTAGGCCTCTTTTTTGAACATACAGGAAAGTCAATACTCAGTTTTCGGTAGAATATCACACCGTGGGCGCCTATATTACACAGTCGCCTCCTAGACAGAACGTTGGTATGGGTATGGTATGGCATTTGCGACGAAAGGCTCTGGTTTAATAGAGAGTTCAGCTTGGACCACTGTCTTTCACGCAGATGAGCACGCTATCAGTGGCGGTGCGTAATGTTCAGGATAAGGGAAGCAATGCGCAAGGCGAACGATAAAAGTTAAAGTATCGAAGGCATTAACTAATAAAACCGAAAAATAACATATAGTAGAATCAGATAAGCAAAACATAACAAATTGTTTCCAGTTTCTAGTTATATCGAATACGAATCGAAAATCGTGAAGTTTTGCAGTTTTCGAAATAATTTCGCCGCTAGAGAGCATTTTGCGCCTTTTTTCAGTTTGTGTTGATAATTAAAGCGTCTAAAAAAAGCTGTTGAAAGACTGCAACTACTACTTTGAGCTCATTTAAATTTTCATGCAAATGCATAATTTTGGCTCAAAATCTAAAAAAGATAATAATACTAAAACCCTGCATACGCCCCTATTTTCTTTTGTAACCTTCGCTCATCATCATTACAATTTCTCTGCAAAAAAACACTTCAGGCAACCCGAGCTCAGAAATGCAATTCATAAAAATATTCTCTATCCCTTTAAATCAACTTTAAAGAGAATCATAAAAAATATAATGGAAGCTACAAATTATCAGCTTTTCTTCAATAAACCGCCTGCCACCCCAATAGAATAACCAATAAATATAGAGAAACTCCACTTATCTTCGATCTCTTTTTTCTTCAGTCAATATGCAATAAACGAAAATTCATATTTTAAGAGTCTCCAACAAATTTCGAAGCATATTTGCAAGAGTAAATTTATTTCTTACTTGAAACCAGAACATTACCAGAAAACGAAACCAAGAAAACAAAGAGAACATGGAAAATTTCTCTATCTTCGACTTGCTATATCCCTGTTCGGTTCCGAAGAAGCTGCGTTTAGCTCAGCTTCTTAGGGTACTGTATCAATGCAAACCTTTGCGAGAGTGTGGGTTCAATCAAATTGAATGTGTTGGAGTTTTCACTTTGATTTTCTGGGGCAAAGAAGCTGGAGATATTACAGCTTCCCCATGTTGTGTAAGGCCTCGGGCACGATAAGAGCGGCGAGAGGCACTTTAGTATTTGCCACTCTGCCGCTCACCAGTCGCCGCTCGTTTCGTGGCCAAGGCTTTACTCTTTGTATACAGTAGTGTGATAAATTTGCATTGTACATTAAACAAAAATCTGTACATTATATCCTTAGTGTTTCCAGAGGAGGAAATATATTGAGATTTTTCTTCTGATAAATCTTGATATATTTCAATTAATTTTTATGAAGTTGCCTATTTGGTAAAGGGAAGCAGTGCTTCCTTTGCTTCCAAAGAGGAACCGCCACTGCACGCTATATAGAAATGCATCTATGAGATCTTACGAAGAGTCTAGTGCCCCCAGTGCTGAAAGTCAAGTCGTGTTTCGTGACAAGTCGTTTGACTCATTTGGGAGTGCCAAACACCCAGGTGACTCAGGTACTCTCAGATTATGGGTCCCGGTCTATCTGGGCTTCTAGAGCAATGAAAAGCCGACTGTTTAACGCTGAGGAAACAAACGACTGATTTTATGTCTTTGGCGATTGACTCGTTTATTAAAACTCAAAAAACTTCTTATGAACTAGCCAAATTTATAGCACCCAAAAGTGCATATATAAACATTATCTTTGATTTTATTCAATAAAAACAGCATACATATTGACACTTATTCAAAGTGATGAGTGGACAAATAATATCATTACAAAAATTTATTGCCGGTCGCCACACATGACGCATTTAAGTTTATTCACCTGATTATGTTCAGGTGAATAAACTGCTGATTAGACTATTATTTAATGTTAATGCACTTACAGGTGAAGTGCATTGATTTAATGCAGCTAAAACAATTTCGTCATGTGTGATTTCCGCTGTGTGCCTTAAGTTAATTAAAGATTTTTTTATATGTGAGCTGAACACCGACCTTGGCCAGGCAGGAATCTAACACTTTTTTCTCAATCCAGAATCGACCACAGACCACTACTACTACCAGATTGGTGAAATGTCTTTACACGATATTATGCTGACGAAATATATCGAACATTGGATTAGACTGGTCCTGATCTCCAGGTGGTTTACTCTTGAGCCGGCTGTCAATGCTGTCAGAAAATTGTTCGCCGGCAGAACCGAGGGTGTCAAGACACTGGTAGGGTTGATTATCAGACATAACGTTGTAAACTACCATCGCTTCAGATTCGGAAGGGTAGAGGGCAAAATGTTTTTCAATTCGGGTATATTGTACATATATTATGAAGTCAACCTCTTTCAGACACCCGCACTCCTCGGGAGTCCTGAAGGAAGATCATTCCATTAAGTTAGAGTAGGTGAAACTATAGCGTTGAATATGGGTAAATGTTGATCCACACATATCCGTAACGGTACGGTGGCAATGCTTTCCGCGTCCGTGCTTCCGTGATAAATTTTTTACGGTTATTCACACAGCACCGCCTTTTTCCGTGTCGGTGATCAATTTTCAATGACATTTGCGTTCTAGTTTTGAAATCTAGGCAGTGATATCAAGTGCATCATGGAATTTAGTGTGGATAGAGTTGGTTCGATGAAAAGCAGAAGAAAAAAGCACGAAGATCGAGAATGGCCGTAGACCGGTGGGGCCTTAAGATAAATGCCTGCTTCTTGTTTAGATTGTTTTTTTTTTTTTTTTTTTTTTTTTGAGGTAGGACATCCTTCCGGCATTCTGTATGGGTACCAGATCCGCTAGGGCTAGGGTCGTGCACCAGCAGAGGACTAGGGACCCCGGCCCCTCATCCCGTTCCTCTTGGTAGGCACTACTTCTGAGGACAGCCCCGCTCCTAGGAGGGTAGAGGAGACTGGAGTTCAGGAACGTCAACACTAACGTCGACCCGGAGATCGTTTTGTTACCAGGGCGGTTGCGAGATGCCAGTGTCGGGCTTCGAGTGAAGATAATTAGGTTGTGGCACCCATGACCACGCTAAATAGTTCAGGGTAACCTAAACGTGTAAGTCGTAGCGTTGTAACCAATAGGGATAATGTTACTTTATCGTTTGTAATATTTTTTCGTTTGTAATACTTGTTCGTTATAAGGAGGCCCAGGGTACGCCTCGAGAATGTGTTTGAGGAGTAGAAATTGTTATGGAATGAGGTTTGGGTTGGACTCTTCGGGCACCCTAACCCGAGACCACATTACAAATGATATATTTCCACGAGTACAAAAGTATTGCATAAAAACAATAAAAAAAAACTAGTTTACAAAAGAATTTGTTATTCTTTGGCGCGCCATAAACATTTATCACAAATTTCAATTTTCGTGCCATAAGTAGTTAAGAAGGATTTCAGCTTAATTTCCGCGTAAATGCAAAAGCAGCTCAATAATTTATATCCTTTCTAAAAATACAACAATAACTTCAATCATTTATACTTATACAATAATTTCATTCTCGTGCTATCGATCAATTAAAGTGGAGATTTTTTTCCGTTTGTTGGATTAAAGTTGAAATTTACGACTAGAAAATTTTGTTTGCGATATTTGTGATTCAGGAAAACAAGAGAGGAAAAAGCCAACACCAGGAAAAAAACCAGAACTCAAGAAAAACTGTTTACGAACGATGAATATTTCCTCTTGGTTTTTCTTCCTTTTTTTTTGTTTGGGTGTATGTGTGTTTGTGTGTTCATTCCTGTGTTATTCCCCCCCTTTTTTTTTCTTTTTCATAAAATGTATACCAAAACAGCAATAAATAACGCTTATGCATATTTCAAAGATCAAGGTAACCGACCCCAAAATGTTGGCTGGAATTGGGAATTTATTTTCGTGAATTTCAAGTTAATTTTCCCCTTGGCGCTCGTGTATGTAACTTAAGTGAACAAAACGTAATCAGACGGGGAAATAAAATCCAATAATGCTGGCATATTCCCCCATGAAACTCCAAACAATTGCAACAACTCTTAAGTGTCCCCCTATAAATAATTGCCGCCACGGCATCCTTCATTTAATCATACCCCAGAAGCGTGAAAGGACAACAGCATTCGTTCCTTGATCCCATTTTTGGTGTGTTATGCTATAGGTATGTATGTGCATACAGACATGTTTGATATATATATACATGTAAACATGATCATGTCAACCCTGGGCTATTGGGGGCTTGTTTTGGGGCAGTTGAAGGTGGAACTGTGGGTGCCACCCGATATTTGTAACTTTCACGCGTACACACACATACACACGTATCCAACTTTTAGGGGGCTTTAGTTCGGGACGAAATGTTATTAAATCAAAGAGCCGAGCAACATTTATGACGGTACAGGGACCCCCAATAGAAGGGCCTTGCCCCGAAAATAATTTCATCAGCCTAACATAAAAATAAACTTTCGGTCGCCTGGGCACAAACACCACCCTGGGAACAAGGGGGAGCTCGCAGATTCCGAGAGATTCCCGCCAAGAAAATAAAACGGACGTAACAGGATCTGGCGAAACCTACTTGCCTTAATCGTATATACGAGTTTAGACATATACATATACACCTCCAACAACACTATAAGATTGCAGAGAGTGGCGGTGGGTGGCCGGTCGGCTGACGGATGCCATGTCTTAACATCTGGATAATCCCTGCAATAATGTATGAGAGAGTTAGCGCTATCGTGAATGGCCGTGGGCCGGCCCTTATTCGAATCGGGAAGAAGGTATCCTGTGCGTCCTTCCGAAAATTAGAAAAATTTATCTTAGGCTCATGAAAAATTCATTTCCTTCCTGCAAGGATTCACACCCCTTACCAACGCCAAAAAAAAAAAGAACAGAACAGAGCCGTCGATATCGTTTCGCTGGAATTGCCGTAATTCTTGGGGCTTTACCCTATATTGTCCTGGCGAAATTTCTTTCATCATCCCCCTCTGGCATTAGTGAATCCTTTTAGCGAACAGATGGATAATTTTAATAGAAATAGGAATTATGGCAAGAGAAAATAAAGCAACTTTCCATCCACTAGAAAACCAATGTCAGTTCCTGTTACTTAAGCTTTTGTAATTTCTTAGAAAAAAGGAAATTCATAATCCAAAACCTTCCAACCACAAAAATCATCAAGTTTACAAAAAAAAAACCTTTTCGAAGGATTAAACTTGACAAGTGCACATTTATGGGACTGAGGGAGGATTCATTTCACATTTTACCTAAAACCAGCTCTACCCCTGCCAGACCGATATGACTACAGCTGCTGAGATGGAAAGGAACGTGATTTCCTGTGGACAAGAAACATCCTTGCTAGAGGAGAACTAAACTAATTTCGTATGCAGACAAACGAGTCTATGAGCATGAAAAGAGTAATTTCACACCAAAAATGTTGGTATCCCCTGGAGATGTCGAGTGCTTATATGGTATATGTACAAAAGCTTATAAACAGCAAGGAGAATTTACTAAAAATAATGCGTCTAGACTCGTCCTTTTCGGTTTTATGGTGATTTTATTGTTATTAAAAATTTCGTACCTGTGGGTTTTTCCTTACATGGAATTTTACTTAAATCCTTAACGGTTAGGTTATTTCTTATTTATTATTATTATTTTTTTTTTTTGGTAGTCTGCCGTATTTTTCTTTGTTCCGTTTTTACTGAAGAACAGATACCAGAGAAAAAAACACACATGAGCATATTATTTTTTGAAGTGGAACAAGTGCCGTATTGTATCTTGTTGTCCTTGTGGAGTGTCTTCAAATGCTTTTTTGTCCTTAAAATAATATTCGTACATATACCTTAATTTATTCTTGGTTCATGAGCACGACGACATTATTTTTGTATTAATTCGTAGCAGATCGTCTCAAAATGCTGTTCAAAATAGCTTTGTTACTACAGATCTGCAAAAGTTCAAACAACAGACAAGTCCAACAATTGGAATGCACTTGAAAAACAAAGGTGTCAAGTTGTAGCAGTAATCAATTTGCTCAAGTGAAGTCCAGCAAGAAAATATGTGCTAGAGACCAAGTAGCATCAAAAGGAGGAGAAATCTACTACAGTAGCATTCTAGTAGACTAAAGGAAATCTTCTATAGCACTAAAAAGGAAACATTCAATACTAGTCATACTCCACGAAAACAAAAGTTCTGGAGCCAGTTAGGGAAGGGAACCTCTTTAAAACTTACTTGCAATACGTGTTTGCAATCCTCCATGTTCTCTATGTGACGGTACAATTTGATGTCATCAGCCTAAATCCATATTCTTCAGTGTCTTTGGGGTTGTCCATTAATTACGTGAGGTGTTTAGAGGTGGAGGGTGGAGATCCGAATCTCACGTGAAGGAGAAGGGGGACTCGGCAAATATCATGTAATTTTTTTCCCTCAAGAAACAGCGTAAAGTTGCTGAAAAACTGGGTTAAATTAAGTAAAACATGTTTCTCCACTAAAAAACTCCATTCACTTACAGGCGCCGGCAGGCCGTGGCCTTTCAGGCCAGGTCGGCAGGCACGCCCTTATGAAGGCCGCACATTACTCTGACGGGTGAGGTCTTTAGGTATCCACCTGACAGGCAGTGGCGTCACGTGATGCCATGATTCCCTACAGACACACAGCCGAAGACGACAGTTTAGCATAGCAGGTTGTTAATTCAAGTGCAAAAATGTTCATGGCCTCAACGAAAATCATTAAAAACGCAAACAGATTGGCGCGACGATAGCTGGGCGGAGGCGGCTACGGTGACTGGAATAACGTTTAAAATATACGGGCCACCATTTTTGCTAACACAGTGGATAGCCGGCGAGGAGAAATGAAATGTATGCGAAATTCTCTTGGCGACTGCAGCCGTCACCCCCCCCCCCCCGCCACTCGGCAATCTGTTAGTGCCTTAAGACGGCTTCAGATTCACTCTGTGAACACCCGCAAACAAGAGCAACGCGAGTGTAGATGGTTTTCCCAGCTCGTGCCTGGCTTTCAGTTCCGAGTGGATACAGCGTGTGAATTCGTGCCCTAAACTCACGGCTTGAGACTGAATAGAAATTCAGATCTTCAGGCAATAACAATGACGATAAATGCGCAAACACATAAAGATTTTTGTCAATTTTCTTGGACTGCAGGCCCCTTCCAGTTGGCGGCCGTCGAAAAAGCGAAAAAATCGCCTCACGTAATTTATGGACGACCCCTTTGCAATTTTTATAATAAAGAGACGAGGACCAAGATGACTGCCTTGAGGGACACCGGATGCCTCTATTTGGATCCACAAAAATGAAAGTGGAAGGTCCTGTCAGCTAAGTAACGACTCGAACCATGCTAGAAAGGCTCGCGGAAAGCCTAACATCCTTATTTTAAGAAGCATAATGGAGTGGGACAGCTTGTCAAATATCTTACTAAAATCCGTGTAACCACAATCAGTTTGGCAACCGGAAACGGTGTCCTCGACAACATGAAAATTGAACTCAAGTAGATTGGTGGTAGTAAAACGAGCTGCAAGAAAACCATGTTGGTTCGTTGAGATTAGCCTCTTGCATATAGGCACCATTGCAGAATAGCCAATTGGTTCAAAAAGTTTCGGTATAACAGACAACTTCGCAACTGGTCTAGAATTCGATATTTCGTTCTTGCTGCCACTTTTGTGAATAGAACTTATGAACGAATTTTGGCAAAGAGTAAAAAAGAAACATTTATCCAGGGATTTTTGAAAAAGGATTTTCAGTGGAGACTGGAGAACCTCCGCACTGGAATTAAGGACAGCAGGAGAAATTGGTCAGACTAGAAGCCAATCTCTTGGTCGGAGCTGAGAGCTGTTGCGCAAAACAGAGTCCGCTGGAGGGCAACTGTTTCCGCCCTATGTCCCACGAGGGATTAAAGGAGCGTAAAGAAAAGAAGAAGAAGAAGCAAACCTTGTCGAGATACCAATGTAGAAAGTTCGGAAATAGTTGTATATTACGATTGGCAGGCTGCAGGTATAGGAGTTTAACATCATACTCTAAGTTTAGAAAGACTTTGCCATCGCTAGAATCGTGTCGATCATAACAGGACACTGCAAATGCCAAATCAGGAAACATGCGCCTATATGGAGAGTCCCATACACCACCCACTGGCGAAGACAAAGAGAAAATCGAAAGTTTTCTTCGTTGTTTTCCGGCACAAGATCAGACAGAATACATTTGGAAACCATCTAATATAGAATTTGGAAAAGGTTTGGGATCTTTAAATGGGATATATGGTCCAGACTAGCAATCTTTCTTCGGAAGCTCATAAAACATGCCCAATGCCTCGGATTTATTAAGGATACAAGTTCATCCTTCAACATGTAGCCTGGGCCATAATGTATAAGTCCACGACTATTTGGCCTTGCTTTGATTAAAACTAACTTTTCTAGGCTGATGCTTCGGAACCTGTGTAAGCTTGGCCCGACCAAGTGAATAGTTGATCCCTAGACCCATTTTTCACCTCCGCCGACTCATTTAGTTACGAAGTAAATCTTCTCTAAATAAAATACTATCGGTACAACTCTAAAATTAATGTCTTTCTGCCTGTACGGCAACATCTACTCTTCAACACAGGACTAGCCCTCTCGACTTAACACAGTCAGTATTTCCGATGGTAACATATCCCAAAGTTTAAATGTAGGGTGTATTAACATCTGGTTCAGCACACCCTAGACTCACCTATCGCATTGTTTTCTATATGTATATCTAACTAGGCTTGCTTCTAAACATTGCTACAGGATCCGAACGACATGACGGATTGGTAGTATAAAAGGCAACACCTAGGTTTAGTTTATGATATAAAAAAATCGTAATCCTGGTTCAACGTTCGTTATGTCCTTTATAAGTCGATATACATATTCTGAAAGTTGAATAAATATTGTAATCCCATGCCAAAAAAAAAAATCCAGTTCTGTTGGTGTGGGATGATCTGAAAAAATCAATCAGTTTCGGCTTTAACCAGCGTCTGCCAATAAAATCTTTCTGTTAAATTGGCCTTAATTGACGTTAAAAGCGTTCAATTAAACTGAAAACTCCCACGATTCCATCTATGACAAAAAAAAAAAAACACTGCAAAAGTTTCATTTGTTAAATCCATAAAAAAAGGATTCTTTACTTATTTTATAAATGAAATCCTCTTACCATCACTCCGGGCACAAAACCACCAACGAATCCTCAAGTGTTATCCAACTCGAAAACGAGCGCTATACCCAGTGAAAAAAAAATTAATTGAACAAAAATCCCCGATGTTCTGCTCCGAATTGCGGATTTACAACCCTTTTTTGAATTAGCGCAGGGAGTCATATCGAGTCAGTTTCCTCTCTGTTTAAAGCAATCAAAGGGCTGCGCCGCACAAAGGGTTATTGGGGCGCGAAAGCATTCCCAATTGGAAGCGCTTTCAATCGCGACTTCCTTTATTGACATTTTGTTGGCATAAAGGAAGAAGGATTTTGTGCAACTATAGCTGAAGCGTATCCCGGCGAGAATGGAAGGACTGCGGTAAAAGTGCAGCAATTCCTCTGTATTTTTTTTCTGTGTCAAAGTCATTGATAGGGATTCACTTTGAACTTATTTTAATGGAGGATTTATTAAGTTGTATAGAACGTGACTTACTCGAAAAAGGATCCTCACTCCAGGCTTCAATGGCATTGTTCACTTCACTTTGGTTTAATCATGGTGGTATGTCCTTACACTTTTATTAGTTCTCTAGCGCTATAATTGTGGGGAATTTTTGTGATAGCGTGTAAGTAATCACTAATCAATAGCAAACGCTCGACCTATCTCTTCCCTTTCATCTAGATCGAGTGCTTTCGCTCTGTTCAAATTGAAAATTATTTACTCCTTAAGTGCTGCCGCGTTACTTTCACAATTTTTCAATTTGCTCCACACTTTCACCGACTTACTTGCCGCTGCCATATTATTCTCCTTTTTTCACTGTGGCACATTTTAACTACTTTAAATTTTTCCGAGGGAGAACATCTTTTCCGTGAAAATGTACTTTCTGCAACATTAAAAGTTTGGCGAACGTTGAACTAAAAACATTAATTGGATTTTCTTGTGCTGGGAGTATCTCTGCTCAAGGAGATTGCAGAATGAAAACCATAATAGGATTTTTAGTTGGTCTAGAAGTTTGGCTAATCGATATCCTTGATGATTAGTCAAAAGCGATGCCTTAAGAAAGGATTATCGACGGATATTTTCAACCGGTGGTGAATTAAAGAAAAAGTCATCCAGGTGAAGAGGAGGGGAGTGGAACATAAATTGATATTGTGGAATTGTACTTTTCAGACGAGTTGAGTAATTACAATAATTTTGGAAAATTGGGGCGGGTTCTAGGTTGAATTTTCACTAGTAAGTAGGAGAAGTTGATTGCAGTCAGTATAAGAGAGATTGGATTTACAAAGAGGATCTCAATAATTAATACAAAAGTAATTTAAGGCGATTAGACGGTTAAGAAGTTTCAAAACGAAACAGTGTGGAAGTATAAGGTGGTTTCAATGGAAGTCACAGTTATATAACTCATCCTTGAACAGAGTTAGTTAACCCCCGAAAAAGAGAACTCCTAATTTGAATTTTTAAAATCAAGTTAATATCAATAGTTTTAGTCATCAGAATACTATTTTTTAATGCAAAAAAATACTAATCCGTACTAGCAGGCCATTCCGTTTATACACCCAAGTCAAAAATTGTGCCATAGTTGAGTTTTTCTATTTACAATAGAACCTCTAGATTTAGGTGGACTGCAGCGGATAGGGACGATTCAAGGGGCTAGCCTTTTAAATATTGGCAAATAGGCTTAATGGCCTTAATACTAATGGAACGGTTATAGTGGT
Source organism: Thereva unica (assembly GCA_949987705.1). NCBI lineage: Eukaryota > Metazoa > Arthropoda > Insecta > Diptera > Therevidae > Thereva > Thereva unica. The sequence goes on along the minus strand of OX465283.1, from coordinate 15,631,161 downwards.
TAGCTACAGGCACCTATCAATAAAAAACGCAAAGAAATGGCCAAATGGACCACGGTATGCTCACACTTTTTCTATACTATAAACGGTGCCATTAGCTTGCTCAATAGACCGATTCTTTTGCAATTTCGTAGGTCATGCAGCATTGGACACGGTTAGTACTTTGTTGGGAGACCGCTTAGTAAACCGACATTCGTTTAGAATGGTCAATTACGAATACACTCATTTCTGAGACGGGCATACCTCAGGCAGTACTTGAAACTTTGGGGTCTTAAATATCGTCCTGCCTTTGGTTCTTTTGCTAGTGGTGGTGCTGGTCCCTCGATATACGTCGTTGGATTGTCGGGGTCATTTTGGCGGTTCTCCTCTTTGTAGCCACAGACACCTTGATAAGCATGTCGCGAAAGTTCCATGGTAATATCAACCAACTCTTTCTTGCATTATAGTCCTTCTGTTTTCTCTTTTGGAATCCCTGTTGCTTCAGAGATCCCCCTGAATAATTTCGTTTTGGCGTCGGACGATCTTTGCCAGCACAGGCTGTTCCTCATGGATGATATTGCTACTGGATCTACCATTTCCTTAGTAGGATAATTTGGAGAGATAAGTAGCAGGCATTAGCTGTAACTTAGGATCCATAAACATCGTCCTGCCCTTGATTTTTGGCGTAAATTTGTTTCTCGGAAAAATTCCAGCATTCACTGACCTGGCCCTTCTACTATTAGCTGCACCAGATAGGTTGATGGCTTTCACAATTATTATACCGAACCACCTTGACTAGCTTGATGCCGAAACCTTTGTGCTAGAAGGTGAATCTCTAAAGAGCTTTCAGCTGAGCGTGAAGCCACCCATTATTCCTCTCCAGCTTTGATCTGATGATGACAATATCAGACTCACAACTCCCTTCTGGGTTTTTTTTATTGCCAATTAAATCTCCATGAGTACGACTGGAGTAGAATGAACATGCTATTAGAACGAACAGAGTGTGTAGGAGATCGTCAGTGACAGTCCAAAAGCTATCCAAAAGCCTCGGCATAATGCTATCTACGTACATCTTGGATTGGTAGGCTTTCTGGGTCTTAAATATTACGTTTACTCTCCTCCTTTCTGCTTGGCTTGACACCACAACCTGGTTTTGGAGATGTCAGCCTCACGTGAGAGATAGAAGGCAATATACCGTTCCATTCCGTTAAATATTACCTTAATTGAACGGCTAGAAAGATAACTCAGAATACAGCTCTAAGTACTAAGTGGATATAAATTTCGAGTTTAGAGTACAAAGCATGATATTATCCTCTTTTGAATCCTTGGAGATCCTAAAACAAGCACACCAGACCCAACATGTTGGAAAAGGATATTTCGAGGTACCAAAAGATATAGTTTAGCCGATGTAGTTTAAATAAGTTCTTAGATGCTTGTATGATTGCTATTGCATCTCCATAACTACTCCTAAAAACCCAGCGAAATCAACTCTCAAGGTTAACAAATTTCTCCCGGAAGCTGCCATTTTGCGGCGCTTTAAATTCCCTAAAGTACCGTTGTAGCCAAAAAACGCGCATAAGCCGCAAACATTACTTGAAGGAGATAAATGTTATCTGCATAAAAGTCTCCGTCCAAGTCATTTCCTAAACGAAGACAAATTGAAGAAAAAGGATCTGCGAAGCAAGACGAATTCGCACTAGCTACCCCGACCCAGTGCGGTTTTGAGACAACACCTGTTAACTAGATTTCGCAACGGTGAACAACGGCACTTGGCGCACCGGAGTCCTTATCCCGAGACAAATCCCCTATCAGACAAATCTTTTCATTAAGCACTCGAAAATTCGACGTAAACATGCCGCAAAACAGGACAAACAGATTAGGTGGAGGGGCATTTATCAAATTTTATCCCTCACCTCATATCACCGACGTCATTTACCATTTCCAGCTTGGCTGCCCTGATAAGTGCGATACTTCCTGGAGGGGGACGGGCCCAGGACTCTGGGGCGGCGGCTGTCAAGTGGCGGTGGATACTGTGCCAGAGTCCTGGACTACCCTCGAGTACTCTGGATATGAGCTCCAGCATCGGGCTACAATGAATGTATTAATTGAGATAAGGGCAGAACAGTTGTAAATGTCACTGACTAATGTTCCTTGTGACATCTAATGCTCATTCACCACCAGTTTTGATTAATTAGTTTTCGGCGAAGGTTAGAGTTGTCATGGCCCGGGTGTGGGGCTGCGGCGGGCCGGGACGGGTGCGCAGGCTGGGTATGCCCCAGTGAGCTTCCTCCTTACAGGCTTCAAGAGAATTCGTTATGTGTGTTGTCTGAGGATTAAGTGGGTAATATGCAAATTGCCCAGAAGCAAGATCCTGGATGACCTCTCCTTCTCCTTTGAGAACCGGCCGGAAGTTTAATATGAGACTCATGCTTAGTTGAAGGAAGTAGTTCGGGTCCTGTACTGCGTTTTTGGTAGGCTATCCTGTAAACGGGGCCCCATACCCCCGAAAACCTTCGTTCTCTTCATGTTATTATTCTGTAGACACTTCTAACTTACCTTTTACAGGGTACCTTCAAGGCATAATAGAAGACGTTTTGCGCTTTAATTTCCTGTTCTTGTTTTTATTAATTGTTACCTTAACATCTTTTCTACCTTTTGAAGGGTAAGAAGGTCGGGATGGTTACTAATGAATGCATGACCTGGTAAATTTTCAAGATGATATCCCCTTGTTCTTGTATCAAATATTAAAATTGTATTTCAAGATGCTTTCATCTATGTTAATATTGTATTCTTATCGAATTTATAAAATTTGATTATGGCTTTTGTTGTTTGTTGCTATTAACACAAAGCTTTGTTAAGATTAAACAAAATTGGACAAAACGTGAAAACTATTTCCGGAATATAAAACGATTCCAGCTACATTTATTTAACTACTCACCGTGTAAAAGCACTTGTTGTCATGTATCAAATATCGCCGGGGAATAGTCCATTTCTTTAGGCAGAAATTTTTAGTGTACTCCAACAAAGAAGTATAATATTTGGTAAATGCAGGACTCAAAACATGCAAAACACAAGTTCGAAGTAGACTCTGTAGCCAAGATTTAGACGTTTTGCTGTCAAACTCAGAACCCATGGGTTCGATTCCAGCCTTCGTTATTCTTCTAGGCCAGAAACCCCCCTCATTTCTTCATAAACGGGTAAACTGCTGCGTCGCGTGTGGTAAATGAAAATTAAAATGGGGAATCTTAGCATTAAACCCACTGTTTTTAAGCTGACGTACTCGACATCCAAGTGCACCCAGACTTGTATGAATAGAACTCCAAGCTGCAAGTCCCACAGGATGTCATCAAAGACTCTCCTGTCTCTGAAATTTATCAATAGGAACAACGATATTACGCTGATGTGGATTCCAGGCCAAGAAGCCCAGATGGGTAATGAAATAGCCTATTGCCTGACTAGAGTATTAGTAAACTCAACACTTGTTGGCAGGGCCGGCGCTTGTGTTTATGCTCCTCATTTCTTGATCGCAATGAAGAACAGTGAAAAAAAAGCGTCCCAGTCGAATTGCGCCCGATGATAGTGCACCATTTGCAAATATGAAAGCGGCGCCCCTGTTTAAGTGGAATAACCTTCTTGTCGCATAGGAGAAAGCGGAGAATATTTCGCCAAGCAGTGATTTCTTGAATGGAAAAAATGTTTCTATACCCGGTTTCAATCCTTCTTCTATCACGATCCTATCAACCCAATCTCGGTTCAACCTCGTTTCACTTTGCTGTGCGACCGTGAGCAAATTGGATCACCTACATCGCGTCTTCTTTACTCCCAGCGAGATTTAGGATATCAAACAAAATGGTGTAATGGTGTTCTCTCGGAAGTGTTCTCTAACCTCCTTTTTTAAGGGAGGGTTGCGGGAGCTCTCGAGTTGCCCAAGGTCGGGTGAGAACAAACACCTTCTTAAAAAATTACATTTCTTTATTTATTCAAAATATTTCTTATGCACTAACAATTTAGGTCTCTTAAATCTATGGTAAATACGGGATACATGTTTACAGGTTTCTTATAGTTATATCGAAGTAATTAACTACTTGTCTACTTGTTTGTCTCTAGATACATGCTTCTTACTGGTGTTTATTGCTAAGCAGCTATCTACTCATTACTTATTCTACAGGTGCGTAAGCTGGGGTCAGTGGTCTAGCAGGATGTGTGTGTTCGGTATGTGGTCGGTCTTGTATCTGGTCATACCGCGACACTGGTATAGGAAATGTTGCCGGGAACAATGTCGGATCATACACCATGACATTGGTCCAGGAAATATTCCTCAGGTATTCGGTAGTCGGTCGGTATGCGGTCGGTAGGTGTTATGTCTGTAGTCTAACCGTGCCGGATCGTACACCACGACACGGTATAGGAATAGCTACTTCGGCACATAGTCGTATCGTACACCACAACAAGGCCTCGGCAACATTCCCATAGTGTGGCCGTGCCGGATCATACACCACGACACGGTCTAGGACCGGAGAAGGTGACCTCTCCGGAACGAGCCTGGCTAAAGACTGAATTTTAGCCTGGTGAAGCCGTTTATTTTATAGCCGGAAAGCTCGTCGGCGTAGGAAGTTTTAACGCTTTGAAGTGAGCTTTCAAAGGAGAATCACCCAGCCTGCTGAGTAAATATTTATTTTTCCTAAAGCTTTGTTAGGAAATGCCTTCTAGAGTTGAAACAGGTTACTTTAGTAGAGAGGGTTCTTAGTAGCGAACGTGGTTCGTTACAATGGCTCGCAGTAGCATCTAATAAAGAAGAAACTCCACAGTAAGGTTGACCTGTTTTGGAGTCACATTCCGTCCAGTCCCCCCCGGTACAACCCCAAGGCACCTTCAAAAGTTAGTGCATTTCTGGAACTGCTCCACCCCCACAGCGAAAGACACGACAAACCGCGACTCCGAGCAAACCCACCTCCAATACTCTAAAACGTTGTGCATTCCGTAATAATTACTTTTTCCGGGTGAGGTTATTAGCTTCACGCCAACCTTACTTGGAAAGGACTAGCCCGATCATGTTGGCCTATCTTCTAAAACGTTGTGCATTCTTATCTTATCTAAAACGTTGTGCATTCCGTAATAATTACTTTTTCCGGGTGAGGTTATTAGCTTCACGCCAACCTTACTTGGAAAGGACTAGCCCGATCATGTTGGCCTATCTTCTCCTAGGATAGTTACCAGTATCCACCGCTAGGAGGTGATGATCGCATTTCCATCAGTCCGAAATAGTTGTGGCACGGACATGTTATGCTACATGTTATTCCCACTATTCCGCTGATGACTGACCACCAGATCAAGGAAGCTTGTGTTCTATTCATTACGATCAACCTATCGTGAAGAGTATGTTCAAAGTTCTGTAGATTGCACAACCTTAGTGCCTATTAAGTTCGGGTGGGCAGATCACACATGCTACAGTTCGTTTGTCCTCGTAACGTTCTTGAGAAAGTTTGCGATCGTTCATTTGTTATGACGCTCACAAGTGTTTAAGCTTGCAATCGGCATTGATTTGTTAGTGCGGTTTTGGTTATTGGTGAAGTACTTGCGAGCGTAATCGTTACCAGGCATAAGCCTATACTTGGGTCACCAAAGATCGAAGGATCGAACCCTGTCGTACGAAATCGGCAGCATCTAGGCATTTAGACAACTAGACTCGTTTAGACTCGAGCTTATTTTCGAAGGTGCTTTCCCATAAGATACGGGGCCTGCATTGAAATGTTTACTATTGCTCCTTAACAACTTTTACTGGCGAGCCTAATGGTAGATATTTGGCTTCGGTGGCTACAGGGTTTTTCTGGGTTAATCTGAATGGACGAAGGCTATAATTGGTTCGAGTGGCTTTGATTTAATTCCAAAATCAATTCTTTGGCTATGGTGGCCTCGGCCCTATGCTGTGGTATCAAAACCCAGACGTTAACTTCGATAACTTCAACTTCTGAGATTTGGTTTTGACTTCAACCCTTGTTCAACTATTCTGTTTGATGAAAATGGTAGATCAATCCGTTTTCGCTGGTACAAACTGTAATATTCTCTAAATTACGCTATATGTATCGATGTTTCTCATGAATTCAGAAAACAGACCCGATACGATTGTACTTGGAAGAAACAAAAGTCGTACGACCTTTCCACTGAAATTTCTCATTGAAAAGAAATATGCTCCCATACATTACTCCTAGCACACAAATTCACATTATAGAATCATAATTTACAAAATGCGTTGTCACAATTCCATTACATATCCTAAAGCAGTCAGGTATAGAGCTCGAATCGGAAATGTAGTACTTATTTTGCCAATGTTTTGTCACACATCCAAATAAAAACGACGGAAGTAAATTCGATGAAAATCCTTTGCACTCTTCCAATTCAATCACCCACACCGGATGATGCTTCCAGTTGGGGTCCCTTTAAGCTGCAATAACTTCCTCCTGAATAGATTGATTGCAGTGATAAATCCTTCCGTGAAAAATGGCACCGATACCTCTCGACTATCATTCGTGCATCGTGTAAGGGCGACCGGTGTAAATCTCATCAGAGAGTAAATCGCAAGGTGCAAATTGAAAGCCAGTCAGTCGCCGGCACAGGAGCTGGCAGGTAGGAAGCGGTATATGAATGGTCATTCCAGTCGATCGGATGCTCTCCCGGAAAAAAATGGACTTTCACTCGATTTCTTTCCTATTAATAAACATAGAGGCGCTGCTTGTTCTTTTAGGCAGCCTGGGCTCTCCTACGCCTGTGCTTCATGCATAATTCAGCTACATCAAAGTCCAGCTTACTTAGGGCGAAGTAGAGAGTATACACACACAAAAGCCAGTGCGCTTCTAGATATATACAACACTGTGTGTGTCCCCTTGTAAATATTTATGAATCCCAAAGAATTCCGCTGGTCTCCCAGGATGCTCTCGGTTCAGGATCCAGAGGCTCTGGTTAAGGTGGATTCAATGATATCCAGCCATATAGAATCGGTTCAGTTGCCGACCAACCACCCGGGCAACATCCGAGAGCAGTGGTGTCCTTTTCTATAGAATCACAGGATACGATAAAAGAATATTTTATGCAAATCGCAATCTTAGATCTGGCTTATTCCTATCTGGGAAATTCCGAGACATGCTGCTGCATGTAGTTGATTTCTGGATCGTCCTTATTCGGCTTTTATTTTTATTTTATGTATTCGCTGGTGCATGATTTATTTTCCGGGGAGATGTGAATATTTACAAGGATATCGTAACGAGATATAAGTATGTTTGCATGATGGAAATAAGTGGGAATTTTTACACTTGATTTATTCCACAAAAGATTTTGAAAATGTAATTTCAAGCGATACGCAAATGAATCACAAGTGCTTTGCTTTTTTTTACGAATCTTTGCACTGAATTAGTTTCAATTTTTACCCCAGACAAAAGGAGGGGAGCATTTTATGAATAAGCACGAATTGACTTACAGGATTCTCACGATAAGATACTAAATCATGATCAAGCTCTAATCTAAATAAATTGATCCTTGAAGTTAAATTTTTCGTAACTACACAAAAAACATCCTTTTTCAAGCAGTTCCGATAATGATGCATACAATACATACAATACAACAGTTAAATTGATTAGAAATGTACTATTGTTTCAAAATGCGACCTTGACACTGCTTCACCAACATTTGTATGTATAGTGCGGTCTAATTAAAGCCAGGTGGTATCCCTCAAATATCAGTTCTAGCTCACTTCAATTTCCTTATCTTTGCAAAATCAGTCAATCAGCTCTAAACAGATTTACAGCCTTGAGTGGTAGAGCAAAATGCGGCGGTCTGTAACATATGGCATATCTGATCATCTGATTTTGTTACGTCTGGGATATTAAGAGTTGAATCAGTCGTTCAATTCTCACTGAATTAGAAGGTAGGACTGTTGTAGGTTTTATTCAAAATTAGACTAGACTTCGTTCGACTTAGTTCGACTTAGTTCGACAGTTCGACATCGACTTGTATCCAATTTCACTGACCTACGATTCTAGACTTACCTCGCGGCCTACACTTAACAAATCTAGTCCATGATTTAGATTCAGTTATGTTGACCACTAATTCTGGGGAAGCAGGTCAAAAGGTCAGACCTTGTTCCCACACTCAACCGCCTCTATACCTACTAAGTTGATTTGCCTCATTCTAGTCTTACCTCGTGGATTCTAGGCTTACCTCGTGGCCTAGTTGTTACACTCAACAAATCTAGTCCATGATTTACATTCAGTTATGTTGCTCACCTAATTGCTTGGAAGCAGATCAATAGTTCAGACCTTGTTCCCACACCCAACCGCCTCTACACCTACTAATTTGATTTGCCTCATTCTAGTCAACTTTCGATATCTACAAACAAAATGGTGTTCGGAGATCGTTGTATGAGTCTAAAAAAGTTGACAGACAGTTGAATTTTTTTCCAAAGAGAGCATAGAAAGCATGTCGCTGCAAATATAATACCCAACAATTTGCGGATTGGCACCTTGGAAATGATATGAGACCCAAAAATTTAAACTCAATGTCAAGCTGATAGTTTTATTGAATTCCGTGGTATGTGGCACTCCGAATTTTGTCCAAAAAGACAAATAGTAAATAAGGATTTCTATTTAGTCCTCGTGGGTCTATCCGTAAAAATAACGGTTAGATATATGAAGAGAAAATCAATGGGCTTCGTACCACAATAATGTATAAATGCACAAAGCCATTGTTGCACAAGAGTTTTTTTTTGGCATAAACTCGAACAAGGTGGTTGACGATCGGCCAAGCACCATACAGGTCGGACATGGCTCTTCTGTTTCACAAACCTAAAGTATCACTTCGGTGAAGGCGTTTCGAGTCAATTGAGACCACAAAATCAAAATCAGCTGAGCTGCTTGGATGTGAATTGGGTCTCCTATATGCAGATAATAACCATTCCTGAAAACCATAAGAAGTATGTTCTAGTTGCAAAGATTATCCTTTTTTTCGCAATATGCTGAACTTAGGTAATCTAATTAATCTACCAGTCCGAAATTGTCGACCCATCGCTTGGTTTGCTTTATCTATTTCAAGTTGTTCTATTCATGAACGAACTTCAAAGGGGTCTGTAGGGTGCGGGATAAGCCGAGTGGCTTGGTCTTGTGTTGCCCGAAAAGTATTGCCATGCAGGCAAGAGGTCCTGAATTTCAGTGAACAGTCCTATGGTAATAAAGTATAGAGAGTGCTGCTACATTCCTACGGTGGCTTAAAGGGTCTATAGAGGCGCGAAAGGTGCCATCACCTATAAGTTTGATGTCACGATTTTGCACCTTGTGTTTTTGAGATGCGTGCCCATATTACGAACTGTATTCAAGGCGTAGGATTTGTAGATTGTAGCCAGGGCGGCTGGCTGAAGGAGAAACTTCCATCTCTTCAGAAAAAATAAGACATAGGGAGGCTTGTTTGGCGTTTTGGAATATGTGATCATTTCATCGCAGATCCTGCGTTAAAGTTACCAACAGGAAATTAGGAATTGAGTCAGCCGCTACATTCTCTTATCCCACTGAGATAGCAGGAATATCGGAGTTAGCTTTGGAAATGATGTGTACTTCGTTTTGGTGGGCTAAAAATTCAACACGTTTCAAGCGGTCCCAATCAATAATCGATTCAATATCCCCGTTGATCAAATTGGACATCAGTTCACTGTGATGAAAACAAGGTCTCTGGCACCAACTTGTTTTATACTGTCGAAGGAGTAAGAGTAACAAAAAGTACCGTCATCAGGGAAGCAGTGAAGTGAGTTGGAGAGGATTGAGAGCAGATCATTAATGAAGATAAGAAAAAAGTGGGTGATAGAATTGACCCCTGTGGAACACCGGCCAAAATGACGGGTGGGGGGGGGGGGGTGGATTCGACGCCGTCCAATATCACCTTGATTGAACGGCCAGAAAGGAAGCTCTTAATCCTGTTCCTTAGAACTAAGTTTATACCAATAGCTTATACTTTGTTTAACAGAGATAGATGCCATGCTTTGTCGAAAGCCTTTGAAATATTTAGAGCCACCATGCCGGACTCACCAAAGCGGCGGATGCTTCGGTCGATATGGTTAAAAACCCAAGGAGATCCCCAGTGGACCGTTATGGCCTAAAGTTGTACCTACTGCTTGCCGTGTATAATTTAAATTGATAGATTGATTGAACGTTTGGAGAAGGATTGAAGATGTTACATACAGAACATATGTAGTACATGCATATCCTGGTTGGGGCAATTCTTAGCTTATTGCTATGGATATTCAAAGTCAAGACTACATTTTAAAATATATTCATTGTAGGGAAGGCTTTAAAATTTCGGCTCAATTAGCAAATTTCCCAAAACAAACATCGCTTTTTTCATAAATAAATAAATAATCTCAAAATATTAAGCTGAAAACTTAAACGAAAATTTTGGCATGCAATGCGGCATTAACATTTTGCCAACGCCAACTATGATTAATATTCACACACACAGCACTAAAATATTATTTAATTACGACAAAATCATAATTCACGTCGGGCTGATCCGTGTTAATCCAATTTTAAGTCTTGGGATTTCGACAATTTTCCGTACTTGTTCCGTGACGTTGAACAACATCAACTAAAATTAGGATGAATTCTTCACATGAAGATGTGCTAAGCCTATTGACATGTTACTACAAATGCTGGACCAATCTAGAATTTCTTTGGCATGCCTACATATATGTGCTATCATCGCTTGGTGAAGTTGAATTTTCTTGCTCTCTTATATGATTAATGGCACCTAGTGCGGTTACCGTTCATACAAGTCATCCCACCCAGGGACATATACTTCTGGCACATCCGTAGCTCTATGGATATAGTAGATATACTATATATATGAAGCGAACGGTCTTTGGCAATGTTGAATAAGAGAAAATTGCCAGAAGCAGAGAAAAGGAAGCTAATTCATAGCAATAACCGGAGCTTCTTATCTCTTGCTGAATAATTAATTAATCATTAATCATATGCCATAAGGAGTCTCGTTTTCATATGTTTAATAAGGATAACCAGCTAAACTTAATAACATATTCCTTTAGGCAGGGCACAAGGCCTCCGCCTCTCTCTCTACTCCTAGAAGAGTAGAGAACTGTATGGAACTCTGTTGGCACCGTCAGTTTGGTGCCGGGTGTGGGCTCCTCTATGGTGCCGAACGGGTGTATGCCTTCATATGCTCGTGTATAATATAGTTGAAGCAAACCTAATTACTTTATTTTCTGGAATTATTTTCATGGAGTCGTTCTCCGTGACTGGCTTTAATAACATGTCCCGACCTATGGACTAGCATGTAGTACTCCCCCCACCATCACACGGCTCACATACACCCATCTAGACAGACTGTACGTGACGCTATTCCAAATCGTCTCTATTGCAGCAGGAGTATCCTCTCCTTTTTTTGAGTCCAGTATTGGCACAACTTCTGTCCAAATGTTGTGGACATTAAAATTTAATGTTTGCCACCATTTATGCCTGGCCAATTTCGGTTTTAGACAGCATAAAAAAAATGTGGGTGTGTGTAAATTGTATCAGATTTTAATCATAAATTGATTTTTCCACACTTTAAATCTGTAACAATTTTCATGCCATATTGCCAGAGCAACTGGTGAAAATTGTTGGTGATATGTCCTTATATACATATGTATGAAGGTACAGTAGTCGCAACAGGATGAACGGGCTTTTATGCGAAAGGTAGAGCTCTGCCGAAAAGGGATATGTTTTTTTTTTTTTTTTTTTGTGAAACTCCACTTGCTCGTTGTGTCACGGGTCGTATCCGAATGTCCATGTTCATTCTAGATGAGCTGCCATATAGCTTCAATCCCGCTCTCGCTCCCTTGGCCCTATTTAAAATCCACAACAGCGAGTCATAGGACTTGAAGAAAAGCAATACGTGCCCTGCATGGTATGAGGGCCGGCTAGAGGTGTATGTTTGCACATACCTGTGTCAACTCGTTCACCAATAAAAATTTTCTTTTCATATAATAATATAAGGGTGAGTGTTTTTTTTTGCACCACCCTTTCTTTCGCCCAGCATTATTCTAAGAATTTATTCCTTTTTTTCTCTGGATATCTTAGAGCGAAGGGCTAGGAAGGGAATTTTTCCTTTTCACAATTCACGATTTTATGACATCATAAAAGATTTCTACTGTTCACTGGCTTATTTCGGCCATCTATTCAAGGTGTTCAGCATATAATATTTTTTTATGATGAAGCACATACAAATACAACACAACAGGACGAACACGACTACGACGACGAAAAAAAAAAAATAATAAAAAAAATACTATTCAAGGAAAATGCACGAAGCATCCAGAATCTTGCTCAGGCCTTGTGCCAAAAAGGAAGAAAAAAAAGGACTAAGGAGATACGGGAGAGACACGTTCAACAGTGAAAGAAATTTACTGAATAAAATGTAATTTTTGAAGATTTTTATCAATTTGAGTATTTCTGTGAAGTGTCGTGCGTTTATAGAATCCTTAAATAGGACATTTTTACTACGGCACTAGAGGACTAAAAGGTCCCCGACACAAGTCACAGCTCGCTTCAATTGGTGACAGATATTTCGCAGTTTCGACATGTATGCAATATGCAGAATGGCGAAACTGTAAGCTCCTTTTCATTTATTTATTTTTTTTTTGGAATTTGTTTCGCCGAAATGACGAAAAATTTCAAATAAAATCTACACATACATATACCTGCATATACACAAGTTAAATAGAGGATAGGTAGGAGAAGACTTTTTAGGATATCACAAAAAAAAGGAATAGTCCATAAAGAAGAAAAAATATCCTTGTATTACATTGTAACAATTTCACGGAAATGGATTCTTAACAAACATTGCACATACCATGATAGGTAATAAAAATTCATCAGATGATAAAAAATATTCCGTGTATCTCTAGACGATACCGGGGAAAAAACTTCCATTTTATATCTCAAATATTGTCACAAGAATTCATCAATCTATAGATAAATTGAAACTGTAGATAGTAAAGTTTTTTTTTTCTATATTATTTTTTTTTTTTTTAATATAAAAATGAAGAAGATTATTGACTAAAGCAAATATTTTTTTGTATGGCATGGCAAACTAAGAGGGATGATGTTCATATTTTATCAGTAAACAACTTAGGCGTTGGATAAAAATTAATGATGTTTTGATTTATTGAAGAAACATTGTTGATAAGATTAGAAAAGTCGATGGACTTTTTCAACCAAAGTTTTCAGCTTTAAGTGTTTTTTAAATGAGAAAATTTGTAGTGCTTTAAAAGTTCGAACAGGCTAGGAGGATATTTGAACTAGTTCAGTATTCGGGAAAGTTATATCAAAATAAATGGATTCGATTCCTATTGGACAACCCATCCAAGTGGAAGAGCTAGGGGTGGATCAGCTGTACTAATTAAAAATAATATCAAACATTACCAACAAGAAAACATTCGTGAAAATTACATTCAAGCGACGGTTATTTCAATTAAATATAATGGTGCAGATCTAAATATTGCGGCAGCATACTGTCCTCCACGAGATACCCCAACGAAATTTCAATTTACCAACGTCTTCAATAAACTTGGTCCAAGATTCATTATTGGCGGAGACTACAATATAAAGGGTTCCAGACTAATTTCATCCGGAAAAGGAAATGAACTTCTAAGTGCTATTAACGAAAACAAGTGTGATTTATCTGTCTTCACGAGGACCAACGTATTGGCCAACGGATGCAGCAAAGATTCCAGATCTTCTTGATTTCTTCATCATAAAAGGTATTTCTTCCAGCTATACTCAAGCAGAAGGGATTCATGACTTAACTTCTGATCATACACCCGTTCTGCTGTCAATAAGCGCGACAATCATCAAGAAAAAGAAAAAGCAGAATCTCACAAATAAGTATACAGATTGGGATCTCTTCAGAGAAACTTTGGAAAAGCTGGTCAGCTTAAAAGTGAGGCTTAAAAGGAATGAAGAATTGGAACAACAAACAATTAACTTCATTGAACACATTCGAATGGCAGCCAGCAAAGCAACTCCTGAATTAGAAGACAAAGAAGAGTGTGAAATCAAATACCCGGCCGAAATCAGAGAACAAATCAAGCAAAGAAGAAAGGCAAGGAGAATATGGCATCTTACCAGAAATCCTGCTGATAAAACAGCGTTCAATAGAGTAAGTAATTATGTCAATAAACTAATTAAAAATTACAAACAGGAATGCTTTGACAACTACCTGAGCGGACTGAGTCCAGAAATGGATAAAGACTACTCATTGTGGAAAGCAACAAGAAAATTTAAACGACCCATAACTCGAATACCACCGCTAAGAAATGCTGAAGGCAGATGGATTCGACAAGGCAATGAAAAAGCTGAACTCTTTGCCCAACACCTTGCAACAGTGTTCCAACCTCATAACATACAATCCAATATTGACATAAGACCTACTTATCAACCAAATCAAGTTTTTAAAAGGTTCACGCCAATGGAGGTTGCCGAAGTGATCGACAGAAATCTTAATCCAAAAAAAGCAGCAGGAATCGATGGAATATCACCCGGTCTATTCAAGAAACTTCCACGAAAAGCAATCATCATGATCACATACTTATTTAATGCCTGCATACGCTTAAAATGTGTGCCAAACTGTTTTAAAACGGCCCAAATAATCATGCTGAAGAAACCAGACAAACCTGATGAAGAAGTAACATCATATAGACCAATTTCATTGCTTCCCATCATTTCTAAATTGTTTGAAAAATTGTTACTAAAACGTCTGAAGCCGTTAGTAAACATTCCTGATTTTCAATTTGGATTCAGGAATAACCATTCCACAATAGATCAAATCCATCGAATCACTGCTGTCATCGAGCAAGCGTTAGAAGAAAAGAAATATTGCCCTGCCGTATTTCTGGATGTAGCTCAAGCCTTTGACAGGGTTTGGCACGAAGGATTGATATACAAGATGAGCAAACTCCTACCACAAAATTACTGCCAACTGCTTGAGTCATACCTCTTTAATCGCAAGTTCAGGGTCATCCATGAAGAAGCATATTCTGACTTTTGTCCGATATTAGCGGGAGTTCCGCAGGGAATCGTATTGGGACCCTTCCTATACCTGCTTTATACTGCGGATATTCCAACAACAGATAACACATTTATCGGAACATTCGCTGATGATACTGTAATTATGTCAACAGACGTATCCCAACCAAAAGCGGTGGAAAAACTCCAACGAGCCTTGAATCATGTTAGCAAATGGACAACAGATTGGAAAATCAAGCTTAATGAGGTTAAATCAGTCCATGTGACATTTACGCTGCGTCGCAAAAACAACAACTTACACACGTACCTCAATGGGGTGCAAGTACCCCAGGCAGAATCTGCAAAATATCTTGGTCTACATTTAAACTCAAGACTGAACTGGAAACATCACAGACAAAAAACCGAACAGATTCGATTAAAACAGCGTCAAATGTACTGGCTAATTGGACATCACTCCAAAATGAACCTGTATTGCAAAAGACTAATATACCAGTCTATGTTCAAGCCGATATGGATGTATGGTGTGCAGCTCTGGGGTTGTACTCATAAATCTAATCGAGACGTAATTCAACGCAGCCAAAACAAATTTCTTCGAATGATCACCAACGCTTACCGCTATGTGACTAATAAAGAAATACATGATGATTTGGATATAAAATGGATAGAGGAGGTCATCCGCGAATATGCCATTAAACACGAGAAGAGACTTCTGGCCCACACCAACGTTGAGGCTATACAATTATTGGATACCACCAACGAAATAAGACGACTCAAAAGAGTAAAACCTCACGAACTGATGCATAATTGATGAATACTACAACATACTACACACATAGGGAACTGGACACTGGTACAGAAATCCCATACAAGTGTATGCTTACTTTAAGCCATGCTTAATTGTTAACTATACTAATAAATTAATATTAATTAAGATTGTAGTAACCATACCAATAAAGGTGTTTTTTAAAAAAAAAAAAAGGATTCGGGAGCCAGTTCAAGTCCGCTCACTACATCATTTGATCTAGTTCAATTGATAGCAGAAGTGCAAAACAAAAATAATCGCAAGTGATACATAAAACAAATGAGGTTGCTTTTTTATTTTGGAGCTGCGTTGGGAGTCTGTAAGTAGAGTATGTATGGGGGTTCTGGATCAATTTAACACGCGATTTTATATACTTTTAGGCTCACAAATTACTTAAAACGTCATGAAAAGATTGTTTCAGCTTAGGTTTTGTCTTGGTTAAAAGCTTTTAGGGGTTGCGTCTCGGCTTTGGGAGGATCAAGATGGGGTTTGTCCTGACTAAAATCTTTTGAGTTTGTGTCTAGGACGGGATGGGTTGGATGAGGTATCTGGGAAACAACAACATAATTGCTGCATTCAGTGGCCGATCCAGAGGGGGGACAGTCAGTATTTCCGAACTCGTACAAAACCTTGAGCCACCGTAGGAATGTAGCAGCCCTCTCCATACTTTATCGCTATTACCATGGCGACTGTTCCACCGAAATTCAGGACCTCCTGCCTGCACGGCAATACTTTTCCCGCAACACAAGACTAGCCCGCTCGGCTCACCCCCATACCCTACAGCCCCCTCGTTCACGCACAATACGGTTTAGAAGTTCGTTTATGAATAGAACAACTCGACTGTGGAATAATCTCCCGCAGTCGGTATTTCCGAACTCGTACAACATCTTAGAGTTCAAACGTGAGGTTCATCGTCATTTTCTTCTACACCCTCCAGACCCCCTCTAACCTTTCCTATGCTCCTCTATTCTTCAAACCAAGCTTACTACTAGACGTTGCACCATGAACTGAACGACATGACGGACTGGTAGTATAAAGGGTTACACCTAAGCTTGGTTTTTTCATAAAAAAAAAAAAAAAAAAAAAAAAAAAAAAAAAAAAAAAAAAACCTAAGGGTCATCGACACCCCAGATCCCCATATCTGTTTTTTAAGGAGTGAGGGGGCAACCCACATGGTGAACACTGTGGCCAAGTTAGGCGAGCACGTACCCCTATCAGCCTTCCGGATGAAAGCAAGAAGGTCTTTAAGTGTCAATGACCGGACTTGATCAGGCCTCAAAAACTCTCTGATAAACGTTCTTCTTCTAAGCCAGATAAGAACAGAACATTCACAAAGAATATGTGTGGAGGTCACGTCGTCTTCCATGCAGAGTCGGCATTCTGTCTCTTAAGATAGTCCTAGGTGATGGAGGTAATACCGCAGTTCTACATGGCCAGTGAGATAACCCATCAGCAGCCTTAGGTCCGCTCTGTTTAAAGTGATAGTGCCCCTTAAGGCAAATAGGCTAGATTTAGTCCCTTAATCCACTCCTCTATCAAGGACTTGGATATGCACGGAAGGTAGCTTTTTAGAGTTCTTAAAGAGCATGCAGTGCGATAGCATTCGCGCTTCTAGGATATCAAGATTGATTATTATAGAATGCCCTCGTCTAAAACCAGCGCTCAGTTAGCTATTCGCTTTCAGCCACATCGCCTTGTTAATGAGGGGTTTCTCTACCGCTATGAGGAAGGGTACCAGATTGAAGAGAGTCTCAAGCGCCATTGAGTTACTGATGAAGGGGATATCTACTATAGACATGCAGTGCATTGAAATCCCCCGTTATTATTTTGGGGTTATGGCGACTCGCATCTGCAGTTAGCTTTCCACCAATGACATGTACTCCTCCATCGGGAGGGTAGGTGAGGCTTAGCAGCTGTGTACATATACACCGCTTATCTTTGGCGGGCGGAACAGTCTTCTGAATTACTCATCGTCTGCTCGATGGCTCGATTTTCACACGCCCATATTGAAGCTTTTCCGCCTTTGTCCACTTGCCAGATTCCATTATCTAGATCTTTGTTCTGCTCTTTTACAATTGCGACTTTGATTTCTTTTGCCTACACATCGCACACTTAGAATGAAAGTGACCTAACTCAAAATTCCTTTAACTTCATTTGATATAAACTAACCCTTAAAAAGCCCTCTAACTCTAAAACTCTAGGGTGAGAAATAGCCCGAATTATGTGTAAAAAAGGGGACAACGTATATATAGGTCACTTTTGTTGATCGCACTATTCAACTATGCATGAACACTGTACTTTCTTGTTCATTTCTCTCAAATTATAATTTTTGAGTTAGGTCAGTTTCATTCTAAGAGTGCGACATGTGCGAACAGATCTTCTGCCGGCTGGCAGTGATTCAGATTCAGTTGTATGAGCCTTATTTCCTTCCCCGTTTGAGGGCCTTCCTTGCGAGTTCCTGTTTCTCGTTTCCTGATGGCATAACAGACCTTTGGGGCTCCCGGATGTTTTCAAAAATGCATCACTGCGGTATCATTGAAATATTCAGCCACAGACTTCCAATTGCTGAATATTGCAACGATGCAGTATGGTTTTTTTATGGTTTTGCTCATAAAATGTGTGATCAATCAATCAGTTATACTTAGTGAAGAGACCAGTTCTGGTTCGGTATCCGTAGTAAAGCAGCAATCGGTGCGGCTAGTACTTAAAAAGGGGACCAATTGGATCACCGCGTGCAGTCGGCTCGTTCAGTGTTGTATCTTTAGTATGAGTTAACCTATTTTGTAATATGTACTTATCATTCTTGCCTAAAGTCAGCCTGGCTGCAATAGAGTGCAGTAACAGTTTTTTTTTTTTAGCTTCATTATCTTAAATTATATTGTCGATTCTAGATGCGTAGTTGTTGAAACATTGAATCTTACAGGGCTTTGGTGGCTTAGAAAGCGTATTGCAACAATGTCTGAAGTGTCATAGTTACAACAGACCAAATATAAAAAAAATCTCCGATTTCAGTAAAGTAATTCAATATATCACACACAAAAAAAAAAACATTTTCAAGTTAAATCCCAATCGTTTTGTCGAAATTTAATACATTTCTTCTATGACTGAAAGCAAAACGAATTTGTATATAAATAAAAATCCCTTAAGGGACATTCGTACTTAGTCTCTCCCACCCCCGTTCGTCGTGACGTCAATTTTATTCATGTTTCAAATGTTAAAACAATCATTTCTCCTAGTTGAGGCTCCGTTCCATAGTCGTAGCGCGACAACCTGAATGGCTTCAATCGTAAATACTTTGCCCTATGTTTCTCGCAGGAGATTTTGTTTCATTTCAGCGGATTCCTCGGGGATACATACATCGAATCGATCCACCTGTATGCAGGAAACGTCGGTGTGTGTCAAATTTCGAAGAAATACTTCAACTCGGATTCTCTTCAAGTTTTTATCCTAGTAATCCATTTTTATCTTGGAAATGCATGGAGGAAGAGATTTATTTGTTTTATAGAAAAATGTAATCCAGTAGAGTAGATTGGCATTGGAAGTTTTTCGTGTTTTTTGAAAAATTGCATTTTAAAGACAATTGGGGATAAGGAATACGTACGCTGTGTTGTAAGATGATTTTACAGTTTGTCAATTTTGAGGAGTGTTGTTCGTTATGTAAAGCAAGGAAAATACCTTTAGGGTCAATTTATTGGACATTTGGCTTAGGGCGAGAAAAAACCTTGTGTGTGTGCCACTAGCATACTCAGTAGACCGGTTCTCTTAGAGAAGCAGCATTATGCTGTTGTTAGTACTTAGCACGGGGACCGCTTGGAAAAGGTATAAGTCCATCACTTTTAGGACTGCTTCCAGTTGCCACCACGAAGAAGTTATGATCGCACTTCCACCAGTCTGTGATAGTTACACATATAACATGTTGCTCCCCCTATCACGCTGGTAGCTGATCATTCGTCCCCGTTGGCAGAAGTGAACCCGAGCTCATCATTAAAAGACAAGGTCTGGCAGGTGTTTGTCTTATATTGTCGAAGGCGTATGAGTAACGAAGATCAGTGGAGCTGTTAAGGGGGTTCGTAGGTATACAAGGTAGATCATTTATGAAGATTAGGAAAAGACCAGGTGATAGAATTGACCCCTGGGGAACACCGGTCGAGATGGTATAGAGTTAACCTTGAAAGAAACGATCTCCAGCCAGTTGGTTTTCCTGTAATCCTGAACCACCTAAACAGAAAAAAAAATAAATAAATAATCTATAACAGAACTGAGAGAAGACGTTTTTTTGGAGGACTGAGTTTTTTTTTTGTTTGAAAGGAAAGATTATTCAATTCACAATTCACAGTTTTTCTTTGAACGAACAGTTTAAGTTTTACCAGGAAAATCAAGCATAAAGGGATTGAACCAGACTTTAGTTACCCATGTGGGAGCTACTTTTGAGGACATAGGTGACCAGTCTGATAAAGTAACCCACCCAAGAAGAAGGAGGGAGAGAAGAAAGACGAACCCAACTATTGGCAGGAGTACACCCTTCGGCCGTTTGGCACGAACCGTACCGTTAAGGGAGGTATCACAAGGGAGAGGAGTAGATGCATAAGTTAGTGCGGGAAGGGGTGGGGCGGGGGGGGCAGTCACTCACAAAGATCCCGGAAGGAGTATTGGTGGTTAGTTATCCTGTAGCCACATTGGACAGCACTGCAGCGAAGAAGGGCTAGTGTAGCGGATCTCTATGGTTGCTCCTCACAGGCCACCTACTTTTGGAGATGGTGCATGGGATCACCCGATCACATTTAATTTCGCTAGTACCATTTGGAGTATTATTGACATATAGCCCAATTTATTAATATTGAAACATAAAATTCATTAATAACATATATTTAATACTTACTTAGATAATAAGACATTTTATTCCTTTTTATATACACGAAATTACATTACTTGTGTTCAGTTCATAGTTGTTTGTTCATAGTTGCAGAATTTGCGAAGTGTTAGGTTTTCCTTATATTGATTGTTTTTTGTACCCATTGTATTGTGATAAGGCTACTCAGTGAGTCGTACTGCACACCAAACGGTACCGTTGAGCCAACTGGTCCCATACAAGCCCCGTTATTTGTATTGAGTTTTGGCTGGTGTCAATAAAACAAATTGCTTTCGTGGGAATCACTCTGGTACCAGGGTGGGTTTCGTGAGTTTGTTTGTATACGCTGGGGGTTGGCCGGAGTTTTCATTGTTATTTAAGTCACTAGTATCGTAACTCGTCACTTACTAATTATGTATATTCCTTTGATTTACAATATATATAAATATATAAAAATCTCGTGTCACAGTGTTTGTTATCGAACTCCTCTGAAACTGGTTTACCGATTTTTTGGATATTTTTTGTGTATATTTGTCTGAGAATAGTTTGTAGGTAATTTTTTATACCCTCAACCAAAAGGAACAGCTGAAAAATCTAAAAAAATGGTAATTTTGGAAGCTTTCACTTCAGTCGAGTTTCAATAGCTTCATGACCTACTTATTGTTTGACAGCTTCGTAAATGTAAAGTTGTCATTAAATTGAATCATTCCATCGATTTCAAATATACGCAGCTTTCAAACAATAGGTAGGCCATGACGCTATTGAAACTAAATTGAAATACAATAAGCAATATAGTATACTCAATATACCGTTAGATCCATGGCGGCCATCTCAAGAGCGTGGATTACCACTTTTTTCACAACCCCCGCAACATGGGTATCAGATGAAAGGGTATAATAAGGAGAATACAATAAGCAATGCAGTATAATCAATATACCGTTAGATCCATGGCGGCCGTCTCAAGACCCATATATCCGTTCTTTGAGGCACTTAATCTGTGTAAAATTCATGACTCGAAAAATAACAAGCCAATGGATGGTTTTTATTGGTTACTATTGGCTTATGGGTGCAGCGAAGCGTAGAGGGTCCCATCTAGGCCCAATATATATTAAGTTGCTGTTTGATGTTGAACCAGTTTCTGATTTTTATTGCTAGTGGGTATAGAGAAATGGTGCGTGACTAAGACGTATCATCGCAAAGCAGCGGGCGAATGGGGCGTTTGCCTGCAGATAAGTGGTGGTGCACAAGTCCAAGGTGGTACCTCCGGTGCCTCTACCACCCACGACCCCCGGCGAGCCAGCCCTCCTCTTGAGGCCCGGGGTACTGCAGAGGATTAACTTGTGTGGATCCGTTTGTTCAAAGTATTAAGTTTTTTGAAGTAAAACTTCTTTAGGGACGTTTGCTTAAAAAAATTTACATGAGAGTGAATCAATTTCATTCGTGTAACGCTCTCACACATGAAAAATCGTCAGAACTTTCGTATAACGATGGGAAAAGGGGCGGAAGGGGTACAAGAGACGATTACACTCGGGGCTGTGTGTGCAACAGTTAAAATACACTCTGCCTTACTGCATAGATTTTCTGGCATGTTAGCTACGGTGTCGCCCAGACTTTGCTTTATCTCATTATAGGAATACAAATTCACCATTCTGTAGAGGTGAATTATTTCAGATTTTTCTTGTGGTTTGGTCACTGGCCGGGCTTATGCCGCGGACACTTTGGAGTTGACTGACATGTTGGAAGCGGCATATACGAGAAGAATTTTCGGCGGTGGTTTGGGTGCTTAGAATACCAAAAGGGAGTGGTGAATTAAATGTGTGAGGAGCTGTTGTTTAAAATTGGCACCCACTTCCCCTTTGGTGAGATGTGCTGGACCTTTCCCCTTTTTAAATTACAATTTTTTTAACTTGCATAAATCGACGAATCGTTTATGTCAAAACATTACCCTGTTGTGAAAATCGTTCCTGATATGTTTTTTGGGTCGCTGATTACGAAAATCGGGGTCCCACAGTCTTAAAATATACATGTCACCTTTAAATATGCTTAAAAACTCCCTTTTTTAAGGATTTTTGCGATAATTTTAATTAAAATCAAAAACAATCCAATAAAATACATTTTTTGCAAATATTTATATTCAAAAGTGGTTGATTTATAACAAAGCAAATTTTATGATAAGGGATAATAGTAAAGGGCTGAAACTATCCCTACATCGACTGAAAATATAAAGGTTTGTAAAAAATGTTTTTTTAACTTTATGCTTCGAATTCGGTTTAATCAGCCAAAATAAATTATTTTCAACTACGCATAGAAAGAAGAATTTGATAAAAGGTTGATTGCATATCTTTTTGCTCCCTTTAAAATTAATTGGCTCCCTAAAAGATTGTATGGGACGAAGTAATCAGGTAATTGGCTAGGTGGCCATAAAGGGTGCCAATACCATACTCAAGTAGACTGGCTCCCGTTCGCGTAGGTAAAGCGGCTCGCGTAGGTAAAGCTTCATTGTATGTGGTTGGCGGACTGCTTGGTAAAACAATACCTGGGTTTGGAATAGTCTATGCCGATGCGGATGCAATTATTAATGATCATGAATGTAGCGGGAGCGGAGCATGCATACAGCTGGTGACATATCCAAGCGTACATGCGTTCAATTCGTTGATAAATAATATAGAAGTGTGTATTCAAATGCGACCTGACGGAATGTTCCATGAATGGAATGCATGCCACGCAAAGGTCGGACTACTTTTAACTTTTTCTATAATGCCGCATTCGAAATAGCACACACAAGTATGCACAACAAACACATGCACCTTGCATGCACTCGTTACTTAGATTTTCGGGCTATGTGTGAAAGCCGGGACGGAAAAAACCATGCAATTTTATGAACCTCTGGATGCAATGCATGTACGCTTGCATATGTCACCAGCTTACTTCCATGAGGCGAATATTTAGATTTTCGTGCCTGTGGCGGTAGTATCCATGCATGTGGCGGAAGCGTGCATACCCGTGTGGGATGCGCACTTATATGCTATACGTACTAGGTGCACCGCGCTTTTAAGAAAATTAGCCAATAAAAATTATTTTTACTCGGTTACTTTTAGGTTTTAATGTAAATAGGAATTCATAAATATTTTCAAATAGTATTTGTATCAAGTCCGTCAGTAGATTCGCATTATTCTTCCTGCATCTGTCGTTGGCCTGAATTTTCTCAAGCGTACTATAGATCCGACAGACTTTCTACTATATCTATTGCATATTACTAGCCGTTGGGCCCAAAAGTTTTACTTCTAAAGTGTGGTCTTAAGCACACTCATATTTTTTGTAAGTGGATCAAAGGTGGGTCATTTCGGGCAACCTCACCCGAAGTTCACAGCTACAACCTTGACGTTATTGTCCCACTCTTGACTCTGTGCCAAATTTCCATGACTAAAGTTACGTCAGAAGACTTTATTTTCATGATAGGCCATAAAATACCAAAAAATTACAGAAAAAAATCCATCCTCTAACATTTCACAATTTCTCATCTAATAATTACACCAATCTTGCTGAAAAATATTCCTACCCTCAAAAAAGGGGTAAATTTTACTTTCAGGCGTTATCTGTCTGCACCACCTTCTATTTTTTCCCTTTCGCCCTATATTTATACATTTTTTTCGTAGCTCCGTTCGCACTGTTTTCGTTTTTTCTTGCATTGATAAAGAAATCATTTGTTACGGGGTAAAGCAGCAGTTTGCTAGGGAAAAAGACCTTGTATCCACCCGACTTTTGGGCATAGCAAATATTTCAGGAGATCCTCCATTGTAAGAAAGTTTTCACTGTCTATTGCCATTATTTATACAGCAACTGACTGAACAACCCATTTTTCAATGTCAGGAGAAAGTCGAACGTTATCAGGCGCTTTTATCTTCAAATAAGTGAAACATTTCTCGTTTATTTCAATATAAAAGGCAACGATAAAGGGGAAACGATAAACAAACAGAAAAATTCTGAAATTGTTTTCTTCAACTCCTTTTTCCTCGGAGATGGTGATAAATGGTAAACATACTCTCTCCGTACGTCGTCGTCGGAGGAGAATTTCCCTAGTCCAATAGGGGGCGGCGGCGCGACGGTAGGGGTTGTTTTGTTACTGCTTGCAGTTAGGTAACATACGGATAAGGTTTTAAAATCCTCTAAAGGATCTTCCTTATAATTTTTTTTCTGCTCCTTTCCTTTCCTGTCCTGCCTCAGATTTTCCTCCCTTTTATTTTACTTTCTTCGAGTTAGATGTCTCACAATAAACCCGTGCTGTGCTGTTTGGGAGCGCCACAATTCGGGAGTTTTTAAGAAGTGAAAATTTTATTCTAGGCCGGAATTTGCGGTGCTTGTAATTTTATCTAAGGGCGCATAAAAAGTAACCAAGGCTTAAATTTAAGGATCCACAATAAAAGCCGAAGGGAAAAAGGGAAATCGCGTAAAACAGACGAAAGTAATCCGAAGTCAAGAGGGCAAATAAAAAAGGGGAAAAAGACGCTCCAAATCGTCCTCTATTTTGTTTATAAACATATAAAACGCGCGCGAGAGAGAGCGAGTGAAATTTATGTTGCAAGAATTATTCTTCGGCATCGATTTATGATTAGTAAACATCTTATAGGCTGGCCAAGTTGGCGGCTCTTAGAGGGGGACTTTGATCAAAATTCAATTGGTACTAAAAATGACTTCAATTTTTCCGCTCTCCCCCAACCCACAACCCTCGGCCAAATTGAGTACTCAGCCATATATAAATGTACAGACTCGGATTATCTACTAAAAACGATTTATTTATAACCATTTGGTCCGTCTTTTTATAACCCTTCTGAATGGCAATAAATTGAAACATAAAACGGCGAATGTTGCTAACTTTATGTTTACACTCGTGCTCAATGCTCATAATGGTTAAAGGGGGAGCAATTCGGGCATTGGCTGAAAGCAGTTAAGCAACGATTATTGAGGCAAATAACTGCGCCGGATTTATTTTAAATGGAAGACGATTTAATCGTTGTTCATTCATTTTAATTTATTAATATTTTTTTTTTTATTTTTTTATTATTAAATCTAGGTTAATTGTGTCCTTTTCAGTGGCATTGGAGGGTTTGACAGCCTTATGCAGATTATGGACAAATTAGTATCTTTGGGACGATGATACGCACTTAGGCGCGTAAACATCATCGGGGATTTACAATATTTGGAATAAAGGATTACTTGAAGTTGCAATTCGTAACATTTTTGAGGTGCATAAACACAAGATAATAACCAAATGCGCCAACTGAAATACACCACAAAGATTAGCTAAGCATACATAAGCGACCTAGTGATATTGGTGTCACGGTTCCTACCATGATCGATAAAATCAATTAAGTAAGGATGCTTGAATAGAGTTAAGACCAGAAAATTCCTGTCAACTTTCTGCCCAGGTGGTAGCGATCTAAACTTCATATTTGACAGATTCTTGTCTTTTTGTCATCGCGAATCTACACAAGGTTCTAGTTTATGCTGGTGATGTAGAGGACATTACAACCAGCTCATAGGAATGAACAGAATTTCTGCTTGGAAAGCCTCTTTTGGTAATTCAAGGGGTGCGAACAGCGAAATAAAGCAATCCTCCCATGGAAGGAAAGCGTAGACCAGTACAATCCTGTCTTAGGTTTGCCAGACTGGATGATATCGATACGCATTCTGCATCGCAGCAGGCCAGGTGATTGGGGAATGCCACACAGGAGACTAAGACGCACTGGTGAAACCGGTTTTATGGGAGAGAAACGAAGAAAAGGAAGGGGAAAATGGCCTATTTTCCCCTTTCTTCTCTTCGTTTCTCTCCCATAAAACCGGTTTCACCAGTGCGTCTTAGTCTCCTGTGTGGCATTCCCCATTCTCCGTTGAAAGCTTCATTTCGAAGCTTTAAAGCTTTTTACCCCGACGAGCTTTCTAGCTATAAAATAAACCGTTAGTCTTTCACCAGGCTCGTTCCAGAGAGGTCATATTCCCTGGTACTATAACGCGTCGAGGTCTATCCAGTAACGAATACCTGTGTGTTTCCTATACCGTGTCGAGGGGAATGTGGCCCAGTCCTTGTCAGGGTGCGAAATATGCGAATGGATGGTACAGGAGAGAACTCAGAAGAATAAGACCCTCACCCTAGGATATTTGTGAGGTGGATAGATTAACGGGTAAGAAGCGAGTGAAAGCAAGTCTTCACAACGCAGATGTTAGTGCAAACGGCAGGATTTACCATGGATTGAAAGAAAGACTGGAACGCTTTAAGAGAAGGTATGAGCAGATATTCAAGGCGGGGATATGTGACTACATTGAAACAGTGAAGAGTCGATTATGATCGTACTGGATCCGAGTCCTAATGTCCCTTTTTTGGGCGCGAATCCGGCTTCAAAACCGGTTGAGGGTTGGCTTTCAACTACGCCTGAAGATATACTCACCCTGAAAAAATAACCTGAACAACAAGTAGTCAACAGTCGTAGATAGAGTCTCCAACTATGTTCTAAAGAAAGGCCTTGGAGTGCTGTCTCCGCAGCTAGCGGTTATCTTCAATAACTGCCTTAATAATAGTTTCTTCCCCAAGGCGTGGAAGAAGGCAAAAATTCTATCGGTGCCTGAAATAGCAAAGCCAGTGAAACCAGAGGACTATTGACCTGTGTCCGTGCTATCAAATTTGGAGAAGCTGCTCTGAAAACTGATCCGGAGCAGGCTAGAGTATTTCTGTGACGACAACCAAATCATCCTGAGTCCCAGTTTGGATTTGAAAGGAAGCACAATGGAGCAGGCACTCCTTCTCCAGCATGACCATATAACGCGAAACCTTCGAGAGAAGAAATGTACTGTAGAGTGTAATATTGACCTCAAGCAGACGTTTGGTTTGTCATCTGGCCTGCTACGAAAGAAGAACAACGCGGACTGCTCGTACCTTCTTGTTAAACTAATTCATAGCTTCTTGATGTGATTCATTCGGAGAACTCTTCTACGGTCTGTTGGCAGTCTTTTTTGTTTAGTTTTTATTGCGTTCATATACTACTAATTAAATGATCTATTCGGCCTGGGCTTCACAGAGTTGGCATTTTGGCTACAGATACACAGTTAGTAAATCATACGCTATTTTGTATATGGAGTTCGAGTAGTGAGTAAATTCTCAATTACGTCATCAAACGCAATTATCAGCAGCCTCATCCACCTTATATACTAGAAAATTTCTTTACTCTAAATGAAATTCAGACAAATATAAACAAAATAACTCCCTCCTTTTTGAAGCCGGTTAAAAAGACTCGTCAACATAGTCTAACTCATGTGATGTCATTAGGTAAACTGAACTAGCTTAATCCTTCTTTAATCAAAGGAACTTTCTAAAAGGAGCAAAAACAAACTACAATCCGACATTAAAGAAAAAACAATTTTAATTACATTTTCACTTAGAACCCACAACTCTTCTAAAACTTAATTTAGTTTAATTTAATCTTAAAAAAAAAAAAGTAAATCAAATGATTTTGATGACATACAATCATTCTTGTACTTTTTTTTTGCAGTTCCATTAAAGTGATGGTGGATGCGTAGTAACGACACCAGATGTGTTCCCTGGCATTTCTTTAGAAAATTTCATTTAGTTTGCCGCACAGCCATTAAAAGAAGATGTTGAATGAAAGGAAGTGCTTCAAGTCACAAATAAATCTAATGCAGAAGTAAGCAGAAGTGTTGAATTCGATTGCTTTAATGAGAAACGCGAAGGTTTATATCGAAAAAGTGTTTAGCCTTATCGTTATCCATGTGTGTATCGATGAAGAAAATTGGTTGTAAGGCTTATGTCACCTTTATATGAAAGTTAAATCGTATTAACCGCATTTGATTTGTCATTAACTATCGCAATCTTATGATAGAACAGAACAGAAACAAGTTTCGAGCGGTACTTAATGTATTAGATAAATTGTGACGAAAATACTCCTTTTAATATGATCACAAATCCGATCATACAAGCTGAAATATCTAAAATAGCATAGCAAGGTTCGTGTCTTGGTTAGGATGAAAGCTTTTTGTGGCTGAAATTTGGGAGATTAATGATGGTAATTTTGGTATCGTTCGCGCTTGCTCTTATAATTTGTTTCGTGAGCTTTTTTGCTCAGCTTAGAACGGCTGTATACCAAAGGTGCATGTGGAGGCTGTCGTCATTTATATATGGAACAAATCGTGGCATGTCGCTTTGCTACATAAATCTTGAGAAAAGCTGAAGAAGCTACATTATGCAGTGTATGCCACTTTGGTATATGACCAACCTTGATATATTTATATAACCATCTGACAGCTATGACAATTCTTGTTGAAATACCTTTCCAAAAGATAATATGATGTCGTATTCTTGAGAGTTTTAAATCATACTAAGAACAAGTCGCGATATCTATACAGAAGAATCATTTTTTCTTCTTTTTTCTCGGATGGTAATACGATATGGGAACTTCGCACATAACCTTTAGGTAGAGGTTTCGCATCTACTAAACTCTAGCTATGGTATAAGAATACAAGGAGAAGTGATGGAGTCCTTCCCAGTCAAGCAAGGCTTAAATCAGGACCATGAGCTGGCACCCATGCTATTTCTCTGCCTAGAAGGAGTCATTTTCAAAGTAAATATTGAGTTAAGTTTCTCAGAAGGATATTCGGCCCAATCACGAAAGTTACAACTTATACAAAGAGTGTAAACTTTCGACCCATGTCAAGCGTTTACGTTGGTCTGGTCATGTCCAAAGAAAGGATGACTCAAGGATACCAAAAAACCCTATATCTACTACCAAATGGCAAAAAAACAGTTGGCAAACCACGGTCAAGGTGGAAAGATAGTGTTAGGGCCGATGCAGCAAAACTGATCAACAAAAGAAACTGAAGAGAAACTGCGGAGCAGAGAGACGTCTGGAGGAAGAAGCTGATGGAGTGCCAGTGGATCGTGTTGAGCCCGGTAGTCCAGTGACAAACCCGACCTCCCCCTTCAAAACTGTTATTTGGTAAAATTGTGAATCCGAAGATGGGCCGACGGGATACAGCCAGAAAAGCCTGGGACCTCTCCTGTCTATTACAATGTGGAATCAAATTATGCACGAACGAAGCTGAGATATTAAGGCGGGGTCTGAGACGCTAGTATTCTGATCACAAAACTATAACTGTGCTGATCATCAGCCTGGGAAAGCAAGGGTCCCGTGTGGAAAGGTATGGGAACAGATCATTTACTCACATCTCGCCTTAAAGTACCTGCGAATGATGATCGACAAGAGGCTTAGGCCCTAGACCGAGCTGTCGCTGAACTTTACCCAGTGCCAGTGTGGACAGCAGTGTTGAACAAGACTGCTAACAGCAGAAAATGGGCAGTCGCATGCAGACTAAGCTGGAAACAGATTCTTGCGTATGTTCATCGTATGCGGTGTGTGTAGCAAATTTTCGCTGGCAGATAGTTGCGTGCTTGGATCCCGTCTAGCCTTTCACCAATAACAAAAAATCTTAGCGACGAGTGCATGTGTCTGTTGTGCGTGCCTTTGTTTGGGTATTTGAGGCTATGGCGAATGCGACAATGCAGATAATTTGGAAGTAGACCAACTATCAGACTGTGGGTGGTGCAGACATGGGTTTTGAGAAAGTATGGGGAAGTGAGTTACGACGCAGTTCTTGAGTGTAATTGGAGAATAAGTGAATACTTCCATCGTTTCGAGCACGATGGCTTAGCGCTGCGACTGGTATGACCAAGTCTTCTTTTATTGTGTGAGTTTCGGCGAAATACTGAAAGACATTCTGAGGAAGAGAATGAGGAGCGTAGACAGGTGTAGGCTAATGGAATGGTGTTTTTAGTGGATTCGTGTCCCATATAATAGGCATGCAGGAGCCTGTCGGTAGTCAAGGATAATAGCAATAACAATGAATAAAAGCAAATATGCGAACTTAACCCGGCCTTTGTTTACAAAGACGAATCATGGCTATTATCTACATAATCTTCTCGAAATACTAGCTCTTCAATAACTGTACAATTTGAAAAATGAAAACTTATGTTATACGGGTGCTTTCAGCAGATATACATGAATTACTATGCTGCATGGAGGAACGAAAAATGCCTGAAGATTGAGAGCAAAATATTATCTGCCCAATGCACAAGATAAACTATAGAGGGATATAACTTTTAGGAACAAATGTATAAGCTTATGACAAACATAATAAAAGCCAGACTGGAAAACTATGTAGAGGTCTCAATAAGTGAATACTGAACTGTATTCAGGAGAAATAGGTAAAAAATGGACCAACTCTTTTCAATAAGTTAGGCCATCCAAAAATGCTGTGAATACATCAATGACGTACATATAGCAACTTTTCATCGATTTAAAACAAGCATACGACAGCGTCGACAGTGAAAAAATGTATGGGAGACTGCTAGATCTGGACCTAAGCATAAGGATGATGCAACAGAATTGCTCAACATAAGAAAGTCTAGTCAAGTAGCGGAACAGAGACACACTTGGAGGAAGAAGCTGATGGAGGCCAAAGTCATCGAAGAAGAAAATCTCTTGATCTTCTATTGGTGTAGTTAGGCCAAGTTTTTTTTAGTTTTGGTGCATGATCTTTAACTCTTCCATCTGGAGGACGCTACCGAAAGTACCAATTGTTTCAATATAAGGAGATTTTATCTTTTTAAAGCATAAGATTGGTTTTAGGGGTAGCTGGTTTGAACATAACATTTATTTGGAAATAGATGTTGATGTAATAGATGTAATGTAACTATTTCTTTTCTTTATTACAACAATATTGTCGGACACCATACGTGTATAACCCATAATTTAATTCTCTTATCAAATAATGCATTTAATCCCACTCAACATAACATTTTGCTGGAATGTGTACAAACATTTCACTTAAAATATTCTGTTCATGTTGAATGTGTTGCAATTCCAGGAACGATTTGGCTTCCATAAATAATTTAAATTCAATCACAGTTAAATGTACATTGAAACCGTTATCGATGCAATTAAAGTTACATGATTTCTGCATATCTGCATATTGATAACAAAACAATTTGTATGCTTTTACACAAATGAAACAATTACGTAGATAGATTTTTATCGTTTTACATTTATTTTATAATTGTTTCATAACACATACGAAAAGGTCTTTCAGATTACATTGCATGAATTAAAAAAATTGTGGATATAATCGTTTATTGGTTTTGTAGTTATTGTGAAGAATACTTGTAATATTGTGTGATTGACACCATGAAATATTTTCCAAGTATTTTTGTATTTTCAAATATAATATTAATTATTTTTGGACTAAAATCAAATTTAAATAATGTATCGAAATTCGTATTGAATTTACATGAATTTTATCAATTTGAAAATTTTGTGTTTTTGAGTAATAGTGATTATAATAAAACACTACTACAAGACCATATATTTAGTGTAAAAAACGAAACTGTTTCTGTTCCTTTTGTGATGTTAACAGATACAACAAATTTGACTTTATGTGATATACTTAACAGAAATACTTTATTTTTGGTGTATATTAACGAAAACTACGAAGAAGCATTTAAGTCACTAAATTCATCAATGCGAAGAATGCGTACATCGAAGCTTATTATAGCTTACGATACAAACTATATTGAAACAAAATTAATGGATATATTTCGTTATCTTTGGAAGCTTCAAATTATAAATGTTTTAGTGATGTTAAATGGATATAACAACGAGATTGTGGTGTTATCATACAATCCTTTCCCAAAAATACACATACAAAATAAAACAAACTATCAAATATCAGAATTTTTTGAAGATAAATTAAATAACTTAAAAGGATACCCACTTAAATCCCCAGTAATGCAATATCCACCTCATGCTATTCGATATCGAAATAAAAATGGAGAAGTTATGTTAACAGGAATTGGTGTGAATACATATTTTGAATTTATAAAAAAATACAATGCAACTTTTGAAGAAATTCCCTTTAATTTTCCTAATATAAATATGACATTCGTCCTAGGATTGATTAGAAATAAAACGATTCATTTTGCAATGCACTCTTATCCACGACTTGATCCAGAAAAATTCGGTGTGACTTACCCGGTTTTATTCACAAAATGGGTTCTAATTGTGCCAAGTCCAAAACGTTTACCAGATTCACTCTATATTCTTCTACCATTTCAGCCGAATATTTGGGTAATAATTGCTTCTAGTATCTTCTATACTGCAATAATGGGATTCATTACATCAATACTCACAAAACATAATAAAGATTTTGGATCATTTCTACTGAATGTGTACTCATCGATTATTTTCATGAATGTGTCATTTCTGAGTTTGGACAATGCATTACTCTGGCAATTTTTTTACTGGCAGATACTTTTACTAGGTTTTATCCTATCCAATATTTATCTATCACATTTAAGTAGTTTTCTAACAACCACAGTCCATGAACCTCCAATAAACTCCATAGATGAACTTCTCAACACAGACATAAAAATACCAATTTCATCCTTAACACTTCAGCTTGTATTTCACACAAATGAACCCCCACCAAAATATGAAAAACTATTCATAAAAACCGATATCAATACACTAATCAATAATTCAATACATTTAAATTCATCATACGCATATATGATCACTTACGATCGTTGGTTATTTGTATCACAGCAACAAAATCTTCTAAGCAATCCGCGCATGCGCATTGCAGATAAAATTTTGTCAGAATGCTTAGAATTTTTAGCTATGGAACTTGATTCAGTATTTTTGCAACATGTAACTGAGTTTGTGGTTAGGTTACATGAGAGTGGATTGTATCAAAAATGGCATTATTCTATTTTTGAGGCTGGTGTTAAGGCGGGTTTAGTTAGGAGATTCGTTGACAATCAACAAACTAAGCAACAAATCACTTTGGCCAATTTAGAGCTTTTGCTGAAAATTTATTGCTGTGGAATTTCTTTAAGTTTCATTGTGTTTTTTATGGAAATCTGTGTTAAGTATTTTAAATTTATTTTATGGTAAAGTAAACAATTAATATTAGTAAAATGTAAACATGTGAACAAGTTTTTTGTTAGTTAAAATAGAAGTGTTTTCCTCCATGTGTGTGTGTTTTTTTTTAAAAGAAGAAAAAGAAGAAAAAGGAAGTTTATGAAATATCCTACACTTATTTTACAATACACCATCTGGTCAGGATACGCACATTTAAGAACATAAGAACTCCTATTCATCCAGAAAATTTGTTCCCAATTAAAATTAATGGAAATGTTCTACCCTATGTTGATTCTGTAAGAAATCTGGGAGTCGAGCTCAACTCCAAATTCAGCTGTTGTAATCAAACTAGAGTTGTGCTTCGTAAGGTTTATACCTGCCTTCGTCAACTCTGGGTATCCTCTAATCTATTGCCTCTTGCCTTACGTATACGATTGGCGAAGGCTTTGGTAATGCCTTACTTCACTTACGGTAGCCTAATTTTTTCAAAACTTGATGCTGATTGTTCAAGAAAAATACAAGTCGCATTCAACGATACCCTTCGATTTGTTTTTAAATTGCGTCGTTTTGATCATATCACGCCTTATGCTTCAGCTCTGCTTGGTATGACCTTTGTAAACTACCTAAAATATTACCGATTAAAATTTACTTTTAAACTGATACACAGCCGGTGCCCTGGATATTTATTTGAAAAACTTAATTTCTTGCAATTAAGCAGACAATCTAGCATATTATTGGTGCCTCGTAGACACACATTGTATGGTGAACGCTCTTACTTGTTCCAAATTGCTTGCATATGGAATAAACTACCTAGGTGTATACGGAGCGCGTCCTCCTGTCGATTATTCAACAAACTCCTAAAGGAATATATTATAAATAATAATTTGTAGGGTCACACATTTTGAATTTATTTTTAATTTTTTTTTATTTTCTTGTCTTAAGTATTCTTTTTTTTAATGTTATTTTTCATTCTTAACTTTTAGCTTTTTTTTAGTCTTTATCTTTTATATTAGTGTTCTTTCATTTATTTTATTTTATTTTAATTTTTATTTTATTTTTGTCAAATACTTTCCAACTCGCATTTTATTTGTACGCCTTTAAGAATCATGTTCTTTTGTACAATGAATAAATTATATTTATTATTATTATTATTATTATTAACATAAGCCTAGTAAACGTAAACGTTCTCTAAAAGCTTGAATCAACACAGCTGGCCTACCCATACACTTACAGGCATGCAGTGGGTATCATTAGGGAACATTATGTTAATATAAAGGGTATAGGCTATGCCATTGTTTTTCAACCTGAGGGTCGCAACCCACAAGGGGGTCGCCATTAGATATAAGAGAGATCGTAATCCCTCATCCTCTTGAGATCATGGTCCTTTTCAAAACTAAAAAATATTTGCGGATGCCATTAACCATTGAACACTGATGGGGACACGGAGGTATTGTTTGAATGTCAGTGAAAAATTCATCACGGAAGCCACTGACACGGAAAACGGAAAGCATCTGTGCATTGCAGACACGGATATGTGTGGATCGACTTTAATAACTCAATTTTACTACCGATTTGACGGAAGAAGGTGGACCTCGATCAAACACTAGGGCATGTCTGTTGTGGAGAGTGTTTAAGTTGAGTAACTTAAGCCGGTTTCCGTATGATGGAAGAACTAAAGGGTCTTCCCAAGGAAGGTGATTCAGTGCGAATCAAACGAAACTTCGTTGAACGCGAAGAATAGTGACTAGATCAAACCTGGGACGCATATTCAAGTAAAGGTCTGACAAGAGAATTGTATAGGTGTTTAGTGATCAGGGTGCTATTAAATTCTTTGGACCACCTTTTTATGTAGCTGAACTGCTCTTGGAAGAAATATAGTTAATATGAGTTGAAAAGTCCAGGTTGCAGTCAAATCTTTGAGAACTTTGACATAGCTAACACGAAGGACACCCTCATTGAAAAAGCAGTTGTTATGAATTATAGGATCGCGCCTCCTACAAAAAGTCATGATTTCACATTTACTAATATTAAGAATCAGGTAGTTTTTTGCACACAAGGTCAACAAAAAGTTTGAAATCCTCAATACTCTTTATAAGACGGTACAATTTGATGTCATCAGCATAAATCAAGATTCTACAGTGTCTTAGTTAGGGAACAATGTCATCAATTGATAGAATGAATGAAGAGGCCAAGATGGCCGCCTTGAGAGATACCGGATGTTGCCTCTAGCATAGGACGAAAAAAACGAACAATTGTCTTGGTGGCCTAAATTATTAATATGAATAGTGTAAGTCATTCAAAGAGAGTTGAAAAGTCAATAAAAGTTTACTAAAAATTAAAAATCGAAAAAATCCACCAGCTGGAGCTCGGGAAACATCGTATGGTGCTAGAGAGAGAAGCTGTCTAAAGAGGTCCGTTCTTTTAAATCCCTTCGTAGGGTTCCATCCAATTGCGCTACAGCCTAAATTGGGTCTTAGCATCCCTTGCAGCATGTCACCAGTTCCGGATGTTGTCCGGAGCATTGTCCCCCGAAATTTCTTCTATCATAGGCCGTTTTGGGGTATAATTGTGCTCCATCTTGATTACGTGGCAGACTAGTCTTAGTCTTTTAATTTTTATAAAAGATGCAAGTTCTGGTTTCATAGGGTTGAGACTGTGGTACTTTGGGCATGAAGTAAGTCACCTCACGACTTGAAGCACAAATGCTAATTTTTTCTAAACAGAGCACCGAGACCAAGCAGCTATAGATATGATTTCCCGAGCTTCTTCAGGCCCCACATTCCTCAAAGCGAGGATGGGATCTGCGCTGCGCGAGCTGATGATGGGATAAAGATGAAGATGGCGACGACGGTAGAATAGCTCAATTGCCGAATAATCCTATACAGCTATTATTTCTGAACTGCTTTAATTTCTAAGGGCTCATCGTCATTCCACTTCGTAGGATTCTTCATCATCTACTTCTAACATGTCCTAATTACTCATAACTCTTCACATTTCACGGGATTTTTGTAACATTCGTGGGCTTGATGCAACCTTTTCTTCAGAGTACCATTTATCACAATTTGAACCATCGCTTTTCACTATCAGGTGCCTGGATACACCTTAATGCATAACTTTTCCACCCACTGGAATCTGGGTTAGGGGTGACGTGCCTTACTATAAAATATGAAATAGCAGGTCTTCAGATTTTTACCATTTTTAGTTGAATATCTTCATCCGAAACTACTTCATATTGCAACGCAGTCTCTACTTCAGAAGAAATATAAAGAGATGTTGATTCTTCAGTTTTATGTGTAAAATCATTGTTGTGGGTATTGTTGTTGCCCAATGTAAACTGGCGTGTTACTCGATTCGCACCTTAACTTGCTAGCCCGTGTTCACAACGCCCCCTTTTTTTGGGCGTCGGGCAGTGTATCGGTGCCTAATTGTGTTTGAAGTCAATAAATCAAACCCTTAACATATAACCTTATAAAGAAATGTACCTCAAACTTCTGCGCACATTGTTCACCCTGTCATACTTTCCGGAGGTTATCAAAACATTTAGAAGCTATTCTCTTTGAAACCATGGAGACACTTTAAGAAGCCACTTGTTTACTGTATTTATCTTCTTCTTCTTTTAACTCTTTCAAAAATCGGTACAAGGTATTAATCTTCTTCTTCCCTGACTCTCATAGTATCAATATCTAGAACTGAATTGGTAGCAGACAGCACTCTGAAGTAGATTTTGGTACTAAAGGAGGCAATGGGAATCAGAGTTGAGGGAAGAAGAAGATTATTAATATGCTTGAATAGAATTAAATTTGAAATATTCTTCACCTTAAATTGGCTTTCTTCACCACGTTTTTCACATCAACATGACGCGCACAATAATCTGCTACCAATTTGGCACTCTGAAGTAGATTTTGGTACTATAGGAGCCATGAGAGCCACGGTTGAGGGAAAAAGAAGATGAATAGGGTGCTTGTTCTGGATGACTTTTGTAGGTTATGTACGCAAAGTTCATCGTCAGGCTGATTCCTGGCTTTAGAGCTCCCACATAAAAATAACTTAATTAATTAAATCACTCTAAAGATAAACCTACATAGCTCAGTACCTGTGTCATCTGTGCCGTGGTTTTTTTATATCTATAAAAAAATAATTGTGAACTGAAAAAATTGGATACTTGCTAGTAATGTCCTTTTTTATAGTATGTATAGGTATGAATCCTCCAAAAAGTAAACAAATAACAGCTCAAAACGCACCTGAAGTAATTCAGAGTTTAATCGAGCTCTTAACCAAGGCCTGCTTTACTAATCTCTCTCCCAGGACAAGGAAAAAAAGCAAATCCCTACCATAAAAAGTATATACATTGTTAAGTATCTTCCTTGCCCTCCATTTAGAAGACCCTTTGCAGCACAGTAATTATCCCCAACCCGAAGGTAACCCAACAACATCTTGTGCCCCCACGACCACCACTTACTGGAGCAATTTCCCCATAATTTCGATGCAAATCTGAGCCACCCCCAGCCACCCTCTGCCTCGGTGCTTTCCGCTTCATCTAACTTTCAAATTCTATAAATAACTTGCACGTAACAATTAATGAGCACCACTAACTACCTATCTGCGTACCTTGAGAGGATTCTGGAATGGCGGCCTGTATCATGTTTCAATAACCATAATTCGAACGATGCTGCTCGTGCCCCAACATATTGAGACAATAGGGCCCCACAAATTATGGGTCATGACAATGAGATAATAACCTGCTTAGGGCTTCACGTATGGATTCTGCTATCAAAGTAAATAGAGGGCGTGACAGATTGGATGGTTGATAGTCGCAATTATTCATGAGACAAGATTAGCTTGTAGAGAGACGTGGAATGTGCCGTGGCTTGCCCGACCCCCGGTACAGGGCCCGAGCACACATATAAGTAGGCATGAAGCGATTTTGTGCCCCCCCCCCCATTCGAAAATACAAGAACACTCCCTAAAAACAAAATTGCACTATGTGGAATAATTTATTCTCAACGATAAGGCGCTGTGGTAGTGTGCTTTGCTCTTTTGTCACCGCTAATAAATTGGGTCAAAAGAAAATTTCGTCCTTGGAGGTTGTCCTTATGGCTTACGAGAAGACAGAGTCCGGGCTAGCTAACGTAACTTCTTCGTGGTGGCATAAAAAATTCATTCCAGAAATAGAGAAGAGTTTTACTTGTTCCCTCAACAACAACAAAAAAAAATTGCCGAACTGTCCTTACGAGAAATTGTCATCAAAATCTTGTTAAGTCCGAAGGACGCGCTCTTCCCCAAAAACATGGGACATATGGCAAACCCACGGGAAGGAAATTTCGAAACTGCTAGACATCACGAAACGACACTACGTTTCCAGGTCCAAAATCAATTGTCGTGTGCCAACGTTGCGAAATGTCGATTCTCTAAAGCACACATACATACTAAAGAGAACTTTTGTCCTGGGACAACGATACGTGACGAACGTCCCAAAAACAATTTAACTTCGATTACGGTCATTAATGGATATTTGATGCCACCAGAGTGGTACTCTCTTGGCTTTTGGAAGGATGAACGGACGTGTTTGCAACCGACGAGGTACCATACACACGAGATCCTCCTAGTGGCACCGCTCTCTAGCCCTGATATATCCCATCCGATGGTTACCACCAAAGTCCAGCTCCAGGATCCCTTCGAACAGATACACCGATGCTGACTCGAGATAAAGCTAATGGCGGAAAGGATATTGCGTTATCCCACCGACAGCTGCCGAATGGTGCTTAGTAGGACATGATTCTATTATCTCCACTTTTCATCCTCTAGATTGGTCATTAAGCACAGCATCAATGGCTGGAGAGGTATCAAAGTGGTTATCTTCACGGGCATTTTAACGAGAGCCTGTGATTAACATAAAACTTCTATTCAATGCTTTCCGCTTTGTCCGTGCGGCAAACAGAATCACTGATGGCTCCGCATTGGGCACGAGCAGCGACTTCAATGGAAAATGAAAAATGCGCTTTTTGTGGCCACACTGAAAGTGCACTTCATTTCACTTTGGACATGCGATATTCAACAGAGGGAGTTGGTCGGTACTAATTTGAATAAAGCGGACATTCGCCTCTGATTAATAAACGAAGCGAGCGAATCAGTATTTATTGCTCTTCTGTGTTGGTGCCAAGGATGCTATCAGCGAAAAGGGAAATTACACAATCGCCCATTGCTGGATTAGGGAAAATCCCGAGGACGATGGAAAGGACATGCTTCTTGAGACATGTTCAAAAGGAGGTTTTGTTAATCATGGAAATAAATCATAAATTATGTTTGGCGAAGAAGTGGAATGTGTTTGTTTTTTAAGAATTTGATGATTGCTTATTGTGGACAGAACACTTTATATGGACTGTGGTACATACTAAAAACTTTATTCATCTAGAAGTATTATATAGACTTTAAACTACTACTGTAGGCTTTAAAATCTTCTTAAGATTTACCTGTGTCTCAGGGGTAGACTAACTATAACTTTGTCAATTTATTTTTGCGAAAATTAGAAAAATATGCATGACAATAATGCACAACTTTTTTTATGGGTAAGTCCAAGCTTTGGAGTTACCCTTTGTACCATCATTTCATCTTGCCGCATTCCTCATGGTGCAATGCCTAGTGCAGACTAAGCAGGCGATGAAATTCGCGTTTAGACTCCAGGATATTGTAGGAGGAGAGAAGAAAATTACAAAAAAAGCCCAAGGATGTAACAAAATTCAAAACAAATATTTTTGTAACGGGCCTTCAATTTAATATTTCCTTCAAAGACATTCAGCTTCTCAAAGGCCAAGATCTTATTGCGTCCAAAATTGAAGTCTTTCTCCTTTTTGATCATTTTCGCGAGGGAGTTTTTAGGCAGAAGGCGAGACAATTTTCCGAAAGAATCCTGAGAGTCCTAGGACACTCCGCAGGTCTTGAGTAATTACGAACGGTAGCTATCTTTTCGTAAGGACTTGATGTATAGGGTTCATTTCTATCAAACGTTCTTTTCCTATTCTTTAAAAACGACCTGCTCTTAATATATATTTGACGACGTTACTCTGAGTTATGCGAATCGCTTCGACAATATAAATCAAGCACATGAAAAATCTTACGTTCAAGATCGTGAAGCCTTTGAAGCTTTGTGGGTTTAAAAATCTGGTCTAATTCGATGTATCGAAAATAAAGTGCTCGCAGCTGCCAAGAGGCAATGGCAGGAAAACCTTTCGAAAAAAGAGAGAATGACTTTAGATATCTCATCATAGTCGGATAAACAATCTCCAAACCTGTGGTACATTGGGCTAGGGTATCAAAAAGGTGTACCGCCGGCCACACTGCAGAAAGCCCTACAGCTAACGCGTATACTTAGTCCCACTTCTCGTCCAAAAATACGCGTAAACTTATGTCATTCGACGAAACTTTCAGATGCTTGACCCATACCTATAGCACCAACTGTTCCAACCACGATTAAGCTTGAACATCGCCAGGCGTGCAAGTTTCGGAAGAGAAGGTGTTTTCTTAGATAGATACAAAATATCCCTCAACCAATCCACAATATCTTTAGTATCCAACCAAGCGATTTTAGAAACCGGCCAGTCACCTAGTGCGATAGTGACGATGTCACTCAAAACTTTCCACTCGCTCAGTAGCCAACTTAGCCAGCGCGAACTAATTACATCATCTTGTAGAGAGTAGTGAGTAAAGTAGCCCGACTTTCAACTTGCTCTGCAGATTGTTTACAATCTGCTAGTTAGCTAGTGAACATGACACTGGGCTATAGTTTATTAATAGCTAGTGAACTCGCCGGCTAGTGGCTTGTAAACTCGGTCAACATAATCGAGCCTTTAAAGAGCAGCCCAAATCGGAGTTCGAGTAGTGCAATGTGTGGTCAAAACAGCGTACACAATTTTTTTTTTTTTTATGTGAAAGACTAGAGTCTCAGGAAAGGCCCTTTATACTGTTGACAATCTATTTTCTTCGTATAGAGTGCAATGTCGAACAGCAGCTCTAGTCGGGGAGGAAGGAACCGCCACAACCTTCCCGCGATAGTTTCAGTCCACCTACTGCCAACCATTACTATCGCGACTCTGACATCGGGGCATCGAGAAACAACTCGCTGGAGTGTTATGCCTCCTGAAACGAGTTGAGTCTCATCAACCAACCGATGACATGCGCTTTGGTGGAGCGGGGAAGGGCTAAGGAAGGCTATGACACGAGGAATCAGGAATGTAAAGAGGGAAGAAGAAAGAAGGAAAGTTATGTAGGTGGGAAAGTGGAAAAGGCGAAGGACCGCGGGGCTGGCCGGGATTCGAACCCGGGACCTCTGGGATAGCAGTCAGGCGCCTTACCCCTAGACTACCGAGGTTAAACGTACTTCAAGTTTATGGGCGCATGAAGAATCGAGAGAATGATATATGGAAAGAAAGGCAATGCAGTAGAAGGGAAAGAAGTTAGGCTTTAAGCAAAGTCATACGCACAACCATTTCAA
Source organism: Thereva unica (assembly GCA_949987705.1). Taxonomy (NCBI): domain Eukaryota; kingdom Metazoa; phylum Arthropoda; class Insecta; order Diptera; family Therevidae; genus Thereva; species Thereva unica. The sequence goes on along the minus strand of OX465283.1, from coordinate 15,589,010 downwards.
CAAGCCAAAATGAAAACGAAGTTTAGACAGGAGTCCATAGGTTTTACTAACCGAAAATCGGAGGGACTGGTAGACGAAGGGCACTAACTATGATTAAAATATGCTTCCAAGTTGCGGGAAACTTTGATACCGTGAGGCAGGAGTTGAAAATGTGAGCTTAAATAGGCAATCGACGAGGTATGAGGATTTTAAGAGTCCAGGCAAAACGTAAAGTAATTGGTGGTGCAAGTTCTCGTCAGACAAGGTGACGCGGTATTCATTTTTCGTAAATTCCATTTTCGGAAAGAAACGATTCGCAGCTCAAAATTAAACCAAGGTTCACAACTTTTTGTTCCAGACATCGCAAATTACGATACTTACAACTTCAATGTTAAGGCAATTCTTTTGTATGTTTGTGAAACCTGGAATGTCACCCTGGAAAGTTACGTTTTGCTGCAGTTTATTTATAGCTTCTTATTACTACTTCCTGCACGGTTGATTCGGGCACGATTTCTGCATTCCGGGGTTTTTCGTTATTACTAAATGTGTATCCACTATTTTCTTCTTCATATAGATGCCGGAGTTTACAGAAATTTCCACTTATTTCTCCCTCGCTATGAATCGATAATCAGTAAAGCAGTTATTAAATTTTAATTAAATTAAAACCTTTACAAAGCTCGTTTCGTAAACGCCGTCTATCTTAGTGGATAGTGCCTATAGTCCCCGTTTCCAAAACCATTTTCTTCTCCAAAGCAGGAATCACCCCTTAACGGATTAGCCACTTAGTCATACATAGCCACCCTGTATTTAAAATGAAGTTTTTAATATTTTCGCAAAATCATCCTCTTATCAAGTTTTTTTTGTTACATTAATCCCCGAAGTATGAGTCCTTATTACGTAAGATAGGCTCCTTTCTATTATATTATATAAAATCCAATCTCTATAGAGCAGAGTGTATTTCAGTTTTTACAGCCCCCAAAGAAGAGCCAATTTCGTAGCGGGGTGGCTCCTTACCAGGAATCAGGAAACTTTCATCATTAATTTCTGATGCAGCCAGAGCAAGGACTCATCGTTGGTTAAGCGCTACAGAACCGCAGAAAGCTTGATTTTATATCCTTAGAAACGGGCAGAAATATAAAAAGAGACTTTTCCGTAGTCCTTCCAGATGTTGTTATCCGAAAAAGTTTCCTGCAAAACTTCTTTTCCAAACGGATTAATACAATTACATAGCAGTGAAAGCACTTTCATTATTTCAAGGGAGTTAAACCAGATGCAGTTCCCCAACGGAAAGGCAAGGAGAGCAGGCCTAGGCAGAGAGGCATAGATCCTACTACTAATACAGTTACCCATCCGGGGCTAAGCCCTAAACCTTGAAGAGGCCCCTGACAAGGCTGGTTGTAGTTATGTCAGCAACAAAAGCACAGTGGAGAGAGAGCGAGCGAGCGAGATCCTGAAAAGATTTTATGAGGCCATTATATCCGGTTGAGTAATTCTCTTGTATACGTGATCCCGGAAATTTTATTACTTGGACAAATTTTCGTTTCGTATATTTTTTTTTTTGGTTCTTAGTCCTTACCTCCCCCAGACCACCCATGATCCTAAAGGATATCTCTGGCAGAGGATATTGCGTTGAGATATTCCTTGGTCTCTGCCGGCTGTCCACAGGCATAGCAGAAGATATCGTTTTCAGTATTGTGGGGCCATCAGCCGGGGCCATTGTTGTTGGCAGGAGGTGGCTGAGGTGGGGGGCTAGTATTTATTTCTATTACGATCCACAAGCATTGGAAGTAAGCGGTTAATGGCCGTTCTGCATAATGACGTCTTAACGGAAAATATTGTTATTAGTCACCATATACACAGGAAATGAGCAAACCAAATTCACTGAGAAGCTCTTTGCACGTACTTTTATCCACATTTATGAAATGAACGGTAACGATACTTGGGGGCGGCGACGGCAGCGGCTTTGCCATAAGGACTCCACACAAAAACAACTTCCACAAAAGTCCGAGAGTAATTTTAAAAGTTCGCCCCATTGCCGAAACGGCGAATTTATTGAGTTCGACCTGTGTTATCCAGTATCGTAGTATCCTTATAGTATCCAGAGTGCTTATATTAATAGTCGCCATTTGTGTGAAGAGCCAAACGAGCACGAAAGGTGAGATTATATATATCTTGAAACACAGAATACAGGGGGGCCTTGCGTAAGGATAATAACAACAGCTCTACAGGGGCGGGCTTCCGCAGGGATCACCAGAATGGGATTTAGTCGAAAATATCCTAAAGAAATAATAACTTTCAAAAAAAAAGGCTTAACAGCACCAGCCGTGTTTTGGATGTTGAAAGGAGCTTAAAACAGATTCGAAAAATGATATACTTAACGTAACCAAGGGTGGCCAACGAACTAGGTCACTGCGAATACCCTTATATAAAAAAAGGATCTTTGACACGTGATTGGAGTAGGATGAGTTTTGTTATTGATACTATCTTTTTTTTTTAAAAAAGAAAAGGACGAACAAGAAAAATATTCTTAAATTTCTATTGAAACGCTGACTACATGTTTTCGTTTTTATTTTTGCTGTATGAGAAAGGAGAAGATTTCATGACGGTTTTACGAGCAAATTTATATCTCTATGACGGAAGAATTTTTATGGTTAATCTGATGGTTGCAGATTTTTTAAAAAAAAAAAGGAAAAAAGAAAAGAAAACAAACAAATTTAAAAGTGAAACGACCCAAGAATGGCTGCCAGTTGCTCACGTACAAAGCGGAAATGAAAAATAATGTCAGAGATCAGGAACATTTTGATAATTTTATTTATTTATGAAACGTTTTGAAAGTTAAACCCTTTCTTTTTACGGAATCATAAAATAAGGGGCACTTATATTAATAATAAAATAAATTAGTTTTAATTGGTTGTAATTAAATTCTACTAGGTCTAAATGAAAGCAACAATTGTAAAACAACAGAAGCTAGAACGTTACAAGAAGTGTATGAGTTTAGCACAACTTGCAGAGTTCCTTAAGGCTCCGTCTTAGGCCCTCTCCTGTGGATCATTATGTACGACGAAGTACTGACGCTAAGCCTCCTAAAACGGCCTCTATTGCGTCCACCGATGACATTGGGGTAGCCGTAGTAGGTCCAAAGTGATATGGGACTTAAAAAGATGAGTAGAGAACGGTGGTCTATTGTGAGCAGGACACAAAACGGAGGCAGTGTTAATAAGCAATCGGGAAAATAGTTGACCACACTTAGGTATGGGGAGTGGTGATTGAAGGCGACCACGGTGGACAAAGCTTCCGCTATCAGCGCAGCACTTGCTGATGTTTCTTTATCACGAGAGTGATGAGGTTAGGTTGAAAAGGCTGCTCTCCCATTAGGGAACTCATTTAGACACACTATTAAGCCCACTGTGAGGTCATTCTAGTGACAGCGACAGAGGTCAAAAATACTGGGGGTTTGCAGCTCACCGAATTCGTTAAGAAAGCTGAGCCAACGAAGGTCCTTTTTCTTGTCGCGAAAGCCGGGAACGTCTTCTTCTTCTTCCTTATTCCGTTAGCTGGCGGTCGGAGCGGGACGCTGCTGTCGGTGCCGCTTTGAAAAGTGCGGTTTCTTGCCTCGTTTTTTCGGTTTTCCGATTCTGGAAAATTCGGCAGGTCGACCACCCCCCCCCCCCCTTTCACACCCTGGGCTTGGGACCAGACGACGGCGGAGTTAGCCGGGAACGTACCGAGAAGATGGGAGACAGTTTCCTCCTCATCTGCATTGCCACAACTTCAAATAAGTGCGGAAATCTCAGTCTTTCGCCTTGCTGCCCAAAGGGGCAGTGACCGGTCAGCACCTTCATCATAGCTTATCTTTTTTTGTTCCGCTGAACAAGAGATTTTGATCGTTTTGCGTCTAAAGTCAGTCATATTGTCTAAAAAGTGCAAGTGCGACCGTTTGCTGTGGTCTATCTCAGCCGGGACCGAGCTAAGCTGATTTTTCTCACAGCCAGTTTATAGTTGGCTAAGGGCATTCCCTTGCCGTAAGACCAGGACGCTTAGAGCTTAGGGATGCCAAACTGGATGACATCGGCTCAGAATCGAGACCGGTGGAGAGAACAGTTGCGAGAGACCAGGACCGGATCCAGGTTGTACAGTTGTTAAAGAAGAAGAAGGGCAATCCCATCTGGGTTAGGTGAGGTATCTTTTCCACCGTTCCCTGTATAGCAACTTCATCTGCCCTGTAGTTTATCCTAATTCCTCTGTGTCGAGGAACCTGCAGCTGTTCAGAGCAGTCGTTGATGTTTGTAACGACAGAATTAAGAGCCATAAGGGCCGCCGGGCTGTTCGATAGAATACATACATATATTCTTATGAGATATATTATTTATCTTCAGACATTCGAGAGCCTTCCAGATCGCAGTAACTTCCGCCTGGAAGAAGGTACAATGGTCTAGTATGCGAAGAGAGGTGTCTATATTCAATGCTTCGAAAAAGATACAACAAATCACGTTGGTCCCAATTTTAGGGCTTTAATGACCCACTCAGGATAACGCCATTTGTCCCGTCATCTCTGGCCGGAATGAAGGTATTGAAGTCCTTTTCCAAGCTCCACGTGGGTGTAGTGAAATCTAGGTTGCCGCAGCGGTGGCGAACCTCTTAAAAATGGATGAGCGACCAAGTGGATATGGAGTCCATCCAAGAGCCTTTATTCTGGCGACCGTCCATGCATTTTTTTTTTTTATGTGACACACTAGAGATTTAGGGAAGGCCCCTTTATACTGTCGACCATGTATTTTTTTTTTTTTTTGAAATGTCGAACAGCAGCTCTAGTCGGAAGATAGAGAGAGAAGTGAAGGAAAGAACTGTCACAACCTAGCTGCGGTATTTTTATTTCACCTACTCCCAACCATTTCGCGACTCTGACATCGGGGCATCGAGAACAACTCGCTGGAGTGTTATGCCTCCTGAAACGAGTTGAATCTCATCAACCAACCGATGACATGCGCTTGGTGGAGCGGGGAAGAGAACTAGTGAAGGCTATGACAGGAGGAATCAGGAATGCAAAGAGGGAAGAAGAAAGAAGGAAAGTTATGTAGGCGGGAAATTGGGAAAGGCTAGGACCGTGGCACCGCCGGGAATCGAGCTCGGGACCTCTGGGGATAGTAGTCAGGCGTCTTACCCCTAGACTACCGAATGTCCAAAGGAGTAAGATGCTATAAGACATCTAGCGTAGTCGTCGGGGATCTTTTCATCGCATTACTAAGGCACACCTTAGCACACTCAGACTGCTTCAGAGTTATCAACAATATGTTGACTGTCACCACTTTCCGGTGTGCCCCTTTCAACCCGTCTGCCTTCTTTTGCAAGTCCCACACCAGACTTTATGACCCTGCACTTCGGCAGTCGACCGATAAAGGGCCTGGAGCACCTATTGAAACCCAAACTCATTGTTGAAAGCATCTTCAATATCTAAGAAAGCAGCCAAAGTAAACACCTTGAATTCAAGGGATTTTTCAATGGCCGCCACCAGGGAGTAGAGAGCAATGTCTACCGATTTACCTTTCGTGTAGGCATACTGCGAAGGAGAAAGTAGTTTTCTATCAATGTTTTGCTTGATGTGATGTGAATCTCCACAAGTCTTTCGAGGATCTTGAGGAGAAAGGATGTGAGACATAAAGGTCTCAAGTCTTTTGGATTCTGATAGGAGGTTTTACTAGCCTTCAAAATGAAAGCCATCTTCCTGCCCACCAGGATTTTGGAATATAGCTTAAGCGAAGGGAACTCTTATAGATAGTTGCAAACCAAACCAGGATTAGGTCGGTGACCTTTTGAATTACAATAGGATAAATTCCGTCCGGTCCAGGTGTTTTATAAGGCTTAAAGCGTTCTATGGCTTATACATAGAAGTAAATCCCTGTTTATCAGTCTGTCAATAGTACCTTAATTATGTTCACTATTTGGGCTCCCGAAACTAGTTCCTGCAGATGCAGCAAGAGATGTCAACAATTATATTCAGAAATCACCCCTTAACTTAAAGGATTAGCCACTTAGTCAAAAAAAAAAAAAAAACATGTTATATCGATGTACACGCACACACAAAAAAAAACCTCTATATGTTTCTCCATGACAAGAAAAAATTTAATTGAAGGGCATTCATTTTGCGTAACGGCTTTTAATTCTAGGAAGTTCAATACGTAAATTGATAAATATAAATAAAATCCGATTATTATTTTTTTGTTTTTTTTTGTTTTTAAATGGATTTCAATTTATTTGATGAAAGGTGTATGCAAAAAGCGGTTTTTATCTTTTGTGAAAAAATGCCAATTATTTTTTGTACGGGTACTATTTATTCAATTTCTGAACAGCCACTTGATTTCATGAATATCAGTGAATTAATTTATTTTAATGGATCGAATAAATTAAGCCGATTATTATTTTCATTTTTTTCGGTTTGTTTTTGGATGAAATTTTTTTATTTATCATCCTGTTTACTGCAATCGATATAGAGGAGATCTAAGCTGGAGTGTTCAATTCAATGTTGTAGTTCTCACTCCTTATAAACAGGACTATAAAAATTTAAAACTCCACTCATAAAGATTTTTGGAACAAAATGTTAAAGTAGTAAAGGCAAAACATTTTTACTTCGGACAAGTTCCTTTCTTGACCACTTTTCCAAGCAGCTGAAATTGTATACCAATATGGTGAATTTGGCTTCTAAGTGATCCAAGGTCTATAATTTCAGGAATATCGCCAGGAATATGGCCGGATCTACACCTCGACACTGTGCGGCAATATTCGGTGCAGGAGATATTGTCGGAAATGTTGTCGGGTCAACCTTGACACGGTTAGGACCGGAGAAAATAACTTCTTCTGAATGAATCTGGGGAAAGAACTGAACTTGGACTGGTGGATCGGCTTATTTTATAGCCGACCGGGAAAGCTCTAGGAAGCCGTAAGCATCGAAGCTACGGGGTAAAGATTTCAGAAAAAAAACCTCTATTCGGCAACGGCAGCGTGGACTACCTGGTAAAATAATAGAATTGATAAAAGTCCTATACAACAATTCCAAATACAAAGTTCTTCACAATGGAAAATTATCCGACCATTTTTGAAGTGAACTCTAGAGTACGACAAGGATGCCCACTTTCGCTATTACAATTTTTTATAGTAATAAATTACATCCTTGTCGGGGCAGAGCAGGAGGCATACAATGGGGTTTGCTAGACCTATCTCGACTACGCGGAAGATATCTGTTTGCTGGCCCACAGACATCAGGACCTCAAAAACATGTTAAACAATTTGGCAACAGAAAGTAGCCCAGAAGGCTTAAAGGTGCAAACACCCTTGAACGGACAGCGTTGAATAACCGTGACGTGGAACTGGCACGAAGCGCATGTGCATGCCTGTTCCGCATATGGAGAACAACGGAGATTTCAATCAATTTCAAATTGCGCCTCTTCAACTCCAACGTTAAGGCAGGTCCGGCGCTTGGGTATTATGCGCCCGGTGCAGTATGCCAGTATGCTCCATATTTTTTGATCGCAATGAAAAACTATGACAGTCGAATTGCGCCCGGTGCAAGTGCATCATTTGCCAATATGAAAGCGCCACCCCTGTTTAAGTGCAATGACCTTCTTCTGGCATCGGAGAAAGCGGAGAATATTTTGCCAAGTCGCGAGTTTCTCGAATGGGAAAAATGTTTCTATAGAACGTTCCAATCCCTCTTTTGTCACGATCCTATGAACCCATCCATTTCAACCTCGTTTTCATTTGATTTCGAACAATCGCAATGCTTAACCGAGAAGAAGGTTTCTGGGGAGTGAACTTCCATCATGATTTTACTAGTTTCCTCCAGCTTCTTTGCCATCCTTTTCATTGTTACATGAACCTTGAGACCTTCCAATATATTTTGTATTCTGCAGAATTTTTCTGGCCTTGTAGTTCTCTCAGTCAGATGAGTTGCCGCCCTTCTTCTATCTCTCTTCCGCACTACCAGCGTGTATGATTGTGGTTCCCTTCTGGCATAGGAGGCAAGGGCCGACTTGGTTTTGTTTGCGACCGAGTATGACATATTGCACGTTCATATTCTGGCGGACGTACAGAATATTAGATGCAATCACGGGGAATGAAGAGAATGAAATCACGATTTATTTTTTTTTTTTTTGAAATTGTTTCAAGTTTTTTGAAATGTACTTTCGGAAATTGCGCCCTTGTCCAATGGCGCCCGGTGCAAGTGCACCATTTGCACCTACGAAAGCGCCGCCCCTGCATTAAGACAGTTCTTTTGTACGGTTGCAAAACATGGAAAGCCTCTCAATTTTTCACAAAGCGCCTAACAGTTTTCACCAACAGATGCCTTCGTCCTTTCCTGGCAAGATAAAATTTCAAATGAAGAGCTGTGGTGCCGTGCCGGCCAAGATATGATCGACGACCAAATCAGGGGAGGGGAATGTAATTGGATTGGCCACACCTTGCGGTGCGGTGCGAAAACGAAAGTCTAGCCAAACAGGCCCGTGACTTGCAGCCGCAAAGAACCTGTCAAGCTTGAAGACCTAGAACAACGTGGAGGGGAACTCTATTAGCAGAGGCCGCAACAACTGGAGCTGGTGACATATCCAAGCGTACAAGCATTGCATTCAAAGGCTCCATGATATCCGTCGAATTTCCTCTGACACATAATTACATGGTTGCGTTCCGTACCGGCTTTCACACATAGCCCGAAAATCTAAGTAACGTGTTCATGTGTTTGTGTGCTTATGCTTGTGTATGCTATCTCGAATGCGGCAATGCAGAAAAAGTTGAAAGTAGCCCGACCTTTGCGTGGCATGCCTTCCATTCACGGAATATTCCGTCAGCTCGCATTTGAATACACACACTTCTATATTATCTGTCAACGAATGCAATGCATGTACGCTTGGATAAGGATATGTCACCAGCTGGAGACCCTGGTCGGAGTTGAGAGCTGTCGCACAAAACCTAGCCCGCTGTCCATATCCCATGGGGATTAAAGGGGAATAAGAAGAAGAAGAAATTGTGAATGAGGTTGTGTGGTAGAATTGATCAACTTAGTTCTCAATCCAACATGCACCAGAATTTCTTAAATGACTGACTCCTCAGGAAGGGTGAAGTAGAAGCTGGAACTCACATTTTAAACTGTACGAACAAGGAAATAACCCCACAACTGTATAAACAGTACATCTCCCTGCAACGAGCATCTGTATGAATTTCAAGCCTTCAACAATATCAACAGGAGCTGATTAACAGTTCACATCGGTCGGAGCAACGATTCAGTTGCATGAACCTTTGCCCACTTTAAGGACCAAGGAACCCCGGATTCATTAATTCCTTACACCTACATAATTTTTTTTCTATTGAAATTACACATGCAAAGTGACCGCTAATTAGTTTTCCTTAAAGTTTCTTTTCAATGAATACGTGGTGTTGTAATATTTGTAAAATTATTTTGAATTTTCCTTAATTTTCCTCCTTAATTTCTGAGTTGTACTGGTTAATATCGAGTGTTTTGATTATTTTTTTGTGTCACTATATTAGGTGCTTTGCACAAGTTCATATTGGCAACGCATTTTTTTTATGTGACACACTAGAGACTTAGGGAAGGCCCCTTTGTACTGTCGACCATGTATTTTTTGTTATTTTTTTTTTGAAATGTCGAACAGCAGCTCTAGTCGGAAGATAGAGAGAGAAGTGAAGTGCATTGTTAATATAGTGAGCCAATCTGTAAGGATTAAAACGTCATGGTACCAGGGCGGGTTTTTTCAGACCTACCTTTAATAACTTGTTTTTTGAAGGTAATGTTGGGGTCTCGGAAGAGGTTCTGGCTCAGTGATGATCGCTAAACCCTTTGGTTTGACACCTGATTTGAAAAAGAAGAAGAAGACTGCCTTGGTGATACGCATAGATTAATACCTTTGCTGCGAAAACCCAAGTCCCAGTCCTGTATTTGCACATGTAATGACTATGAGTAAAAATTACACCGGTGTTAATTAGTGTTGATACTCTTTATTCAACTTAAGATAAAACTTTAAATATCACAAATATTTGCAAAACTTAATTCAATTTTAAACATTCCAAAAATAATAATCAAATCCTTAACCTTAACCTAAAATAACATTCTGATATATTTTTCTCTCTCTCATTTTTAAAAACCTATCATAATATCACAATTCTCTACTCTACATAAATTGCAGAGGTAGAAAGAGAAAGATAAAATTAAACGATGAATGATAATCATGGAAAAATTTTACTTGGTAGGTACTTAAATTGCTCCCATATCATCTACGTTAACTTTACATAACTCGAATACGGCAGAGGAGATAAAATGAAAATGTAAAATATGAAAGACGATAAATCATGTAAGAAATGTTTGTTAAGGTGCTTAAGAATTTCCCGTGGGAGTCTCTTGAAGATGCTTATATATTGCTAGAGATGCATGCTTGTGAACTTGATACTCCAGCGCCAACACATGAGAGAATATCGGCGGTGAAGAAGATGCTTGAGGAATATATGTAGCTGGCAACATTGTTACAACGAATTAAAGAGTTGAGAATTTTATTCTCAAAATTTGTGTTTTATTATAGATTAAAATTGAAAACCGAAAATTTGTATTTGATGAGGATTAGGGATGAAGGGCTTCTGAAGTAGTACGGTAGTGAATTCATTATGCTCTTAGAGAGCTGTTATTTTGTGAGATGTGTAAGGAAGACATTTTTGAAGTAATATCTTAAAGTTCACACAACTTCTAAATCTCCCCCAGATCCCTCTATGTCTTCTTGGGAATTCCGCTGTCGTAACATAATCCTTCAGGAAATCCTTTCTTCCTTTTAATTTGTGGAACGAGCACTTTTTGAATTTTCATAATTCGAAAACAATTTGTCCCGCCGCCGTCGCCGTCTTTCGCCATATCCTTCCCGCCAAAGGCAAGGGTGTGTACGTATACATTCTCGCACCACTTTAAGGAGTGTGAATATAAAAGTTTTGCAGCTGATGGAATTATATTTTGAGTCCTTGAGAACTTGCGCTATCCTTTAGCTTTAGTATCGTTCAAATGTGTAAAGAAGTGTAGATGCCAGGAATTTACCAGATGCGATGTCAATTCAATTTCACTTTGATTCACTTTTGAGGATTTTCCATGAGAAGGAAAACAATTCATAAATAATTTTGAATACATTATCCTCAGATCCTGGTTTTTCGGATACACGGGGAGGAGAGAATATACATATATACATGCAAAGATATCCCTGGTAACCTAGAATATTTGTTGAAGAAGTGGAAAACTTTTCCACTTCGGTTTAAATAACACCCAAGACTAAGTTGAAATATTATTAGATTACGGATATATTCTGTAGAAAAGTGTACACAGATAAAAGTTTTATGAATCAACTTACAGAAAACTATTTGGATAAATCCATTATTTTGCACTAGTATAAATACTAACCGAACCGAACAATCCGAATTGAATTTATGATGAAAATTTTCTTCGATGTGTGTGTGTGTGTAGTATGTAACAACAACACCAACAACAAAAAAACCCAACAATAAAAATAAAATAAAAACGCAGACTGTAGTGAAATTGGAGTTGGAAATGCAGCGGGAATTGTATAGAAATTCAATAAAGCTAGTGATGGAATTTTTATGTTTCTTTTAGCAACAACTGGTATCCTTTTGGGAGGAGTGTTGTTACATGAGGCGAAATCCTTGTGTTTCATCGTGACTCTGTCTCTGAAATTTTATTGATATAATATAAAAACAACGAAAATATGAAAATATCTCTTATTTTATTGAAACAATTTTTATAGAAATCGAAAAATAAAATAAATTTCTTCTCTAACATTTATTTGGATTAAATTTGGTGATGTTGCATTTACTACAAGCTCAACGAATATGCATACCTATAGATATCTTTCACTGTACTGAAACAACCACATACATATATAGAAACTCGACATCTGTGTAACATTTTGTATTGTACTAGAAACATCACAGTACTTGAAAAGGACTTTTTGTGCTCATATCCTTTAGGACATAAAATATTGGTATTCATGTTGGAAATTTTTTCAAGAAAATGGTTTATCATTTAACTGGGAAAGTCTTCTAATAAATTTATCGACAGATCTGACACGTACAGCGAGCGTCTACTTCAATTCTGTAACGTCGACATTTTATTCTTGGTTTTGGGACTTTGTATGAAATATCACGTTCAAGCTGAATTTCTCACTCTTTTCTGATGTAGAAACTTGAGCTTGTAGGTAAGCTCCTTATTGGACTGGCGACGGTTCTAGCTTTTGTACAATTTGAAACAGCAAGCACTAGTCAGAGAGATTTCTGGGTTGGGAATGACAGAACTGCCAACGATAACATGCTGTTTTCCTTCACCAGCTACCATATAAGACTATCGACACACTTTTGGTCCTCGCTTATTATGCTTATTATAGGTGATGACAGGATAGAGCTGTATAGAGGCAAGATAAAAAAGGAGTAATGCCATCTAGGTATGAGAAGTGAATATAGGAAGGATCTTAAAATGCATGGAATCGAGCAACGAGCCTCTGGAATGGCAGTCAGGTGACATAACCGCTTCGGCGTTTTGGACCACTGTGCCCATTTTAAAATTTCCCACAGTAGCTAGTTATATAGTCCGTCGACTAGTGATGGGATCTCAAGCCAAACATGGCCTCTGAGTTCAGAACGCGTATAGACACAGAAACGTGCTGCGCTCTATCACTGGGAATGGTAGATGGACTATCTACCTGCATGGACTATCTATCAACTTAATTTCAGCCCAGGCTTCGATTTCCAAATCATCGCCAAAGTGGCACGGGAAAACTTGTCCAAGCATTCCTTGCAATACAGATGTGCCCAAGGCAAGTAGCGTGGGTAATTTTGTCTTCTTCTTCTTCTTTTGGTGAGATTTTGGGGCCAAAAATACAGCGGACACTTCTCTTGGATTATTGTAGTGCACCCTAAACCTTATATCTGTAAACCTTACCCCTTAAAAATGTTTTGTAGTCTAGCCAGTGGCTTGTCGCTTAAGGCTTCCCGAGACGGTCAAACTGCGCTTGACACAAACCAAAATATGAATTTGCATTAAACACGCCTTGTCGACATGTCTTACCAGCCGCGTAAACCATCAAATTGGTTTGACTCAAACCAAAATCTACCTATTAGAGTCAAACGAGGCGTTTAGACATGACTTATCGAGCAGGTTATCAGGGCCTCGTTCGACAATCTACTATCGCGGTAGACAGGCAGAGACATGAAGAGCAGACTCACTCCGATCACAAAGCATGTAGGTCGAGTTATTCGCCCCTCCTATCGTCCATAAGTGGGGCAGAGTTTCTGGGGCAGTGCCCGATAATCAAACAACAAATGTCGTGAGATCCTTTCTACTGAGGCTCAACAATTCTTCGATGTCGTTAAGAGATGGCAGAAGAAGCAACCGCTTATGGTTGACCACTGTAAGCGCCGACCTAGAGCGTTGGGTTTATATGATCGACTTCTCGAAGCTAGTGGGTGCTCCAATAACCGGTCCCCGGCCGAATGCAATGTTAGAGCATAAAAGTCACAAAAGCATGGTCAGAAAGGGAAAGCCATCCTGAGAGATACTTCGTTAATGACTAGGTTGAAAAGTTGAGTCGAGGTTGAGTTGAAATTTCGACGACCGTATATGATGTCTAGTTGAGTTAACTTTGGGGTGAAATAGAGTTAAACTGAAATCAAAACATAACCTCAAATTTTTGTGTGAAATTTACATTTATAAATACGTAAAATCTCAGAACATAATAATAAATAATTTTTCATTCCTGTGCAAGCAAAAACACTGAACACAAACCTAACACCGAAGGCGAACTTCACGAATGGTAAACAAAAAAAAATTTAAAGTGGTTTGAAGAAAACCTGCGCCGTGCTTTCTTAACAATCAAGTCGTGTAGTACAAACCTCTTGACTGTTTCGGACAGTGAGTCCCAAGACTCGTGACCATTTCGAAGTCTCCCACGTAACAGGCATTATTTCATTTGCCTACCTAATAAGCAGAATCATACACTGGAGATGACCATGAACTTTATGTTTGTGCTTTGAGATGTGAACCAAGTTCGGAAAACTGAGCCCGAAAGATTATACCGTATAGGTCGTATCTCAGGCAACTTCAGATTCCTAACCTATTCTATTCTCTTCTATCCTTCAAATCAAGTTTACTAATAGACATTGCACCATGAACTGAATAACATGGTGGACTGGCGGTGCTACAGATGATTCCTAAGCTTGATGATTTTCACATAAAAATGTCCTATTAAACTTCTTTACAGAAGAATATTACATGGCTCCCAAGAATTATTTTAATTCATAGATGGTTGAAGTCAGATAATGCAATAGTGTACACCTTCTGGAAAGGCACGCCCATTCCTGATAGAGATGGCTATGCCGCTTTGGGAAAAGAAATTATGCTCAATGGTATTCCCCAACTGATAATGAAATACTTTGCAAAAATTGCAAAAATCACAGCAAAAATGTTGTTTCATGGCAGCTTTTGCTGCAATATTCGTCAACTAAGATGTATCTTCCCAACCCACCAGAAAAATTGTCAATTGCATCTTCTATACTTGCAAAGTGTGTGCGATAAAGACCTATAATTCTTTTCACAAGTACGCACTGAAAATGTTTTATTTAGAATTAATGTTTTTTTAAATCGTAATAATTAGTTAAAAATAAAATTAGGTTATAAAATTTTGGTATGTTTTATTAATAAATTAAATTTTGCCACTAGATTATAACTCACTAAAGCATATGTACTGTCCCATATAACACATAACACTTGACTTATTTAATTATAAGAATTGCATAAACCGGCACCACGTATTAGGTATATTCACGCAAATAATTTATTTCATAAAAATCATATTTTACAAGTCTCACACACACAATTCATCTGCCAAAATATATAAAACAAATTAATAATTAAATCATGTGCAAAATAAATTATCCATAACATAAATTCAATTGCACGCGGAAACAATGTCAACCATGAACAATATTCATTTTTGTTTTTTTATTATTGTAAATTTTTTAAATTCTTTTCGTGACACGTGAAAAGGGGAAATTGTATTAAATTTGCACAATTTACAGGCCACCTTTCATTACGTGAGCCATTAGAAGTTCGCAGCCAATTTCCATAGTTTAAAACCGCATACGACAGCAATATGTAATTGAATTAACCAATTACACTTTTCATCGCACGTTAGTCGGGCAGGGGGGGGGCTGCCCTATAATAATATTTCGTGTCCAATTAACACAGGTAATCAATTAGTCCCCGTGATAGACCATCGACAAGGGTGCACCAGATACAGCAGATTAAATGCAATTTTACATATACACAATTGTGCTGGTGCCATTTTCTCTGTTTTGATCAATAATAAAGTGAATTCGAAATAGTTTACACATTTATTTTTATGTTGTTGTTGTTATTGTTCACAAATTAGATATTTTAATTAAAAGAGATTTGTGTTTATAAGCTAGGAATTTATAAATTTCAATTAGGAATGTTGTTTTTGTGTGTTCAATTAAAATTGAGCTAAATTTGATGTATCTTGATTTAAAAAACTTCTGTTGGGACCACTATTGTCTATATCGTTTCAATACATAAATCACACCAAAGATTATTTCCACGGATCACCAAAAATGAAACAAAATTTCTCTTAAACTTCACATAACTTATGACAGAAAAAAACGAAAAAACTTTAAATCAATTACTCGAAGATATGTTCTATCAATTTCTTTTTAAAAAGTTTCAATTTTGTGCACTTTAATCGTTCCCAGCATTTACATAAAAATTCACCGAAACGCCATTAAAAAGAATCACTTTTAGTCGTGTTCAATCTTCTAAAGTGTAGAAAATTCATTAAAAAGTCAAGAAAAGTTTCCCTGAGAGTTTTCCCCCATGGCTGAGAAAAAGTAGTTTTTCCCCCCCCCCGTATATGCATGTGTAACAATCGTAATACTACTTGGTTGCATTCGACGTGGCATGGCGAAAGTTTCGAGACCGAATTTCCCATAAAATATTTAAATCAAATAATCCACAGTGGAGCAACTTGAAAAGTTCCCAACTTAGTGTTGTAACATTTTTAGTTTCTGGCAACTGATCTGGCATAAATCCTTGTTGGCGCACACAAAAAAAAATTGGGGTAGATATTTTTTCCGGGTGGCCATAGGGGGGTTGGGATGTGAGGAAAAGTTATATATGAGGAAAAAATTTGTTTCTTGGGATTACACTCATGGAGAATATTTACGGAATTTTATGATGCTGCGATTTCGGAGAGATTTTATAATTAGATATTTTGTAAAGTAAAGTTTTTTGATTATTCTGACCATAAAGGCGTGAATTTTTTGTCACAAAAGCAAATTGAACTTGCCTTTTACTAAAAAAACTTGTTTATCTATTCGAATAACTATTAAACTAAAGTCTCGCAATGCCCCAAAAGCTTGAAATCTAAAAATTTGTTCTGTTACGTCACGAAAGCTCTGCATAATACTTAGTTTATGCTCCCGATTAAATGGTTCGTGTCAAGAATACGTAAAAGCTTAACTTATAAAGCTTTTGAAAAACAAAAGCTTTTGAAAAATAAAAGCTTTTATAAAATTGAAAGCTTTTCCTTAGCCGTTTCATCGATTTCCCTGTGTATACTCTGCCAATCCTTTAAACGTCTTGAAATTGAACAGCTTCTTTCGTTGCTAGCAATGGTCAAAGCTAAGGTAGCTAAAATCTTCAGAAAGTTAGCGACGTTCGAAAAAGGTGTCTCGCCAAAAAAAAATTAAAGCATCGATGAATATATGTGTGCGTTGGACTATGGACTGGAATAGATTGACGAAAAAGCTGATGTGCACAGATTCTTGCTCGACGATAGACTGGCTTAATGATTCGATGTACACAGCAAAATAAATCCTACGAATAGATTTATGAAGCCACAAATTTTTCACTATATTAAGGAAGATCAGCAGTAGAACTGTTTCCTGTTGAAACGGGTCTACGTGAAATTTTTTGGCGAACTTTAGGACTATCCGCGAGATACCTAGGAAAGCGCCGAATAATGACCATTCTTTATTCACAAGGGCTCCAAGTAACTTTGAAAAGATTTCAAGAAATTTGTGAGTCTTGAAATGAAATTTAGAATAGGCAAGTCAAAGGATCAAAAAATGTTTTGAGCTGATCATAAAGTGAGCTGATCAGCGTGAAATCAAAGATTTATATAGTCCCATTCCCTCCCTGACTTGTATCAATCAATCAGGAGTCACTTGCGATCCGCGTTCGAGGCAAAATAAGCTCTATCTATATTTCTGCTGACTTTTAGAAAAATCAAACTTTAACAACTAACACGTGATATTTCTCAGTACTGAATAGACTTAACTCCGGGGGTTTCTTGGTAAATCTGACCAAAATATAGGCAGTTTTCGTGATTTTTTTTATTGAAACAATAAGTAATACAATATTGGGGTTTTATCTGGTGGTTAGAGTGTCTCTTGAAGATTTCACACGAATTTAGCCGAAGTGAAATTCGACACTGTAGGCCTGTGGGGAGCATGGGTTCGCGCGCGCGCACGGCGTGCACTTCCGCCTGGTGTGACGTGTAGGGGTTAAACGGCTTACCTGAAACAAAATATAATAAAAGTTTATAAAAATAAATTAGTTTTGCGAGACCCCATCGGCGCCCAAAGTGTAAAAAATGTATTTTGTATTGAAAATAGCGAGCAGTGAAAAAAAGTGGCTGTTTTTGGCTTTTTTTTCATGTTTGCTACACCGTAAAAAAAAATAAATAATTAATTTTTTAAAAATCGGCCGCCGATGGGGTCTCAAGAAAACAATTGTCTGTGAGTTACAAAAAATCCGAATGCTGTAATTGAATCGGTGTTTCCTGTATGCGTTACACCAGTTTTAAAATATGGGTTTCGCGTAAATCGACTTCAAAGTTTTCGGTTCTTTTCGGCGCGACTGAGCTACAACTGAACGATCGATCGATCGCGTTGACTGATTTAATGAACGTTATTTTACAACTCACCGCTAATCAGCTATTCCAGCACCGTAGAGTATACCCTCTTCTTCTTCATAAAAAGCCGCTTGCTGTTGAGCGAGCGCAGAGGCTAGAGGGAACAGCCGTCCGAAGCGCCTTTGAACCGCTATTTCAATGGGATCGAGTTTAGCTATCGAAAAACAGTTTTAGGAGAATATTTTTAAGACATGGAGGATGCCGAAAAGCGAAAAAACCATTTTTTGAAGAAAAAAAAAATACCAAGAAACCCCCTTAACCACATTTTCAATTCAATTTACTCTCAAAATAGAGCGCAAGTGTTTGAATTTTATCATACACAAAGCGTGTCCGCAACCCCCCTCCCTCCGTTCTTACGCCACTGACTCCACATAATTGAAACGATTCTATGATTTATGAGCTTGACCTAGTTCCCAGGCTCAACTGATCCCACACCTACTGAGCATGAACGATGTTAGGCACTGTCCTGCTTCGCGAATTTATTTGCCTCTTGTTCTTTCCTTTAGGATAAAGTCGACTTGCGCTTTGTGGTAAGTTTGTGTTTGTTCAGATGGGAACGACAATTATCCTTTTTTGGTGATTTACCTCTGCCTTCAACCGTAGATACTTTTTTTTTATGTGAAAGACTAGAGTTTCAGGAAAGGCCCTTTATACTATCCGACGATCTATTTTCTTCGTATAGTACGCAATGTCGAACAGCAGCTCTAGTCGGGGAGGAAGGAACTGCTACAACCTTCCAGCGATATTTTCAGTCCACCTACTCCCAACCATTACTATCGCGACTCTGACATCAGGGCATCGAGAAACAACTCGCTGGAGTGTTATGCCTCCTGAAACGAGTTGAGTCTCATCAACCAACCGATGACATGCGCTTTGGTGGAGCGGGGAAGTGGTAAGGAAGGCTATGACATGAGGAATCAGGAATGTAAAGAGGGAAGAAGAAAGAAGGAAAGTGATGTAGGTGGGAAAGTGGAAAAGCCGAAGGGCCGCGGGGCTGGCCGGGATTCGAACCCGGGACCTCTGGGATAGCAGCCAGGCGCCTTACCCCTAGACTACCGAGGCCTCCTAAACTAACTTAGTTATTAAAGGAAACAAAATTAAATTATCTTTCGAACTGATGCCTTTTACTGGCTACACTTTATTTATTTAGGTTTAACGATCCGAATCTAGCCTTTGGTAATCTTGCTCCTTGGTATACCCCTAACTGGCTAACTGGGAGTGGTCTTCTTATACATAAGATTGTTTCCTACGCGCAAGCGAATGAAGTTTTGCTGGGAGTAATTAGCTTATCCGTAATTCACTGTTATATGTCAGAATTGTATGTGATCTTCTTGATTTGGGTCGGTAGCATGAGTCTAACATCAGCCGTGAGCTCAGAAACGAGCAATTATGGTTGACTATAGAATATGAATCTTGTGGATCTTATGGATTCTAGGATCTGGAAATTGGGAACGTGGAAACCTTTTATTTTGACTTCTATTTTCCATAAGATGTGTGGAGATCGGTATAATGAAACTCTGCGTCCAACACACCGGAGCCAAATGCAACTCTTAAACATGTGGTTAAGACCATTCTGCTTGAAACGATAACATAATGACTATTTCTAGAGTAAGATCTTCTTGTACATGCTTTTAAAATATAACATACACCAAGTTACTCAGACCATAATTTAATCATCATCAATGCTAATAAAAACCTGTCTCAATGAGAAAAGCAGGTCTATTCAATATGACTTCCCAGATCCACATATCAAAAACCATTTTCATGTCATAACTTTGCTAAAATTTTGAAAAGAAGTTTAAGATGTCTACCAACAGATTTTATCGTTATTGGCCTCTCTAAGACCGCATTGAGACAAATATAAGAGCTTTTCAATCTTATCATCTTTAATAGAAAATCAGGATAAAAACCGAGTTTCTGAGTGCAGCTTTTTCATCTCTCTACGATAAACCGTAATCCGCTTTTACACTTTGAATGATGAAAGAAGTTTGCATTTCAAAAAGGCCATAGAATCAGCCAGAGCCAGTCGGTCGGTTGTAGCTATACAAAAAGGATATTATCCTTGAAACCACTGTAACATCTTTTGCAGCTTTGGTTGTGGGTCGCATGGAAATCCTTTTCGTTTTTTTTTTTTAAATATTAACTCGAAAAGACCATCAGTTAACAAAGTAAACGACTAGACTTCGTAATTATGCAAAAAGACATTTTTGTATGGAAAAAAATTTGATCTGCTCTATCTTCCTTGTCTGGTGACGTTTTTATGCTGTTAGAGCCAATTAAAATAGAGTCAAAAAGGGACGGGAATTTTCCGATTTTAATCCTTAACCTGTTGTGGAGGTGTCCAGGTTTTAGCTTGCAGTCTGTAAGTTGCAAATTAAACCCATTTTTTTTTATAATGCTGCTTTAACTACTTTCAACAACGGATTTAATAATGGACGGATTTAAGGTTATTACGTTAAGTGAAAATTCAAAGAGGGTAAGTTTTATCCATCCATTCTGGTAACTATTTTCGACCATTACATAACACTTTGGCCAGAAGTTCATCCATCAAAAATTCTGTTTATAAATTCAAGAATAACTTTCCATCTAAAGTAGGATCGTCTCCATGGCTTTCAAGTGAAAGATTCATTCTGTGTAAATTCGTCCAAAAAGTTCATTCTCCATTCTTCTCTGGCAAAATTTCAAGATGATATTGCATAACTCGCTGCAGTGGCACTCGCAGGACCCCCCGAACAGCCGGTAATTGCCGTTGAGCTCCTATGCGAAACAATTAGACTCAGTTTTAATTATATCTTCTGACGTTGGCCAGGACCAAGGGAAGCCCAGTAGACAGCAAGAAATAGATGATATCGCTGGGCTGCTGGCTGAGAACAGCAAAACTTTTCTTCCTCCACATTGCACCAGAAGTTGTTGTCTAGAAATTTATTTACTTTCAGTCCTTTGGAAAGGTGTGGTATCAACTTAATCGGCTGCAAGAAAGAAGGATGCTAGCAAGCGAAATGAATTTACTGCACCTTCTGAAATTACCGAGGTACTTGGAGATCGCCTCGGCTTTTGTATTGCTATTACGAGATTATATTGAGGATGAATTGTTGTTGTTGTGGATAGCATTGTTGATTTTTTGTTTGTCTTTTTGCTGATACCAACGAGTATAGCTCGTGATGCAGGTTAATGCGTTTTTCCTGCAGGATGGGTTGAAGGTAATGACTTGGAAATCCAGGGCAGAAGAAGATTTTTGTTGTAATTTTTATATGATCCCTCTTAATACCGCAAAACCCTCTTATTTATTTTCCTTCAAATAGAAGTGTTAAGATGTTAAGTACTTTATAATTACATAGAAGACGCCGAGTTGAAAGGAAAGTGCAGTCTGGAAAGGAGTTTAATCCCGTCGCCTTCTATAAAGACACATCTCTGTAAGTATGCAGTCAAGACATATTGTCGAAAAAGCTTCAAAAAGGGGATTAATGAAAAGATTAAATTATAAACACGTGAGTTTGAATTTGAAGGCGAACCAACTAAAATCAAAGAGTCACTCATCCAATAAAGGATAGTGCGAAGATGGATTACTAAAGGCTATAGGGAGTGACATGTCCGAATTATTGTTCACATCCTCTGGTGTTGAATCGATCTTCGAAGAATCGTAGGTACCATTTGAAAGGTGCGACACACGGTACGGATGCGGTGCGGATATGTGTGTCCCGGCCTTTAATCATACTCGCGGAGGACTTTAATGTACACTCAAGTGCAGATCGAACCGCCTTGAAAGAAACGATGGAGGAATTCGGAGACGGAGAAATTAACGACAACGGTTTACGTATTGCACGTACGACTTTGAGCGTCGATCGGTATCTTGCGTTGATCAAAACGTAGTATAACAAAGCCGAGTCTTTGCCGGATGGATTTCGCCAGGTGAGTTGGTATTTGAATTGATTTGGCGGAAGATGCTGTTGCCAACAATCAAATTGTTTGACGCTGGAAATGAAGGGAGGCGTAAACCGTTGTCATTAATTTCTCGGTGTCTGAATTTTCGCATCGTTCCTTCCCAGTTTAATGCACCTGAATGTTCATTAAAGTCGCCCACGAGTATGATTAATTCGGTTCGAGGTATCGAATCCAGCATTTATTGAGGCCGATGTTTATATAATAGAACCTTGAGGAACCCGGTTTGAAATGGTGTAGCGCTTAGATGCGGCGCCCTCGATGCAATTCCTTAAGTCTATATCAGTAGCTTGGAGTTTGGTTAGTAGTGCAGGGAATAAAGCGGCGGAGGATGCGCGAGGAGGACGACGCGATAAATCTTGCGTTTGAACTCTTCGAAATTGCTTGAGTTTGAGAAGGCTGGCTGTGCAATGTCTGGCGAAAGCCTGTCTTACATTATCAAAGCTAGAAGCAAATCTATTAAGTGCGTTGAACAGCGCTGGCTCGCCGGCTGATAAGCGGAGGGCTGAGACCCCGCAAGTACCACCTAAACTGATGCACCACCTCTTACCTTTACGTGAACGCCCCATCTCAGATCGGACGCTGAGCACCAAAGAGAACATGTAGAGTACCTGAAATGATAATGCAGAGCAGAGATACATCCCTCGCTGCTATTCCGTCCTGCGATCACCTTAGCACCACATGCTGAGAAATAAGGTAAACCAACGAAAACCAGTAATCCCACAGAAAATGCAACGTTACAAATCTATTATTTAATTTCTTTAATTACCTGCATTCACTACAATCCAAATCACTTAGTATTACAACAATGTAGGTGTAGTGGTGTGTCCAAATATATTATCAAGGCAAACCTCTCTCTATATTAAATGCCTGAAACCATAAAAAAAAAATCAAAGGAACCCACCCTGGTACCAGTGACGATTCCCCTATCCGAACCAAATTTTTGTATATAAATAATCACTATACTTTTGCTCTTATTCCTCCAACCACCAAAAACCTAAGCCTAAGAGAATTTGACGAGGAGTCTTAAGTCGTCTTAAGACCATTGTTGTCAGGCCTAATGGCAAATGTCCTATGATGGTCGACAAGATTCTGTAAATCTGCTTCCGCGGCATTAGAAAAAGTTGCACAACTTCTGCTCGAAGTACCCAGCCTAATTTTTCAATTCGTTTTAACAAATGATGTTCACTTGGTATTTACTACTAAAAGGAAGTGCATAGACATGCCTTTCTTCTGTGTTTACATGCAAGGTTTGAAATCTGACCAATTTCACCTGCGTTGGTCCTCTTTGATGTATCTGTGACCCTGTGGAATCCATTGAAAGGTGATTCTGTACCTCCTTCTGTAAAAAGAATTCCGGTTGATTGGTTTAGAGTAGGTAGTCGGACAATTGAGCGGAGAACCAAAAATGCTGCTAGGTGCCACGGCGTGGGTTTTCAGTCACTCGTGACTACCGGAGGTGTGCGATCATTCCCTTTTGCGATCTTTTAAACTAGTGTAATTAATTGGGGTGACTGACCTTTGAGTGGAACCCAGCCGCAATGTATTGCTAGACAGGCTTTGAAGATAGGCAGCAGCTTCACAGGTTACTCTACTCAGCTCCTATACCCTCAGGTCAAGCTTGATTTGCAGATTTTGATTAACACTCATTGCTTCACCGTGGGTTGTACACAAAACACCCGTAATTTCGTGACCTTTAATTCTTTAGACTTTATCTAGTTGGAATTTGTTATATTATATTGTATTATCAGAGCTGGCCACTACTACTAATCATTGCTTTCCAAAGTCACAACTGAACTTTCCGAGAAGCTTTTGCTATGGACTTTTTCACTTTTGATTGGACGGGTTTTATTGCAGGCATAGCCAAAGCACCACTACAACGATGTTACCTGCAATTGATGCGTTGGATATATATGCCAAAGAGTTCAAATCCGGGGTTTTACATTTGTTAACTGTCATAGCATCGCCATCATCATCGTTTGAACCAAGCTGCAATTACAAATTTCAAAACCCTACCATATTTCTGAATATTAAACCTTTACTAAAATTATTAAAACACGTTAAATTCTTGCAAATTCCGCAACGTAGCATCCTCGACAACCTAAAATGGGTAATACGTTCATATAATATTCTCTTTGACATGACTATGATTGAGCATTTTTATTAGGCTACAAATAATTAAAAAAAAAATATTCCAATTTTTTTTTTTTTAATCAATTTCCAGTAGAAACTTTGTCAAACTTCATTATTCCGATCGCGTGTACATCGCGCATATATTAAATGTAAACTAAATTATACTCTTACAAAATTAACAAAAAGTTTGTAATAAATTAATAAATTCAAATTGACATTGAAAGGATTTCAAAAAGTTTCTGAAATATTTAAATTTTAATTAAATACTCTTTATTAATCCCGACGAGTTTCACCCCCTACCGCCCGCACCGCCTGCCCACAGTACTGGGGCGACTCTTTTTCGGATAGAACTTAAAATGGTTTTTTTTTTTCGTGATTCTCAAAAACATTTTAAGTTAATTATCTAAAAATTTATTCAATTCGAAATTGCGATGAATGCAGCCAAAAGATCCCTGTCACAGGATTACCAGCAGCTCACATGCTTATCACGTTAGCAAGGATTCAATTAAAAGGAGTTAAGCGGAGGAAAGTAAGTCGCGACTCGAGTTGACTCGAATTAGCTCATTACTTTCAATCTGAATTGTTCGGGATCCAATATGCATGGATTACACACAGGGTGCGTTCAGTCGCATGGAATAAAATTACCGGCGCCGAATATAAAATGAATTTTCATCATCAACCTCCCCCCCCCCCACAGCCGCCCCCACCCACGCTCCACCGCTGGCGCCTTTTTGGAACATAATACTCGGTCGCTTTGTCGCTAACAATTTGATCCCCCACGGTGAGAGGCAGCCTGGCTGCTGGCAGAGAGCGCCTTTCATCCGACAACACCTGGAGCATGACGCCCTGTTTCACCTGTTTCAATTACATGAACCTAATAAGGTTAAGTGAGAACGAAGACGTGTCGCTGAATTAATTACGTCTTATCGAATGGTGCACTCGACTGAGGAATTTTCTTGTAAATTTGCTCCAAAGAATATGAGTGCCGGGAGCTTCTTGCAATGTCATCATATGCCAGGCTCATGGCCCCACAAATAGCAGTCGTTCACCCACGTCCTCTAGTGCAGAGTGTGTGAAGTAAAAAGGATCCAGCATCCAGGATCCTATAGTATCCCGTTTCGGAAGATACTGTGGGGGTAATCCTGAATGTCATCCTGATAACAAGGGGAATAAATTCTTTTTGCCTTGCATATGACAATTTATGGCTGTGGCTGTATACATTGGCGCACATGTGTGGCCCATGTTTGTTAAAGGATTCGGGTTGCAGAAAAGGCGAGAGATCTTGCGAATTGTGTGCATATATACATATATACAGGGTGGAAGGGTTGAAAACTGTTTGCCGAATATATACCAAGAATTTTGATATGTTTGTAAATGTATTTCTGTGTTTTTTTTATGAAAAAATATGACGGGTCTTAAGGAAATCATGCTTTTTTGGTAGTTGTTAAGGGCGAAGCAGTAAATGTGGTCGTATGTTAACGTAAATTATGGGACAGGATATTACAAAATATTAAGGCAGGATAGTGTGCCAGTAGCAGATTCGTTTTCATTGGTTTGCAAATAGTACTTTATAATAATACTTTCATAAGTAGCCAAAGCAAGACATTTCGACTGTTTAACCTGTTAGTAATAAGGTACCAAAGTTCAGATAAGGTCGGGTGTTCGCCTAGCAGAAGGTATTCCTTCTAAACCACCTCGTAGTCTGTTGCTGCTACCATCGCAGGATTTGCTGACTGATTAGCAAAATTCAATTGCAGTTGCGTTTCTTGCTCAACGAGCTGCACTTGAGAATATCGACTGTGCAAAATCTAAGCCCGATTACAAAAATTTTTGTTTTGATTTTTGTTACAACTGTGGGCTTCGTGGAATTTTTTTCTCTTTAGTGTGAACTCCATTCAATAATATCCAAGAGTTCAAGCCCAAGATACAACGTCTCCACCCTCCAGAATCCGATTAATTTATCCTATCGTCTATTTCTTCCTTTGAACCAAACTCATTATTACTTGAGTAAAAATATAAAACAAGGCTTACAACGGGCGAACACCGGCCGCTTGGCTTTTTGAGGGGCACATGATGGCCGTAAGCTATTTAACCATTTTTATTGGGAGCACATACGTATGTGCTTGAAAGAAAGCAGATCCCGTAAACTAGTCTATAAGGGCTTTGAAGGCGATATGGCGAAGGTGTTGGAAAGGAGTAGAATATATATTGATTCTGTTGTCTAGTAAAATTCGAATTTGTTCTAAGTGTTGATAACCAAAACACCATACAGCTATTTTTGTTTTAAAACGCAGGCGCGTTTTTATATGACTGGCAACGACATCTCCTTAGTGGTATAGCTATGGGGGTATTAGACCAGGTTGTGGGCTCGGGCGATAGTTTTATTCTCGACTAGAACCTGTGTAGGTCCATGAAGGTTATGCTTTTTAACCTATTTCCCCACGAATCATATATGTTCTATAATTCTTCGTTTTTTTTTTCTTTTTTCTGATCACAAAACTTATCCCTGCATGACATCTGTACTACTTGGCATAATCAAATCCCTGCAAGACATCATTCCTGTCGATCTATAATTATTCACTATTAATTCCTACACCTAAAAATTCTTCACAAAAAATATCCACTTAATAAATCTTGAATTCTCCTGCTATCGCTTCAGCACAAACCTCGTCTTCGGTTATAAATATCCTTCGTTTTTTTCCTTCCTTCCTCCCTTCACCATAGGGGAAAAAACCCTGAAATTGAAATATTCCTCTTGGTTTTGAATAATTTTTAGTTTCGTTATTGAAATATGGCGGAAGACGATTTTTTCGTACGTATGTATTTTCTTTTTTTTTTTGCTTCATTCGTGGAAAGTTCATTTCAGATATTGCAGACAGCAAAAATGATGAATTGAAGTAATAAATTCAAAATAGCTTCTCCCATCCCAACAAAAAAAAATAGAGAAGAAGATGAAAAAAAAAACTCCAATCCAACAGTTGAATTGTCGGTAACTTAACAAAAGTCAGTAGTAGTCAGAATTTTTTTTGGGATCCTTTTGTGCCGGGAACTTTTCCGAAAATATAATTCCCTTTCTGCCATTTAAAATCATGAAGAAGAATAAGAGGATTCGTATCCCACCCCCAAATCGGCCTCCCAATAGTCTCCTTAGTGAAGGGAGGTTGAAATAAAAAAAAAAAATAAAAAAAGACGCGCATGAGGTTTCATAAATCATCTCCAGAGACTCCTCCTATTGATGGTATACATCATTTCCATATTTTCTGTATGATAAATGCAAAGTAGGTACACGTTCTTCTTCTCCCAGAGAATATCGATACTCAAACATTAAAAATTTTTCTGTGGCTGACATTTTTCAGGAATATTTCTATCCTAACAGATCTGTCACGTCAGATCAGATGTCTTTGACCCACCCATACCCCCGTCCTGGTCCTACTATGGGAGATATCTAGATGTGCAAGTATACATGGATTTTTATCTTATAAGGACGACAAGGACCTCCCATCTTCCTTGACCCGAAAACTTTTAGCTTTGACTAATTTGATTGAAGGATTCCACCCCCGCCCCTCTCCCTGTGATAATTGCTACAAAAGTCATCTAAATTTACATTGGACAGAGAGTCTGCCCGAACTTTTTGACAGGGGTTTTTTTTTCTTGCAGGCTCAAGAGGATTCCTGTGAGTGTATTTTTTTGATGTGGAGCTTAATCGATGGAACAAAGCTAAAAATGATTGCCATGAACTCCCCTTAGAGAGAGGATAATGCCTTCTCGGAATTGGAAATTCACGCGTGGGCCATTATTGAGCTAATTTCATATTAGCGAATTAATTTGCATTTTACGTACCAGAAAATATCGCAAGAAGATCTAATTAAAATGAGTCTTCATTAATTTCAAGAGGATCATTGTAAACAACCTTGAATTTTTTCTTTTGTATTTTTATACATATGTATCAAGACAACCTTCGATTCTCTAAGAGTTATCATTTTTACCTTTGTTCCGGATGAAGCCATCTTTCATTAATTCTCCAAAAAAAGGAGAACCAAAATTATTAGACATTATCGTTGGAGTTTTGCTGTCTAGACACAATAAATTGTGATGCCTTGAAATTTATTTGGCGGAGAATTTTTTTTAATTGGCTTTGCAGATACTTGTACGATGGCGGAAAGATACCACAATTCTTTGTTAACTTAGAAATTGCTTGTACTGTCATAATTTAATAAATAATTGAGAATTTTGCAAAATAACATTGATTAGAGCTGCTTTTTTTTTATGTGGTAGTGCTAAGCTCAGAAGTCACCCTTTGTACTACTAGTCCGTCATGTCATTTGTCACGTCATGGTGCAATGCCTAGCAGTAAGCTTAGTACGGGGGAGGGGTGGGGGGAATAGGTTAAGGATTATAAAGGTACGGGGGGGGGTATTGAAGAAGGTGGTGATGAACCCTGCGTTTGAACTCTTGGATGTTGTAGGAGCTCGGAAATACCGACTGCGAGAGATTATTCCACAGTCGAGTTGTTCTATTTACAAACGAATTCATATCTTGTCAGTGCTGCTACATTCCTACGGTGGCTTAGGGGGTCGATGGTGGAGCAAGCGGTATCGTCATCAATTAATTTAAGGGCCTTTTTTTGGACCTTATCTAACCATGCTAAGGTTGTTATTGGAGCGCCGCCCCAAATGAGGGAGTTGTATTCGAGAAGAGGCCGAATGTAGGATTTATAAATAACAGCACGGGCCGATGGCTGGAGGAGGAACCTGGCACCTCTTAAGAAATCCCAAGCACTGGGATGCTTGTTTGGCGATTTGGAATATATGGTCATTCCATCGCAAGTCTTTGGCTAATGTCACGCCTAAGATGTGTAGGGATGGGTCGGCCTTTACTTCCACGTCATCCACTGTCAAGGATGGTGTGGTGTTGATCTTTTTCTTTGAAATAAGACAGTACTTGGTTTTGGAGGGGTTGAATTCGACACGATTCTTTTTTCCCCACTCTAGAATAAGTTCAATGTCGTTATTAATAGAGTTGAACATTAGTTCACGATCATCAAGACAGGATCTGGCATGATTCTGTCTTGTATCGAAGCTGTACGAGTAACGTAGAATACCGTCGTCAGCGAAGCTGAGAAGTGGATTGGAGGGGATTGAAAGTAGGTCATTTATAAAGATAAGAAATAGGGCTGGTGATAAAATTGAACCCTGGGGGACCCCCGCAGAGATGGGGTGAGATTCAGATTTGACGCCATCCAAAACTACCTTAATTGAACGGCCGGAAAGGAAACTCTCAACCCACTTATAGAGAAGCGAGTCAATTCCAGGCTTGCAGGCTTATTGTAATTTAAGGCACATTGGTAATCTGAAACCTTATTTCATGGCCAATATAAGTCTTATACACTTCGTTTGTATGCAAAACAAATTATATTATCGTTGAGGGTTTTTCTTCTAAATAAGAAAATACTTTTTGGAGTACTTTTTTTTGGTTCATTCATTGATCAGTTATAAACATTCAGAAGCTAAAGTTCTTTCTGGCAAGGAAAAAATAGAAAGCTTCGAACCCCTCCTAAAATTCTAGCTTTCAATGTATGTAACGGTGTCACCTGACCGTTGCTGAAAACAATGTGGATCAGGTTCTTTTTTTAATTAAAAAAGTTGGTTCGATTTAAATTACTTTATTGCTTATTATTTTCTCTTTTAAATATTGTATAAATTCTATAATTCTAAATCCTTAATTTTTATATATATTTATATATTTATTTATCCAAATATTTCAGTTTGGGCCAATTCCCTGGTTAGTTTTTTTTTATTATTCTTTCAGAAAATAATTATTTAACCTGAGGCAAATGCACTCAAGGAAAAAATAATAAATTTTCCTTATTAACTTATCTATACAATTTCTCAATTGGATAGATAAGTTACTTCAAAAATTTTTTTTTTATTAAATTTCAAAAATTTTAAAAAATTTCGTTTTTTAAACACTCGACCTATTCTATCCTAACAAAGAGAAGACGGTGAATACTCGCCTTCTATATAACCCTACTCTATACGATGTGGGCAACGCCACTGCAAACTCGCGATTGAAATTATAAAAAAAACTCTATGGATGCTTGATGGTGGGCAATGCCACAGCTTTTACTTGCACAGATCAAAAGCCCCGCACTGTGCTTGCATCGGGTTTATATTTCCCCCGGCTGTCCCCCCACCTTGCAACAGTGACAACTTGCATCGAAATTTTTACTGAGCTACGCGTTAAAAATATGGCGACGACTGCTTTCGTTTGTTATATTTTTAAATTATTTTGCGTTTTAGTACTCAGAAAAGCTCTTGGTTTGACAAAAGCCCTTTTTTGACAGTTCGTGTAATTTTCGTGCGCGAGTGCGGTGTATTTTTATTTAGTTTACGTAATTGTTTTTAAATTATTATATTTATTATTTTTAATTTTTTCGATTTTTGTTTAAAATGTTTGTGCTACAAAATTGTTTATTATGGTAAGTATTAATTAATATATTTTTGTGTTATGTGTTATATTTATTATATGTTTTTATGTTCTGGTTTGTTTACCTTTGTTTTTTAATGTTTGTTATGTTGTTATTAGTGTTCTTATTATGTATATATATTTATCATGTAATTGTTTTTTATGTTAACTATGATTACTTATGTTTTATTTCTTTTTCCTTTTAGGCTGTACCTCAAAACTATGGGACCTTGGGACTTAGATATTGTCGCCAAATCCAGGTTATGTTTTTTGTTACTTATCTTGTTTTTTATTAATCCCTTTTCTTTATTCTTTTTTAGCAATTTTTATTGGAGGAATACATGTTTCGGACCGAAACATTCTCCCCTCTCTTTGATGCGTCGCATCAAACACATAAAATAGCGTGCGGAGTTCAATATATATATAGTTTTATTTTATTATTATTATAATTTTTTCATTAACTTGTTCTACTTCATTTTGTCTTAATACTATTTTCAAATTATCTTATTATTTTTTGATTACCATGTTCTAATTCATTTTATTAACACTATTTTCAAGTTCAATCTTATAAACTATTACGTCTGTGCAAGTCTAGCGTCTGGTAAATCTCCCATGATCTGCGTTGGTGGTGCTGCCCGAAATCTAATACACCTTGGACATCCTTGGATCCTCTTTTTTACTGTGGACATACCATTAATAATCCAAAACTGCGTTCTTATGGAATTTAAAACTAACTGGGGTCCACCGTGTAACGAGGTTTTGTGATAATAGTCCACTATGATGTTCGTTATATGATGGTTGGGCAGCAGGATCATCGGGTGTTTTTGGTTATACGAAATCCTTGCATTGCGTAGTCTGCCTCCTACTCTTATGGTTCCATCTGCTGCGAGAAATGGGGTTAATTTGATCAACTGGCTATTTCTTCGTAGTGTTTCTCCTCGGTGTAACTGATTATATTCGGATGGAAACATGTACCTTTGCACTAGTCGAATTACCCGTGCTCTGGCATCATTTATTTCTTCTGCAGTTAGCTGTGTGCTGTCCACTTTTTTCTTTCCTTTGCATCGTTGAAAAAATCTCATACAGTAGGCTATTGTTCGTATTGTCCTTGTATATGATGAGAAACGATTCAACCAGTCCTGCTCTTCATCCGCGTTAGTAATCATTGCTGTCGTATTACTCCTTTTCTCCAAATCCGTGGTCCATTCTTTTATGTCACCTTTGGGCCAAGTGTCTTCGAGGTCCTTTAACCACTTCGGTTCTTGCCACCATAGTGAAGCGGTTGCTATCTTCGATGGCATTACTCCTCTGGACGCTAAATCTGCTGGATTTTCCTTGCCGGACACGTATCGCCATGAACTGTTGATGGTGTTTTCTGTGATTTCTACTACCCGATTAGCTACAAATGTCTTCCATCGGTTGGGGAGTCCTCTTAGCCAGGCTAAAACAATCGTTGAGTCGGTCCAACACCAACTCTGCCCGTGCTCAAGTTTCATGTCGACTTGGATCTGCTTCATTAGTCGGCTCAACAGGGCTGCTCCACACAACTCGAGTCGTGGCAATGACGTGGGCTTAATGGGTGCTACTCGTGTCTTAGATGCTATAAGGTTAACATGAACTGTACCATCACTGTTTATCGTGCGTACATATACTACTGCGGCAAATGCTCGCGTGGACGCATCACAGAAACCATGTAATTGATATGTGGGCCTGGCCTGATACATGTTAATCCATCTAGGTAGTTTTAACTCAACAATATGATGTAGCTGATTCTTAAATTCACTCCACTCTTCTATCACTTCTTCACCAGCCGTTTCGTCCCAATCTCGTCCGGCTAACCACAATTTTTGCATAATAATTTTCGCGATCAACACACAGGGAGATATCCATCCGAGAGGGTCAAATAACTTCGCTACCTCGGATAGTATCTGTCTTTTAGTCGTCGCTGCTTTAGTAAATTCTGCTTGCTTAATTGCGTACGAGAAGTAATCTTGATTTGGGTGCCACAAAATGCCAAGCGCCTTGATGTGATTTTCCTCTTTCAAGTTAAGAGGAAGTTGTATTTCTCGATCCTCTACGCGCACCTGCTCTAATAACGCTTGGTGATTAGCTGCCCATTTTCTTAGGTGGAATCCACCTCCCTTTAATAAATTTATGAGTTCATCTTGTATTTCCAATGCTTCCTCGATGGTATCTGCACCAGTCAGGACATCGTCTACATAAAAATCTGAGAAGGCTACCTTGGATGCCTTTGGATATTTTTCTTTCTCATCTGTCGCAAGTCGTTGAAGAGTCTTGATTGCTAAGTACGGTGCTGAAGTGGTACCAAACGTCACTGTATTCAGTTGATATTCCTGGATGGGCTCGCAGCTATGTTCCCTCCACAATATAGTTTGATACTTTCTATCTTCTGGGACGATAAGGATCATCCTGTACATCTTCTCGATGTCTGCTGTCAACGCATACTTATGTTTCCTCCAGTTGGACAGGGTGGCATATAATTTCGGTTGTAAAGTTGGACCAGTCAACATTTGTTCATTTAGGCTTCGCCCATTTGATGACCTGGCCGATGCATCGAAAACCACTCTGACCTTGGTTGTTGTGCTCTCCTTAAACACTGCATGATGTGGCATATAATATGCCCGTTCTTCTTTGGTCGTTACCGCATTCATATGTCCCATGGTGATATATTCCTTTAGACATTCAGCATAGGGTGACTGTATGTCTGGCCTTTGAATCAGCTTCTTTTCCAACTGCTTAAATCTTGAAGCTGCCTGCGCCTTGCTTTCTCCTAACTCTGGAGGTGTGCCTCTTCTAAATGGTAACTTTACTTGGTACGACCCATTGGACAAACGTTTTGTAGTCCTTTCGTAAAATAGTTCACACTCCCTTTCTTCACTTGTCATCTTCCTTTCTTCTGACACTTCTTCAGATTCCCAGAATTTCCTTATTTGTTGACTAAGTATGTTTAAATCATTACCTTCTGAAAGTGTGAACCCGGAAAAACTTGTGTTCTGGGCTGGTGCTGTTGCTACCTCTCCGAGTAATATCCATCCCAGGCTAGTCTTCTGAGCGGTTGGTGATTGGTGATGTCCCTTGCGTATTCCATTCTCAATGATGTTCGCGTACACTTTTACACCAAGAAGAATATCGATTCGTCCTTGGTCGGTGAACTTTGGGTCTGCTAGTTCCAATCCATCGATGTAAGACCAGTCCTGCCATTTGGATCGTTTCGGTGGGCATATGTTCGTTATGGCCTTGACGACATATGCTTGTACGGCCGTTTCATAATTAGAGCGTGTAGTGGCTGCTAACGTAAAACAGGCAATTTTTCTAGATGATGCTACTTTTATAGAACCCAACCCGTTTATCTGCATCGTAGTTGGTATTGTTTCTGGCTGTAACGTTTGGAATGCTGCTTCGGTCAAAAACGAACTTTGGGACCCCGGATCGATCACTGCTCGCAGGGTTATACTGTTGCCCTTGTTGTTCCTCACCTTCACTAAAGCTGTAGCTAGCATACTTTGCGTTGCACTTTCATTATAATTACACGTCGTTACTTCACGTTGCTGCGTTTCGTTGGCCATTTCACTTTTAACATCTTCATGTAGTAACGAGTGATGTCCCTTTCCACATTTGTAACATTTATTACTGCTGGGACATACTCTGCTGTGATGCGGTCGCAGGCATCTATAGCATAGTCTGGATTTACTCGTCAGATTACGTCTTTCGGCTATGTCCATTCCTTGGAATTTCTCGCATTGTTGTAAGGAATGCGTTTCCTTGCACACCGGACAGGTTTTGTTCGATTGGCATGGACTGCCATGATGACTTCCTATGCAGTCAAAACAGAGTTTGTTTTCTTTTATTAATCTGCTCCTTTGAGCAGGAGATTTTCGTTGCAGGTACCTACAATACTGCGGCTGATGGTTCCCCTTGCACAAAGGACAACCTTTGTTTTCGCTTACATAGCAGTTTGTGGTACGGTTGCGCACTCTCTCTAAACCTTTGTACTGTGTTGTGGGCTTGTGTGTATTGACATCCTTTATTGCTTCCAAAGTTCTGTATCTCTCCTCAAGGAACTTGGTAAAATCTCCTAATGACGGCATCTCATCTGATTTGGATATCAATTCTTCCCACTGGCTTCTTGTTTTGTCTGGCAATCTGTGCGATGTTACGAAAACAACAATATCGTCCCACTCAGATATGTTCACCTTTAACACCTGAAGGGCATGTCGAATGCGCTGTAAATCATCTGCCATCGTTCGTAAATCTTTGTGCGATTCATGCGTGAGCTTGGGTTGATAGAATAGTCGTTTTAACTGGGCGTATATCAGCAATCTTCTCTTATTATAACGTTTGCACAATAAGTCCCAGGCAGCCATATAATTCGCGGAGGTCATATCGAATGCGTCGAGATCCCCACGTGCCTCTCCCGTAAGGCTACCTTTCAAGTAGTGCAACTTGTCCACAGGCGATAAACGAGCATTATTATGTATTAACGATGAAAATCTGTCATGGAATGCTTGCCATGCCGTATATTGCCCGTCAAATTTTGGAATTTCCACCGTCGGCAGCTTCAAAGGAATACTTTGCTGATTTGGCAATTCATTTGATGCAGACGTAGATGCTTGTTGGAGTGCACTAGATGTCAATGCATCTTGCAGCTCTCCGAAGAACACTGAATACGCTTCATCAAATTCTCTGTATCTAGTGCCCTCTGCATATGCTGCTAAAGCGGCTTGAATTTTTTCATCTTTGATGCTGGTTATGTCCGCGGCCCCTAATTGCAAATGGTTCTCGTCGAAATTTCTCCAGATATTTCTAATTATTTCCAGCCTCCCGTTAATATAACCTGCAGTTCGACGGTGTTTCGACGTTTTATTATAATTTGCAACTGTCTGGTCTAGTTGGGCTTTTAGCGTGGTCTGTTGTAGCAATACGTCCTTCATTTTTCACGTTTAATTATTAACATATATACAAACAAACAACCAACAACAAAAATATTTGGATATTTAACGTCAAATTTCAATCAAATTAACTAATACTAAACAATAAAGTAATTTATCTGCAACCAGATCCGGCTCGAAGGACCAATGTAACGGTGTCACCTGACCGTTGCTGAAAACAATGTGGATCAGGTTCTTTTTTTAATTAAAAAAGTTGGTTCGATTTAAATTACTTTATTGCTTATTATTTTCTCTTTTAAATATTGTATAAATTCTATAATTCTAAATCCTTAATTTTTATATATATTTATATATTTATTTATCCAAATATTTCAGTTTGGGCCAATTCCCTGGTTAGTTTTTTTTTATTATTCTTTCAGAAAATAATTATTTAACCTGAGGCAAATGCACTCAAGGAAAAAATAATAAATTTTCCTTATTAACTTATCTATACAATTTCTCAATTGGATAGATAAGTTACTTCAAAAATTTTTTTTTTATTAAATTTCAAAAATTTTAAAAAATTTCGTTTTTTAAACACTCGACCTATTCTATCCTAACAAAGAGAAGACGGTGAATACTCGCCTTCTATATAACCCTACTCTATACGATGTGGGCAACGCCACTGCAAACTCGCGATTGAAATTATAAAAAAAACTCTATGGATGCTTGATGGTGGGCAATGCCACAGCTTTTACTTGCACAGATCAAAAGCCCCGCACTGTGCTTGCATCGGGTTTATATTTCCCCCGGCTGTCCCCCCACCTTGCAACAGTGACAACTTGCATCGAAATTTTTACTGAGCTACGCGTTAAAAATATGGCGACGACTGCTTTCGTTTGTTATATTTTTAAATTATTTTGCGTTTTAGTACTCAGAAAAGCTCTTGGTTTGACAAAAGCCCTTTTTTGACAGTTCGTGTAATTTTCGTGCGCGAGTGCGGTGTATTTTTATTTAGTTTACGTAATTGTTTTTAAATTATTATATTTATTATTTTTAATTTTTTCGATTTTTGTTTAAAATGTTTGTGCTACAAAATTGTTTATTATGGTAAGTATTAATTAATATATTTTTGTGTTATGTGTTATATTTATTATATGTTTTTATGTTCTGGTTTGTTTACCTTTGTTTTTTAATGTTTGTTATGTTGTTATTAGTGTTCTTATTATGTATATATATTTATCATGTAATTGTTTTTTATGTTAACTATGATTACTTATGTTTTATTTCTTTTTCCTTTTAGGCTGTACCTCAAAACTATGGGACCTTGGGACTTAGATATTGTCGCCAAATCCAGGTTATGTTTTTTGTTACTTATCTTGTTTTTTATTAATCCCTTTTCTTTATTCTTTTTTAGCAATTTTTATTGGAGGAATACATGTTTCGGACCGAAACAATGTAGGTAACCGATAGCTCCCACTTACTAAGGTTAAAAATTGGTTCGTTTGGAAGGCGGTTAAATAATAGCCCAGCCGGAAATGGAGTGCTGCAATAGCAATCTTAGAACACTCCTTAAAAAGCTTTCAGCCTTCCGATACCAGTTCGGTATATCTTTTTACCGCAGATCTGCATACGGGAGCATACCTTTTAATGCTCCTTTAAAAGTGGTTTAGAAGGAGTAGGAAAAAGCTTTTTAATAAAGAATTCATGACGGCCTCTGGATATGTGAAAGATCGGTGTCGAATAAATTTTTATTCAACTTTTTGCATTTGCCTTTTAAACCTTTCCTAACGCAATTATCATTGTACTAAATCGGTCGCCCAACTAGATAGTAACTATGCCTGACGCTGCTTGACCTCTACAATCGGAAGATAGCCAGTTTACCGAATATGCTATTGGCACCCTTTTATGGCCACAAAAAAAATTGCTATAAGAGCTCCTATTTGATAAAAGTAAAATGCTGATACGTTCTCCAGGCGTTTGACTAATAAAAGTAATCAAGAAATACAAAAATAATTTTATATACTTAGCGGGAAAATGTTTGAGCACTGCTCGGGGAGCTAATTTTGAGCGCTGCCAAATATGCTCCCATTACTGGAGTTTTCAGAAATTTTATAGAACGAAGAGAACAGGTGATAACCTTGGTGACCATCGTAGGGATTATATGAATATATTTTGGATAAAATCGGTCCAGTGGAACAGGTGAAAAACAAATTAATAAAACTGTCAAAAACCGGTTTTCAAGAAAAAGCTCAGAAAAAACTTTTAAGGCAAAAAAAGTAAAAAAAAAATGGCCATTTTCCTGTTTTTTTTTTTGCAAAACTCTGTTGATCGATTTCTATTTCACAAACTCAACTCATATTTTTCGCCTGATATTTTAGAGTTGAGATAGGTGGGAGTATTCTGCGTAGATTGTTGCCTCATCTATGAAAATATCTAATAGGGTTACACAAATATAGGGTAATATATAAACCTCTACCAAAAAAGAATTCAAAACGCCCTAGCGGCTGGGAAAAAGGTTGTTAAAAGTTGGAACATTAAGAGCTCGTCGACCCAAAAGTTTGTCAAAAATACAGATTTTTCACTTTCATTCGTTTAATTAAATGTCGCTTCTGCTGTCACAAAAGCAGGTTATTTGGTCACAAGAAGACCCGAGCCTGTCACTGGAGAATGGTAAAACATCCACTGGCATCAATGATTTGGAGTTTACTGGAGAAGTTCCCGATACTATTTATTTCGCCGAGGGAAGTATAGGTATACTCTTCCTTCACTTATGTGCAGGATGGCACTCCATACCATACCGAAAGTTCTTATAAATTGAAACTGTGCTAAAATTTTCAAGTTTATCTAAATCATTGATCATCTTCTGCAAAGTTCGGTTAGTTCGGTAAGTTTGTTAGTTCTTACCACTTTGTTCTCCTATATAACGTAATCCATCCACAAATTTCTTGATTGTCATTTTTACTGTCTCAAATGGATATCTCGTTTTTAGAGAGCGGATGATTCCAGTAAGCATTGCAAAAGACTCCCTATCTCACCATCTTAAAATCTCTTTAGGTCTACGAAGCCGTGGTCTGTACAACAATTTTTGTGAATGGATCGCCTGCATGTTGAGTAAGTACAAAATAAACGTCATTCGGGAATTTATGGCGGTCACTAAGGAAAAGGATATGGAGGACTTATAAGTAAGCTGCTATAGTTACTCGGGTTGGCATTTTTTTAAGGTTAGGCAGAGTTATCTGGTTAATATAGCCGACATTACGTCGAGGCACGTGCTACATGGACTTCATGTGTCTTTACAGAAAAATCAGCTAGTGCGCTAGCCTATCAAATAGTGCCAATCTGGTGCAGAACGATTCTGGTACTGCGTAACAGGAAACGAGCAGCTCCGAAATTGAAGGAGTGGCTCCTAGCAGTTAAAGATTTAAACTTTTCACACCAAGTCAAATACTGGTACAATATTGGAGACATTGGGATTACCTTGCCTTGTTATTATCGACCATGAACGCCTACTGTAATTCAAGGTGCTGGACCTCGATTTCGACGACATTGGGTACCGGCAAAACGCGATGCTATTTGCCATACACCCCGTATAAATATGACTTTATTGCGAAAACAATTCAGCGATCAATTAATTTCTCTCTAACGACCGATGAATTGGCCGCCTAGACCATTGGTTATTACGCCTCCTTTCGGCTACGAAAATTTAGTCATTGGCCGGCCAAATAACACATTTGAAAGAAATAAACTTTAAAAAATATATGTAGCACAATAATGTTGTCCTTCGTAGCACAATAATGTAAACCTTCTACATGAAAAAAGTGCTTTACCTCTGAGTGCCAGTCTCTTCTTACTTACAAAAAACGTGAGCTGTAAGTGGGTGCTTAGAATAGAATGGCCAATACCATAGGACTACGAAGCTGAAGCCCAATACGGCATCCCAGCTGTAGAGGCATATAGGTAAATAAGTAATATTTAATACACATTTAACAATTTTATAAATATTTAATTCCGGTTTTCTTAGTACATACATACTTACATGCAATCAATATACTGACTAGTCCCTCCTCGCCGAATTTTGGCCAGATCCGGTAGCCTTGGGATAGAGCTTCCTATTACCTTACTAGAAGTTGATGTTCAATCCCGCAATTGGCGACAGTGTACTTATTTTCACCCAACAACAAAATAGATATAGGATGTTATTTAGGTTTACTATGAAATTTAAAATGCCAAGATCCACACTTTTGTACAACCCCGGCCAACGACAACCGATCCACACCAAACTAAGAATTTAGAAAAAAACTGAACAATCTCCAGTATAATCTCACATCACAGCACCCAATCGTCAATTCTCCTATTTCCTATTAGATTTCTAAAACGATTGGACAGACGAGATGTCCAATATTCGAGTCGCTTTCAATTTGCCCCCAATTAATCAATGCCAGTACTAAACAGGTTTGTTTGCTTCCCCATAATTGCAAATAGTACAGGGCATTTATTTCTGGTTCTGGGGTTTGTTCTGGCTGTTGTACACATTTATCGACAAATATTTACGTACATGAATCCCGGGTATCCAGCCGTTCCCGACGACCATAACACAGGACTTCAAGGATTATTTGCGCATTGAATATACTCTATTTTTGGGTAGAGCATATTTTACAAGAGAATTGTGTTGCTGCGTTCTAGTACATGGTGTTTTTTTTGCTGTTGTTGAATATTGTTGTGTATAACATCAATATCAAGTATATTCCATTCAAAAATTCATTTTATAAACAATAAAGCTGCCGACCATAATCAACAATCATAAATATTGTTTATGGCATTTCATTTTAATGAGATTTTAATTTATTTTGTTGAATGAATTAACTGCGATGATAAATGAGGAGTTGCTTAGCGCGAGAGAGAGCTGTTAATGGTCCTTCAGCTTATCGTGTTTATTTTATTAAATTATTTATCAAAGTTTAATTATTAAAAATATATATCTCTGGCTCAGTATTCTATTTATACTAGCGATATTTTTGCGAATTAATTTAAGGTACACAGATTATGCTTGTATGTGTTTTGCAATTATTATTGTTATTAAAAGTTTTTTGTAAATATTTTAAACAAATATGAAATGATAATTTAATATAAAGTGATGTGTGGAGGGGATACAGTGAAATCTATAATTTTAATTGGTTTTAATATGTAAACTTTTTTGGGTGACTAATTTTTATATCACTTTTTTCCATCGAGTATTTTTTTCATTATTCTTACATAACTTTCATGACGCTAAGTGTAGTCTAAATCGAGAATAACAATATAACTTACACAGCGCCGGCCCTAGGGGAGAGCGATTGAAGCCGAGCATAGGTGGTAAGAAGCGCCAAAAGGAATGCGAAAAACAATTTCGAGCAAAAAATAAAATTTTGATTGTGCCTTTTTCAAAAAATCTTAGCACCTCTCAAAGTTCCAAACACTTATGGATTTTTATAACATCTAACAGGACGACCTGCAAGGCCAGTTGGATATTTCTGAACCCATGGAGTAGGGTGCCGAATGTGGCTCCAATGAAGGGAAATTTTCGGGATACCTCTTCAAGGAGGGCAGACTGAGTCCCCGAACCACGGTGCTTAGATCACTCCTTCATTAGAAGAAGATCTCCTTAGAGATCACTCACCTGCGGAAGTACGGGCACCTTTTGCTCCATCGGAGAGACGACCCAAAAAAGCGTCCACTTGTAGGCGACGAATTCTGGAAGCTGTGTACTCCCGTGTAGAAGCTGCTGGGCTCTGCATCGCGCTCGAGGAAGAGAAGGATGCTTTTTTACTAAATAAGAAGATATATCTCCTTAAGGCCACAATAACTCGGCGAAAAGGTGAAGGCCCCGGGCATACGTTTTGAGAATCCGACTGAAAACCCTTCAGAAAAGAAGTCCGATCAAATGGCAGAAAGTGTCAGAATGGACGTTCTTGCGATGTGTATATCCGGAGAATCTGAGAGTTTTCTGGAGGATATTGCCGAGTTGGGGTAGCGGTCAGAGCAGCCCAGGTTCGTTGGGGTTGCTGCGCGCCCCTGTGATGGGATGCCTTAAGTCCTGGAAGGAGCAAGCCTTGTCGCTGTAAACGAGGGAAAGCTGCCGCGAAGCTATATTGTGGTCCGGTGCTTCCCTGCAGATACAATTTGTTGAAAACATTAGAGATCCAAAAAACGACCTTAAAGGTGTAGGAGTGGAGAGTTCTCTGCGGACCAAAGGTCTATTGACGAGCTGAGGGACCGGTGGCCATATTAGCGGCAAGTTTGGTCGAAAATAACAGGAACCTCAACCAAACTTGCAATGTCTCCATCGACCGGCAGCACCTGGCGAGCAACCACGATCATTTGCGTTCCGATCACCAAGGAAGCAGAAACCCCGAGGTAACCAACTTAAGAAAGGGCATTTTCATAAACGCAGAACTGCGGTCATTCTGCAATATTCAGCTAAGACTTCATATTCCTGAATACTGAAGAATGACCACAGTTCTGCGTTTATGAATATGGCCAAAGGCTGGCGTAGCTGGCGAAACACCGTGGAAGCAACTTTGGTAAGAAACACTTGCTCTAATGCCCTGTTATGCTATTATTTATTAAAAGGCTCTACAACCGGAATCCGGTCCTGGACTCTCGCAACAAATGTGTCGCTCACTGCAATAGTGGTGCAGCTCCACACGAGTAGTTGACCCGCTTTGGAGTTACATTCCGTCACATCGCCCGATACAAAACCAAAGTGACTCCAGATATTTTACTTTTGGAGCCGTTAAATCCTCACAGCGACAGCAGGAACATATGGCGGCAAAATGCGACTCCAAAGTAAATCAACCTCCAATATCCTAAATGAAGGAAATGAAGACTGCTTCCAACATAAAGCTTGTCCAAATATGCTTGACTATCACGCCACGGAAGGCCTCGAAAAAAGGTTTATCTAGGACAAACCGAAATACAACTTATGTGAAAGCGTCGACCAAAAGCCCCCCAAAGAGAGTCCCGCTCCACCCCGAACAAAGACTTGGGCCGGCGCTGAACTTACACAAGATGTTTTTCTCTTATTTCGGCACTTTTGAAAGAATCTCTAAGAAAAATCAAAGGCCCTAAGGTGATTTCTGGAAAATCGGATTGAAAATTGCTTTAATCCTTCCAGTCAAGCGGATTCGGATCAAATCGGTTTAAAGCGGATCAAATCGGTTCAAATCAGATCTAAACGATTCCAATCAGTTCAAATCGGTTCAAATCATATCTAATCAATTCGATTAAATCAAATCAGATCTAATCGATCGATCGTTCAAAATGAGTTAAATCGGTTCGTATTGGTGCAAATCGGATCAAATCGGTTCAAATCAGATCAAATCGAATCAAAACGTTTCAAGTCAGATCAAATCGGATCTAATCGATTCCAATCGGCTCAAATCAGTTTAAATCGGTGCAAATCGGATTAAATTGAATCAAATAGGATCAAATCGGATAAATCGGTTAAATCGGTTGAAATTGAAGCTGGATTGAAGCTGGTTTTCTTGAATGTTGGGAGGTCCATCTCTTCGAATACTTTGACCCTTCAACACCTTCAAATTAGGGCTAATGTCTCTAAGCTATTGCATATTAAATTGGTTGGTCTAGGTGAGCCTTATTAGTTATCCTACGACCCATCCATATTTACTCCAAATAACTGAGGAACCCAGTCGTCTTTAGGGCTTTTACATATTTCAGTCTTTTACATATTTCAGTCTTTATGGAGTCGTTAACTAAGGATTCCTACTTCGTTTGGTGAACATAAACTGGGAAATTGTCTGCTATCTTGTAATGCCATGTCATAATTCATTGCATAGCCCTTTGATCGCTGCCAATGGTGCCGCACAACATATGTGCTGGGCACAGGGCTGTTAAACTGGAGGACTCGAAACCTGGTGATATAATAAATTTCAGAAGCCAGGAATTTTTGTGACGAGGTCATCTTGGAGTTACCCAGATTCTTAATTGGCTAAATGCCCACCTGATTAGAAAGAGGCTCGGGTATGCCACGTAAAGATCTCCCAATTCTCTTTTAGGCCTCATTTCCAAGGTCCTCCTAATCCAAGTAGCCCCAGATAGCTT
Source organism: Thereva unica (assembly GCA_949987705.1). Classification (NCBI taxonomy): domain Eukaryota; kingdom Metazoa; phylum Arthropoda; class Insecta; order Diptera; family Therevidae; genus Thereva; species Thereva unica. Next base: position 15,545,467 of record OX465283.1, on the reverse strand, counting down.
GAGCTTGTTAGGCTGTACAGTCATGCCGACAACCATGTCATGCCATCATACCTACATATCTCAGTTGATTCAGAAGCTGTTTTGGTTTGTGAAAGTGAAACTGCCATACTCGACGAGGTATATTCAAGGTTTCTTATTTCATTAATTCGCCACTACTTGAAAAACACTTAAGGGAAGGTAGGGTCCATCCTGACAGAGTCGCTACATCAGAAAAAAATTTCAATACAACTATGTGAGCCCAGACGAGATCAAAGGCGATGGCATTTACATCTCAGCTTAGCATCGCAGCTTAGTAGTAGAGGTTGTACTTTCGGCCTGTACTGTCTCTATATGGCACAGCTATCAGTGGCTATCTTGTGAAGCTTCAGCTCGGACTTCAACCAATCAGAACAGTTGCGGCAAATACCTAATATCGCAAGCTTGTGCTGATTCCATCCCTCTGATTACTAAGTACCACATTCAGTACTTCAGTGATTCAAAACTGAATAACATCGGCTCGAGATCGAGATTTGATCCTTACATACGAAAACGTATTACCCCTTTGAAAGGCAGAAAGGCAGTGCCCATAACATATTAATCGTTCAATTTAACACAAAAAATCAAGTATTATTCATTAAAGGAATTCTGACTTCTAAGGCTGGCTGGACTTGTGAGTAGTCCTCAACCTGCCTTTGTTATTCGAGCACCAGGCACGTGTACCCATCACACATTGCGTAACCCCTAAGTATTATGCAACGTACGACGTACTTTTCACAAGAATGGACTTCCAAGAAATTTTCCACACACGTTTATTGAACAAAGTCTGGATTATGAAAGTATCTAATGAAGTTGAATCTGTGGAGAGTAATTATCCTTTTGCTCAGCATATAGACTTCTTATCCTCCTTTAATCCCTCATAGAGCATATCGGGCGGAAATAGTTTCCCTCCAGCGGACTCTGTTTTGTGGAACAGCTCTCACTCGTAGGGTAAACCACTAGTTTATCCAAATTCAATTTTTTTTATTTTATCTTTTATTATTGTCTTCCTGCTTGCACAATGCTCTTTTAGCTGTCGAATTCGGAGGAGCAGTTTCACCCATGAGCGACTGTTTAATCAACATACTCAAATATTGTGATTTCATACGGAAGCCAATCGAACTGAATTGTCCGAATTAAACAAATGAATTCCTATTATTCTATCTACCCAGAACCATCCATGAGTGGATGAAGTCGATAGTAGATATCGAGCTTCGGTCAATGTGGTCTTTTTATGGTACAGGAACAACTTTATGGTGTGAGTACATGTTATTGTGGCAAAGGGGATGCTTGGATGAAATTCTGGGGCACTTATGTAATGTGGGGCGGAGAGAGCGCACAAGGAGTTATATGAATTGTTCTCGGAGTAATGGCAGTAATTAATTGGATGTAAGGTATTTGTCTGATATATGTCTTATGTTATTTCCGGAGTTTACAACTATTTCATTAGTCAATGTGTGTGCAAGAGAACGAATCACATGTTGGTGCATATTAAATATTGTAATTGATAAAAAATCGTTTTGTGTGTGGATGATTGCTGGATTTTTGTGAGGATTTTTAAAATATCGGGTTTGTATTTTGAGCAGAGAATTATTCCATGCAATAGTTGTTTAATCAACGGCTGGATTAAGGCTTCTGATTAAACTTAATTAAGATAGCTCTTAGATTTGCGTTACACACTTGTTTGAGCCTGAATCGCACTTTACCTGTGTGAAACCAACGTCTCTCTAGGGAAGTTGCAGTAGTCGTGTTGTGAGGTGTGAACGTCTACCAGAATGGCCAAACCCTTAACTTAGATAGATAGTTTGAGAAACTGCAAGACCCTGATGACACTGTTCTACCTTTCCGGTCGGATTAGTAGAGTAGAGTAGATCTGCTCAAATAAGGGAACGTCAAAAGACACACACGGTAGTGTCAGATTCCTCCTATCTAACAATTCAGCAACCTATTTTTTCATTATGTTCAAGGCCAGACCAGTACGAGCCGTAAAGGCATTACTTCAGTCTGGCCAGGGATTCCTCTTAGGTGCTCAACGGAGCCAGAACTGTCTAGCTACCTGGCTGCTATGTCTACTTACATTTATTGTGTCTTGTCTGTTTCTTTGGGCTTCGTAATGCATAAACTTGTGTTGGATTGTCATAAACTTGTGTTGGATCATTCTCCACATATTACAGGGAATCGATTCCAGGTAAGATTCCAGGGAATCGATTCCAGGGAATCGATTCCAGGGAATCGATTCCACAGGGAATCGATTTCAGGGAATCGATGCAAGGGAATCGATTCCAGGAAATCGATTCCACAGGGAATCGATTCCAGGAAATCGATTCCACAGGGAATCGATTCCAGGGAATTTCACAGGGAATCGATTCCAGGGAATTCCACAGGGAATCGATTCCAGGGAATTCCACAGGGAATCGATTCCAGGGAATTCCACAGGGAATCGATTCCAGGGAATTCCACAGGGAATCGATTCCAGGGATTCGATTCCAGGGAATCGATTCCCTGTGGAATCGATTCCCTGAAGTCGATTCCCTAGAATCGATACCCTGGAATCGATTCCCTGGAATCGATTCCCTGGAATCAACTAGTGGTACATATACCCTACGGTTGAGAGCTGTTCCACAAAACAGAGTCCGCTGGAGGGAAACTATTTCCGCCCGATATGCTCTATGAGGGATTAAAGGAGGATAAGAAGTCTATATGCTGAGCAAAAGGATAATTACTCTCCACAGATTCTACTTCATTAGATACTTTCATAATCCAGACTTTGTTCAATAAACGTGTGTGGAAAATTTCTTGGAAGTCCATTCTTGTGAAAAGTACGTCGTACGTTGCATAATACTTAGGGGTTACGCAATGTGTGATGGGTACACGTGCCTGTTGCTCGAATAACAAAGGCAGGTTGAGGACTACTCACAAGTCCAGCCAGCCTTAGAAGTCAGAATTCCTTTAATGAATAATACTTGATTTTTTGTGTTCAATTGAACGATTAATATGTTATGGGCACTGCCTTTCTGCCTTTCAAAGGGGTAATACGTTTTCGTATGTAAGGATCAAATCTCGAGCTCGAGCCGATGTTATTCAATTCCCTGGAATCGATTCCCTGGAATCTGGGCCAGCATCTAAGTTGTATCTCGGTATTCTTAACGAAGTTATTTTTTGAGATCTTGGTCATCAAGGTTTCGAAGGCACTGAAAAAGTGGACGTCTTTCACAGGACGGGAAAGAAGTGGACGTCTTTCCCAGCTATTGGAGCACGCACTAGTTTGGTGTACAGGGCCCTAGACGATCGGTGTCTGATAAAATACACCCAACGCTAAAAATTTTCACCCCAACATGGTCAACTCCAAGAGCTGCTTCCTACACTTTCTTGTATCATGGCCAGAGAACTCTTGGTGCGCAGTAGCAAGAATTTCAAAACACTGGGGTGACAGCACGTAACTTGTTTCACAGCTTGTGTTTCGACTTTACCAAAGGTCGAAACAAGTGTCGATTGGTAGCACGTAATGTGAAACGACTAGAAGATATACGAGAATTCGCCTACTTGTGTTTCACATGGGAAGAAATCAGCTGTTTTTGTTTGGTTTGACATTTTAATTTTACTTGTGCGGTGTGATTAAAGAAGAGAGTTTGTTTGAGTTAAAAAAGAAAATGATTTTTTTTCATAAATTTATGTTAGAAGAAAATAAAAAAGTGGCAAAGGTCCAACGTCGTCGTATAAGAGATTCCAGCAATCCATTGGAACTATCCAGAGAAGAGTTAGTGTCTATAATTTATAAACACAATATTCATGCTTTTAATTTACAGATTTAAGCAAAATTTTCGAGTCTCAAAAGAAGCATTCGTAATGATTATGGAGGCAGTAAATTTAGAAGAAGGACTTCGTGAAACAGCAACACCTGCAATTTTGCAACTTGGTGTTACTATGCATTTCCTTGCAAATGGAGGGTACCAAGTAAACATTGGTAGTAACAAATTACTGGGAATGGCACAAACAACAGTGTCAAAACTTGTGAGGAAAATTTTGAAAAAAAATAGAGGATAAATTGTGTCCACTATGGATAAAAATGGATCGAAATCATTTTGAGGCTTGTAGGCGATATTTCTATGAAAATTTTAAGATTCCTGGCGTTGTCGGATGCATCGATGGGACTCATGTAAAAATACTTAAACCTAAAGAAGACGAGCACATGTTTTTTAATAGAAAGGGCTACCATAGCTTAAATGTTATGGTCGTAAGTAATTATATTCTGTAAAGGTTTTATAATTATTGTAATTTATTTATATTTTAAAGATTTGTGACCATAATAAATATATTATGGCAGTAGACAGTTCCAATGGAGGAGCATCGCATGATTCCAGCGTGTTTAAAACTAGTAAGGAGAATGAATATTTTAAACAGACATACTGCGAGGGGTACACAAATGTTCGACTTTTAGGTAATTATCTAATGCAATACATATTTATAACTTTTCCGGTATATATTTATCTACTTATAGGTGACAGTGGTTACTCTTTGCAACCTTGGCTTTTGACACCATATAGAGATCCTGCAGACATGAGCCGTGAGATGCATTTCAATGGGGTTCATGCCAAAGCACGTAGCATCATTGAAAGAACAATTGGGATATTGAAGGGGCGATGGAGGTGCTTGAATAGTGACAGACAATTGCGTTTTTCACCACAGTTCGTAGCGACTGTAGTAAATGTATGCGTTGCTTTGCATAATATTTGCATAAAACAAGTAATTTTACCTGAATCTCTAAATGTGGATGAAGTCGCAACAAGAGATATAAATATAAGATTTACTGACAATTACATAAGAAGGTCCGCCGAGTCTTTAAGGAACAGTATAAGGGACTCGATGAATTAAAAAATAAGTTCGAATGGATTATGTCACAAAAAATAATTAGAATAAAAGAAAATTATAAAGTACTTTGGAATTTTATTTCATTTTGTATAGAATTTATAGGAACTTCTTCACCTCTGTTTCCGATGGTTCTATTATTTCAGATATGTATATAAAATGAAATGGATTTTAAAAGACCACGTTTGATTTGTGTATTGCAATTTTAATCAAAAACTAAAAAACGCATTATTATTATTTTCGCATTATTAAATTCACACAATAGATAAAATATAAATAAATTACACAGCCTCCCTTCTTGGATTATTAAATTAACAATGTAAAAAAAATAAATAAAGTACACATATATCCTTCTTGGATTATTAAATGAAAACAATGTAAAAAAATAAATAAAATTCACATACATATATATCCTTCTACTATTATTAAATGAAAAAATAAAAATAATTCACAGCCATCCTTCATGGATTATTAATATTAATACAACGAAGTAAGTACCACCTAAAACTATAAAATTAACACATAAGAATTCCATGCATGAGTATTTACATGAGTCAATTACCTGCTGAGAAAGTTTATTCAAAAATTTTTTGTTTCTCAAGACTTAACGCTCTTAATCTATTTTCCTCTTGTTTTATTTGTAACGACAATTGTTTTAATTCAAGGTTGCTCTTATTTGCTTCGCATAATTTTTCAAATTTCCGTTCTCTTAATCTATATGTTTTGCCTTGTAGGGTGAACATTTCCTGCAGGATTTCATTATTTTGATGTACTTTCTGCAGTAATTTATTTATGTTGTTATTTATATTCTCTGTGGCTTCAACATATTTTGCCATCAGCTCATCGTTTTTATTACGATACCTGCTACTACTAGTGTTAGGAATATTTTGATTATTTTCAACATTTTCAGAGTCATCACTTTCAATTGAAAGATTTGGAGGTGGCGGAGTTGTGCTTAGATTTATGCTACTTGCTGCTACATCTTCATTTGTCAATGTTGTACTCTGGCTTATCTGCTGACTAGCTCCAAAGGTTTGTACATTTGCTATCCCCTTCACGGCAGCTTCTAAGCCAGCACATTGAATAACAATTTCTTCAAGATCTGTTATTTTTAATTGTTTAAACGGTCCGCCTCCAGTTTTATTCCTAATTTGTCGATTTCGCGTTAATTTTGACTTTATTTTATATTTTATATCGCTCCATGTCTAAAATTAGACATAAATAACTAAATTTTGTTTTATTTCGTTGTATAATTTACCTTTTGCCACTCATGCCTTTCTTTAGTTGGAGGCCCATTTTCGTTTAAGACTTCCGTCAAATGTTTCCACATGGACACGCTTTTTGTTCTTCCCTGTAGGGTTTTGAGCCTTCCCCTAGCAAAATCTTCGTGATTTTGCATGTAGTTAATTAAAACTTGGTACTGGGATTTACTAATGCCTAATTTCAATTTTTCTTTTTCCCTGTGTAATAAATAAAATATTTATTCAAAATAAAACATTTTCCACTTGTATACTTACATATTTTGATATATTAATCCACACAATTCCACAAAAATAAAACAACGCGTCGCTAGCTTCTTTTACGGCTGAATCTTATTGCTTCAGATGTCAAAAAACTTTGAATCACTGTTTACGTGCTGCCACTTCAGTCGAAACAAGTTTCAATTCCGTTGAAACAAATTTCATTCCGGTCGTAACAACTTATGTGCTACCATATTACAATAAAGTCGAAACACAAGCTATGAAACAAGTTACGTGCTGTCACCCCTGGTTGTACATATTGAATACCGAACACTGTGACCTAAACCATATGCACAAAACCGGAAGGAAAAAGGATGATCCAAATTGTAGTCTGCCGAGTCTGCAATTCCCTATATATCTGACCTAGATCCACATGGCTTCTGCATTACTTATGAGCCAACACCTCACTAAAAGAAGGAGAGAAAAGAATCCTCAAGGTCCTCGTCTTTCGAAAACCGTCCTAGAACCGGTTGTCTACCCAAAATACATTTTCCAAATAGGATTTTCTTTGATCTAGCTTGCCTTGCTCACTCGTAACTAATGAAAGATCCTTAAGACGTGTCAACTATCATCGAAGTCCTGTGTCTGTGTTTCCTAGACTTTCTCTTTCCATGCTGTTCTAACGCATTACCATAGTGCTTATGAATAGCAGCTATGTTGACTATGTTGAAAATATTATACAAAACGCTCTTGAAGTATCATACCAAGAAGCTAGTGATCAGTTTCAGTGCTGGCGCCCGGTACGTTAATACTGTCAAGGCCGGTCCACACGCTACGTTTTGCACAACCTTTTAAGTCTGCGCAGTCTTAAGACGGAATGAAAACGTTGTAATTTTGAGCGTCCAGACGATGCAGTCATATTTGCATTTTTCGCTCAGTCTTGTGTGATATCGTCATGGAGGAGGTTCTACTGTGGTCAATTTTTGCATGTTGTTAAAAAAAAGATTGGAACATCTGAAAAGAACCGGGCGTTCAAAGTGGTCGCGGAAATGGCTTCTAAAAAGGCGGGAATTTTCCCATATTAGATTATTGCTAGATTATTCCTCCCTTCTCCCTCCTTCGATTTAACAATCCAAATGCATGGGAAACTCTCATAAAGTGCAATAAAATCAGTTAGAAACTCCCGAGAACATTGCCGAAGGTCAGCCATCGTCGCGTGATTAGGAAAAACTGCGGAACAAAACGAATCGGAAAACGGAGCAAGCGTCCACATGCACCGACTTGTCCGCACAGATCATGGATTTCAAAGCTCATTTTCTCAGTTATCGCTGCAACTGTACCGTCTTCCCGCCGTACTCAAAACTGCGAAGTTTTCCGATCCACACGCAACGTTTTATCTGCAACGTGTTGAACTGCGCAGACAAAAGGTTGTGCAAAACGTAGCGTGTGGACCGGCCTTCACGCAAAATCTGTTAAAAATATTTCTACAACATTATGAATTCATTTTATTACGAAATAAAATGCAACAAGTTAAGAAAAAAATTATTCCAAATAAAAATTGAAACTCAAATTATTCACCCATGTACAATTTCCATATCTCTAAAAGTCAAAGGGCGAACTGCAAATGAAGTTAAAATCCTTAAGCCAAAAAGTAGATAAATTATAATCCTTAATACCAAAAAGGACACACTATTCAAATTGAAAGTTCCACAATTTGCTCAACATTAGTTTCTATGGTGTGGAATGAACCAAACGATGTAATTAATTTATCCTTCGGTGAATCGTCCCCCCACTAAAGGCTGGACATTAGATGGATACACTATTCTGGACCTTTAGTTGTATTTTGAATGCCACGGCAAATACATTGACAAATCTCTGGGAAATCGAATAGAACTTTATCAAATGATGTGAACATGTGGGCTTGATTCCGACAACTGACAGAATTTAACCGGAATACCACGTATGTATATGATGCAAGTTGAGCGGGAGAATGGTAGACTTGATTTGAAAGAGGGTAATGAGGTTTCAAAGTTAATCGGATTTCAAGGATTATTATTAGGATTTTACTAGGGAATATATAAAGTACATTCTTGAGGATTTCTATTCAAATTATTTCTTAGTAAAGTACTATATATGTAAATGGGGAGGGAATGTCTTCCATCTTGGCATCTTGTTCTGCGCTTTATTTCCTTGTAATAAGTTCTAGAAAAAGCGTAATTGAAATATTGATCTTCTGATTTCAATTCAATTTGTGGGCATTAATGTAATTTCATGGCATTTATTTTGCAGGAGTATGCATGAACATTTTTTTTTTGTAATTGGTCCATTCAAAGAGGATCATTTTTAGTATAATATGTACAGAGTCCTCCTGAGTATTGCACAGAAAAAGTGATAGATTGCCCCCATCGCCGCCTATTGGACATCCTCTGCCAGGTTCACCACAATGGGGGCAACTGGAATGAATTGCCCCGGGCCCCAAGCCAGAGGTGATCCCGAAACTAGTTTTAAACTAAAAAGGCATATATCTTTGCTAACTAATCGTCTAGGGGCGCTGAAAATAACGTGAAACCCAAAAACTAGAAACTCTCATATACCAGTGCTATAATTGTCGAGCAAGCAGTAGCCTAAAACCTAATACCCAAGTATGTTGCACTCTAAAATATATGTTAAGTGTGTACGGATATGGATTCTATGTCCTATACATAATTTTTGGTAGTTTTTTTATCATTATTAACTCACTGAAACCCCCTTCACCAGCTGCAACACCAATAAGTATAACAATAAAAAGATGTAAGCAAATCGATGATTGAGGAGAAACAGATTGAAGACCTAGGTCATAGATTAGATTTGTGGTTTTCGAAGGATGAGATCGAAACAAGTCATTGTCAAAGGATACTTTGTTTAGCCTATTCCGTTGATGCAGCTTACCAGCCAAACTCTCCCATTTTTATTGGGTGATCAAAGAATCTTGGCTTGGTGTAATGGAAGGCAATTAGTCCAGTCAAATAAGGCAAAAAAAGGGGTCAACCTCGGAATTTGAGGTAATAAGCTGAAAATTGGCATGAAGCTTTGTTTTGGCATTTTACATGATGTGTCAAAAGTCACATATAATCTCGTGTCCGCGTCTTGAGATATTAGAGGTCAAAGGTCACAAAAATCAGTTTTTCGCAAATATCTCGTAAATTATCGGCTTTACGCAAATTTTGGTTGAGTAAACTTTGTTCATTAGACAAATCTGCATAAAACTGTCTTGTACAGAATTTACGTAGAATCAATAGTTTTCGAGATATGGGGCTGAGAAAACTCGAGCATCGCGCTGCATTCTTTTCCCCACCACCTTGGAAGTAGAACTCAAGCAGCCTTTTTGCATGGTATCCCCAGTAGGCCTAGTCTATAGGTTACAGGTTATGAAATAATTTTATTGATTATCTCTCTAACTCTTCTATTTCCACTTCTTTCATATTGCCATCTTCATCTGTAATCATCTCAGAAGAGAATAATGAAAGGTGGTCGGTGTTATCATCGTTCAACTCAGGGTTAATGGGTGTTTCCTCGGACATTGAATTGAGACACGACGGGTCCCGACAAGAGCCATACGCTACGGAACATAACAATTTCACTTTTCTGCATTTACTTGTCAAATTACAGTTTGACCTCGGAGTGAGAGGTAATAAGCTGAAAATTGGCATGAACCTTTGTTTTGGCTTTCTAAATGATGTGTCAAAAGTCTCATATAATCTCGTGTCCGCGTCTTGAGATATTAGAGGTCAAAGGTCACAAAATTCAGTTTTTCGCAAATATCTCGCTTTCTATGTTTGTTATGTTCCGTAGCGTATGGCTCTTGTCGGGACCCGTCGTGTCTCAATTCAATGTCCGAGGAAACACCCATTAACCCTGAGTTGAACGATGATAACACCGACCACCTTTCATTATTCTCTTCTGAGATGATTACAGATGAAGATGGCAATATGAAAGAAGTGGAAATAGAAGAGTTAGAGAGATAATCAATAAAATTATTGCATAACCTGTAACCTATAGACTAGGCCTACTGGTGATACCATGCAAAAAGGCTGCTTGAATTCTACTTCCTAGGTGGTGAGGAAAAGAATGCAGCGCGATGCTCGAGTTTTCTCAGCCCCATATCTCGAAAACTATTGATTCTACGTAAATTCTGTACAAGACCGTTTTATGCAGATTTGTCTAATGAACAAAGTTTACTCAACCAAAATTTGCGTAAAGCCGATAATTTACGAGATATTTGCGAAAAACTGATTTTTGTGACCTTTGACCTCTAATATCTCAAGACGCGGACACGAGATTATATGTGACTTTTGACACATCATGTAAAATGCCAAAACAAAGCTTCATGCCAATTTTCAGCTTATTACCTCAAATTCCGAGGTGAAACCCTAATTTGACTGGACTAAATAGATTTGGGGATCATTCGTCTAACCAACTGGATGAACCTCTAAGTGAAAGACTCCCTCCCTTCCAATACCATCAAACACACAGCTTAAACTTTTTCGGCGTCTGCCTAGGCTCCGCTTGGGACGACTCACCGTTTTTTGATCACGAGCTTGATGCTTCTTGTTGCAGTATTGTAGTCGTGTGCAGACCCTAGAGGCTGGGTGAAAAAATCAAAATTCGAACTGAACATTGCCATTACAAAGAAGTCGGCTCAGCAACTGCAAGGTAGTAATCCGGGCCTCAAGACGGAAGCTGGATCGAAGGAGGAGTCGTGCGGGAGTGAGACTCAGGAAGTCCGGGCGACCCTTTTACTGGAAGAGGACTAAGAAGCCCTGGGGAGAACTTCGAGGGTTACTAAACAAGAAAGTTCAGATGACCGGGGACCATTTTCAGCCGCTATGACATCCTATCGTTCTTTTATCCACACATCCTATTGTCAATATCGAACAAACAGAACACCTCGCAGAACCACATCTGTTTCACACAAAAAAAACGCAAGATTCTAACCAACAGGCATTTTAATTTCATTACACCTATTAATATCAGGACATTTACCAGTTACAAACTCTACTTACAGGTAATCAAGTTAATGCTAAATAGCTTAAATGTACTTCAACCAATGGCACACACATATGATGTACTCAAACCAAAGCCAATCTGAAAGAGAATGAACAATTTTCAAAATTCTTATGTAAAGTATATCAACTGAATGATGAGCTAAAGTGTGAGAGTGGCATGACGATTGAAAAAGACTTTAATCAAAAATCGGTCTGGAAAAAACCCACTCTGGTACCGCGATGTTTTCTTTTCCGCTCCTCATTTCAGGCAATTCTGGACTACAGTCGCGCTCTGCGGATAAGCTGACAATGGTGGTTGTGTTATCTAACCACTTCCAGCCTTCCAGCCACTTCCAGCTAATACTTTTAAATATCAAATACCTGGGATTCGGTTCCTTAGTTCTTACAGATGCCTAATATTCACACTTCTGAGCCTATGGTCATACCGAAATAGGTTCCTAATTTTGTGCTCAATTTAAATTTTTTTCATAAGCCTGTTTTCCGTTGCCGTAATTATAACCCCCATTTTCAAACCCAAACAAGTTTCCAACTTCTTATTTATACATATACTCAAGTAACTCTCGCACTCTCACGTTCCACACAATAACTTTTAGTGGTGTCGCTGCGATCAGCGATCTGTGGGGTATTCGCAATTAACGCCATCTATCGGGAAAACGCCCGATTCCTGTTCACAGATCTTATATTATCACATTCTTGCCTAAAGAGTTCTGAAAGAATATCGTTGTCGTGTGACGTGACAAATGTGTCACGCGACCTTAAATTGGTATTCTCATTGTCAATCTAACAGACTTCTAGCGAGTAAATCGACAAAATTCGTATTTAATTGTCGCAAGTTGGCGTTTGAAGTGAAATTTTCCTCGATACGTGTGTAAGTATCGACAGTTTCATTACACGGTGTCCCTCGTAGTCACGTCACTCGCCAATGGGAATATCACATAATATTTTTGTAGTACTTCGACGTAGCTAGTCAGACCAATGTCATCAGCACCTCAATAGATCCTAGAAGTTAAAGAATATAGGGTTTTAAAGTTAAGGAAGTCGAAAGACTACGAATAAAAAGACTAATCCAACTATACCAGCCAGCAGTATCTTCTCCAAATAAAGTTACAGGATGAGTGATTTTTACACACACAACGAATAAACATATTTTATAAGTAATCAAACACTCCAAAAAAACAAAATTAATTCTATCGCAAAGCTTGTTTGTATTTTGTTGATTTTCAACAGCTTAAGCTCTCACAATCCTCGATGATAAAGGACTCTCCTCTATTGTGAATTAACCCTTATATGCAGGGAGAGAATAGCCTTCGGGGCCCTTGCAATATTTTTATTAAGAGCCATTTTAGAAGTATTCGGAGTTCGCATACTTGGCATACATCCCGTACAGATGGAAATTAAAACCTCCCCCAAGAAGCACCACAATTCCGGCCGCCTCCGCCCCCCACCCCATGCATCGGATTGAGGTCACACGTAATGCTCAACCTACAGTAAACCGTCATCAAAGGATAAACACATAAAATGCGAGCTTAGAGGTGCAGGGCACAGAAACAGCAGCCAGGAGGACTAAGGAGAGGCATTATATCAGGAGCCAGAATTCCGAGATGGTATATGGGTGGGGAGCGAGAGGATACGGACGGTGTGGCGGTGTCAAAGGACTTGGGACAATTTTCCTTTTGGTAAGGCGTCGTCCTTTTAACTAAGCTTGAACTTGCGGTGCGGGTTATTCAAGTTATGGCAAAGAGTATGACTTGCGCCCTCAGCAGCCCTTAGCTTTTAGCTCTCTTTTTTGTCTATGTCTCTCTCGCTTACCCTCTCTCTTTCTCCATTATTCCCCCTTCGGCTGTGACGTCGTCGTGTGCTGCTGGACCGGATATGTCTGCGCACCGGATGTTGCCTGATTTTTCCTAGGATGTTGTGTTCTTTCTTGACTATCATTGCCGCTGTTGTTGTTGTTGCGGTAGGTTAAAGCAGCCCTTAATGCAAATGTCAGGCATTACCAGGAGCATCGCTGCTTAGTGTGTTTTTGGGCAAAGCCCTTAATTGCTGCCGCCCCATTAGTAATGCCCGGCATTTAAATATTCCGCTACTGCGAAAACAGCCCCAAGTTCATACACATGCGGGATTACTGCAATAATTAGGTCAGTGGGGCGGCGATTTCGCCGGGCCAAAATGGCGCTTTCTTTCCTTTCGTTAATCGTTTCCGCTTTAAGATCCACGACTGAGTCTGAGTGCTTAAGTGTATAATTAGTTTTGTACCGTGTAAATGTTATTTAGAGCGTGCAATGGCAGCATACACGCTACACAGAACCTGGAAACAGAATCGTATTTTGCTTGGCAGTATTTTGATGGCTTTCATGTCCACTATTCACAAACTTCACCGAAAGCGGATTAACGAACTTGACCCATAACCAAGAAACTAATTCCCAATTCTGATGATGAATTGGGGAGTTAATTTTCTTCGTTAATGTTATTCGCTTCTTTACTGGAATTCATGTTTCGTTTTTACATTTACGCTTTGATTTGTAGACATTTGTAGGGGTCTTAAGGACTTTAATAGTAGTTTTGAGGTAATATTTTGCGTTTTGATTCATATTTTCAAAATAGTTATGCCTAGAATATTGTAATTTCCTTAGGACTCCCCAAAAACAATTTTTAACAGTGTTTGCCATAGTATCGAAGATTCTCCGCTTTTTAACAAACTTGTAGTGTCTGCGCCTTAAAAATGCTGTCATTAGTGCTGGGTGATGGACATATCCACTTAAAGAAAGAAAAAATTGTTCAGAAGGGAAAAAAGCCTAGAAACCTCATATGCCAACTGGAATAGTACATGTAGCAAAGACCACACTATACGTGAGATTTCAACCATCCAAGTCAAGTCCATTGTATGAAGTCATTTACAGCACTTTCACTGATATCCGATTCTAGATTGAGTTCTTTGGAACACTTTTATGACGAACGAGTTGGTCGAATTGAAAGGTCAGTCCTTCACCAAGCGATAACTAAAATAATTGGGCAAGTATAGGAGTAGGGAGATATTGGAAAAGTAGCTATTGTAGTATAACTTTGTTGGGTACTCTTTTCATCATCTAGAACAGGAAAGCCCCTGCTTTTCTAGCAGAGAGCAAGGCCTACAGTTTGCATCCTTCACAGGCAAATCATTAAGTAATGAGATTTTCTACCTGAAGCTGGCAACAGTAGAATAATAGTTTATATAATGTATAATGTCACTAAGTACTAGCGAAGTGTTCTAAAAAGCCAAAATAGAATGAAGCATTATGTAATAAGTTGACATGATTATTAATTTTAAGCATGGCCGATGTAAGAAACTAAAGGTGCCTGTAAACGAGCAACATTTTTCAGCAATGTGTGGCCGGCAATACTGGCTGAACGACATTGCTGAAAATTCAGCATTATTTCCATCAATACGTAGAGCGAAAATATTTAAACATTGCCGGCTATTTAAAAATGATTTCGAAATTTTTTTTGGACTAGAAGGATGTTAGTATGGCCTAAAGATGGCATAGTTGTGGGCGGTGTAGGGTGTACATTGTCTGGGTTCGGGATCCATGAATCTATAGTATCCGGCGAATCAAACCGCACCCAAATACGTGCAGAGTTCCAGGAGATCCCCTTGACTAAGTCCATGGCGTCTCCCCGCCATAGGCTGCATTTTTGCTTCAATTTATAATTTGACAATTCTTACAGTAAGATATCGTAAATGATTATCGTCATTCTTTATCCTTAAGAGCCTAGAACACATCTTAGTTATGTACCTTAAAAATTCTATACCCAAGCACGTATATTGTAAAGGAAAATCGATTTACACCGTATCGGATGAAGTAACGCTTTCAACAATGCCAGCATGGGATCTACAATGGTTTGAGTTAGTGGATCATCCACTCTGATATTCAATAAAAGTTTAGAGAAGAGTAGAGTGGTAAACACAGGAACAGTAAACCTCTGCATACCGTAGGATGGAGACTTGTCACCGGTGTTAAGATTTATGGTTGGTTCGTATATAAATTTTTAAGGTCACCCTTCGTGATTCTAGTGAAATTTCTGATCAAGTAACTACATATGTAGAATTAGCTCATCGCATTCTTCGTTTTTTTAATAAGCAAATACTTCTTCCCTTTCAGACATTATCATACGTGTACGCGTGAAATTCTCGGGCAACACAGTAGCCAAAACATTGCGAAAACATATTTGACTACTAGCAATAGCATCGGCCACGCATTTTCAAACATACATATAGCCAGGCCATATTTTTCTGAAATATTACCGGCAATGTGCATTTTTTGTTGTTCGTTTACAGGCACCTCAAATAAACAGATCTAGAGTTTTGTACAGACCCAACATCAGCTATAATGAACTTCCGTATAATGGGCGTGCATTTCTCTATAATGGGCCGTATTGAGAAAGAGATCCGATATCCGAGCGAGAGGAACAGTCTTCCAAAAGTACACACAGATTCTACATCGACGATGTCGTCTTCATTGGGAAAATATAAATAAGTGTGTTGGACGGCTCATCCCAGATTAAGCTTTTGGCACGGAAACTGGATTTACCGATTAATGAAAGCAAAACTAATACATGGTCCAGCATTGGTCTACAGTCAACGTCAAGGATAATCTCTTCGGGGCTACACCACATTGCCATGTTTGAGCTGACGATATTAGCAAATAAGGTAAGTCCATTACTGAACATTTAAAATCCTCGAATTTAAGATTGGGCAGAATAGTTATAGTCTTATAGTTCGTTATAGAAAGTCTTCAAGTACAAATGTAAACGAAAGCACTACCACTGGGTCTGGATTGGAAGAAGGACTTCAAATGTCTGCTCAAGCACTCAAGTTCATTTCAAGCTAATAGTCCGCTGTAAGTAGGTAGATTCTTTCGAGCACTCACTCTATCATGGAAACGCACTCTTAGTCATTATAAATACACAACTGGCCACAATCGTCAAATAGCTCAGAAGGCAATATGAGTTAAATAATGCGACAAAACCATAGAAAACAGATTACGACTCTCCCTATGGATAGCAATAAATAATGATGTGTTAGAATGCCGGCGGTTATGAGGGTCAAGGAATGCGTAGCTCTCGTCAGATATACCTACTTCAAAGCGCTCTTCGATGGCAAAATGGATAAAGCCTTGGCTATCGCGAATAGAGCCGTGATGAAGCACATACATATAGCGGGTGATCCCCATAGACATACTGGCTAATGAGATAGATAGATAGATTCGTAGCAGAATTTCAAAGGACATGGGATTACTCGACTAGGGGTCGATGTACCCATTATACTCATACGGAATGTAGAAAAGTGAATCGAAAGTGGACATAAGGAAGCGACCTATGATTCCAATCAGTTTCTAAGTAGGTATGAAAAATACAAGGTAGATTGTAGTATCTGTTAAGACGGCTCGCTGTTCTTCCCGAGTTATCCAAATGCTGAGATGAGTCGAAATCAATAGGTAAGCCACGTTTAATGCCGTAGAGAATCCTGAAATTACTTATTTGGGAGACCAGCAGTAGCAGATTAATGTTGATCTGGCACGTTGACGCAGTGACGTGAAACAGTCCCGCGGAAGAGTTATAGAGAATGACATGGTTTAAGTAGATCTCCGAAGCTAGCCTTACCCAGGTAGATCTCTGCCCGAGTGGAACTCGTTTCTCCGCTACCCGTGGGGACCGGTTAGCCAAAAAACAAAAACCCGAAAAGTAATTACAAACCGCGCTAAAAACAAGTTTACGGCAACCCCGAGCCAACCCAAACCAAGTAGAGTCACAAACCCCGCCCCTTCAAATAAAAACCCCACTAGCAAACCTGCTTCCTCACTAGCAAACCGGCACCGTCACTAGCCAGCATACACTTGCGGACACAGCCGCTGTGGTTGATCAAGGTTGCGATTGATCTGCGGAAGGGCCAAAAATCTAAAAAGCCCTGACCCGGCAAAGCAGGTCATCAAGAAGTCCGCCTAGCCAGCAGAAAGCCCTTGACGCTTGGCCACCAAGGATCCCAAAATAATCGCCGTCCTGGACGAGAGCAGCAAGTTACAAAACCGTCCACATCCACAGCATCAATATCAGGCTAAAAAAAGTCAGCCAAAATCATTCGGTAGCCCAATCCTTTGTCACTGTAACAGTGAGACCAGCAGTGTTTAAAAAACATATGGTCCGAAAACCTCATCAAACTGTCACTCGATGTGATTGGAGAGGCTTATCGACTATTTTCTTAGATTTTCGGAGCTCCAATTAGGTGCAACTTATAAAGAGGTAGACCAAACTACTTACGTAAAATGCGGTGCAAACTGGCTTATGATTTCGCCAATTCCTGCGCTCCTCTAGAAATAGACAAGCCTCGATTTTAAACCACACTCACCTACAGCGGCGATATTTTCTGTTGACCTGGATGGTCGAGCAGAATTTAAATTTTTCTATCCCTAAGTTGTCCAAGCCATCGAAATTTATTGAGTAAATTCACTATACCTGTGCGGGGAGGCCTTTATCAAGGTTACAAGCAGCCCAGTATATCTTCACGTTTTTTGTAGTGAATTTTCACTATTTCATTGCGTTTTGGGAGTGTGCTATGCATTGATCTTTATCAGTGGGTATTGGGACACTTGGGCATGGGAACATTTCTCTAAGGCAAAGTCTTTGAAACTAGGAGTTGAAAAAATTCTTGTTTTTACTTGTCAAACGTCATTGTAGTGATTGTTTTGTATTGGCAGTTCAAAAATGGCGCAAAATTTAAAATCGCACTTCTTGTTGAAATATATTTCATAAAGGGTGACATCGACACTTGAGCCTAGACTGGCAATTTTTGCTACAAGAATTAAATCAAACAAATCCTTAAGCATTAAAAATTTGCATTTATAATTATACAATCTAAATAACAAATATAATTTATAGAAACTCAATAAAACTCAATTAAAATTTCTTACAAATCTCCAAAACTGAAACAAATCTCTCTCTTGAAACATTATAAAATGCAAATAATTCTTTTTAATTCAGAAATTATGTTTATATTATCTAATTGAACCAGAAATGTTTCCATGAATTTGTTAGAAGGTTAAACATTACTGCTTGTAGAATATGTTTTGTTTATTCATCCATATAAATAGGGCCTGAACTTATCTCTATTTATATATGTATGGATTACATACATGAGTGAATCAACTTTCATAATTAAAATCATCAAACATGAAACGCATTCGGAGAAGTCATCGAAAAGCATTAAGCATGGAAAAAAGCATGTTGCGAGAGATATTCACTGATCTTTATAATTTTTGGATGGAAATATAATTAATTCTGCAGATACATAATTACTATTAGGCCTTTTAAATTACTTCTTTGAGTTTCATAATTAAAAAAAAACCGCCCAAAAAAAATGGCTGAAAAGCTTTTAAATACCACTTTATCCTGGCTGAAATATTCAGGAAAGATTCTACCCGAAAAAGAATTAAATTTTTCGCAACAAGGACTCGCGCGTACAATTCCTTTGGGTAAAGTGAGATATTTTCATTATCCCATCACCTCACCATCAATTTTCAATTAATCCGAAATACGAAAATTATCCTTAACCGAAAAGCTCGCTGCGAGATTATTGTGTTTCTGCCTTGAAGGTCCTTGGGGGCATGGCAACCTTTTGTTTCTTTAATTTCCAAACCGTTTCCATATTTTTTTTTTTTGTTTTTTTAATTTTTTGTTGCGTGTTTTGGGGATGTTTTTTTTTTTTTTGGTTTTTTTGGAAAATGCCTAAGGATTTTTTCTCGCAACGCGTAGGCATTTGTGTGGATCCTGTGGAACGCGCGAATCGGCGAAACCGCCCGGCCCAAGTATTTAAGCGTAAAATCCAAAATCCAATTAAGCATCCTTCATTGAGGATTAAATTAGCCATCAATCCCTGCGGTCTATAAAATGTAAAAAAGCTGTTTACTCTCCTGCAATTTATAATCTCGGATAACAACTGTTCCTGCCGATTAAACTAATCCCCTCTCATCTTTTTCTCTCCGCATTTTTTTTTCGCCATCTCGTTTTCAGGGCTTCGTTATGCGATGGTGCTTCTTTTAGTCGTTTCCGACATTAAGGCCTGATGATAAGGACGAAACTTTTTTCTTAAATTGGGATGGAAATGTCTCCCATTTTTTAGTATTCCGCCTCATTATCCTTGGCCAGGATCATGAGCGAAAAAGTGAGAGAGAGACCGACTAACTCTGGCTCTACACCAGTATGTGTATGTGTGTGTGTATTGCGCGACAACAAAATTAACAAAATATATTCTTAGGAAAGAAGTTAATTAAAGTTTGGCTCGAGTCCTGAACGTAAATAGCCGACGGGAACTTTACCTTCTTGGAACAGGGTCGACTGAAGACGTTGTAAAATACAAAGGATAAGAGCAGCTTCTCCAGAATGGTGCGAGGTGCAATGTTAAGAACTTATCCTGGCTGGAAATGTAGAGGACGAGATTCTTGTGGCGGTTATTAGGTTAAGATACGGACCGTTTTTTCTTTCCTTTCTCATTTCTGTGCTAAAAATGTCCTACTTTCCTTTACTTACGGGATGTAAGTTTTATAGAAACTATTTTATAATCTCCGTTTATAACACACACACACACATACACACACAAAAATACACGACAGAAATTTCGCTTTAGAACTAGGGGGAACTTCTTTAGTAGGAACGTGACAAGGTTTCATAATCCCATTGTTAATAACTTGTTGCTATATCTGCAGTTGTTGTAACTAAGCAGTTGAATTACTCAGATACGTACGTGGTTTGCCTTGAACTAATAAAAAAACAAAAAATAAATAACTTGAGCCAAGAAAGTTTTAAAAATATGACGCGGATTTTTCTTTCATTTGCTGGATATCTGCTGATTTCTAAGAGATAAATGTGCTGAATGGCTCGTCGTAGCTTCTAAATCTTAGCTTAGTTGCACGTACTTTGCCATCACGTTCGTGAACAATTTTCTCAACTATTTCAAGATTCTAAGTTATTTTAAAAGTAGAATCTATCTACACAGACAACGTGTGACCTAGTCTACTTAGAGCCTTCATACTATACTATGCAAGGATGTATTATCGAAGGATCATCTTTAATCGAGGAAAGAACCCAGCGTGAATTTCTTGATTATTAAGTATGAACTTTCTAGGCAAAGCATGGTGGATACATTTACAAAAACTGTAAGATGTGTAGGGACCTTTACTCTATTTCCCTATCTGAACAGGCTGAGCCTCTCCAGCATCACGGAGAACGTTCTATGGTATTACACTGGTTTCAGGAAACATAACACTTTAAATAGGTGCTGCCGGCTGCAACTGAGCCTAGTTCATGCGAAGCCCCAATTCAAACATTTTTGTCTTGATTTTTGTAATATGTGTGAGTGAGCTTAATGTGAATAAATAAATATGCTTACCGTTCTCCCGCCCTAAAATAATTCCAAATTACACCCTTTGTTAGTTAAAATCATTATCGGGTGTCTGGGTACACCTTAGTGTAGACTTTTACTAACCAAAGGGGACTACCATGTATATTAGGGAAGTTTATCACCTCAAAATCATTATCCGAAACCACGTCATATTCTTACTTTTTCCACACAAAAGCCCTGCAATTAATTTCTCATTCCCGCACATTTCTCCTTAATTGGTAGTCGTTCTTTCTTTGTGCATTCGCTCAGGCTCTGGAATAGTCTTCCTAACTACATCCAAAGAATAGGCACAGTCACAGCATTCAGAAGGCAAGCATCTCTTTTTCTTTCTTCTTCTTCTATCTAGTATTTCTAATCTTTCTCTTCTTTACTTCCACATATTCTTGTCCTATCTTAGTAAAGTTTTTTATTACTATTTTCATTCTCTCTGTTCTCTTTCCTCTCTATGATCTTTACTTCAAAATATTTTCTTTCTTTTCCCTATTTTCCCCTCTTCTTAGTTTATTAAGTTTAGATTAGTTTATATGTATATTAAAATTTATTTTTATCAATTTATTGTTCTATGTACTCTAAAAGATGTAAGTCTTGTGTGCATCCCTATTCAATATGAAATAAATAAATAAATAAATTACTAATGTGCATCGTCATCAGCCTTTGGCGTTATTTCTGATTTCATTTTCATATCTTCGGTTTAGTATCCCCCGCTCTCTCGGAGTATAGAAACATATTTATAGTAGTACTGAGTAGGAGGTGGTCTGGCTGGTCTTACCCAGTGCCAGGATACATTTCTTACCACAAATTATATGTGATTCAGTGAAAAATTAATGTGTAATAAACATGTGTTTACATATTGTGTAAAGCTAGCTTCTATTTTATTCCTTGCACCAAATAAACAATCAAAATTATCGCCAACCCTCATCAGTTACCCAAAAATTTACATTGATTCCAGTATTACCCATCCTGGTGAAGAGGTTCGAACCTGATATTGGTCTTAAACCTCAATGGATACCTCCGCCCCGGCATCAAAAAGCTCACAATCACTGAACAGTTAAACCCATTCCATAACTATAACCCTTCATCCCAGCGTACCTTAGCCCCATTGCATACCTTCAGGCACCAGAATATCTCAGCGCATCTCAGGCATAACCCCCCCACGCTTAAAGGCAACTGGGTGGAGCATGGCAAAGGGTGCAAGAACTTCATAGCCTTACAATTGAAGTTGATTCGGCCAGCTATAATTTCATATGCGTTTGTTTATTCCACTTTCGAAAAAAATTTTTAGGTATAGGCCGAATCAGAGCCGGATTAAGGATCTGGAGGCCCCTAGGAAGAACTTTTAGTCCCAGCTCCGTCCCAGCCCCAGCGATTTTCCTTCTGATTTGTTTAGGCAAGAGAGAGTCGCACCACCTATATTCCGGGGGAGCTGAATTAAGTACTTTGCGTCGTCGTTGCACTGTAGAAGCTAAAGAAGGCCAAAACCCAAATTCTGGTCTATGTATCTGCTAACTCTCTCTGTTCTGACTATCTGGTCTCTCTGTCTGATCCGTCTGTCTGGTCTGTCTGATCTGTTTGCTTGGTCTGTCTGCCTGGTCTATCTAGACTAGCTAGTTAAGTTCAAGTTGTGTGTGTTTTTGTGTAACTTGGCTTAGCTTCAAAATTCAATTTGTACGCGAAACATTTTAAGTTCACTAAACCGCAAAAGCTTCCAAAGACACAAACCAAAGCTTCAGCCCAAGACAAACACGAAAAGCCTGATTGCGCAATAGCTAACACCGAACCAACATAGCTATACTACTTAGCTATGGGTGGGGAGTACTACAACAAAATTTTATGATGATGGGATTATTGGGGGTTTTAGAGCTGTCGGTGAATATTCGAACATCGAACTCTCGCAGGACATCTCCGTTTCTCCACTCTCTTGTTGAGTGCAATTCGACGGAGAAGCTCTTCCTAAAGGTCAGTCTAAGGGAAGGTAGTTTGCGGTCGTAGCAACCATACCCTCAAGTAGCAAATATAAAGTATTACTGGGACCGTAGGGTTTTGAGGTCCAGGTCTCGGATTCCCTCAGTCTTAGAGTCCTACATGAGGTTTGATGTGAAGGGCGGGGCAGAGTAGGTGCAACAGAACGTCGAGAGGACATAGACCCTGTTGTGCTACTGTTGCCGTTCCCCTGCTTGGTCCTGCTTAGCGCTTGCCACCATACTAGCGACCCATACGTGTGAGAATTGGGCGTCTACAGCTGTGTACATCCACAGCACCACCTTTGGCTTAAGACCCCATCTTTTGCCAAAAGTCTTTTACAGGCGTAGAAGGCTATACAAGCTTCCTTCATCTATTCGTCGATGCTCGTCTTACAGTTGAATTTAGGATCCAGTATAAGACCCAGAAATTTCACTCTGTAAAACTTTGGCTGATGAATCTCGGTTGGGATGAGCAATTAAGTATCGCGCAGGTTTCAAATCTTGGTAGACGAGATTCCTGCAGTGAAAACATTTCCAATTAACGACAGCTAATAATTACAACATACAACCACAAGGATTTCGGATGCCTCTGAAAAGTCTTATACGGCATTTTTGTATAGCTCATGGATCGATGCTGAGGAAATTGCAAAAACGAGAGTCGACCTCGCAGTGCGCAATGTGGGGCCCTTCTGTTAGCCAGATTAATTGACAATGTAATAAAACCCTTGTCTGTGACTGCCTTAGAAATCTAAACGAATCTCTTGACGAATCTCTCCATATGACCTCGGTCGTGACCCCACGTAATCGCCTAGGAAAATTGAGGATCGCTGTAGTTGCCGCTATGGTGCAAGTGGTTGACCTGTGTTCCATGAAGGTCCTTGCACATAATAAGAAAAATATTTCTCCAGAAACCATGTCAAAGTTCTTGTATTCTATAAATTTTATTCTTGTTACATAATTGCTGTCCAAGAGAAAAGTCATCATCAATAGCACAAAATTACCATTCAACAAGTTCCACACTTCCTAGAAACCCATTCCCAGAATCAGTATTTTTCTTTGGTGAATTGACAAACAAAATATTAGCAAATATTTCACTACAACTTCGCCAAGCTAACTCCTTTCGAAGCAATCATCAGTTCACTCACTATCATCAATTCTTTGACCTGAAACATCGTAATCTTGACTCGAATGACCTAACATAGTACGAAAGAAAAAGTGGCAAACATTTTCTTTTATTTCCATCCCTAAAGCAAAAAAAAATGTACTTTCACTCCTTTTTTCATGACTTTGAACAGTCGATGCTGTGCCATAGAAATAATATCCTTGGAAATTTTTATATCCTATCCGTAAAGCGTCCAAAATGAGGTATAAAAACTAAATCAAACTAAAGAGTGCTGTACTCGTACATCCTTTCCAGGAATCCCATAACACTTAACCCTTTTTCATTTTCAGGTGGCCCCGAAAACGAGCTCAATGTGTTTCCTTGGAACTAACTTATATTTATATGTGCATGTGTGTGTATGTTAGCCATATTCTTTTTGAAAAAAAAAAATGGTCAAAAAAAAGAATCCTTTACCGTTTCCTGTTCGTCTAAAACGAAACGAAATGTCACCAGCAACACACATTGCCAGGAAGAAGACAGCTCACAAGCTCGTCCTGCGAAGAGGCCTTGCAATTTCGTTTATCTCGCCATTCGCATCATTATTGAGCTTATCAGATTCCATGTCCTGTAGCATCCTTGTGCGTATTTCGTATATACGAATCCTGTCACATAAAGGATTTTTACGATCCCATACAGGAGGTGGGTGTGGATGGAAAAAAGCTTTTACGCTGCGATCCTTCGTCCTTAAATACATCAATGGGGACACCTAGGCACACTATGGCCCCGAGACGATATAGGGAGAGCATATCCTTGCCGAGCTGAGTTATTCGAGATGGTGTGTGGCCGTTGAACGGTGGAATATTTCGATATTTCTCTACTGCAAGGGGCCCCAGGTCTGTGCCGGCTGTGACGGAGGGGCCATTGTCCCTTTACCTGTCGTAATGTTTCTCGACATTAACCATATTGGGAAGATGTAAAGTGCTCCCTGCGGCAGATATTTACTGGCGTTTCCTTTCTTGGATTAGTACATAACGTCACAACAACATTTCCGGGGGATGGAAATGGACGGGGGATGACTGTAAGCGGTACGACCAGTCAACGTCCTCCAGCTGTATAGGTGTAATTCAGGGAGATTAGCTTTTTTTGCGAGGTGGGCTAGGGGGTGGGAGCAGCTTGTGCTTTAAGGTGTTGAGTGTGCGAAGAAAAGGGGCGATGAAAGTGATGAAGTGTATTTACGAGACACATGTAATCTGATCCTGGCAAAATGCTCGCATGGGCAGGTCTGGTAGGCGAGGAGTGATGTATAATTTACCTCCGGCACAGTGAATTATTATAACCGTACACAACCGAAACTGTTGTTGTACACTTAAATCTCTGTCTACGGTTAGAATTCGCCTGATCTTATAAAGTTCTCAGGATCCTTTAAGGCCAACTTGATGGCGCCATAAATTGCTTCACTTAACAAACCCCAGAAAACTTGATTCTGTGTGCGCCTTCATTGAAAACGAAATCTTATCCTTAGTACTTAGCCAGGGCCATTTACGATTTCTTTCTTTCTTCCTTTCTCTTATTTTAGTATATTTTTTCTTTTTTTTTGTTCTACACTATAAGGAAAGCGGTCCTTGAGAGCTGCATCCTCTACCCTCCATACTTAAACTTTGATGGAGTCATGTATTATGCAAACGATTCCAAGAAAGCAACAAATGGAAGCTTAAGTGCAATCCATGCGCTCTTATAAGATGGGCCGATCCATTTACTCTGTGCCGTTCTGTGAATTTCTGAGTTATTTAGCGGATAGTGCACCTTTTAGTAACGCTCCCTTTTTTTCTAGTTTGTTTAAGAAAATTTCATTTATTTTTATAAGTTAACGAAATATTAAAATAGAACACAAGCTTTGGGGAAACGAAAAAAAAAAACAGGAAAATATTGTTAAAAGGATTTTTCATGGCTTTCGGGGATTTTGTAAGGATGAAAATTATGGAACAAGAAATGTTGAGATTTTTATAGTGGAGCTTTCTTTTACGGATAAAATGAAATCAACAACTAAGAGTCTTGCTTTGATATTGAAAGTCTTCAAGAGAATAACTTTAATATTTAATTGAATTTAACGTTTGATCTCTTATAATATCTGCACTCTTGTTTAATACCATGATTTGTTTTTTTGAAAACTGAAGTGGTCAGTCATCAGTGGAATAGGGGTAACAACATGAAGTATGTATAAGAAAATATGCACGCATCACAACTATTCCGGACTGCTGGAAGTGCGATCCTAACCTCCTAGTGATGATTGGCACTAGTAACTATACTATGAGAGAAGATAGATTAATAAGGCTAGACGCTTCCTTATAAGGTTGGCAATATGACAATATGTAAGGTTGGTTGGCCCAGCAAATGTTTAGAATTGGTCTGAAAACCAAAATCGGTATCAGGTATTCAAACTGATTTTTGAGTGCTCTAAAAATAATTTGCGGGTTGCGAATTGGGACTCTAAGAAAAAATCGCTTAACATAATTTTATAGGTATTTTGAGTGATTTATCATCCTCCTCCCGCCGCTGCCGCTCGACCTGGGCGGAGCACTAAAATTGATAACATTCAATTTGTCAGCACTCAAAAATCACTCTGAATACTTGAAATTCTTTTTGGAGAGATTTTGCCCTGGAGCTTTAATTCTTAACATTTACTTAAGGGAGGCATTAGATGTACAGATCGTTGGGACCCTGCTGGAGAGCTTGCAGATCCATATTAGGTCTTTAGCCATTGAAGTGGATATACACCATAATCATAGAGCTTTAGTATTGTGTATGTAAAACGAGGTTTAATAGCTTTGAACATACAAGAGAAGTATTGGGCGTGTTTTAGGCGAAGAACACCGGCAGAAATAGCGGACTCACACAGGACTGACGGACGCTCACGTAAGTTTCCTTTGCTCTCGAAGTTCGGACCAGCAGGTGTCGCGGGCAATATCTGTCGGTCGATGAAACTTTCCTCTTCTCAAGTACATATTACATAACACTCTGACGCGTATAAATTTTATTGACTCATTTGGCTGCGGCGACTGCTTCGCCGAGTCAAATCCCTTTGAAGAATGTGCGACTGAACTCGCGCATCTGAGGTCCCGTTAGAGTTCTCGGTGTTGTACTAATTTTTGTAGAGTGTCACAGATCGAATTTAAACCCCCACTCGCACTTAGTGAAATCCAAATATCGCCTGATACTGACCTAGGTCATTATCAGGGGCTAGGATAAACTTTAGTGTACAATGTTAGGGATGACTTCTTCTGCTTTCTATACAGAAGTCCTAACACAAGTAACGAAGCCTCAACTTGATCATTTGACACTGTTTCCAAACAAATCTCTGGATTTTTGTCATCCAAATCATTGTTGCAGGTGATTTCAATGTTCACAATGTAAACTGACTGACTTACTTTAAAGGCACCAGTGTTTCTGGCAAAGACGTCCAGGTCAATAACTTACATCAAATTATGGATCATCCCACGAGAGCCCCCGAAGTTAGTGGTCCAGGAGTCCATCTCTTTGACCTATTTATTTCTTCTTATCTGACGCGATATTCCGTAGAAGTGGATTTACCTCTTGGAAATTACGACCACTGCATAATCAGCGCAAACTACTTATACAATTTTCCCATCACACCCAAACTAGCTTGCTGTGCGATAGAGCTTCAAAGTGCACTTTCGCGTTGACTTTGGGATGCCCAGTGGGAAAAATTGGGAGCAATCCACAGGGGAGTGTACTAGGAGCACTCTCAAGGGAGCTTTCTTGGAGTTTTCATAAATTTTATATAAAAAAAGAAAACGGGAAATTATCCTCATACCCATAAAATGTGACATTAGCAAACTCAATAGCCCGGCTCTCGTTCGATACGGAGGACAAGCAGCTTTGGAAGTTGATAGAGTTTAGTTGGGGGACTGCTTTGGTAAAGCCACTCTCGGGCTTGGAAAGAAAATGGCATTTGCAAAAGATAAACAAAATAAAAGCTTTTCGATACCGGATTTACATACCCACAGGCGCCCATGAATATATCTTTTTTAAAAAGCTTTTTTATAATGCTCCAACAACGCGTTTTTGGGAGCAAAAAAACGTATGCTCCCTCGCAATGACATGCAATGTTAAAAAGAATATAGAACGGGTATGGCAACGGGAGCACTCTATGCTCCTTTTGGAGCGCTCCAAGATGGCTCTTGGAGCACTCCTTTTTCCCACTGGGTGTTTACGCGGCTTTAAGCTTTGATCTTCTATATCAAACCATATTTACGTTTCGCAAACTGAGGTGTTCGGATGACTATCTTGTTGGTGTAGTGCTCCAGGAGCGCATTACAACGCAACAAAAGCTTTGAATTTACGAATCAAGCTCTAACAAACACAGCTGCACTACACAATGAAATTACCAGAAATGCCTACGGCCGTGAGTTAGCTCACGTCCAGGGAGGGAAGAGTAAATGCTGTGGACTAGACGGCGGACTCTGAAGTTCGCCGAAACAAAAGTAAGGTCGGTGTAGGTTTTTGTTAAAGAAGACAACGCTTTGGTTAAGATGCGTTAAATTAGACACGACTATTACTTAAGTATGATTTCGACATCCCGTTTGATTGAATTAGATATCAGTTCACGATCATGAGGACAAGATTTGACACTTGCTTGTCTTACATTGTCGAATACGTAAGAGTAGTCGCAGAGTGTCGTCATCAGCAAGGTTTTGTCATAATATTTTGCTGCAACTTTTCAATATTTTTCTCCATTTTCAAACGCAAAAGCAGCTCGAACTTTCACTTTTCAAACGACCTTTTAGTGGTGCCGCTGCAATCACTGATTCGCGACTTATTTGCAATTGACGACATCTATCGGCAAAAACGCCACGAGCTTTTTTTTTCAGACCTACATAATTTAAACGAACTTTTAAGTAGTAAATAGCTATGGAGTCGATAAAATTTTGTCAAAGCTGCTACATTCTTACGGTGACTGAATAATTCCGTGAACTGAATCTAAAGCGTATCGTATCGTAAAGTACCATCACCAGCTTAGCTTTGAAGTGGGCTGTCAGTGGGCAGTGGGATTGGTAGCAGGCTAAAAATACAGGCTTAGAAAATCGCGAATGATATCATTACCTTGATTAAACGCCCAGAAGTAATATACTCTCCGATTCTTTATGTCGTATTACATGGAAACCCTTGAAGCTATCTAAAGGGGCCAGACCAGACCAAAACGATCAAAGCTTTTCTTGAAAAGCTCATATAGACACATAAGATTTTCCGTAGATCTTGAAGGAATTGCTAATGGGCTTTATAGTTATACTGGCCTTGGATTCATGCTTGCAGCTATATTCGAAATCCAGCACTTCGGAATCATTCTTTACAGGTACCATGTTACCTATGTAAGTAAGCTTAGTTTGAAGGATAGAAAAAGATAGGATAGCATCCTATTTCAGTATGTCTCAAAAATGGGTAATTTCATACAGATTCAATAGACTCCGGAGTTGTGTAAAAGAACATAGAGTTTGCGCTTAGGGTTAGGCAACAGCGAGACACCAGATGGTGTCCAGTGAATCAAGAACTTGGAGACCACTTTTCACTTTAGAGTCCTGAAAAGAAATCCAATCCATTGACAGGTAGTGAATTGCAAGAAGGAAGTGGGATGGCAGTGAATGAGGATTAAGCATTACACGAGGCGGAAGGTTATGCTAACAAATTGGTCATTGATTTGTTTCCTCTTATCTTTTAGTAAATAAAACTAGAGAAGTTAAAAACTCAAAACACTGTTTGCTGTGTTTTGTTTTTCATTTGAATACACATTGTGATATCCCATCTACCCATACAGCAACAATTAACCCCAGAAGTCATTAACTATCCCCACACCAATGAATAAAAAAAGAGAGCCAAACACCAAAAAGCACCAATTTTCTTCCTATCACACTCACATTTATAAAGAATTGATTTGAAAAGGAACCTACACTAAAAATTACATTCCCGAAGGATCTTAAAATCTCATTAAGTTTGATTCTTTCAATCCTGTTAAAAAAAGGGCCAACAAAGGTTGATTCCTTTATTTGAGCGCGCTTGCACAAGATGTTCCTGGGCCTTCGGGGATTTAGGAGCCAAGCCCACGAAATCTTTAATGATATAATCGATATGTGGGTCAGGACGAAATCGAAATCCCCCAGACCTATTTCCTCCCCTGCCCCACTTCGCGCAAATATTTCTTTCCTGCTAAGCAAGCCGGAACCACCACCACCACCAATAGTAGTAACCTATGCAACCACCAATCAATTATTTTTATTCCCCAATGATGAATTTGTGATATATGTTTTGTTGCCAGGATACTAGGATGCTCAGAATCAGGATTTCGTTAATAATATTTGATTTTTGTGTTTGTTGTAGAAAAATATAATATTATATAGTTCGGTTGAGTATAGTGCGACGCAGGGAATCTGGGGAAGGATTTTGTGATGGATCCTGGCCGAATATCAATCAAAATTGGTCAAGAAGTCGAGGGGCGCCCTAACAACTTCAGACAAAATGTCTGGATAAAAATATTTCACGGTTCATTACCTTTTGGATATTTGAGACTTTAAGTGATATTTTTGGGTATTGTACAGGCGAAGTGTGTTTGTGGGCAATTTCTATAATAATCAATCACTAATCGAAAATCGATGTGTTTTTGTATTGTTTGGGATTGTAGGATGGTAGCATGTGGACCATTTAGGTAATGGACCGCTTTAATTATTTCTGTATGAAAAATTGATTTTAAATCGAAATTCATTGAAAGATTTCCTGCTTATCGATTTATATTTATGCAATTACATACAAAATATAGTTGAGGTAAATTAAACAAAAACAACTTTGAATTTCCCAGTGGCCCCAGCCTATTTTAGAATAGACGCTTTTAAATAATAATTGTAGTGATTGATCGCCCTAATCCCTAGCATACTGAGGCCGGCTAAGTAAATCCTGAAGGCGAGATTTCAGATATCAACGAGGTTTGAACGGTTGCTGCATCCATCTCACGGCGAATTTGTTGCAATAGGCTTAAAATCAAGGTGTGTAGTCCCATGCATCCTCGTTGTGGTCTAAATCCCGCTTGTTCTTTCCGGCCGGTTGGCCCTCGATGTTTCTGTAGCCTCGATTGTGTGTTTTTCATTCATAAGTACTTTGCCGACGGTCGAAAGGAGTCTAATACTGACATAATTCTTGCATTCCCGACTGTCGCCTTTCTTCAAAATTGGCACAACGGTCGCTTTCTTTCACACCGATAGGACACGATCCGGATGCCATATGTGCGTGTTATGAAGTTGTTGTGATAACAGCATCTCCTCCGGCTTTGATCATCTCGGTTTTTACTTGATCTATTCCCGGCGCTTTTCTATTATACAGCGATTATATTGGCATCTTTACCTCGATAATTGTCGATTTTGTATAGAGAAACTGAATCGTCGGCTGTTCGATAAGGGGTCGTCCATTAATTTTTTTTTCCTGTGTGAGGTATTAGGTCCAAAGGTACTGCGGCCATTTAGTTGGCCTATTGTACTACAACCCCTACACCTCATATTTGTAGGCCAGACCGCCTGAACAAGTTCAGCAGTCTGCCTAGTGGTTTGTCGCTTAGACTTGAGTGTTCGAGCAGGGACTTCTCGAACAAAGAGACCCTGCTCCTCGCTATTGCAGGGCACTCACAGAGAACATGGAGGGCAGACTCATCCTCTTCTAGGCAAAGCCTACATGTAGGGTCCTCCGCCCTTCCTATCTTCCATAAGTGGTAATTTAGGGCACAGTGTCCGGTAATTAAGCCAACAAGTGTCCTAACATCACTCCTACTGCGCCGCAATAATTCCTTGGCCGTCTTAGGGGACGGCACTGGAAGGAACCGCTTAGAGTTGGCCAGTCCAGGCGCGGACCTCCAGCGTTCAATATGTTTCATCAAGGTCCGATCGGCCAGGGCCCTTTTGCAGCAAGCTGGACGGTGCCCCAATAGCCGGCTCTGGACCAATGAATTCTAAATCAGAGCCCTGTTTAGCCAGGGCATCCGCACTTTCATTGCCTTCGAAGCCCCGGTGACCGCCCAACTCATGAAGAGCACGTTGGCAGTCCCAAACTAATTTCGACTTGGTCCTACGGGACCTTATCGCTCTAATTGCCGCTTGGCTATCAGAGAAGATGAAGATCCATTTATTTTGGTAGGCCCTTCTTAAGTTCTCATGAGTGCATCGTCCATTAATTACGTGAAGGTTTGATTTTGGGGGTTTTTCGATTTTTCGGCTGACTCAGCTCTTAACCTCCTAGAGGTAACTTTAAGGCGTCCATTACACGTTCATGCAAGCATCAATCAATTCCATCAGTCGTGATCAATCAAAATATTCAAATAATTACATCAATCATCACATTAGACGGTAGGTTTTCTGTCAATCATAGCAGTAACTGTGGTAAACTGATAGCAAAACCTGTCGTTTAATGGACCCCTAACGGAGGGTCTGCGATGAAATGATCATATATTCTAAATCGCCCAACAAGCTTCCCAATGCCTTGGATTTGCAGTTCCTCCCCCATCCAGCCGCCCTGGGTGCAATCTACAAATCGTACATTCGGTCCCGCTTTGACTACACATCGTATATCTAGAAAACGGCGTTGGCTTACCCTCCAATGTTGGACGCTTAATGGTAGGACGCATCGTGTGGCCGATGTTCGAAATACGACTGCCCAATGTCAAGCATCCACCATTGGTGTTTGGAACTGTTCGAGCTGTTGTCGGTATTGAATCAAACGTTGGAAGCCAACATTCGCATGAACGTTCACCGCATCGTCAGTCAATGTGGATCTCAAATCTCTGCTTTATTACAATTATCTAATTTTGATCCTTTCTCACGAAAGCTAATTTTTTTTGTTTCGCATTTTGATTCCACTGTATACAAATTCCCAAATGTAAAAAATCAATTAGGGGAAAAAGGCGAAACGGATATACTCCTGCAGAAGTCCTACCACGCTTTCTATACATGTATCTCGAGCATTCCAGGAATTCATAAAATTAACCAACAACAGGAAGTAAATTTTAAAGCATAAAAGAACAATGTCCTTGAATTTTGTTGAATATTCCCAGCACGATGGGATCCAAGCAAGCAATTTTTTTTTCTGTTCATTTTATATTTCTGAAAATTTCCCAACATTAACTTTAACGCCCGCGAGCCTTGAAGCAAACACGCCAAAATGTTATAAAACAAAAATAATTTCCCAATAAAGGCTCTGGGAAAGGACTTGCGTCACATTTTAACTGGGCTAAAATACAAGAGTGAATTTGATAACGTCGTTGTCTTTCAATTCGGGGGCGTA
Source organism: Thereva unica (assembly GCA_949987705.1). Classification (NCBI taxonomy): domain Eukaryota; kingdom Metazoa; phylum Arthropoda; class Insecta; order Diptera; family Therevidae; genus Thereva; species Thereva unica. The sequence continues at coordinate 15,512,258 of OX465283.1, read as the reverse complement.
ATTTCATCATAGGGAAGCGGGATAATTAAACAGATGTTCCTCAATTATAAGGGAGAATTATTATTCCGGCAAATAGAGCTGTGCACATTTGAGCGAATACTGGGGATGTTGTAACAAAACGTTTCGCATTCAGACAAGCATAACAAACTGAATTCCTAGACATAAAGGCCCTGTCTTTGCTCGGCTGGTGGAGCTGCTGGAGCTATGTGTAACATCGGATGTGGAGGAGCGGGTGTTTTCCCAGAAAATGTAATGAGTTTATGGTTGAGTGGCGCACAACAGCCATCCAATTACCATTTCAAAGTTATATTTCATCAGTGCGGCTCAGTGTTTGCCAGTACGCATCGATTGCAATTGATACCTTTGGTGCTGTGCTGCTGGCATTGTAGAGGCAATTTCAAACGTGCACTTCAGCGCGGAAGTGGCACTATCTTGAGAGTATTGTAAGTGATTCCGCCAATTCCATTATTGGCTTACAGTCAAAGGAGTTGCTGAGTAATTAGGCTTGTTCTAGAGCTGGTTGTAGAGGCATTCTAGTCTGCTATACAATTTCCAATCAAAGACACCTTTTGTCGAGTTGTTGATCACTAAAGCCGGCTTTGGATGTTGGTGCAGATATGAAAGACGACGACTGACTTGAAGTGTGATGAACCGAAAATCGCGGAAGAGTAATTGATTAGCAATTCTGTTCTTCTATCCTGCTCTGTTCTTGTATTATCTATCCTTGTTCTCAAACGCAACGAGATTCGATAGCGTACCTTACTAATTAGTGCGATAGAACCGATTCTTACCATCTGCATTTCTGCAAAATGCAGTCTCCGCCCTTAATTGTTTAGTGTTGCCTAGCACTCGTAGAATCATACAACATGGTTATCCAAACCGTTGCCTTTTGCTGTTATCTGGGATTTTGGTATCACACAATCAATACTTCCTCCATTTCAGCTACTCTATATACCAGTATATTCCCATTCAGAATTTTATCCCCCAAATTAACCATACAAGTTAATATCCCTGGCGCGTTGTTGTAGGATAAACTTTAAAAGAATAGGAACCGAAGTTGTTTACTTCTGAGTCAAATTTAACCCACGATACCAGCTAAGGGTTAAGCTAGAAAGGGATTCCTGTCCCGTCCCGCCTTTCACACATAACCCAAAAATCTCCGTAGTGATGTTTGGATATTTGAGGTTATGTGGAATACGGACATGCTTTCGGTTCTGGTAATAATATGTCAGGTCACACTCAATTTAATACACGATCTGTCACACAATGCTCGCAACCCGAGTAATAATAACATATGGCCTTACAACGGGCGAACACCAAACGTGATAGAATAATAGTTCTTGGCCATGTGAAGGGCATGAGAAGGCTGGTTGCAGGATTGCACGCCCGTCCAGCTTAGTTCTTGGCCATTTAAATCTCTTGGTCAAGTTTGGCCCTCGTGAGGCGGTATGTACTCCTGTTAAAAATGGTTAAAAATTCTACGGCCTTCATATCCCCTTTAAAAAGCTAAGTGGCCGCAGTTCGCCCGTTGTAAGCCTTTTTTTTTCTCCGGAATGCATATATAAGTTTCCGCCTTTAGAGTTGTGGGTGCATATGGCTGCTATTGCAGGAGTTGCAGCACTGACTTTATGATCTCTACAATTGTCTCTGTCGGTGTAGAAGTCGAAGTACCGAAGTCGAATTTCTTCGATGGCCTTTATCTTGGTGTCTCTTAGGCTTGTGCGCAACTTTTTCAGGTATCCCCAGGCATTCTAAAACGAGAATAGAGGAGAAAAATGCTAAATTTTTAAACATCCAGGAAATTTTCCAAAATGGTGATTTAGTACACTGAATGAAATGCCATCAGCTGATTAGAATTCGAAGTGAAAAAAGTTCATCTTGGCGGAAGAGGGGGGTTGGGAGCAAGATTTTATTTGAGATAAATGATAATTTGTACTCCTAGCCCTGCTCTTTTCCACTCGCTTTCACGCTTGTAGTGGAAGACACAACTACCAAAACGTGAGCACTCCCTCAACTCATTTCATTACGCTAAAATTCAGCGTGTGCCTGCTTCTAGTTCGAAATTCTAAGGGCCTTTTCGCGGGTCAGTATTACTTGGCTCGTACTCTGCAGCATTCGGCGCGACGCACAGTGGCACCAAATCCAAAAAAGCTGGCCAAAAGTCAAAAAGTGCATTAAATGATCTCAAATTTTACACTCGGGGGTTTTCGGGGTCGCTGATGACGAATCCGGTGTCGAAATTTCGATTTTCAAAATGGCGGACTCAATATGGTTAACATAACCCCTCCAAATAGTCAAAAACTTTAGTAAATGATACCAAAACATCTCACTTAGGGGTTTTCGGGGTCGCTGATGACGAATCCGGTGTCGAAATTTCGATTTTCAAAATGGCGGACTCAATATGGTTAACATAACCTCTTAAAAAAATCAAAAAATTTGTTTTAATATAATGTTTAATACTTTTGATTAATTTTTTTATAAGCAAGTTATTTTATTAGGAAGTTATTGTTTATTAGAAAAACAAAATAAGAATTTTTAAGAATGCAATTACAGAAGAAAATCATTGTGAATACAAGTAAAAGTTGTATCTTTATCTTCTGATATCGAACATTCAGAGCTCAAATCTTCAGTTTGTAAAACATTATCACTACTTCCTATATGTGGTGGTAATAGCAAATTAACAACATCTTCTGACATGTACTTGAATGATTTCGTGGGCAAATCTCGACAACTAGATAAGTGCGGGTCAGAGTTCACCAAGAATCTTAAAAATACATCTTACATTTTGGTGTTCTAAGGCTTATAACTTCTTAATTATTAAATTTACCCAAAAATATCTTGCTAATATATTGTAGATAATTTAATTATAAACAAAAAGTGCCCTTGCAAATTTTCTGTAAGATGTACTGTTACGGGGATACGAGTATATAATGGAAAAACCATTTGCGCACCTTTTCCAAGATGCCGGCCAAATTGGGGGGGAGTGGGTTATAATCCCGAAAACTCAGATTTAAGCTCACACTGACCCCCCCCCCCCTACACATCCCAAAAATAAAACCTTGTCCCGCATTTTTGCAATATTGAAGTACCATTTCCATGGGCTAGTGCTGGACGTATGTGACCCCTTAAAACACGGAGGGGCAATTTTAGGCAGCGGATTTTTTTGGAGGTGAAGGAATACACCTTTACCAACAACGCCCAGCAAGTTTTCCAGTGGAGCAGAGTGGAGCAATATTACTTTTTGTCCAATATATATCGCATTCTTACAATCCTAATTCATAAAAAGCACGTGTAATAGATGCTTACTGTGTATTATATACTTGCTTAATGGGTATAGTGCAATTTTTTTTATACTCTACATACCTTCCAAAGAAAATTCCACTTTACACGACCACGATTGCTTGGTTACTTAATTTTTTATAGCGTTTTGAAAACGTTAACCTTTTTTCACAATATTAACGTTTAAAAATAAGCAAAAAGAGTAAAGTAGCAACTACAATTTCTCAGTCCGTAGAAAAAAATCTAACCTTCCGTGACTGATTGCTCACTATTGGAAGTGTCCTCGAATCATCCCCCCCCAAAAAAAAAACCGCAATCTATAAACTTTTTTTTTAGACTTTTGGCCAGCTTTTTTGGATTTGGTCCCACTGTGCGACGCGCGTTTGGCTAGCCGGTGGAGACTAAACAATCGACAACAAAATTTGGTGTAGGATTTACCCATATATTATGACCCCAATATACACACAGGTCGCCGGCAGGCCGTGGCCTGAATGTTTTCGCTCAAGGCCAAGTATCCCTATACACTAACTGGCTGCCAACTGTATGGGGCCTGCAGTTCAAGAAAGCTGACAAAACTCGCATTTATCGTCAGTTCGGGTATCATTCCTTCGTTAGACTGGGTCAAGCTTAGTCGTATCGGCCGACATGGTCTGACAGGCCACTGCCTACCGGCGGCCTGTAAGTGAATGGCGGTCTTTAGCGGAGAAACAGGTTTTACTTAATTTAACACAATTTCTCGCAATTTTACACTGTTTGTTTACGTGATATTTACCGAGGCCTCCCTCTCCGCCTGGTGAGATTGGGTGAGATTCGGCTCGACCCCCTCCCCCCTAAACGCCTCACGTAATTAATGGACGACCCCTAAGGTAATAGAAAAAGAAAGAAAACTTGCAAAATTACATGGGAAAGTAAAAAATTACTAATGGTGAATTGTCAAGACCTTGATGCCATTTTCAAAATAAGCAGCTCATTCAGTTTCTTTGTTTTCTATACTTGAAATTACAGCGAGATTGGCAGCCATATTTATTTAGTTGTCCTATATTTCTGCTAACCATACTTTCTCCCCCATTGCTTTTAATAGAAGTCCCCCTCATCCATAATGAGTACCCCCGCTGAGCTTAACAACTCGTGATATTGTTTACCAAAAAAACAAAAATTCCGATTAAAAGGGAAAACTCAAAGGACATAATAAACATTAAATCAAGTAGTTAAGAACTTCAATAGCCCTATTGAAAATATCTCAGAAATTTACTTTGGCGAGTTTAAAAAGAGAAAAGAAAGTTAAATTAACCACAAATAACAAAGTACTCACCACTGTTGATATTTTAACCCAATTTTCCACAGAAGCCCAATTTACACTTCCACTCCACAAAATAAGCTCAAACTCGAACTTTTCAAAGTTTTGATAGCGCAATCAGAAGTTGTGATATTCACAAAATTGGTTACCAAGGTATACGGATGGGCTCATTCAAACACACTGCTCCGCCCCAACCCCCGCCCTTCCGATACATCCCCCACCCCTCTCCGAGAAAAAAAAATCATCCACCCCCTGCAGGCACTTTTAAAGTTAAAACTTTTTTATTCCGTTGGTGTAGAGTAAAAAAAAAACGTTTTTAATCGGTTACGGTGAAAAGTTTGTCTTATGCTCCTCGAAACTTTAACTCAAATTTGATTTTTCCACTTTAGGAAAATCAGCCCCGCTCCCTTCTGGGTCGTATTACACGAGTCATTTCATGATAAAGAGAACAATGCTGGGTAATTTTTTAATTTGTCCGTAATTATGGCCGGCGTTGTACTTTTCTTTCGGCGAAATAAAAAAAAATGAAAAAAAAAAAACACACTTTGCTTACAACCCTTAGCGTGGTGGTGGGCCATCATTTTTTTTGTTATTGTAAGGGATTAAAAGGGAAATTTCGATTTTCTGGCCAATGTTACACTGAAGGGGTTAATGGCTGAAACATGGGTGCGCTCATATCAGAAATTTAATTAAAAATTTTATCAACTTTTTCGCCTGATAAGGATTGAAGGGATCAAAGTGCTAGGGGTGCCTATGCTTTTTGGATTATTACGTTGGGGGTGTTTTTTTTCTGTTATTATTGAATATGAACCGCTGTCAAGTTAATTTAAGGGCTGCGAAAGTATCGAGATTTTTAATAATATTATTTCGTAGCTGAATTTTTTGGATTTTATTTTTTTCAGCAATTGTACGCCCTAGTAATTATATATGTATATCACAAGTACATACCCGAGATCAATAAGCTGCATTGACTAGTTGCGGGAAAAGGTGAAACTTTCTCTGTAAAAAATATCCGGAATTGTCAAATAAAACAAAACTAACTTCCTCCTAAAAATTTATTTTTTCGCCTTCAAAGTAAGCCCCACCGAGCACAATATAATAGGTATACCAGCGCGTGGCCCAGTCTTCTAAAATACTTTTCGTAAGCCGATTGAGGTATGGCCTTCAGCTCTTTCAGCGAAATTTTCCTTTTTCCCTTTATTTTAATTGACTCGAAACGTTTCTGCGAAATGTTAATTGTAGCTTCGGGATCGGGAAAAAGGTACACTAGGCCAAAATACTAGCCATAATGGACTTAGATGACATATCTTCGTCAGCCAACTCTCTCAGGCTTATATGTACAATGATTTCCGAGCAAAACCCAGCAGCTTCTGGATATTCACAATATTTTTGTCGTTCGTAGAGTTTGAAAATCGGCCAGAAACGAACAGGAGTGACATGGCTGTTTCACTTCACTTGCCATTGCCATTCATAAAAGATATCGAATGCTGGTTTATTTGGTAGTTCATATCGAAAAGGGCCTATTTTAGAACGTATAATGCTCCGGAAGGTCTGAACGACCAGCATCCACCACATTAAACCGGGCTGCAACTAGTATTATTAGTCCATGAAAATGGTACTGTAACCAGGGTTTAAATTTCTGCAGCAATTTTAATACTGTTGCTGTTAACTTTGCTTTGCTACCAAGAAGACCACAGGAATTTACATTGCTTTGCTTCACAGCAATAATATTTTCAATCATTTAACTGCAGGCTGTGAAAGCTTTTTTGTTTCATATTGCTGCGTATGCTGTTGCTTATAAATGCTGTAGCATGCTGTTTCGGCTGCGAATGCTTCATATACCCATAAAAAAAAGTTTCCACCCCTCTTAACAAAAGTACCATTTTTCTATATAAAGTTGAACCAAGAAATAAAAGCTGAAGGAAGCAAAGTATTTCACAGGATTTGGGTAGGAAAGCTTTGAAAAACTATAAGCAAACAGAAAGCTTTACACAGCAAAGTATTTTAAAACCGAAGGATTTGCAGCCTGACCAGTATGCTCCTGAAATAACAAACAGCTTTCACAGTCATCAGCAAATTAAGCTGTGTGCTTGCTTTGTGCTTTGCTTTAAGTTTACTTTGCTTTCAAACCCTGACTTTAACATGAAGGATATACGGCCCATAGGTGGGAGTATTCTGCGTAGATTGCTTCTTAGCTCATGACAATACCTAATAGTTTTACAAAAATACAGGGTATTATGTAAACCTCTAGCAAAAAATTGCACAACGCCCTAGCGGCTAAACCATTCCGACTCCCCCGATTTTTTGTTCGTCTATCCAAGACCTATTTACACCCAGGCGTTTCGACATTTTAACTGATACCCCCTGTATAGGGCTACTTAAAGATGTACAAAAAACCATTAAAGCCTCTTGAGGAGGGGCGATCTCATCGACCGAAAGATATTTGTTACCACGGAATACAGAAACAATGTAATGTAAACGAGAAATGCCATTTGAACGCTGACGTCCCTTGGTGACTACATACTTTCGATATAAAATCGAAACTGTTGTTGTTTGTTTCTGTATTAGTTCTGACGTCATTTGGTGGCCGTTTTCTACGACTTTCGGATCTGTCAGACGTGTGCTCGAAAAATCTACTGGAACAACTTTCTGCTGACACAGACCAATCACCATGGACCATCGCGAAGTCCTAATTTTCACGCACACTACTGTCTACAAGTTTGTTGATAAATTGAACAATGACACTGTGGAGCAATCTTCCACACTCGGTATTTCCCAACATCCACAACATGCTAGAGCTCAAACATCGCCACCTGCCAGAGCACTCCCAGGCCGGTAAGGTCTATGAGTGCTCTGGAAGGTGGCGATGTTTGAACTCTAGCATGTTGCTGCATCGGAAAGATGCTATCATATCTTTTTCTATCCTTCAAACTAAGCTTACTTACCTGGATGACGTGTCAGACTGTAAAGAATGATTCCTAAGAATAGATGCAACCTTTTTTTTCCAATGGACAGTGTTTTACCTAATTAAAATTTACCAAGCGCACGGGAAAAATGAAATGAATCTTAACAATCCTCCATGTCTATAGAAAGAACCTAAGACGTATTTTCTATCAAAGTTTATTAAAATTTAAAAATTCAATTTAATTTTAAACTGAATTTTACAACAACCAAAAGTGCACTACTCTATTCACAATATCACGTAAAATTGTTTGAAGTTCGCTCCGAGTTATTTCTTGTAATTTTACAAATCTTCCACCCATGATGAACCTGAGAACGTTATACCATAGCAAAGGGGGATCCTTCCTTAAGTCAACTCGATTATACGATAGCATCGGAGTTAGTTTTCCATTCCGTGACAGTGGCAATGGTGGTGGTGGTGGTGGTGCAGTGAACGGTTCGGCACGTCCCATTTCTTACTCTTCTTAATTAAACGGAGGTAATTGAAAGAATCTCACAAGTGTAATGATGTTCAACTGTGCACAGAATCTCAAGTAGTTTCTATCCTGGCTAGCAATCAAATCACACAGATGCGATGCAGCAGAATCTTGAATCCAGGACTCAAGATCCTTTCTGCCACAGCCAGCCAGCCAGCAGTGTGCACAGGGACCGGTCTTTATGGCTCTCCATCGTAATGCAGACATCGTAATTAAAAAATGGTCATGCGATTTTCGAAATGCTTCAGTAATGTTTAATGTAGAGAAATGGGGAATACTAAGTTGCAGGAATACAAACATCAGGAGTTGTGTTGGGGCCAAAGCGACCACTTCATACCGCATGCATGGAGTAGTTCCCTGGCTTAAAATCTATTAAAGTTTTATATTATTTTAACATTTTTCTTGCTGGTTGTAATGGGGGAAGGGAATCTTTTATTTCTCTTGTTTATATTTCATTTTCATCGTTCACTAGTGCAATTGTTGCAGGAACTGTAGCTGCGCGGGACCGAGGTCTTGCCTTACTGATGGTTATTAAAAGCCATCCCAATAAAATGTAAACATCAGTTATATGACAAGAATCCAGGAGATGTCAATCGGAATTTAATAGGGGTTTTCAATCGTAAGACATAAAATGATAATCCATATCAGTGCTAAACTTTGCCTGGAATCGTTTTGAGCTCTGCCGTACCATAAATCGGGATGATTTTCTGCTTTTCCAATTCTACCTTCACAGCTCTTTCACTCTTCTCTCTATTTTTTTAACTAGAACTTGCTATCCAACTTTGCACTCAAAAACGATAGAACCTTCGATATAGGAAAGGGGCTTTAGCTCAGAGTGCTGGTCTCAAAATATACACCAGTCGTAGGTGTGAAAAAGGGGCTTTTAGCATAACTTCCCTATTTTCACCAATTGGTTGACTAGATCTTCTAGCTTAGGAATATGGATATACTAGTGATAAGCCGTGGTGACAAAAGAACAGGACTGTCACCGACACGCCAATTTACACAATACGGTGTAGGCAGCACCAACGGCAACCACAGAGCAGAAGCTCTGATCGAATTTGTCCTGCGCAACTCTATGATTCATCTCTGAAGTAATCTATGGTTTTCAGGTAGGGGAGATAGAAATTAACACACGAGAGTTTCCCGCAACACGGACTTGTCAAAACACACTGAAATGGAGAGTGCAAACCTCGAGTACAGGTGCTAAAAAAGGAGATTAGAAGGAAATTCATCAAGGCAATAAGGTTTGACGGCTCATCTACTTGAAAGAAATCCATGACCACAAACGGAAAACTAAATAAAAAACTCTGCAACAAATGTAAAAACAGACGTGGAGGTATGTGTTCTCGACCATTGTGAGCGTATTGAAAACCACTCACAAAGCTGCAATGGTCTCCAAAGTCAAACCCATTCACGATGCAATGAAGATCACGGAGAATGGGCAAACAAATTGGAAATATCGTGATGGAAATTTATTTTCTATGAACCATTTTCTATGAGGTTGCCGGGAACTCTGGAGCTGTCAAGGGTTTCCACCTTCTTACAATATAATATTGCTTTTATTCATTCACTCACGAACAATTTTATTCTCTTAATTTTAAGCAACTACCTACTCTCTGTACAAGTTTGCTACTGGCATGGCTAAGCAATTATCCACTAGATGGGTGTTATGGTTTTTTCGGGGTATTGCTATTGAGGTCTAGGGTCTATATAACAGGTCTTTTTTGCAATGGTTTGGTCGGTATATTGTCGGGCCATAACCACAACCCTGGTAATAGGAACAATGTCGTATCGTACACTTCGCCAAAATCTGGGCAACGCCTTGGTCGAGCCGCGGTTGGATCATACTCCTCGACCCTGTTAGGACCGGGGAAGACGACCTCTCCGAAACGATTCCGGTAAAATACTGAATTTACGCTGATGAACCGGTTTCTTTTAAGCTGCTGACAGAATTTCGCTCAAACGCGGTGCGGACATTGACAGATAGAGTAAAGTGTGTGTATTGCAATGCGAACTAACGAGATGTGGCTTGAGCACTACGCACACACCGCGTAAGTTGCTTTACTTTCTACTTCTGGCGCGTTGCCGCGCGGTCCAGTGTAAAAAAGTTGTTTGTGTGTGTGTGTTTTGAGTCGTGTTTTGGTGTTGGTGGGCATTTTGTTTATGTTTTGAATCGTGTGCTGGTGAAGGGGATAAGAAATTTGTTGAATTTCATAATTATTTCGAAATTGTGGTGATGGAATTAATACCTAGAACAAATACAAGTCCTGTAGGATAGACAATTAATACGCAAATCATACAGCTTTTTCAATTTATTTCGTATCACGTCCACTTGTCACTTTGATTTTTAGGTTGTGTCAAAGTCGGTACGCGACACCAGCACGGCGACTTTGTGTCAGTGAAAAATCCGCGCACACCGCGAAGCCAATGTCCGCACCGCGTTTGAGCGAAATTCTATCACCAGCTTTATAGCTGGAAAGCTTTTCTGGGTAAGAAGCTTAAAGCTTCGAAGTGAAACTTTCAAAGAGAGAGCACCTCTCTTTGGTCTGGTGCTTTAATATTTGTTTTGTAAAGTTCTTGAAGAGGGATTCAAGTAGCAAATCAGGGATCGTTACAGGAGCAGTCCGGTTAGAGTAAGCTGAAACTTGTAACGGCATATTTCCATTCTCGAAATCCACCGTGAAATCCCAAAGGACGGAGCCACATAAATGGTAACAGTGGTAGAGAGAGGAAGTTAGATTAGGTTCCCAGTGGGAAAAATTGGGAGCGATGCACAGGGGAGTGTACTTGGAGCACTCTCAAGGGAGCTTTCTTGGAGTTTTCATAAATTTTATATAAAAAAAGAAAACGGGCAATTATCTTCATGCCCATAAAATGTGACATTAGCAAACTTAATAGCCCGGCTCTCGTTCGATACGGAGGACAAGCAGCTTTGGAAGTTGATAGAGTTTAGTTGGGGGACTGCTTTGGTAAAGCCACTCTCTTTCTTGGAAAGAAAAAGGCAATTGCAAAAGATAAACAAAATAAAAGCTTTTCGATACCGGATCACATACCCACAGGCGCCCATGAATATTTCTTTTTTAACAAGCTTTTTTATAATGCTCCAACAACGCGTTTTTGGGAGCATAAAAACGTATGCTCCCTCGCAATGACATACAATGTTAAAAAGAATATAGAACGGGTATGGCAACGGGAGCACTCTATGCTCCTTTTGGAGCGCTCCAAGATGGCTCTTGGAGCACTCCTTTTTCCCACTGGGTTTAAACAAACAGAATACGAAGAAATTAGTCTTATTCATTATTCCTTCCGCGAGTAATGTCCAAGAAAAAAAAGTTTCTGGCAGACCCGCATGCAAGGGTAAGTCGCTTGTAGCCTTGCTCGTTTATCGGCGGGCACCGTGTGCGATCTGCCTGTTTATAGCAGCTAGTTGATTCGTTTGCCCTTGGCACGGTACCTTTATACATTAGATTTACACGGCCACTTTGGAGTGGGACGGTGGCAAGGATGGCGAGGAGGGTGGCTTAGGTAGCCTAGGGAGTAAGGCGCCTGGCTACTATCCCAGAGGTCCCGGGTTCGAATCCCGGCAGCGCCACGGTCCTTCGCCTTCTCCACTTTCCCACCCACATAACTTTCCTTCTTTCTTCTTCCTTCTTTACATTCCTGATCCCTCCTGTCATAGCCTTCCTTAGCCCTTCCCCGCTCCACCAAAAAGCGCATGTCATCGGTTGGTTGATGAGATTCAACTCGTTTCAGGAGGCATAACACTCCAGGGAGTTGTTTCTCGATGCCCCGATGTCAAAGTCGCGACAGTAATGGTTGGAAGTAGGTGGACTTAAAAATATCGCGGGTAGGTTGTGACAGTTCCTTTCTTCCCCGACTAGAGCTGCTGTTCGACATTGCACTCTATATGAAGAAAATAGATTGTCGATACAGTATAAAGGGCGTTTCCTGTGACTCTAGTCTTTCACATAAAAAAAAAAAAAAAAAAAATAGTGTGCTTTGTAGTTGACTTATCTTCGTCCACTGTACTGTACGGACTAACCGACGTTAATGTGTATGCTATAGCAATGTTTGCAGTTCGTCGTGTGGACAACGCTGTTTGACAAACGCGGAGTAACCCATAACAGTATCTAGCATGCATAAGGCAGCCCCCATCACAAGCAAGCCTCAACATTACAACAAGATGCAAGTGCAAGGTATGTATAGTCTGAGACTTCTCTCACTTAGTATGCAATTGTCTATTTTTGCAGGTGGAGGAACACTATCACGAGACTCAATTTTTTAAGGACATGGTTCCCTTCAAAAGTATTCTTACTATAAAGGAATGGAAGTAATTGAACCGCCGCACTTTCACCGGTAGATAGAACAGTTGCGAAAGGCCAGCACCGGATCCCGGTTATAGAGCTGTTCATGAAGAAGAAGATTGGAGAAATTGAAAGGCAAAGGACCATGTTGCGGAGTGATTCGAACCACAGACCTCTTGGATGGTAGTAAAGCGCTTTAACTCCTAAGCTTTTAAGGGTGGTCGAGCTGGCTTTCAACAAATAATCACAGACAGTTCATCTACATCTGAGAAGGCATATACAATGAAACAGTGTGTACGTTTGAATTATATAAAGTAAAGCGGTCTCACTAAATCTACACATTGAAAGGCCGAAAGTTGTCCCACGTGAACCTAAGTTCTCAAGCCAAGACTGAAATTAGGCGGTGTAAAACTACTACCCCATCTCTTGAAGAGGTTTGGGACAGCCTAGAAATCATCCAATGGTAATCGAATTTTACACAGAAAAAACGAAACGATTGTTCCGTAGATTTTCCCAAGGCACATTTTACCTACATGTTATAAAAACAAAAATTTAATGTGATCAAAAGAAAATATTGCTGGGAAAAAACGTACAATTATTTTCACCATATATTCGAATTATGCCTGAAGAAATATTCAATTTATCGAATCAGTCTAGACAAAGACCCAATAAAGTCACAACACTCACTGCTCAACTGAATCGAATTCATATTCAAATTCTGAGTATTGTGAACACAAACATCAACGATTATTATTAATCCCTTTTTCATAAGGACGATCCCCCTTCAATCAACAAAATCGTACGCTATCAGCTGAAAAATTCAATGTGAAAAGAGTCCCGATTTCGCAGGAAAAAAGCGTAGCGAGTGAGTATGCAGTCCTTTGTAGATATATGTAGCTCAAAACCACACAAGCAAACCTCGGATCCTTTTGTAGATTGCGAAAATTCGCCAATATCCTGCCCGCACAGAGAGAGAGAGCTGGAAGGCTGCAACAAGTATAACAAAACTGAATCGCAGCAGTGTCATTTGCATTTATGGATATCCTGCAGGCATATTTCTTTATCCCCGATCCTTTAGTGCACTCGATTGTTAATTTAAGGTATCGCGAAGGCAATTGGTGCTCCCCGGCCTCCGGCCTCCATCCTCCGCCCCCTTCAATGGCAGTCAGTTCCACTGCAAAAATTCTCGGCCAATTTATCATTTTGGTCAATTTTTCTCTGAACATCTTTCGTCCTTGGTAAAGGAGCTAGCATGGCCGTTCCGTTAGCCAAAGCCTGCAGGAAATTTATCACTTTGTCTGAGCGTTGCCGCCATTGTCTCTTCCAAACGTCTAAAGTTAAATTGAGTGGAACTAATTGCCCAGGGTTTATGTCTCCAAGGGAATAAAAGGTAGAAAAGGATTAAAAGTCTGTTTGGAAAGCCGAACCGGACCGGCATCAACGATTCATGAACGGGAACGACTGGGGAAATGGCAAGGATCTGCTCAAGCGGAATGTAAATTTGAATCCTTGTAATAAACAGGCTGAAGGGAATTGCAATAGAGGATGACGCTATGATTTCTTATCGGGGGATGATTTCTTACGAAAAGTACCTATTTGGACCGTTGTTGTTTATCGCGCTGTTTTGTGCAGAAAAGGAGAGGAATTGCTGACGACAGCGTTTCGTTAAGTGCTGCCAGGATGAATGGATCAGCTGAAACGAGTGGATTGCTCTACCATTTGCAGGACTTGTACATCTATCCATCTAGCCCCGTCTTTTATTTGGAGATTTTATTTCATCCCCACCACCCGGGTAGGATTTAAGGTTAAATTAAGAATGATGACCATTAAATGGAATTCTGTGAAGGGTTCATTAACGGAAATTCAAATGTCAGTGATCCTGAATGGCAAGGGTAGATGAATACGTTCTTAAATTCTTTAATGTCGAGCGATTCTAAAAATAAAAAGAAATTTATTCTAAAGAAGACTTTGACTTTTATGAATAAGGACAGTCCAAGTCAAAGTATGTCTAAGTATAGATGCACGTTCAAAATGGAAAGAGCATCCTTGGCTAGGTACTTGTAGTAGTTTTAGTAATTCGTTGCTTGTCATAATTTATATGCTCCAAATATAAAATTGGTAAAAAAAGATCAAACTGGAATAGTAAGGAGTATAGTTGTTCACTATTGATCCCACGTCTTATATCATATTGTCCAGCCTAGTTGAATTATCCGCTCCAAAAAAGGTATTCAGAGTGATTTTTGAGTGCTGAAAGTTATCAATTTTAATATTGCGCCCGGGTGGTAGCGGTGGGCGGTGGGGAATAAATTACTCAATATACATAAAAAAAGTTGTAAAGCGATTTTAGCCTGGAATCCAAATTCGCAACCAGTAAAATACTATTGAAGCACTCAAAAATCACTTTGAATACACGAAATTTTTTTGGAGCGATTTCGTTTTTTTGGAGCGATTTTGATTGCATAGCTTGAATGTTGTGCACCTATCCATATTCGATTTAGCCGCTTTTTACACCCCTGCTTACAACCATTGAAAAGTATGAATGACAGAGCTTCTGGCAATGCATCAAGGAGTGAAACACTTCAGGCATCTTTTGGTAGGACGAGAATTTAGCATATTACACAAACCGCTTACCTTCGCTTATGAACAAAAATCTAAAACCATCACCAAATCAACTTTGACAGGTTTACTATCAGTCAGTTCTAAACGAGTATTCCATACATTGAAGGAAAGTCCAACAACAAACAAATCTTTTACCCAAAATTGAGGAAAAAAACATAACAACAGAGACAAAGAAATTTACTGATTGCCTAATTAGGGATTTGTTACAAGACCTATATGTCGTCAAGGAGTTTAAAAGGTGAAGTAATTCGATATCCGCGACCATTAGACTTCACGATATCTTCTTCTTCTTTAACGCCTCTACAACCGGGATCCGGTCCTGGCCTCTCGCAACTGTTCTCTCCACCGGTCTCGATTCTGAGCCGATGTCATCCAGTTTGGCATCCTCTGAGCGTCCTAGTCCACGTCATCCTTCCAGCGAATTTTGGGCCTCCCTCGCTGTCGCACCCCATAGGTCTTACCGCAGAGAACTTACGAGCTAGATGCCCTGCCCACCGGAGCCTACCGAGCTTTATTTTCTTCACAACATCTACGAATTGTGACAATTAAGTAATGAGACTGATTATATTGCCGCGATTATTGTAACCTTGCGACCTTGAAATTACCTTTCCCTTCTCTCGGCATCCCTCCCTTCTCCATTGATATATTTGCCAGTCGAGGTGCGGACTGACACGAATGCGCAGCGTGTGCGCGCCCTGATCCGTGAAGATCGGCGTTTAACAGTTCGAATGTTGGCGTCGGAACTGGGTATGAACCGTGAAACAGTCAGACAAATTTTAACCGACGATTTAGGGATGAGACGGGTCTCCCGCTCCGCGCCTCGTCTTCCACGCTTTCACGCCCCTCCTTAAACTCTTTATGCCATCGAAACACCTGGGCACGACTAAGAGCCTATCACCATGCACTTTCACAATTTTAGCGTACATTTCCGAAGCTGTTTCGCCCAATTTGACGCAAAATTTTATCGCGACGCGTTGTTCTTGATTTCGTTTTTCCATTTTCGTGACGAGCACCACGAACACACGTTTACTTAACACGACAGAGCAGGCGAACTAAACAAGCTAGAGCGATGGCAAATATATCAATGGAGAGGGGAAGGATGCCGAGAGAAGGGAAAGGGAATTTCAAGGTCGCAGGGTTACCACAATCGCGGCAATATAATCAGTCTCATTACTTAATTGTCACTCCTCGTATGTTGCGATAGCGCTCGCAGATCTCGTCATTGTAGAGTCTCCGGAATCGTCTTTCTCACATACGGGACCAACAATCCTCCGAAGTATTTTCCTCTCAAACACGCCCAAGAGGTTTGAGTGCTTTTTGCTAAGCACCCACGTTTCGGATGCATATGTGAGAACGGGTAAGACCATCGTCTTATATAGTACAAGTTTAGACGTTATGGTTAGATATTTGGATTTGAAGAGCCTTGACAGACTATAGTAGGCTTTGTTGGCTTTTAGCAGTCGTGCGCGTATTTCTGGTTCCATGCTATTGTCGGCTGCTACTATTGACCCAAGGTAGGTAAATGATTTTACCACGTCAAACTCGTGTTCCGCTACCTTGATTGTGGGACCAATGTTAGGTGTTCTTCCAGACGAGGCCACCATGTACTTTGTTTTGCTTTCGTTAATGTGCAGTCCCAGATTTCCTGCCGCTTGCTCAATCTGAGTGAAAGCTTCTTGTACAGCTGTTGTTGTTCTTCCAATGATGTCAATGTCGTCTGCGTAAGCCAGTAATTGGGTGGACTTGTGGAGGATTGTACCCCTTGATGTCACGCCCAAATCTCGGATCACTTTCTCCAACGCCAGGTTGAAAAGGAGGCAGGCCAGACAGTCCCCTTGTCGGAGTCCATTATAGATGTTCTGTCTGGACAGTGTTCCGGATATCTTTACTTGGCTTGACACATTGGTCCTGGTCAACCTACATAGTCTTGTCAGTTTGTTGGGGATGCCGAATTCTCTCATGGCTTTGTAGAGTTCGATATCATATGACCATAAATGTTTATACACTGTATTTCAATACGAGTTACTAAGGCTAGACCAGTAAAATAAATATTTAAAACAGTTTTTTAATCACTGGCCATGTTTTTCTATGGCTCTATTCATAACTGCATGCTTATACTGTTGCACTTGCGCGTTACGTTGGCGCATTACGTGGAGGTAAATTGTATCATGTTAAACCAAAAACATTGAGAGCTATTGAACAAAATTAGCTTAGCGATCAACTTGGCGGCCACCCCTGATATAGCAGTACCAAGCTACTTTGATGACTCATCGGTTGTGAGCTTTTGGGTAGTTGCTTTGGATTGGAGCTTAGATTGTAAGTGAGTGTTTTCTAGGTGGTGGACTTCGCTTTAAGCTTTCGAGTTTGGTGTGCATCTTGAATGAGCTTTCGGCTTATTTTTTTGATGGGTTTGAGATTTGGGCATGATTCAATAATGATAAAAATTAGAATTAACTTCAGATTTCAGTTATGTGGGATCCGTAGGGGATTTTGTCTGGGTTTCGATTTCCTGGTTGGGTGTGTTGATTATTATTATTAATACAGGATGTTGGTTTTTCATGTGATTATCAAGACTATACGTCCTACGAAAAATAAAATAATTACTTTTCGACAAAGAATATCATGAACTTTAATTTTAATAATGGCTAAGTTCACAATTTAATTTAGAGATACATCAGCTTCTGCGATCATTAAAATCAAAAAAGATCATCTCAAAAATTATTTGACTTTTCTGACTTATACAGACTCCAAAAAAAACAGAATCCCCTCATCAAATACAGCAATTCATTTAACACTGCAACTTTGACTCTAACTTATTCATAGGACTTTGGTGGTTATTAAAAAATATTAAAAAAAAAAAAAAAAAAAAAAAGAAGGAAAAATTCAAATTCTTACAGGAAAACTTTTCCCTTTACGAATGGTGATAATAAAAAAAAAAATCTTTTCTGTTCCGGTTCCTGTCTTCAGTGTTACTTGTCCCTGGCATATTCACGAATAAAAAGTTTCCCCGAAAGAAAAGTTGTGAATATTTTTGCAGGGAAATTCTGCTTAAAACTTACTTATTTTTATATCGAGACAGGAGCAGAAAAAATGAAACCAAGTCGGACATTATACGAGAAGTAGAGGAGAGATAGGATTACTTTTTGAAGTGAACTAATTTCTACTTTCTTCCTGTTCTTTCTCCTTTTGCGTTTTTTGAAGTTTCATTTAAAACAAAAAGAAAAAAATCTGCTCTTTTTTTTTCAAATTATTTAAAGATGAAAAAAGTTGTATTAATGCTAATTTTTTCGAATTGTATTCTTAGAGGTGAATTTTTATATTTAGAAGTTGAGTGGGAGGTGTATTCCTAAATTGGAAGTCTCGTGAAGGAGTATAAATACATTTTTGGTTTTTTCTTGGTTACGAATTTATATTTTACATAATGAGTGAGAGAGCAATGAAATCTAGAATAGCTACAAGAATCGTGAAGAAGGATTAAGCGAGGCGGTATAGTTGATCAAGAATCGTCGATTAAAGCTTACCGCTCTAAAATCTTTTGACGATTTTTACCAACGTCTACGTTCTTTCAGAATGAAGATCACTTTAACCTTCTTCCAGAAGCGGGAAAGTAGCTATATGAAGAGGTCAAGCAGCATTGGACATGATTAGTACGTAGTGGGGGGACCGCTTGGGAAAAAGGCACTCGCGCTTAAAAATATAAAGCTTTCGACAAAGGGCCAGTTATTACTCGTACATATATCCACACAGAAACTCTGAAATTGCCTCTTATTTTCACTTGGATTGGGCAAGGCGTTAGATGCCTCAGAGGCCAATCCACATGGGGTGCACATAAGACAGGGGCTAGCCTCATAGGGCCCTATCTACACCCCCTCAAAATGCTGGTCGGGTAAGGTTGTAAAGCTTCAGATCAGCTCTTTAACTCGTGCTTATGATGAGCTGGCTTTTCATGGACCAGGTATGCTGTTAAGCTTCATCACCAGAAATAGCTCGGGTTAGCTTGGGCTAAATCAAGTGTAGGGCTGCTTACAGTGAGACCCAATTAACGTTTTGACGCGCTACTTTTGTAACGGCGGACTTACCCCCGGGTAGAAATCTGGCATATAGCAACTTTACAGGCAATATTCTTTTGAAAATGCTGAGTTAGGAAGAAAATTAACTTTTTTGAGAAAGTCAAGGATTTTTTTCGGGAAAAAGGGAGGCCTGGGGAAAACAAAAAGAAGAAAGGGGGAGTTTTTTGAGAAAAAATGAAAAAAAGGGCAGTCTCTGTCGGGAGGTGATGTGAACCAGATACTAAAAATAAAAAGAAAAAATTAATGAATAAAGCTATTTTTGTTGAGCCGTTAGTATTTTTTTTGTGTGCCGAAAAGTTCGGGAAAATATTAATTTATAAAATAATTGCCGTGTTTGTATATCCAGTCGGAGACCACAAACCTGAATAAATTGAAGGACGGTTCATTAACTAGATGGAAGAGCTGGACAAATCACCGAGATTCTAGGCCGCGGTAGAGACGGCAGCGATAGGTGTTTGCCATTTGAGCGACCAGAGGTTCAGCAAGGTTTATGTAGAATTAGAAAAGGACCGAACAACTCTCCCATCAAGACACAGAACTCATGAAGCCCGAAAAGTATACTCGGCGAGGAAGTAGGAAGTCGACACCCCAAAAATAACAACGAAGAGGAGGATGAAGCCTTGAAGATTTAACAGAAGATGGTTTCAGATAAGTACACTAGAGATAAGGTTGTGCAATAAGTATATAGGAAAAGGGTACCTAGTGCGATCGTACTGCACCCCGAGGTACCAAATTACTAGGCTGACACCAAGCAAAACAAGAAAATTAAATTTTGGTTTTGGTTAAACCAGCTCGCAGGGCATCCGACCCAAACGAGGGAATACCAACCAACTAATGTTTTCCACCGAACCGTTATTGAAGGAGGAAAATCTCGGGAAGTCAACTGACGAATTACCAATGAAATGGATAAAAGCTGATTAGAATCAATAAAATTGTCTTGTTTAAAGTTAGAATAATTTTGATTAATATTTGAAATATTTATGAAGTTTGACACCATGAAGTTTATTGATTTGTTTACTTTGTTTTACACTCTAATTTTTTAGATTTTTTTTATTGTCAAGTTTTTTTATTACAATATTTTACACTTGGTTGGTTGTGATTTAATATGTAGTAGTGGTAGTGATAGTGCACCAAGATTGCTTGGGCTGCTAACCGTTTGGTTTTGTTTGTGACGCACTGACTAGGTCGTAAAGGTTGTGATTGCTTGTCTATAACACAGGTTCAAATAATTGGAACATCAAACGGACTGGTACCAGCGCGTTTAGGTATAGTAGTAACTAATTAATTACAGGGAACAATTAATCCTGTTAGTATGTGGTCGTTGCGACCTGGAGCGCGTTCAAAAACCTTACTATAGTAAACCACGAGGTAAGCTGTGGTTATGCTGCATCACTTCACTTAACCACGAATGTTTATGTTTAACCATGGAGGTTTTTGAACGCACCGTGGTTAACTACGAATTAAAAAAAAATTAAATTTTTGTTTCCAAAAAATAGGCTCCGCTATTTGGCTGAATTATTTTGTATGTGTCTATTAATTATTTATTTTCAATAATTTCACAAATCCCACTTTGATTTGTTCATTTTTATCATTAAAATAAATGTCAAAAAAGTTGTTTTTATTCTTCTTCTTCTTAACTATCGCTAACCATGCTCCCGAGCATGGTTAAAATTTAACTACACCGTGGTTAACCACGGGAGTTTTTGAACGCCAAAAAGTTATGCTCGTGGTTATGTTGTAGTTAACCACGGAGTTTTTGAACGACAAAAGTTTACCATAGTTAACCATGGTTAACCATGGTAAGGTTTTTGAATCGCGCTCCTGGTCAAGCGACTTAGATATGGGTAGTATCGGTGTTATTTGATGTTTGTGAAAATCGTAATAGGTAACGTTCTTGATACATAGGGGATAGTTATAGGTTCTCGTTGTACACTTGATGTTGTTTAATTTTTTTATTGATTTGGGAATTGAGTTTGTTGTTCAATAGTGTTCAAATAGTTTTATCAATAAATGTAACAGTTATATTAATGAACTTGGTTGATGGTTATATTCTTGATTTCCTAATGATGGGCTAAAGGCATACTATTATGGCTTAGCGGCGGTTCACTCTCTCCATGAATTCTAGTTTTCAGGCACCCTCCTTGCTCCAATATGTTATCCTCGTCCGCCCTAATGATGGGAGGACCTTCAATTGCAGGTAAGTGGTGATGCACCGATGTAAGTGGTACCTCTGGAGTCCTGCCATCCCACGACCCCCGACGAGCCAGCCCTTCTCTGGAGGCCCGGGGTACCGTCGATGTGTTGATTTACATCCTTTGATTTTTTTGTTTGTAATTATTTTGTTTTTTTGTATGCGGATCCGGGGTTGTCTTCTTCGGGCAAACCAACCCAGGGTTCACATTACACTTTTATGCCATAAACTCGTGAACCTGAAGTTAAGTGGATGTTTAACTCACGGTGTTGAGATGTTTAAAACCATCTTGTGAAGTTAAGAAATCGTATCATTGCCCGAAGCGTAGTCTGAAGTATTCCAGAACGTAACAGCTTAGTGCACCTAGCTTGTCTTTTGCTAGAGCCGAACATTTACGAAAGAAGGGGACGAGTTTTTTGTTTTTGTTCATTTCTTCGTAGCTACGGCTACAGACATTGTGCGGGATACTCAGCTTGGCAGCGTTGTGCCCTATAGGCCAATGCCCCGTCATGATTGCCGTAAATCTGGCATCATCTCTAGAGTATATTCTTGCTAGAGATAATACAGGAACTGTGGTCTCATATTTGGTTGACTAGTAGGAGATGGTAGTCAAAATAAGGCTTTTGAGCCTGCATATTGGGCTGCTATCTAACTCCATCTAGAAGCACAGGAGGAGAGAGACTACCTGAATGGATAGGCAGTCGGTTTTCTCGTTCCCATATGTAGTGTGCGCCATCTAGACCTTCGGTATTTCAACATTGACTAACTCTGACCTTTTTTAACCGATTTCGACAAATAAACACGATTCTGAAACTTCATTTAGTACCATTTTAGCTATAAGTCAATGCACATCGATAGAACGCTCTGAAATTGTAGGGTTATGCACTGAAAACAATCGTTCAATTGTGAAAACTGTGCCTGCTTATAGTAAAAAATATATAGGAGAAATTCGGTGTTTTCAGACAACAAAATTCGTGGTTTGTTGAAGAATTTCTTTTAGTATGAGTCTGTAGCCACTCGCCAGCCGGAAGCAAGCGCTAGACTAATGACGAGCTCAAATAGCTGCCGCAATAGCTCTGCTATAACACCCAAAATGATGGCCATTGTTATGCAGGGTGCAAATCATCACTGAATCTAGAGATTTTATTATAGAGTTTTGGATATCTATGAAAATTTCAGTATTGCATTCTTTGTTAGGTTCGAGGTTTATTCTCAGGCAGGACTACAGCATCCTCCGACGTCTTGGACCGGTTGGTGGATATCCATATATTAAACTTCTTCAGGACGTTTCCGTTTTTCTTTTTGAGGGTATTTCTTCACCGCGATTTTTTCCTGAAGATCATTCTAGGAAGAAAGTAGTGTGTTGCCAGGCCCGCCGCTCGGGTCTTTTGCGCCCGGTGCACAACGTCATATTGCGCCCCATTAGCTCTTCATTTTTTTATCGCAGAGAAAAACAATGGAAAAAGACGCAAACATTCAGTGGATGAGAGAAATAATTTTTATAGTTTGCGCAAAACTCAATTTGATGAAAATTAATATAAGAATAAAATTGGTAAAGTAAGGTGTATACAGGATGTATTTGCTTATTTTACAAAGCGGCCGGGTGGTTTTGGCCAGGAGAACAAAAATTCGTAGGGGTGGGTTGCGTGGGTGGGAGTTTTACAGATCAGATTTTTTTTAAATCCTAATTTCTGAAATTGCGCCCGGTGCAAGTGCATCATTAGCACCTATGAAAGTGCCGCCCTTGTCTATGGTTGTGCGGTTCATACTCTCGGGTAGAAAATTCAAGAGGTTGTTATGCCCGTGGTGATTTGAGGTGCAGGCCCTGGATTCTATTAGCCTGAGGACACCGTACGACGCTAGGTGGTTTGTGTTAAGGTTAGGGAGAGCTAGTGCAAGAGACCATCAAGGGCGATCTTGGGACATGTTCGAGCAACAGGTAGGTTAGGGATATTTCTGATGGGAGGGTTTATAAACGTTTTTTACTTTGTTTTAATTGTACGTAGTTAGTTTAAACTCCTTTCGTCCTTTTCAGAATATTGCACGTTTTACTAAATAAATGAAATTTAATCTCCACTTAATTTCGCTTGACGTTAGGTTGACTAATGACTAACGACGGGGTGTGTGCGAAAGATTAAAATATATCAAATAAATGAGAGGATATTCCATTAGAAGATTATAGCATAGAATTTGGGTCATTGAAAATTATACATAATACAGCAATCTGTCTCGCAATGCCAAAACCACTGCTCGAAAATAGATTCAAACGTGATTAATCCTCTCTCTCTCATTATTATTATTAACGAAATTCATATTCCCAATTTTAATAATCACCAGAGGTAGCAAATGTTACGATAAATTCAGGATAATTGTAAGCTCTGACCCAGATAAATATGAGGCAAATGAGTCCCACAGCCTTGGACAAATTATGGATCGGCAATTCTGGGGAAGCGCTTTCAATCGGCAAATTAGTGCCCATGCGAGTGTCACAAATTATCCCGATAATGTTTCTGTATGCATTTAACGCCGCTAACAATAATTGCCAGATTGAATTTTGTTAATTGCTTGAAATTCATAATTTCCATCCCCCCTCCACACACCCCCCTTTAATTGTCACTGGGGAATGGCCGCGGCGATGTTTATGAGATTCTGTGAATGCAAGTGTATGTACGGCGAGGCTTGGTGGTTATCTTGAAGGGTGTATAAAGGGGATGAAATATTACAATTGCAGTCGAGTCGAGTGGATCGGGTTGTTATCTCAGGAAAGATAACTTTCTCCCATTTCGTGGTGTTTTTTTTATTTTTTTTTCTGGCTGGTGCTGGTTGTAACAAAAATTACTCATTTCATTTTGAAATACTTCCGAGAGCAGACAGGAGCAACTTAGCAGTCGCAACAGCAGACAGGACCAAGTCGACCAAGTCTATGTCCGTAAGGACCTGGCCATTCCTATGTAAATAGTAAATCAAGGGGCGCTTTTCCACTTTCGGACGCAGCGCGGACCGGGCCCATGCCAGAGGAAAACCATTAAATAAATTCCATTTACGAAGTTTTCTTTATTTTCCTCCGGAAAATGTATTTTTCGCGCTTGAAAATTAATTTTCCTGCGGTTTGCCGCAACTTGTGAGACTCGAGTCCTTGCTAAGGTATGTCCTTGTTGGTATGTCCTTCTTGGAATTTATTCCCTTTTCCTTACATTTCTTTCTTTTTTTTTGTATTATTATTATTTTTTTGTTGTTATTGTATGTTTTCGTTATTTATGTATATGGCGTCGCGTGTGCATCGCGTATATCCTTTTTTAATATCCTTACCGGAAAACAAAGTTCACGATCTCCTCCTGGATTCATTTTTAATTCGTAAAATGAGAAAAGAATTGTTTTCGTTTTTTGTAATAAATCCTTGGCGTTTGTTTGTCATGATTTACGGGAATATATTTAAAAGTCCCTGCTTTGTAACTTAAGGACATCCCAGCTTCTCCTACTTAATTATTAATCCTTATTTTTCCTGCATCTATTTTCTGTATAGAGTAACATCTATGATAAAAATTTTATAAATCGAAATTTTATTCTTATCGCATTTTCATGAGATACTTACAGAAACAACAACGAGAAAAAAAATGGTGTTTTGTTTGTTTTCTATTTTAATGTTCCTCAGGTGACACCCACCCCACACACAGCCAACCCTCAATTCCAGGATATCTGTCGTTTACAGGCATTATTTCTTTTCATATATTTTTTTTTCGTTGTTGTTGTTGTTGTTGTGTTGTCCTCCGTTTCAAATCCTTGACAAATCGTGAAATGTTTTATCATATTAGAAAAGATTTATTGCTGACGATTTATTACCATCCAGATGGTGGAGAGATGTATGGATTTTGATTTGAATTTGATTGTGGTGGTACTTAAACCCTTATGGTGTTGTGCTACAAAAGTGATTTGTTCCGATTTTAGGCTGTGATCTATCATATTTGTTAAGTAGTAAACATCGTAGTATGTTTGTGTATGTGTGTGTGTACAGTAATTTTGAATTTGAAATTGGGGATAATGGCAATAAGGATATTTTTTTTTTGTGATAGCTAGAAGAACTTTCTTTAAATCTCCCATGGGGTTTAAATCTTATTTATTGAATGATTAGCAATTGTGAAGTATTGAGAATATTTTGAAATTTAATATAAATCAGGATTATTGGCACAACTTTCTTTAATAATTTGAGTTCTACTGGTACACAGCCACATTGTCACAAAAGATTTCTTCAAAGTATAATCAGTGTATGAAAGGTGTAACGTGAACCTTTGGTCGGTTGCCCGAAGAACCTCATATCCACATATACAAAAAAAAAAAAAATTTGGAATAAACAATTCCCAAAACAAAAAAATCACCGGACCCACAAGACGGTACCCGGGTCTCAAGATTTTGGGGTGATCCAACGGGGGGTCGTGGAGTGTTGAGACCCCCCGAGATACCGCCTATCTACGTGTATCACCACTTACCTGTGAGCGTCCCATCAGGGAAAACGCGGAGTACCTACTTACACGGCCGAGGAGGGAACATGCAAAATCCGGGACGAGATGCATCGTCCGCGAGTTCACCAACAAGATCGCCTTACCACTTTAAGGCTGCTTACACACCAAACTCGACATCGACACGACATTACAAAACGTCCATCGACAAAAAATTTTTTGTCGAATCTGCGTACACACCAAATTCGACACCTCGACACCATTCGACAACCAGAACCACTCGACACAACGAAAGTCACTGCATAAGTACTCGACGTGTCGAAAGTCGTCGTTCGACGTTTTTCCTCGTGTCGCCTTCAGTGGATATAAACTGATTTGAATGTGAAGCCCTTCGTCGGTAACGGTTTTTTTCCTTGTCGAGTTCTGTCGAGTTCTGTCGTGTCTTGTCGAATTCGAATTCAGTGTGAATACACTCGTTTAATAATAAGAATAAATGGGTGTCACAACAGAAAATCTTGTCGTGTCGTGTCGATGTCGAATTCAGTGTGAATAGACTCGCTTAATGATAAGAATAGATGTGTGTCGCGACAGAAAAATGTTGTCGAATTTCGTCGTGTCATGTCGATGTCGAGTTTGGTGTGTAAGCAGCCTAACATAGCAAAAACTTATATCCCAGAGAAACGCACTAGTTCGTACAGTACAGCAACATAAATTCAATTTTTATTTAAAAGGAAAACATCAAGTTTAGCATATTGACTAGTTTAGAAATTCTGACTAACTTGTATCTACCCCTAGCAGTTTGTGCTAGAAAACCGTGCTACCAGCGGTTAGAACCGGGGAAATTATGCAATTTTTTCCAGTCTACATAGATTTAGCTTAATAGTGGTAAAAAAAAGAAAACAACAGTTTAAATAACAAATAAATTTATGAGTCGAAATTTTGTGGGAAGCACGTCGGGGTACCAGCGCGGGTTTTTCGTTCTCATAAGTATTCCTCGTCCGCTCCGAAAGTAGTACTTCCGGAGTATCAACACCCCACGACCTCTCCGGCGAGCCAGCCCTAGTTTGAAAGCCCGGGGTACTGCCTTCTAAATTTTTGACGGCATTGCACTAACGTCTCCAAATTTTGGCTTTTGGAAGGGAATCTCAGGTTTGGCTCTTCGGGAAACCAATCAAAGGTCCTCATTACAGAAATTTGTATGCTTACCCTTCTATTCATTAACTTAGAATCTTACGTTTGTGTAACACATAGAAAAAATACAAGTTTCTATGTGATAAAAGAGCACCAATTTGCGTTTCCACTTTGATTTTATGATGTAAACGGGCCTTTATAGGTTTTAATTAGTGATGAAACGATTTCGATTACGATTAATCGTAATCGACGATTATTAGTATTTAACGATTAATCGTAATCGTCGATTATGATTGCGATTATTTGTCGATTATCTATGAAAAGTATTTTAAAATAAATTTTGTTTAAATTCTCGTTAACAACCTTTATAAATGCGTCTTATAGATTACACCTTTACATGATGTATCCGAACGCATTAGGAACTCTCCTTCGACAGCTTAGGGAGCTCCCAGTCCCGTTCGCATAGTTGGCAAACAGGTTTGGTTGGTTTTTTACATTTTCTCCTCAGAGCATATTAGTACTGGCAAATTTAAACAGTGAAGCTTCTGTTGCTCAGCTCTCCACCAGTAAAGCAGTATCTGGGGTATCTCTAAGGATATAGTTGATGAGACAGAAATGATTGAGCCTTTTTTTAAATTTCAAAGACAACGCGACTATTTATGCTTTTTATATGTAGGTATTCCAGCCATAGAAGAAGTAGACTCGTGTATCAAATCCTCCAACGTACTGCAAGATGCCGACATTTTTCAGTTTTGGGAAATGGCCACACAATACCCAGGGGTGGTAGTGGTAGCACGTAAGTTGTTTCAAACGACCTCCTCATGCAAAAATATTTGTAAAACTTGAATTTTTGTATGAAGGGTCGATTGAAACAACTTACGTGCTACCACCCCTGTTTTTGCCAGCCTTCCAGTGTCGCACCTAAGAGGTCGCTTTCGATTGCCGGCTTGATTCAGACCGACAAAAAACAGACTGACAATTTAGAAATATTGTGTTTGTAGTATTTAAATTTTGAATACCAAATTTTGTAATATTGCAACACATTTCCTTAACTTTAAAATATGTTTTATTTAAAATATACAAAATGTTGCAATAATCGTAATCGTAATCGTAATCGTCGATTATTGTGGCTGATAATCGTTATCGTAATCGCTAAGTAATAATCGTTTCATCACTAGTTTTAATCTATGTCCCATGTAATTTACAGAGGTACTCCTACACGGGGAATCGAGTAATGCATACGCTAAGGCAGGTCACAGGTATAAGACAACCATTCGTTGAGAGTAATGCCAAGAAATTGTCGTGGTATTTTTGAACCAATTACCTCACCAAAGGAGAAGAAGAAGAAGACCAAAGCAAGGAATGGCAAATCTTTCCCTTTCGGTTCCATGTACCCGAAATCGAAAGTACTCAATTAATTGAGTAATTTTTTTTCGGTTCTACTCATGAGTATTTACTCGAGCATTTTCCAAGTAAAATGGTGTGGGGGTTATAACATTACCCACCCGCCATTACACAAGAACAGGCTATAAGGGAATGAGATGCACGTGACATGACGATCGAAACAAAACACAACGATCGCATTTAATAAAACAAGTACAAGATTGAAAATTTTCTTATGGAACTTTCGCACTATGTACAGATCTTCAAGTTGCATAAAACAGCCGGGATCGGTAGGTTATTGGTTAACATGGCCAAAAGAACTCAGAGGTTCAATTTCATTTGGCGGCATGGTCCAATATCTGAACCAATCTTTTATTGCAAGAAAAATATTGACGTGCTGTTCCGACGACTTTTATTTCAGACAAAAAATCGGCCGCTTATAGTTTTTCAATGATCGGCTGCTTATAGTTGCTAAATGATTTAACCTCCATCTCCGATGAGTTTGATAACGCCGCTTTGCATCGTTCTTGGCTCTATTTTTGCGCCATACTTGCGGCGTCATTCGAGATAAAGAAGCTGTATTCAAAGTGAGTCCGAATGTAGGTCATGTTTAGGCTGCTTATTAACCGAAGAACTTGCATCTTTTAAGAAATTCCATATACAGGGATGCTTTTTTCGAATGAGTGTCACTTTAAGTAAAGTCAAGGATAACAAGAGATGGTCATACATTATGATAGTACGAAGCTTGGTATTGGGTATTGGGGTTGAATTCGGCACAATGCTTACAGTCCGATATCCCTACTGATAAAGTTGGACGCTCACGATCTAAAGACAATGTCTGCGCTTTTCTATATTTTTGCAATGCTTTAGGCTGTCGTAGAGTACTGTTATTTCTAAGTTATGACGTGAGATTGGGGGTAGAGTTTACCCCTGGGGTAAACCGAATGACATGGTTTCTGGTGTTTAAACTCTACGTTATCCAGAAAGAAAATTCACCTCATTTCCTTTATACCAGTTCGACACAAATCACTTGGAGTTTCTTCAGTAAAGCAGGATTCCATATTCTGTCAAAAGCGTTGGAGATACCTATGCAGAGCAACGAATCCAGAATCACAAGAACGATGGATGCTTTGGTTGACGTGGGGAGAAATTTCAACAAGTTTAGATACTATGAGCTATAAATGATCACCTATGAACAACAGTATTGGTGGAGAATCATACTTCCAGGCTATGCTTCTAGTAAGACAAGTCTACCCTACATGATATCACTGTCACTGTTCCGCGATAACGACGTCAAGGTCTCGTCGTTGGGTACGACTTTGCTCGACAGAAAGTCTCGGGTCAAATCTTTTGGCAGACTGCTGATCCTTTCCAAAGGGTTTGGAGCCTAGGCTAATGATGGAATATATAACTTTAATGAACAAGAGAAAAAAAAAAGGTTGTGAATGGTATAACTCTTAAAATAAAAATGGTATTTTCGGTATAAATAATCTGGTTTCAAGGATGAGTCTCAAATTACCCTAACCAATTTCCCCCGCTCTGTTTTTACCCAGCCATCATTCTGTCTTATATTTATCCACTTTAAACCACTCAATTAACTTTTTTTAATTCCTTTTAAAATTAAATCCACTTCTCTCAGAGTCTTCAAAGGATATTCTTGTGTTACTAAAATCCTTGAACCTTTTTCACAAATTGAAGAAAAAAAAAATGGCATTCATAATTTTTTTTTTTAAACATATCAAGGATATTCAACAAAATTTCATTATTAATTTGACTCTGCTTTTGGTAAACATTAACCAATTTCGAAATTGAATTACCAATATCTTATTACAAGTCTTCAAGTAGCACATCCTCAACTACAGAGAGCCTAAGAGCTCACTTATAAAATCTTCACAAAATTTGAATTAAGCAAACTCAATTTTGTGAGTAAATATTCTTTATTTTGAATACGTTTATCGCAGGGGGCGAGCTTATAGCACCCCCGCAGCACACATACACACACACGTGCAGCGTGTGTATATGACTTGTAGAGCTTTAATATGAATTTCAATTTAAAATTCATAGAAGCGTATGGTGGCGCCTCCTGCTCTCCACTAATGACGATCCTTTGCACATTTATCAGGGATGAGGCCCTGAAAGACAACACTTGAGTCGCGATTATACTTAACAGCATCAAGTTATGTGCACAATCGTAATTTAATACATCCGCGTCCCATGACTATATGCAAATAAAAGTGTCGTAATTGTTGGATAAATGAAGAAAGCCCCAAGCCGCGCCCCCCGGCGGCTCCTGCTACCGAAAAAAAGGATACGCATTATCGGCTGCAAGGAGCTCATCCTGCCAGAAATATCATGGAAATTGGCAACTCTGTGATATTTATCCGACCGAACGGAGAAGAACGGCTGTTTGCACACGAAAATTCCATCCGAGTATTGATGTAACATTGTAGATGAGTGAGTAGAGAGGATGCACAAGGATGGCATCGGATTGCACAGGAATTAATTCAGGACGAAAGTTTCTTGTGTGCACCAACTGCTTTACATTTGTTTCGTTTTATACGTGATTTTCACTTTTTACTGTGTGCTCTCCCGAAACGAGACACAGAGAATATCCTTGAACGGGCGGTGTATCGCTCATGTATGGCCGGGCGGTTATGGCATGCACAGGGAAATGTAAATTTTCAATAATTGCATAAATTTACAGATTAGACGCTCAGACGTGCTGCGCCAAAGGTGTTCCAGATTCAAGGTAACTGAGTAGAGATGTTTTTAGTTACTTCTCTGGAATTGGATGGTGGGGGGAAAGCCTTGATGTTTAGTCGTATCCTTTTTTTTTGGATATAAAAGGAATGCTAATTCCGAGAACGTTTTTATAGTCGGAAATGTGTTTTTATGGCGCAGTAATGATTATGTATTTATTCATTTCGTTCCTGAAAGTGGGTCAGAGGATTTCAGCTATTGCATTATGTAGTACCTATAGTGAATTGATTTTAATTATGGAGTTATTCTGCTGGGTAATTACTAATGAAATGTCAAAAGTGCTCAAAATTTCATTCAAAATCAAAGAATGACAAGGTTCTCCAAAATTCCTCGACTTTTCCATGGTAATAATACATGTCCACCTCGTCCAATATGTCGGCGGTGATAAGCCAGTGCCACCTTTTAGAGGCCTGACATTGGAGGATCCACGTCTCTCCTACTAACTCCTCAGTATTTCCATTGCTACTAACCTCCTTGTCGGGTACAAATCCGCCATTGTTAATTTAAGGTGTCAAGGTAATGTGGCGAGGACTAAATGGCCAATAAGCAGATAAAGATACTGGTGGCAAAAACTCCCGCCGATATCGGTTGGCGCATATAAACGGGGGCTATGTCAAAGAAACTTACTCTTTCTGGTTTTACGCAACGGAACAACAGATGAGCAAACAACAACGAAAAACAAAATCAGAATAAGCATGTTTTTATAAAGTATAATCCCCTCCAACTTTAAGAAGACATACATAGATTGTCCGATTCGGGGGAACTCCAAGCTCTTATTTTGGGAGTTTCAGCCTCAACACTACAAAGTAAAAAAAAAATGAGAGCAAAATTTCATTCAATAATCGTTAATCAGTGGTAGCGATTCAATAATCGTTAATCAGTGGTAGCGATCTCGAGATAATAGTATACATAGCTGTAGGAGTTCTGGGCTAATGACGTCATCAATTGTTGACTTGTGTGTGGATGTGGTCTTGGGTGTTAATAAGCACCTCCTCTGGGTAAGATTAATTGAACTTAGCATCGTCTTGGATGAGCTTTCATCCAGGATGAGCTTTCATGCCTGATAAGCTTTTGAGCTTCGACGTGCCTTGGCTGAGCTTAGGGAACTTCGATATGTCACGGATGAGCTTTTGCGCTGAGTGGAGTGATGGATCGCATACGCAGTTTTGAATGACTTGGGCGGGATCTTACGAGGGAATCTATTGGGATGGAGTTTTGGGTTGGATGGTGTTGAAAGTTGAAATTTGATTCTTAGATGCAAGGATAGATAGAAGAGCAGAGAAGAGGAAGGGGCTCGAAGATGCTACGGTATATGGAATAAAAATTAGGGCATATATGCCAATCTCTGCCTTGGCATTACTGATAACTTTCAACGCAGGGTTGTTCCATAGCTGCGCTATGCCTTAGCGTATGTATTACTCAATTGGGACATATTGCAAATACTTGGGTAGCTTACATGGGATATAAAATCAAACCTATAAAGGCCCGTTTACATCCCAAACGCAAATTGGAGCTCTTTTATCACACAGCAATTTGTATGCTTTTCTCTCTGTGTAACTTTTAATGTGAATTCTATGTTGGTGAATAGAGAGCGAAGCATACAAATTTCGATGCTATAAAACAATTCCAATTTGCGTTTAAATTTTGCGTTCGGAATGTAATCGTTTCTGAATTCTGACTTAAATGTAAATTGTAATCGGCACTCGATTTTACCCTCTTAGCAATGATATGAGTAAAAGGAGTCGGTCAAAATGGAATCGGAAGCCAAATACTCATATGAGTAAAGAATCGAGTACCGATTCCGCATCTCAGCTCTGAAGGAATTTCAATCTCCTTAAAGGGGCCCAATCATATTTTAGCATCGGTCTCCACAAGGTTATGAGCCGAGCCTGTTGGGCTACCATGTTTCGCAGAATCACCCTAAGCCAAAAAACGGGATGCAGGTGCCTTTTTGGCTAAGCGATTTGTATGCTCATTTCCATTGTATCCTTCATTTCCTAGCTTCCACTTCAGAAGAAATTTTTCAGTGGGTGCAGGGAATCCTTTACTTTTGGATTTATCTATGTACCACTGTTGCAATCTTCCAAGCTTTAATCAGTAAAATATAAGAAACAAGAAGTAAAGAGCTGCAAATTTCAACACCCGGTTTGACTCCACCGGTTGGCAAGAGTGTAGAAGGTATTGCTTTAGCAAGAAAAGCAATGCTATCAAAAAGATGGAAGTGGAAACAGGAAAGACAAAGTACTGGGTGGAATCGAAACACCGATCTCTGCAAAGCAATCTGGGTATTTAACTCCCTGATTACCGGGGCTGGGTGAAGCTATTCAAAATTTAAAACTGATTAGTGAATAATGGATTTTACATGATTCATTCATGGAAGTTTTATATAATAAGCATCGCTTTTACGATATTTTGCTAAATACTCAACCCAAACTCACTTGTGCACAATCCATTGTGCAAGAACTCCGAAATTCCAGCATCTGTCAAAAACTATGCGCTCAAAATCTAATGTCTAACTTATCACAATGTTATAATAGAAATATCACACGTTCCTGAGAGACAGCATCGCACCAACCATCTGAAACAATTCCCGACGAATTCATCCGAAAATTTTGTATTTATTTTTATTTTTTTTTCTCGTTTTACTTTGTCGGGGAATAACATTACCCATTCACCTGAGTATATTACTCACCGAAACCGAAACCGCATTACCCCCAGAGACAAATTTTCCGCTTGTTATACTAACATAGAATATTTTCAAACCTTTTATCCTTGCCGTGAGAGGGGAGCACGAAAATTTTCCACCTTGCCATGAACTACCAGTTCTTAAAGGTACACCAGAGCATAAAATCCAATTAGAAGTCCCGACTGGGAAGAATGTTTTGAAGCGTGCACATGAGACGACGATGAATCTTCAGAGACAGCATCGACTTGAAAAACTTTTTAATTAAACATTTACCCATTTTTTTTTTTTTTTTTTTTTTTTTTTTCACTTTTCGTTTCTTTTGAAAAAAAAAAAAATTTAAGAGGAAAAATTGAGGAAAGAAGAAAAATGTTGTAAAGGAACAGGGCGGAGTGAGAAGCGAAACATAATCCAGATGGTTTTAATGGTGATGGAACTTTCTTGACTTATGAGATGAAAACGAGAAGACGGAGGGCAGTTAATCAAGCGAGGCATTTCTTTTGCTGTGTTGCTGTGCACCTGTAACGCTCGCTCCAGAGAACCCCAATGTTTCGGAAGATTATTTTATGAAAATTTGAATAACACCTGAAGAAGGCCCTACTAACAGTGCAGTCTGCTCTGTTGATAACAATTTTAAGAAGACGATTGTGTATCTCTCTTCTGAGAATCAAAATTCTGGAACGATTCGAGCGTGCTGGTGATATTGTCTTGTTGACTACATCAACGCAAATTGAAATCCTGATTAATGCTCTTGGTGGAAAATATCTGTCTGTATCAGTGCGGTATCGAAGCGTGAAACATTTGTTCGAGTGCTCATAGTCCAGCAGTTTTTAGAATTTGAAATTATAACGTCGATGTACGATACTTCTGATTTTGCAAGTTGTAGCGCGGTACAGTTTTTTCGTCGCAAGATGTATTTCCGGTAGATAGAAGTCGACAAAAAGCTCGTTTTCGGGATGGTGCTTGGGATTTTACTGAGTTAAGTCTGTTTCCAACATTGGTATAATACTATCTTTACTACTATGATAAATTCAACTTAGTAATGAATACTACAACTTTACTTTTCTTTTGAAAGATTTCATTGTTTGAGCCACTATGTATATGTCCCACTACTGGAGTCTTAAATTTGAATCTAGTCGTGAAGTTGAACTTACAGAAGCATACAATTAGGCGGTGTACCTTCCAAAGGTCACGACAAGAAGGCATCGTTCTTATAGAAGAAAGCGCAATTGCAAGTGCGTTCAACAGTGCGCCGTGAAGTTCAGACAGACATTCAGTGCGAAAAATTGGACTGCAGGGGGTGCCTGTGATCCGAGTGATCCAGTCATATACAGCGGAAAAATATTGCTGGCGTTTATTTCAATGAAACTGTAGCAATACTGTATTTCAGAGCTGTTGCATACCTGATCAATATGTCCACCACCAATGTTTTGCACTTTGTCCAGCCATGCCAAGTCTATTTTAAAGGCACCAGCTCATATAAACGAACTATGTTAAGGGCGGAGCAAAAATTAGGACTTATGCATTACAGTCGAGGATACTGGTTAAACACGGAATTTGCATCCCTTGAGAAATTTCAGGCATTGGTGTTCTTGTTTGGGGCTTTGGACCATTCCATCACGTATCCTCAATTAAGAGCAGGCCAAAGAGGTAAAGAGATAGTCCAAGCTTTAGATTCCACCGAGACAGGATGAAGTTCGATGCAGGTTTTGTTAGAGATACAGTACCTCTAAGCTCTCATTTCCACCTTGTTCTTTCCGCACCGAAAAAGAATAATAACTATGTATGTAAGAACCTGTTGATTCAATTGGAAATGAATTGACGATCTAAAGCCGGCTCTACACGATGCTATGAACACTCTCCAACATGGAACGCTTGATGATAGGACGCATCGTGTGGCCTTTATATTGTCCAGTTTCAAGCGTCCAACGTTCCGGTTTTGTTACCGCCCAATATACCGTCATCAGCGAAGTTGTGAGAATGGTTGGAGAGTATTCATATCAAATCATTTATAAAGATTAGGGGAAAAGCGTAGATGATAATATTGAACCTTGAGGAACACCAGAAGATATAATACATATGTGGGGTCTAGATTCGAACTATATAAAAAGCCTTGGAGTATCCCGATGATCACCAACTGATTAGCGTTGACCCTTCCGCTTATGTGAACTGTGTGTTGAAAATTGATGAATAAAATCCAATTGTCGTGTTTACTTTGTTGACAGTTTCTCCCAAGTGTGCTGAGACGAGGCACAGGCGGCAGAGAGATTTGTGGTCTGCTGCTATAGTAAAATTAGTTCCCTCTAAGATATGTCCGAAATTTTTTTTCCCTGCATATATCGCCAGTAACTCCCTATTGAAAGCCTGCTGGTAAGGAATCTTTCTGCAGCTAACTTAAGTGGCTGCCATGTAAGATCGGCCATCTAGAATTTAGTCGATCAGTTATTTCGTCATAGCTGGAAAAAGGCCGCATTTGTCCTTGCAGCAAAAAGTTGCATCCAAATCGACAAAGCCAAAGCGGACATATTTCTAAACCTCAACAGGTGGAAAATACAAAGAACACCACAGCTCCTGATGAACCAGGTTTGGTTAATTATTATTTAAGCAGAATGTGGCTGGAAGTTAATTGTACCGTTGTAATTGTTGACTCTGCAGAACAGCTCCCGAAATAGCGAAACACTTATTCTGTGGCTGTGAAGCTATAACAAGGAGGAAATTGAATCTCCTCCATCGCGGCTTCTCTGCATCCAGGGAGAATTAGGATATGAATCCTAAATCAATTTTAATCTATATCAAAAGCCTTAACCTGGCAGGTTTATGTTGACGGGGTTTGCACAATAGACTAAAAAGATTGCAGTAGAGTATCGGGTAGAGGAATTATACACTAAGGTGAATCCTGACTTGTCATATTGGTCTTAATCAGGATCGGGTTAAATTAGGGTTTCACAATGTTTCGAAATGGGTAGAGCATATCATTAAATGTAGCAGATTATTAAGAAAAATTCGCATAAAACCTACTAAAAATTACAAAAATTAATACAAAATTTTTTGTATCGGGTCTTCGCATACTTAAAGCTTTAAGCCTTAGTTTCAGCCAGATGTGCCACTATCATAACCATCCCTGCTAATAGAAAGCGCTTTGTTAGAGTATAATGTTTCTCTCCTAGTACCTTTGTACTACTAGTTAATCTTGTCAACTGACTAAGGCAAGGAGGTGAGGCCTCCAAAGGTGGGTTTGTGGTGTGGCCTGAGAGCATTACTGATACTGTCTGTTAATTATATCTGGGTTGGTTCCGACGCAGTTTTTTCTTGTATCGGCATAAATAGGCGTGCTTCTATGGCTGTCGACAGTACTGGCCCAACTCAAAGGAGCAACCAGGATGATATCCCAGTATTTAACCCTCTTCTAAGCAAATCTTAAATGGAAAACTTGAGAAGGAATGCAGCCTAAGTAATCTGAAAATATATTAGTCTTTTATATCGCAGATCCAAGCGCCATTAGTAGAGCCATTAACTTATTGGTGATGTTAGGGAAAACATTCTCCAAAAATCGATCAGAAATTAGAATTTCGTAATTTTCTTGTCAAAAGATCGCCGTTTTCCTTAACCACCTTAAAAAAACGACGATTCCAGGCTCCTTTCATTCAATCAATTAAAGAAATGCGCTTATACTATAGAAAGGCAAAACAACCGCAGCTTTTATGTAGTTAGAATTTGAAATGGTTCTACAGGCAACGAGTGTGTGGCAGCAAAACGTATTCAAGGAATGCAAAGGTTCCTCCGTGCATGTTTCCTTAAATGAATTTAATTAAAACCAAGCCAACTCGGAACAGGTGCATCGCAACCAGTTATGGTCCTTTTCATTACTTGAGAAAAGGAAAATATTTTACCTTTTGCTCTACAAAACACTTTTTGTTCATATCCAGCAACGTACTCAAACGACCTGTGCATACACACTCATCTGAATTCTTGCAATTCGTTATATCCTTTTTTCCCTCTGCCAAGGGGTCATGAAAGAGTGTGAAAATATGCTCATATGGCTGCAGTTGAAGTACTTCACTTTAGATTTTTATTACGTGAGGAGGGAGCTGTCACGGCCATATTTCAAAGCTTCATAAAAACTTCCTCTTTTTATGCACTGGAGTAGGGCTCCGCAAAAAAAAACGTCCTTTTCGAAAAGAAAACGTCCTGTAAAAGTGCAGGCGACTGGCTGGACGGGGGTTTGTATTGGGTAAAGTTGAATAAATGTGTGTCAACACACTCACACATTTACACGTCTCTGGGGGCTAGCTGCAAAATTGACAATCCTTGACCACTTGAGTGGTTTGCTAATTTCGGTAGTCCAAGGCTGGGTTAAATATTTGAGACGCTTCCAATTATTTTAACGAGATGAACGCTTTGCCGTTTTGCACTCTTTTCCTCAGTTGGTTGATGCTTGAAATGTTTGTCCAATGGGGGTCCTGAGTGTGCTTGCGAACGCAGCCTCATTTTAGAAGTAGTAACTAGAATATTCAAGGACTGGAAAATGCTGCACAGTTGGTTCTGATTGGAAACGAATTAATTAAAAAAGGACACGTCTTTAAAATTAGGCTAAAATGTTAAAGTAGCTTAAATTTCATGGGGAGGTTTTTTATTCTGTTTTCTCTTAGTTTCTCTCAGGAAACACCGTTTTTACCACCAGTCGTCATATCCTTGGTCATGTCACGGGTGCATTGTCTAGAAATAAACTTAGTTAAAACAGATTTAAGGATATTAAGAGTCAGGAGGATATTTGAGCACATGACGTTAGAAAACGTAGATAAAATAAGCGTTCGGGAATACAGAATGCGGAAGATTGTTCCACAATCGAGCTTTTTTTATGTGGTAGTGCTAAGTTCAAGAATCATCCTTTATACCACTAGTCCTAGATTAGTATGGGGGTAATAAGTTAAGGGTTATGAGGGTTCGGGGGGTGTTGAAGAAGGTGGCGATGAGCTCTGCATTTGCGCTCTTGAATATTCTAGGAGGATACTGACTGCGAGAGATTATTCTACAATCAAGTAGTTCTGCTTACAAACGATCCGTAGCAATATCATGCGTTTAAAAGGGGCTTGTGCTGATGAATGATCTGCTTCGGCTAAACTAGTGTTTTATTACCTCGTTTGGCTACTTGGTTTACGAGTCTGTGGTTACTCGGTTAATGTCACGCGACACATGCGGAGATGTTTGCAGGAGGTGTTGGTTCGGTTTATAAGTATTGAATCTGACAAATCCTTGCTGCTTCAGTTAAGAATGAGTTCAATATCCCTGTTGAGTTAGACATGATGTCGCAATCGTAAGCCCAGGATATGGCACGTGCCTGTCTTGCATTACCGAAGACGTAAAAATATTGCAGAATACCGCCAAAAACAAAGCTGAACTGACTTGGGCGGGATTGATCGGTTATAAATAAATATTACAAATAGAACAGGAGGCAGAATTGAGCCCTGAGAGACCTTTGCAGTGACAGGAAGGGGGGATTGATTTGACGCCACCGAAAAAGGTTCTTGTGTTATTAAAACTTCAGTAGATATATGGAACAATGTCCAATGATAAATTCTCATCGACTCTCTAACGAGAGTGTGTGGCACAGGGTGCTGGCATCCATGGCACATCACAGCATCGAATTTATATGCCATACCGTGCTCTCATTGAAATTCGGCCTATATGGGGCCCCTAGACTATCAATAATATTGTGCAATATATTGATTTTTGCAATTATTGTCGGTCTGTGGGTGATATTGAAAGATTGTCTGGTACAAATAAGGAAGCCGGCAATATTTTGCTCAATATTATTGGCAATATTATTCATAGTCTAGGGACCACTTTAGAGATAGGAGTGACATAGCAGTTTTGGGAAGAGAAAATTGCGAACAAACAGACGACTCACCAACTCTGGGGTGGATGTGCCTTTAATATGAATGCGTCCGTTCCTTTAAGATCTATCATTAACTCATGTGGTCTGTAAATCTCTTCCTGGGTCTTCCTTGTTGAATTCTTAACTCGGGCATTTGGACAAACTGGATTTTTGGGGCGCTTTTCTTCTTTGGGCTACAGCCGAAAGTCTAGTCATTGACCAAATACCACTCGAAATGCTCGATTGCGTCATTGAAAATTGGAACTTCACAGTAGACCATGTTAGCCGCATATTAGATTAGATAATTGAGTTTTTTTTTTATATTTTTTAGTTTTTGAAATTGAAAATAGTACCTCTAAATGGATCAACCAATATATATTCTTAAGGGGCCAGACTTGTCTTTTTTCCGGGGCGACTTAACCGGCTAGAGCGGGCGCGGCTCATGTCACCTACCGTTGGATTCCTTGGGTAGTAGTTGATCCATACAATCTAAACTTTAGATTCTAAAGGAAGGTACAAAATTATCCGAATCTACTGACTTCTGTTTTTACCACTGTCAAATCTGTAGACGTTCTTTCGGAAGCAGTTAGTACTATTACTGTAAACGATACAAGTTTGCGAGTCGCAGTCTGTAGGACTGTAGACTGTGGGGTAGCCAGCCACCTTCAGTCCCTGTACATTACCTTTGGCTCGTAAAAAATAGTTTTTTCAGAAACAGCAGTCGGTCTCAAACCCTTTGAAACCCCAAGTTGAATGGACCCTTCAAATCCCGTGGTTTGGCGATAGTAAAAGGTGGCGCAAAAGTCATCAGTTTCGATATTTCTTTTGCGAAATAACTCGTCGCCGGTGTTGGCGCAGCGTGAATTTAGCCGCAGATCCGTTCCGTCGACCAAATTCAACTGGGCAAACACTACGGCGTTTAGCCGCTTGCCTAAAAGAGTATAGGACAACACGAGAGCAGCCGTTTTGCTGAGAATATCGCGGCTGTGGCTGAAGATGTTTCAGAGGACAAATGGAGATCAATCGACGATCTTTTCAGACAATTTTGGTGGAAGGGTTGAAGATGTTCTCTTACAAAATGCAGTCACTGCAGCAGTCACCAAGTGTCGCCTGCTGTTTGCGATTTTATCATACACACCAGTAGTGTCGCCTGCGGTTTGCAGTCTCCCGTCTTGTTCGGAGTCGTACCTTTAGGCTATCGAGGCCGGTCGGTATAATAAACTTGAGAGAACTATAGTAATGTAGAAACGGCTGGAAAACTTAAAGGGTTTTGAGTCCTACAAGCGCCATTTAGAAAACAAAAAAAGATGAAACCGAACGCGAACGCTAGTCATCAGTCCGATGTCAGCTATCCTTTTTCTACATCCCACGGAATAGAGGCTGATTTTTAAACAGGTACACTAGATACTAAACGGTGGCGTACGGACAGGAAAGAGGAGATTACATTTAAACCTAAAAAAACTACCAAAATTACCTAGATAAAACGCGTATACCTTCAATTCACGATAAGAATTTGTAACCAATTTGCTTAATTTGTACCTTTTCACGTGAGACCATATAAAGGATTTCTGTCTTGATAGTTTTCATGAATGAACAATCTCCATACCATGCACTAAACTCCACTTGAACCAGTTCAGAAGTTTCGCTTCAATAACGGGAAGAATGCTCCATATGTGCAGTTCCTGATGAAGGATATCAACGGGATATCCCCCGTTATACACATGAAAGCAGTAAGTCCTACGGAATGTTGTCATGTGTCGCTTGTAGAAGGATCATGCCATACACTACACCCAGAAAATACCCGATGAGATTACCATTGAATTTTGTGTGCCGGGATGTGGGGGGTGGTGGGCTCCTTGTAACTTTGCTAGGACAAATGATTTCGAATTCAGAACCTCTTACAAAATTCCATTTCGTTCATTTAGAGGCGAAGCACTACTTCTACCTATAAATCTACTGAATCAGCTGAACTAGTAGTTCGCTATCATATAAGTGACGAAATCCTCCCCGTGTCTTTTCGGGTACGTGACAATTCAACCAGCGACGACACCAATGCTCGCCACAACATTCCATAAAATTGTTTTCCAAAAATTTTCCCCGATTTCATGTTGATGTATTTGTGAATCAGCTTGTTTTATATCACAAAAAAAATCTCCACCCTCGCCCACTTTACATCACACCCCCAAAGAGTACTCGCATATGGCGCGCATTATCCCTGATGTGTATATGTGTGTGTTTGTGTATGGAGCATTGTGTATCCTTTTTCAGTATACGAACAAATTTAATAATCAACGCTAAACATGTGTTACATGCTCCATGAAAACCGACTCCACAATCATCATCCCCCCCTACCCCCAGCCCGGCCCGGCCGCCATCGAAATCTCCACTTACAAAAGTTCCAGGTTCGAGATGGCATTTTATCCTTGATATCCTTGAACTGAAAAATGTTCCCGGCTGCTTTTGCAAGTATCGCACGATTTTTCTGTCGATTTTCTAATTTTTTCCCATGCGATGCGATGATGTTGGAGGACTTTCAGGATGCTATGCCTTCTGCAAAAAATAAAAAAAATAAAAACGCGGAGGGAAATTAATCAAAAACAGGACTGGAGTTAAGTGATGAGTACTCAGTGCCGTACTTTTCGGAAATTTTTTGTGTTCCCTTCCATCATGAATGCGGCATGTGCGGCTGAGAGGGAGGAATAAATCTGAAGAGTGATTTAAAAAAATTGAACTCCCAGGACTCGATGTCAATTCCTCCCTTTTTCCGCTTTCAAGTCAATCTACAAAAAAAAAAAAAAAAAAAAAAAAACGTTTCGTGATTGCTAATCTGGAAAGTGAGTGATTCGTGAAATTTATGCGAATTTAATAAAAATTCGGCATTAAGGTATTTATGTATGTATGGGTGCAATACCAACGAGTCGAGGTCATGCTGTGAAATGAGACACCCCAGTTGAAACGTTGCAATCATTGATTTCGTCATATTGTACTGGGACAGGGACATACACTGACGGGAATGGGCTTACATTTTAATAATTGGATACAATTGGATATTACAAAATTCTGCTGTTGATATTCATTTTGGGATTTGATGTTTTAAGATATTGAAATTGAACGTATTCATGTAACAAGCACATCGCGCCCTTTCAATAGCATCATGCTTCATACCATTTCTTGCTGTATATTGTTGTATACATTCACCCATGTAAATGTCCTTGGAACTGAAAATTAACGTGCAAGATG
Organism: Thereva unica; assembly: GCA_949987705.1. Taxonomy (NCBI): domain Eukaryota; kingdom Metazoa; phylum Arthropoda; class Insecta; order Diptera; family Therevidae; genus Thereva; species Thereva unica. Next base: position 15,469,532 of record OX465283.1, on the reverse strand, counting down.
CCAGGTCTCTGTGACGTACATATAATAAGATATATAAAACAAAACCCAATGTGATATTTTTGTCTACGTTTGACACCTGCCCGGGGACAGTTACTTGAAACGAACGACCTACAATAAATCAATCTCCTTTGAAGGATACACGATGGATTCAGTAATATTAGATGTTGGTGTCACTAGAGAGTCTTCTATGTCGTCTTATGTCGGGTGGTTGTTGTTTTATTTTCTGATCGTGTTTAATAAATCAAATCCTAATTGATTAGTAGTAGTAATTCATTTGGAGCAACCAGTTTTTAGGACTAACTGCCGGGGCCCAATGAAACCGTCAACGCGATTTTCCACATAAATTGTTCTTCTTCTTTCTTCTTTACGCTCCTTTAATCCCTTATGGGACATAGGGCGGAAACAGTTGCCCTCCAGCGGACTCTGTTTTGCGCGACAGCTCTCTGCTCCGACCAGGATCTGCCAGTTGTTGCGGCTTCTGTTAGTAGGGTTCTCCTCCACGTTGTTCTAGGCCTTCCGACTCGACGGGATCCTTGCGGACAGGGCCTTTTTGGCTAGATTTTCGTTTTCGCGTCGCAAGGTGTGGCCAATCCAATTCCGTTTTCTTCGTTTAATTTGATCGTCTATCCTTTCTTGGCCGGCACGCCGCCATAGTTCTTCGTTTGAAATTCTATCTTGCTAGCGAAGTTTTAGGATACGACGCAGGCATCTGTTGATGAAGACTTGTAGGTGCCCTGTGATGGATTGGGTGACTTTCCATGTTTCACAACCGTACAAAAGTACTTCCTTAAAGTTGGAGTTGAACACCCGCAATTTGGTGTTAATTGAAATCTCCGTTGATCTCCATATGCGGGACAGGCATGCATATGCGCTTCGTGCTTTATTTGTTCTGGAACTGACGTCTTCTTCTGCCCCGCCATATTCAGTCATAATACTACCGAGGTAGTCGAATTTTTCCACTAGTTCCACGTCACGGTTATTCAGCGCTGTCCGTTCAATGGTGTTTGCATTAATCCGCATTTCTTTGGTTTTAGTCGGATTTAGCCTTAAGCCTGCTGGACTACTTTCTGTTGCCAAATTGTTTAGAATGTTTTTGAGGTCCTGATATCTGTGGGCCAGCAAACAGATATCATCCGCCTAGTCGAGATCCTTAAGGCGGTCTATCAAACCCCATTGTATGCCGCCGCCTGTTCTACTATCTAGAGGGCCGACAAGAATGTCATTTATTACTATAAGAAATAGTAAAGGCGAAAGTAGGCATCCTTGTCCCTCACCGATGTATCTACACCTTGACGTGGTGGTGAGGCTTGTGTGGTCCCGTTAGGACGCCCTGACTAAGATAGATACTTAAAAGCAATGGATACAACAATGGAAATTTGTACCCCAGGTGGTAAACCTGCAAGCCAGGGAAATCCACCCTCTACGGAGGCCGGCCTCATGGATTCTGGGGGAGGCCATCTATTGCTTACGAGGAACAGGGAAGTGGACGACTCGCATGTCAACGCAGTCACGCAGGAAAGCGTAGAAGCGGCGGCGAGCGAGCTAGTGAAGCTGAACCTGGAGGTATGCTCAGAGAAGGTGGACAATGCGATGCAGCAATGTGTCAAGAGGTCAGCCGGCTCTGGGCCTACGTTAGCGCAGGAATCCGACTCGGAAGTGAGGCTGCGAAAGCAGCTGAAGCAGAAGAGGAAGAGGGAGCGCAGAAGACAGAAGAAGGCAACTTCCTCTGTTGGGGGATCGGCCGAGTCCACTCCGGAGGAGGTGGGACCCACAAAGAGGTTTAGAGGTGAAAGTCTCTGCACCTCAGCCGTGGGTTCTACTGTCGAAGGGGAGGATAAGGCCAGGGAAAGGAAGGGTGGACAACCTCAACCTGTAAAACAGGGAGGAGTCAACCCTTCCGTCTCGGGGGTCGTGCGTGCGGAGCCTGTGGCGGAGAATACCTACGCAGGCATAGCAGGCTGTGACCTCCGTTTGGGTGTGACCGACGATGGAAGGGAGGAGGGTCTGGGCACGAAGCAGGTAACCGTTTTTAAAGCGGCCCTGCTCAAGGCACTAGACTCTCTGCCTGACAACGCTGGCGACATCGGTATTACCGAGGTAGACTTGGAGGACGGGGTCATTGCACTCAGGTGCGTGAACCAAAAATCCAAGGCCTGGCTGTACGAAGCTGTCGGAAAGATGACTGACCTATGGGAAGGAGTCAATCTGAGAGTGGAGCGCCTTCACATCCTTAAGGATGTGAGGAGGATGATCATCCGAGTTCCCGGTTCGCCGGAGAGCAAGGAAAACATCCTGGCCAGATTACGTCGTCAAAATGCCTGTGTGACGGACACTTCTAAGTGGAGGGTCAGTCGCATAGGCAGATATGGTGACGCGAAAAACGGCGGTACCATTCTCACCGTATGGTGTCCGAAGGAGGAGGCGGAGGCGGTCAGGCGTGCAGGGGGGAAACTCAACTGCGGGCTGGACCTTGCCTACGTGCGATTCCAGAAGGACAAGCCGGAGGAAATGGTAGAGCCGGCCGGAAAGGCAGCTGAACAAGGGGACCAGTGAAATGGAATCCTCGTCAGCTGGGCGGGAGGTGGGCCAGTTCCGGCAATTAAAGGTTTGCCAGTTGAATCTACACCATAGCAGAGCAGCATCAGCAATGATGACGCGAGGCTTCGGTGAGATGAAGCTGGATATTGCTCTCATACAGGAACCCTGGATCTACAACGGTAGGATTAGGGGACTATCTGGGAGCTTTGACACTCTGTACGTTCCCAATGCGAATGAAAGAGTGAGGACGTGTGTGCTGGTGAAACACGGAGTGCAGGCGGTTTTACTGCCGCACTTGTGCACACCAGATCTCACAGCAGTACGCGTAGGTACTGGAAGTGGGGCTTTCATTCTAGCCTCAGCCTACCTTCCGTACGATTCGCCAGATCCTCCGCCCACCAGGGAGTTGGAAATTCTGGTTATTACCTGTGGCGAAAAAGGCACAGGGTTAATAGTTGGTTGCGACGCAAATGCACACAACACGGTGTGGGGAAGCACCAACGACAACCATAGAGGAGAGGCTTTGCTCGAATTTGTGGAATGCAACAATCTAGTTATTGCAAATAGAGGGGTAGAACCAACCTTCGTCGATGCTAGACGAAGGGAAGTCATAGATATAACTCTATGCAGCAACCGGATGTTGACAAGATTGACCAACTGGGAGGTGATGGATCGGACGACTATGTCAGATCACAGAGCCATTTCATTTGAGATAGAGTACGGAACCCCGGGCAGGGGAGACGGAATTAGAACAACGAGAATTCCCCGCAACACGGACACGTCTAGATATACTGAAATGTTGCGCAGGAATCTCGGGGAGCGCGTGCCAAGGGCACCGAAAACCACAAGAGAAGCAGAGTCTCAGTTGCATGTCCTGCAGACAGCGATAGAGAACGCTTTTCGAGTGGCGTGTCCTCTTACGTCAGTGGATGACCATGATCCCACACCCTGGTGGTGCAGGGAGCTGGAGAAACTGAAGAAAGAGGTCAGAAGGGCTTTCAACCAAGCGATGAGGTGCAATGACCCGGTTGCCTGGGAGAATTACAAAGCCAAGAAAAGAGAAATGAAACAAACTCTGCGACGACGGAAAAGGGAGTCGTGGAGGGATTTCTGCTCGAGCATGGAGAGCATATCTGAGGCCAGCAGACTTCAGAAAATGATCTCCAGGGACCCGGTCTCCAAAGTCGGACTCGTTCGTGACCCGTCGGGGAGGATGACGGAGACGCTGGAGGAAACCAACAAGATCCTGATGGAAGTTCACTTTCCTGGCAGCTATATCTCGGGTAAATCTTGGACTATTCGTAACAGAATGGCTACAAGGATGAACCGAGAGGAGGCTAACGGGGTGGTGACGGAGGAAGGGGTGAGACGTGCAATAGACACATTCTCTCCCTTCAAGACATCGGGGCGTGACGGAATATTCCCTGCGCTGCTTCAATGGGGCAAAGATATCATTGCACCCAGGCTTAGGGGAATATTCGTTACCTGTCTAGCAACAGGATACATTCCGGCGGTGTGGAGGGAAACCAAAGTGGTATTTCTCCCTAAGCCAGGCAAGAAGGACTACACCGAGGCGAAGTCCTCCAGGCCAGTCAGCCTAACATCCTTTCTGTTGAAAACAATGGAAAGAGTGGTGGCAGACCACCTGGAGAGTACTATGCTAAGGAGGCACCCTTTAAGTAGAAGCCAGCACGCTTACCAGGCTGGCAGATCTACAGAAACGGCACTTCACCAACTGGTGCGAGTAGCCGAGGGGGAACTGTATACCGGAGGCATAGCGATGGCCGTTATTATGGACATCGAAGGCGCCTTCGACAAGATACAGTTCAACAAACTCAAAGACGCTCTGGTGAGGCGCGAGGTCAGCCCCATGATTGTAAGGTGGGTGGACAGCATGCTGAAAAACAGAGCGGTAAGGATTCAGACAGGAGACTCGCGGCTTCGAGGGAGGGTCAGCAAGGGATGCCCACAGGGCGGGGTCCTATCGCCCCTCCTGTGGAACATCACTGTGGACACTCTGCTCAGGCGGCTAGAGGTAATGGGCGTGCATACCGTTGGGTATGCAGATGATGTAGCGATTGTGGCACGTGGCAAGTTTATGAGCACTACGGCAGATATCATGAGGAACGCACTCCAAGTGGTTGAGCAGTGGTGTACGGAACAGGGCCTCACCATAAATGCCAATAAGACAGACGCGATAATCTTCACTAGGAAGATTAAAGATCTGGATTTTCAGCCCCTCATGCTTTTTGGATCGAGGATCAAGGTGTCTGGGATGGTCAAGTATCTGGGTGTATACTTGGACTCGCGACTAACCTGGAAATACCACGTTGAAGAGAAGATTAAGAAGGCGACAAGGGTGCTTCACCAGTGCAGAAGAGTATGTGGACTAAGGTGGGGTATCTCACCAAGGTTAGCATACTGGACATATACCATGATGGTGAGACCCATCATAACTTATGCCTCGGTGGTCTGGTGGACTAAAGCCACACAGAAAACCGTCAAGAGGCATTTGGACAAGGTGCAAAGAATGGCCTGCGTAGGTGTGAGCGGTGCTTTCCGCACCACACCCGCCGCGGCATTGGAGGCGCTGTTAGGTCTGCTGCCGTTAGATCTCCAGGTGATGAAGACTGCGGCAGCCTCAGCGATTCGGATGAGACGTGATGCCGCATGGCAGGCGTCAGGAACCTTATATGGGCACATGAAGATCCTGGATCGCATTAAAGGGATTAGGGAGCTCATGATGCCCATGGAAGGGATCACAAAAATGAGGGTGACCGAAAGGTATCATAAAACCCTCATAGGGAACGGAACGCTCCCCGAAGGGAGACCGGAAGACATATATATCTTCACGGACGGATCCAAGATTGACGGCAGAGCAGGTGCGGGAGTCTTCTCGGAGGACTTAAATCTGACCTGCTCTCTGGCTTTGGGGAATTACACCTCAGTCTACCAGGCGGAAATGCTTGCTCTGCTGCACGCGCTGGATCACATAAGTGAGGGTCAGGTGCAGGGAAGAAGTATCCTTATAGCACTGGACAATCAGGCTGTGATTAAGCGCATGAATCAGACAGAGATTAATGCGTCTCTGGCGTTGGAATGTGTCCAAAAACTGAACAGGTGTGCGAAACAAAACAACGTGACGCTAGCTTGGGTTAGAGGACATACAGGCATCGATGGGAACGAAAAGGCTGACAACCTGGCAAAACAGGGGTCAACCTCGGAATTCTGGGGACCGGAGCCATACTCTGCCATTGGCAGAGGGTTGGTGAGGAACTGCATCGAGAAATGGGTCGCTGAGGAACACCGGAGACGGTGGGACGCTATGACCACGTGTAGGCAGGCTAAGATGGTGCTTACGTTGCCGATTACCGCAGCCAGAAGAAGGATCCTGCATATGCAAAGGAGAACCCTCAGATGGTTGGTGGCACTGATTACAGGACACGGATGTTTCAGGTATCACCTAAAAAGAATGGGAATTCTGGAGGATGACACCTGTCGGATGTGCCTGGAGGAACCTGAGACGGCCACACACATAGTGTGTCACTGTCCGGCGGTGGCGAGGAAAAGGGCTGCCATAACTGGACTCCATTGGATGGAGGACATGAGGCAGACTCCCTTCAATCAGCTGCTTGCGATAACTAGGGGAGTCGAAGTAAGGGAGCAATGGGACAACCCACTGCAACCCCAATAAGATGACTCTAGGCAGAGGGACGAAAAGGGACCCGCAAATAGTGGTCTGATTCGGTATCCCTCGAAAATCTATATATATAGGCATCCTTGTCGTACTCCTGAGCTCACCTCAAAGCTGTAGGTTCCATTATGGAGTACTCTGCATTTGGAATTGTTATACAGGCCTTTTAACAATTCTATTACTTTATCTTACAGACCGAGTCGAACACTTTCTCATAATCTACGAAAGCAAGGTAAAGGGGGGATCGCAATTCAGTAGACTGCTCCACTATTATTCTCAAGGTGTTAATATGATCTATACTTGGGCGCCCTTCCTGAGTCCGGCCTGCTGCCTCCTAAGCGTTCGGTCTACTGCCTCTCTTATCCTAGATAGTAATATATGGGACAAAATTTTGCCCACAGTAGATAATAAACAGATGCCTTTCCAGTTGTTGCATATTGTTAGGTCCCCATTTTTGGGTATTTTGACTATGATACCTTCCGTCCAATCCTCCGGAAAGGTACAGGTGCTCCATGCTATTTCCAGGTTTGGCTGAAGCGCATTTGCTATGAGGCTTGAATCGTCTTTCAACAATTCTGGAGGGATGCCAGCTTTTCCAGCTGCTTTCCCATTGGTCATCGCGGTTACTATTTCCGTTTTGGATAAGGCCCAGGTGGTGATTCTTATTGGCTGTGCATTGTTGCTATTTTTCTGAGGTTCCTGTGCAAGCGAACCATTCAGGGCGGCGAAGGAGTAATCTCTTCATGTTTGGAGTTGCTCTTCGTCGCTGCACACTCCTTACGTCATGCTTTTTACTAGAGTTTAGAGCTGAGTTTAGAATTTCCCGAGAGCTGTTTAGTAATTTGGTACAGCACCTTACGGTTGTCTGTGTTTGCCGCGTTTTCCGCTTTTTCTGCGAGCTAATTTATCTGTTGCCTTTTATCACTCTCTTTACCTTCCGGTGTAATTGGGAGTATTCCCGTTCAAGTTGGCGACGTCTTTCTGAATCGCTTGCATAGTACACGTTATTTTTTAGGGCCCTGCTGCGTTATATTTTTTGCCAGGTTGTGTCCGAGATCCAGTGTTGCATGTTTCTTTTGATATAACCGATGCTCGTTTCCGCAGCCGTCAATATAGCTCCCTTTGTAGCACTTCACAGCTCTTCAATATTTGTGTCGTCAGAAACGGTTTCCTGGGTTAATATTTGTTGCAAGTTTCCAGCAAATTCTCGCTTTTTAACGCTCTCCCGCAGAAGGTCTACTTTGAACCGTCTACGATTTATAGCATCGCGTTGAACGTTTCTGATTGCGGCGATTTTAAGGAGAATAGTTGCTACTACCAATTGGTGATCGCTTCCAGTGTCTGCTACCCTGAAACTCCTGACATCCTCCAGAATAGTTCTCCATCTGTGGCTAACGGCCACGTGATCTATCTGATTTCTCGTTCTACCATCGGGCGATACCAAGGACTCTTTGTGTATCTTCTTGTGACAAAAGTAAGTTCCACCTACCATGGATTGGTGGGAGCTACAAAAGTCCACGAAAAGCTCACCATTGTTATTGGTAAGTGGGCTTAGGCCTTGATTTCCAAGTATTTGTTAGATCATACTCGGAGATCGAAAAATATAAACTAAGGAGATCGAAAAATCTCCTCCTTCTACTACTTCAATTTCGACAAATACTTTTTACGTAATTTGGAATTACATCACCAAGATGGAAATGTTATTTTTGTAAATTCTACTCCTTTTTTGTTGCAAAAATAAAACTGATAAAAGATTCTTTCTTCCTTTTGTCCTTGAGCTGATTTTTTTTTTATATAGGATCTCAGATATTCAAACAAAATCCCTGCTTTTAATGACCTTCTTTTGTATTGGAGTCAAAACCATGTCAGTTTTTATATAACGTAGTAAAATGGTGAAATGTAATTAAAGTTAGTCCTAGACGGAGGACTCGTATGCAGTGTCTGAAAAGGACTCTACCTTGTTACTGTCAATTAATTCAGCTCCATAGAAAACTGTATTAAATTTATTTTCAAAAGGTCAAAGTTAATATTATTCAAAAGGATAAGAGCTTACCGTTTCTATGTCGTTCCTTCCAGTTTTTCATGGCAACTTTCGTAATCGATATGTACACACAAGAATCTTATAAAAGTGTATATATGTGTATGTGCGAGAATAATTTTTTTTTGTATCAAGGTGTGACAGATAGGATACGACAGACAGGAAGATTCCGTCAGACGACAACGAAACTAATGATAGGGAAAGGACACCTTTGAGATACTTCGATGATTCGTATCGAACATTGATGCCCCGATACCAACTAAGTTCAACAGCTGTAGAAGCCCGATGAGGCAAAAGAGAACCTTTTATGACAGTTGTAAAGGTAAAAGATATCCAGGCAAGGCAAAAAAAGGTTTATCGCAATAAGCCGGTGACTTGTGTAACATTTCTGAGGAGGCCGCCCTTTACTTACCAAGGAGGAGAGATACCAAGAGAAAATATCATTACACAAAAAGGAAGAATTGGAATGTTGGCCCAAATCAAATAAAGGGATTTTTTTCCATCCATTTTTTTTTCTCTCTACTTTCTTTTTTGGTAAACAAATTCTCCTTTCATTTCGTCTCAGCGAATTTAGAACTCTCTCTCTAGCCCTTGGTACTTTATGGATTTTGGGAGCAGAGCAATGGCATAGGGGTCCAACCATGAAATTTGATTTGTTTAGAATTGGCCATAGATGAAATTTTTTCCCTTTTTTCTTACTTTGATGTTAAACAAGGGTCGGAATTGAGGGAGTGTTAGGGAATGACTTGGAGCTCTTGATTATAAAAAAATTAAGAGTAAATAGGGAAAAAAAATTTCGTAATTTGTTCTTTTAGGGGCTTATGACGGACGGCTTGAGCTGCCAGCTTGAATGAAAAAAAAAAGAAAATGCCTTAAAATCTTCTGAATATATAAACCCCAGGGGGTGTTTTTTTTTCTTCTTCTTTTTTTTGGAGCTTAGTTGTACACTTTTGGGGTGCTAAGTGTTGTATACTTTGAGGAATGAGATCTCGTCTGAGTGAAAATTTTGTATGGAGTTGAATGTGGGAAGCTTGGACAAATTTCATATTTCCCCTTTTCTTTGAAGCATTTCTGTTTTTGATAATAATCGCTTAACAGGTTGTTGTTGATTTTGTATTAATATTTAAAGAAAAAACTAATTTTTAGCAGACCCAAAACAAGATGTTCCTTTGGTGTGAATTTAGAAGTTTTTATAATTTTATTTAAACTTGATTCTTCAAAGGATTTTTTTTAATTTTTAATTGTCAGCAGCACTAGATTGTTCCAAGCTAAAAACATCAAAGTATACGCTGTTTTTTCAGTGATGGAACCTCATAGCACAGACGCGGATCCCAGCATCAGCGTGCACGGCTAGGGATAACTTTGTTACCATATCAGCAGTTTCTGAGGCTATTAACTTTTCGCAAGTGAGCATACGATACCAAATTTGTTCAAGTGAGACACTTTTAAGACAGCAATTCAACAGACTAACACCAGTCCCAAAAAGTACTGCACAATACTATACAGAGGCATCTAAATTACAAATCATGTCTTCGTCACGTGAATAGAGAGAGAGCGCAGTGAGTCTAGGAAAAATGCCAGATTGAACTTCAGCCTATACCGCGGAAACAACAGCCATATATTACTCTTCCTCACATGTAGAAAGCTCAAGATCTGTTTTAATCATGTCTGACTCGCTATCTTCACCCCACTCATTTGGTGCCCGCATAAATGGGCGAAAGTGGAAAATAATCCGCAGTAGGTAAAAAAGTCCATAGGCTATTCCTAACAGAAGTATTAGCACATGACTTCAAATACATACAGGGCTGTGACTAGCCAGCGTTCATTGGAATAAGTAGGCCAAACCTTAAGTTCGCCATATATTCAAGGGTTTTATGGGTTTAATCATGTTCCATATTGCAGTACACACGTTTAAGGCAAATGTTTAGAATCGGGGCTCCAGGCCAAAATCGCTCCAAAAAAAATTAAGGTATTTAAGGTGATTTTTGAGTGCTTCAATAGTAATTTGAAGGCGGAAGAGAAAATTTTTTGTTATCACAACGAGCGCCGTAGGGGGGTGGCGAATTAGGACTCCAGGCCAAAATTGTTTCACAACATGTAGGTATTAGGTATTCCTCCTCTGCCGACCGCCGTCCGACCAGGTCGAAACTCTAAAATTTATAAACTTTGTTAGCACTCAGAAATCACCCTGAATACGCCAAAAAAACTTTTGAACGATTTTGTTGTGGAGCCCCAATTCTTAATTTTTTTTTTGTCATATGATGTTACCTTGGAAGCGACCCTATACCATGGCACGCATGTGGCCAAGCACGGCCATGCGGACAAACTATGAACGAAAAAGAACGACAAAAGTCAAACCCAAGCAATGTCTTCTTAGCTTCACACTGGCAAGCGATTACAGCCTCTGAGAAGCACAATCGTCATAGGAAGTCAGGGGTAATGTATAAGCGACTATGGTTTGAAAATTTCCTCGCTGTTTAAAGCTACCCATAAATTCTTGACCAAATTGAATCTCAAATTGCACAATATCTCCTCTCATAAGGGAATTGTTAGTCATATGAGGAAAGCTGTGACCTTCCAAAAAGTTAGCCAGGTATATCTTTAAGTTACAATCATGACTGAATTAAGAAATTTCTTTGAAGCCACATCATATTCCTGTGTTTTCTATATACCAAGTCCTTTTTATGTGATACCATTCCCAAACAGATCTCTAGTGCCTGTAAATTGATATTTGCTCGAACCAACGTAGCTCCGAAAAGAACTCTGTCTATGTGTTAGAACCAACTTGCTAGAGCTTATTTGATACTTCCAAATTTATAAACTAAAGGCCAAATTAATCAGGAGTATCAAGCAATTTTAAACTGAATGAGTCAATTTAAAATTATAGGTATTAATGGAGAGCCGCATACGGAGTGAGTGCCCTCTGGGCACCCATCATATAGAGCCAGGATGCGGTATGCACAATAGCGACGATGATCCCAACAAATATACTGGCGAGAAAAGGCATGTGGTGTGGGTGAGCATATTAAGGGTCGGTGGACCTACAGACTTATCCCAAATGTCAAGATATAAGTTACGACCGGGCGTGCCCAAGTGTATTGCGACGTGAGTGGACATGGAGGACATAGGACATACCTCCATCATTTCGAACACGATAACTCACCAAGTATCAAGTACATATCTAGTAGGACACAGAACACGCCTTCTTATTGTATGAATTTCGTCGATCATCGGGTCAATCTGGAAACAATGACCGAGGTACCACTTCATCGATAAACATTTTGTGCCCTAGGATGGGGTTCGAGGATGTCTGGAGGAAAGCGGAAGCGATGCTGAAGGACATATACAGTAAGTTATAACCGGCATCCATGAGCTAGTCGATACTCATAAGTAGCTTTTCACCTCGCAACTCACGAAAATGAAAAATGGTATTGACGCAATTCTAGAGAACTGAATTCAGACTCTGGATTCCCTGAGTCCCCTCGAAACCACTCCATATATTCGCCAATGATGTCACTCTATGTTACTCTTACGAGATGGTACACAATAGGCCTAACTTGGCCGCAGTGTTCACCACATGGGTTGCCCCCTCACTCCTTATAATAATACTCTTACGAGAGACCTTGGCTTTTGAGACTGCTAGCTTATGTCTTGACTGGAGCCACAAAGGCCTTGTCTAATGCAACGTCTCGCAAAGAAAGTACTGCCTTATTTTTAATAAAACTTGCACCAATATCCCTTCAATGTTGATTCCTCTCTCATCTGGTATAACATTAACTGAAGATCTACATTAAAATTATCATGTATTCCAAATCTCCAAGCAAGCACCTAAATGAATGATTGGGTTTTTTTAAAGCCATAAGTACTCATGCGAGCAAGGGCCTAAGAGAGCCAGCCTCTAAAACTGTCAGGTCTTTGCTCGAAAACGAGCACTATTGCGTCATTGAATTCATTGAAGAAAACACCATTTGTTCCACCATCAACTTAACTATCGCTGCTATGGCCGAAAAATTGCATCGCTAATATCAAGTTCCAATGAAATGACAAACCACCTGCTTCCACGTCAAAACCAAAACTCCTTCCTGTAACTATCTATCAGGTCGCATTTAAATGCACGCATTTTAATAATATTTCTCACCGCACGCACGCACCGCACGCATTCCTCTATCTGATTCTCTCTTGCAGGCTAAGCTTACTATCACATATTGCACCACAATTGTGAACGACATGCCAGACTGGAAGAACTTCCTGAGCTTAGACTTTCAGATAAAGAAAACCAAACGATTCACAGTACATCTCAGCGCAAACAACTCTCTTCAACTAAACTCACTTACACCAACATCTCAAATTGTTATCTTAGCATGTATAATGCTCATATTTGGTGAAAGCTCCTACACCGTACCATTTGCTGCTATCCCCTCTCGAATAACTCAATTTTCTCAAGTGTTAGGTGCACCTTTTCTACGCCCGAATTGAATGCGCAAAAAACCGCTGCATTTGCTGCAAAAAGCAATTGAAAATAATATGAGTGGAAAATTTTGCATTTTGAAATATGTGTAAAATTAGTTACAATGGAATCCATTCATGCGTCCTCCATCCATAGCATCCTTGCACAGAAATGCATAATGCTGTTTACTGTTATTGCAGCGCCAGAGGAGAGATTCCCGACTCTCGTGAATACTTACGAAATTCGGTTATAAAAATTCCAAGCCCCGCCGCCCGCCCGCCCTCCGTGCCATGCTGTACTGAATAACAATAAACAAAGCTACAACTGCATCATCGTTTTCAAACATCCTGCCAGAGTAAATCGAATCCTTTGCTCTATTTTACGTTTGATTGGGTTCCTTTTCCTGGATTTGCTGTATACGGACCACCTCCTTGCTAGCGCGCTTGGCTTATATCGCATTTTATCCAGGCCCTAGTAAGAGAGAATGTACAGAGAGTGTGTATGTATATGTGTGCAAGGATCCAGCAAAATGGGATAAAACCGGAAGGGATAAATTAGTTTATTGCAAGTGCGGGACTGCAATTTGCAGTCCTTGGGAAGCAATCAATTTCGATCTTTTCAGGAAGGAGTTAAGCGACTATATAAAATTCTAGCGCTGCACTCCCATAATTGCCGTAACCAACGCCGCCCTTCGGAGTAATTTAATCAGTTATGGGGCGATGCACTAGACAAAAAAGTGTAGCATTCGGATCCTGCGGTGCTTATTCAAATCACGTCCGATAATCTCAATTAACGCTGCGACATTGCGGAACGTGATGCTATTATACAAGTCCTGTAGCGACTTAATTAGGAGTTACGAGACCGAGTAAAGTGTTTATAATGAACTCGAATAAGTGGCAGCTTAAGGATATGAAAATCCTCGCATTACTGGACAAGCACTATATTTATGCTATATTTAAACGATTTATGAATTGCACTGGAACGGATGCTGAAGAAAGGTAATTAGTTGGAATGCAAATCATATCGCGAAGTTATTCAAGTGTAGAATGGGGAACGATAATTTTCCAGTTTAGAAGAGGCAAAAAATACAATAAGGAGTTGATGATGGACATTTCGTCCTCACATACGACAACATCTTCGTATGCTAAAAACCAGGGACTAAAAACGAAAAGTATTTGGTTCGTTTCCGATCAGAACGAAAACGAAAAATTTCGTTTTCGTTCTTTTCGTCCACACCCAAAAAATATGTTTTTCGTTTTCGTGAACCGAAATGAAATAACGGTTAAAACCGGTTTTTTACTATTTTTCTAATAAAAGTATGCCAACATGCTTTTTTTATTTTTTTTATATTTGACAAATAAGTCACTTGTCATAATTTTAGTCATAGCTGGCAAAAATTATTAACATATGCTTTTAAAAACTTAAATAATAGGAGAATACCCTGCATGTGCGAGCGATTGGTTGGTGACACTGACATATAGTAATGGACTGCTAAATGAGCAAAAATCCTATACAAAAATATGGCACCAAAAAATATTGCTGTCTCGTTCCCACGTTAAATTCCAATTAACTTTAATCATCAGCGCATGTCAGCAATATAAAATTAATTAGAAAAAAATAGACAGGTATAGTTTTTATTCTTCTGTCTTACCCTTGAGCTATTTTGAAAAGTTCCTTAAACAGGGGAAATAACCTTCACAGTTTTGAACTAAATACATTTATTTAATGAAAAAACTGCTCATAAATAAAAATGAGTGATGGAAATTTATTTCTATGAATTATAACAGACATCTTATTACTTATTTTCTCCTAAATTCGAAGAAATTTTTTTTACATAAAAAACGTTTTCTTATTCTGGAGAAAAATGGTGCCTTCCGCATTGTCAGTTAGCAGTCCACTCCTATATTTCAGTGGTTGGCGATCACGTCACCTTCGGTTCTCCTACTTTATAGCGGAGCACTAGTAATGAGTGCGAGTAGATACTTCGGTAAAGTAGTGGGAAATAGAACTGGGAGCTTCCAAGGCCAACGTGAATAGAAGACCCTTGCATCCCCGATACATAAAACCGGTTAAAACCGGTAACCGAAATTATTTATTACGTTTTCAATCATAAACGAAAAATAAAAATTTCGTTTTCGTTTCCGTTTTCGTTCTTATGAATTATTCGGTTAATTTCGTTCTTTCGTTCTCGTTTTCGTTCCGTTCTTAGTCCCTGCTAAAAACTGCTTGCCAAGGTTACCGGCAAGAGCGTACAACTAACCAAGCATAAGTCATCTTAGCCTGGAAAAGAGGGCGGCAAAGGAATTTTAAGGTACCACTCGGCATACCCGAATGCTATCTTCGGAGCCAGAGTAGTTACATACTACATAGCTCCTAGCTCCTGAGTTGTATTTTTGACTAGCCTCACAAAACACAGAAATGCTTTTGTCAGCTAAATTCAACTACTGAACTCGCGTCCATATGAATAATTTCAACTTAACCCAGGTAGCAGAGCTGAGTCGAGTTCAGTCGACCCTAATTCAACTCCACTCGGCTATACATGTAGTTAGACTCGGGTTCAACCTGAGTTGAACTCATCATGTATACGTACTAACAGTTGAACTCGGAGAACGTGAAGAAGAACCTTATTAGCAGAAGCCACAACAACTGGTCGAGAGCTGCTGCACAAGACAGAGTATGCTGGAGGGCAACTGATTTCGTTCTATGTCCCATATGGAGTTAAAGGAGCATATGAAGAAAACGAAGTATTTGGGTAGGGCAAATTCACGGTGTTTGATCCTAGCAATAGCTGCAAAGAAAATCTTCGGTTTTTCAGTGTGTTTTTGGAGGTTCATCAACGCCGAGAAAACAACAGTTCGTATACTCGGTTCTAATTTGGAATCGAGATACCTATTAGGTTTAACCAGAAATGCTTAACTATGCAGGAATTCGAACAAATGAGCGTCAGAAGGTTCTATGTCTGGACTATACGGTTAATGCACCAAAACTTCTCAACCAAACTCACCCAATTTTTTACAACAATAAAAGTAGGGTCGGGAGCACATTTCCAATAATTCAATATGGGCAGACTCCCTTTGAGTTTTATCACACACAGCATCAATTTTTTCGACTTTAATCCTGGGGCCGGTTCACGTAGCTCGAACGACGACAATCGTTCGAAACGAATTTGGATACGAAAAAATTTGTCTCGAAAAAATTGAGCGTTCACGTAGCTCGAAAGAAAATTCAAGGAAACCACATTAATGAAACACAAAAAACCTTTACAAAAACCGCTGTAAAATTATACAATTTATTGGCATCAACTTAATTAAATTTTTAAAAATAATTTCCATATGTAATAACTTATAAAAGTCTACTTTTAAATTGGAAAACTAATCTTAATAATACAAGTGCTCGATAGCATAAAAGCTTTCGAGTGGTTATTCATGCCAACAAACGAAAATTTTCAATTTTTTCGAGCTACGTGAACGCGAAACGAAAAAAAAATTTCGTTGTCGAGTTACGTGAACCGGCCCCTGGCTTCGCAAAAACTTACGACGGCTCGTAATCCTTTTTTATCTTAAAGACAGAGATATAGGTCATTTGTACTCTCGACGGTTCTATTACTTGGTAAAATGTCAAACTACAAGCTGTAGTGTAAAAGACAGAAGAGAAAAGAATGAACCACTACAACGCCAACAAGTGGTTTTATTCCACAGGTGCCTATCCAGTACATTGCGACAGAATGCTGACTTCAGATATAGTTGGCTTCTAGGTTTATCATGCTAAAAGGCGAGGTCAGTAACATAATCGTGACAATTGAAACTTTCAGTTGTAGTACGTGACCCTTGCTTCATCTCTAGTTATGAGATGTCATTCAGAAATGGGTAGATTTCGTTGTCGTTTCAGCAGTTCATCACCTAAGCACCTTCGTTTCGTATCTAGCTTTGTGTAAATGGCTCAAAACAGTTTTGTGCTTAATGCCAAGGTCCATACCAATATCGACATGGCTGATGACCCCTGTGCTGAAAGTTGAGTTGTTACGACACGACTAGTCGTATAAGTTGAACAAATTGACGTTTCAATCGAACCACTCCAAAACCACGCCCTAAACTCAACTTAGCATTTCCACTCTAGATCCCTGTGCTGAATGCCTCAATTCGACTAAAACGTAACTTTCTTCAACTCAAACGACTTGTCAGGGATCACGAGTCGACCTTCAGCACAAGGGCCGACATTTCTTTCTATATTGCTGAACTTTTCCAATCCATTTAATCAGCTTTTTCAGTAATTGGACAACAGCGTAACTCATCTTTGACAATAACATTGTTAGAACGAAATCCAGTGAACCATTTACGGAACAGCAAAATGAGTTTACCATGGCAGCCCAATTTTTTCGCAACCCTATCCAACATTTTTTTCTTTGCCACGATACTTCTCCAATATCAACGCTCAAAGTAATACACGAACTATCACCTTTTGAACGAGGCTTTGTCGCTACCATGAATTACTTGAAATTGACGCGATCTATCACAAAACCCCGACGAACTCTTCTCCACGTCACACTGCAATCAAAAGTTTACATAGAAATAAAACACAAATAAAAAAAAAGTAATATTAATTCATTCTCTCTTAATATTTGGCAATAATGTCAGAGAAAAGTTAAGTCCCCATCCACTAAACAGCCCACAACTCAATTACCGAACTTGTCCACAAATTATAAGATACTAAAAACCTTTTAAACCGCACAAAATGTTCATTAATTGCCTTTATCCTGTCAAAATTGCTGTCCTTCTCAAAAGGGTGGGGCGGGGGGGATAAAATTTTATAATCTTTCTTTCCCTCACGAACATCCCTTTTCGGTACCAGAAACCATGATTAATTCACACAAGGGTCCATTATTTTAAGCAACTAAAACTTGCAAGTTCTGTTATCAGCTTGCGGATTCTTAGTCTAAGCCGTGGCAAATTAGGACAAAATGAATTCTAACCGCACCCACGCTGATATCGGATGACTTTTGTTCTTGTGCTAGTATAGCTGCTACACCAGCAATAAATTACAGAGTCTCAGATTGTAAACCCAAAATAATTTGTCTTGTAACTACTCCGACAACTGCACGAGTTAACTGATGACTGCGCCCCCGTATTCGCTGAGTTCCGAGACCGTCCGCAGAACACTTGACAAAATGAGTGGAAACAAACGAAACCCACATTCCGAGTAATGAAAGTAATTTCACGAGCAGATTACTCACCAGGAGCCGTTGACTGATGCCGAAAGAGGACCGGTGCCAGACGAGAACCTTGGGGAACCCTTCAGCGGCGCACGGCTACGGCAGCTTCAGGCCCCCGCCGTTTGGGAGGGCTGGCGGCGCCTTAACGAAGACACTTGTTGCGAAATAAAATTTTCGGAAAACCGCAGAACGGAGAGAATGAACTTATCGCAATTTATTCGGGTGGGGCTTCCCCGAAGTTTTATTGCTGAAAATAATTAATACATTCAATTTGGTACCAGGGCCCAGCCTCACAGTACTATGGCAGCTAGATGCCATCCTGTGCGATCCTCCATTTCACAGAGATGTTGAACGTGCACGTAGAACTGGAGCTGGGGCCGGAGCCGGAGCAGCAGGAGCAGCCCCGAATCAAAGATTACCCACAAAGATACGACACTCTCAAAATTTCCCATAAGCTCCCTTGCGAGTGAATATATCAATCGACAAGGTGCAAGCGAGACAAAATTCAATTTAAAAACAAAAAAAAAATCGAAGAAAGAAAGGGTAAATAAATAAATGTTATTTCACGAAGTGCGAAAGAGACGCACTGATTTCTCTTCTCCGCAATTTTTTGTGCCGTCTGGACTTTTATTTTGCTTGTGTGAATTCATGTACCATCTTCTTGTACTTCCAGCTCTGCATGTGTTTGTGTAGTTTGCCGTTGCTCCGCCATCTCTCCATTCCGGAGCGTGTATATGAATAGACAGAAGATCATAGATTTTTACTTTCCTTTTTCTTCGCACAGAAAGGATTACAGTGTCGTATCTTTCTGAGTTATCTTTGCCCGAATCCTGTCCTCGTGTTTTATGGGAGCAAACATGAAATAGAGAATTTGTGGCTTTTGTTCCCAAAATTAAGTTGTCTGCACGGTTCATTAGAAATTGTTGTTAGTGGTTAAATAGCGGTAATTCTTTTCCAGTTTTTGGGGTGGGGATACCAAAATTATTCACAACCAAAGTGGAATTACAAACAGAACAGCCATAAAATAAAACTGAGCCAAATTGAAACGGAAAGCATTAAATGCGGAATTTTATTTGCCATAGAGAAGTTTGAAGGAATGTACAACTTTATTATGGCCTGTCACAGCCAGATGAAAAGGGATGAAAAACTTTTCGACACCGAAATTACTTACACTGGTTGATTGTGAGCACAGCAGCTTTGGTTAAGTAATTCAATTAATCGTGCCGTAATTAGATTTACTTTGTAGGGTCATCGTTAGGTGGCACTTGGTAAAGATGCACTTTGTTATGTGGCAGCTCTAAAACTAGGAATATCACGTTTTAGGGACAGTCGGTCACTTCATATTACAATTGGTCACTTCATATTACAATTTCTAGTAGTAAACTAACGACATCAGAGGCTGGTGAATAAGATGGCAATGAGTCCTGCGTTTAAAATCTTGTTTGTTGTAGATGCACGGAAATACTGATTCGTTTAAAATATGGATATATCAATTATAGCTCATTATCTCCCATAGAAAGTAATTTTCGAAAAAAAATATGTAAAGGCGGTTCTTGTGTAGATTTTCACGCTCTACAAGTTGTTCCTATACTTTATATCGAAATTTTCATCCACTTCCAAGTTATTGATGGAATATCAATTTTCCGAGTTTTCCCGAGAATTTTCCCTACCTTCCCTTGCTGTTCGCTTGCAGAACAATTTTTTTTTCTTAAAGTACTCTCTTCAAAAGCTGCTCGTGTGCCAAAAATTATTTCTATTGGTTTTAGTGTCTAGGTTAAAACCCCTGGCACCTGGACTAAAGAGTGTGTTCGAAAACCCTGCCTGTGACAGTAGGGCTGCCATCACCTAAATAACCGAGGCCGAACAAAAACTACCAAAACCGTAGATTATGCCGAACGGACTAGTTAGTTTCGAGAAAAACAGCTAAGAGAGATAAGCTAAGCTAAGAGAGATTGAGATAAAAGGAATATTGGTGCAGGTTTTATTACAGATGAGATAGTACTACGTTTTTTCAGGTGTATTCGACTCGATTCTTTAGGCCCCAATTAATATAGAGCTCGTAAGACTTATTGATCCAGTTGAACACATGTTGGCCATCATTAGGAGAAGATCTTGTGGGGCATTTATTCGACCAGTTGCTCAAACTGTGGATTTGGCTCTGGTTGTGTGCCCATATGAACAATCTGTCTCACCACACCCTGCACCTCAAGTTTATCAAACTTAAGCCTAAAATGATAATATTGTGCGCTTAAGTTTTCATTGCCCATTTTCCCTATATCCTCTTGAAGCACAAACCTATACCTCTTGCTGTAAGGGGTCACTCCTTCAGATTTGTAGAGTTGAAAAAGTAATCGAAACTAGTTAGCCGAAATTGATCCTATATTTGAAGATACCACAAACAAAAAACCAATCATAATAAGGACAATGAGGCGAAATAAACCAAATATCTGAGTGACGATATTAACAAAAACACTAACCTAAGAGGTAAGAGGAAAAGCCTTCAAAAACGATATCTGAATTTCCCCTATAAAAAGGCTTTCATTCTAGCGAAGACCTGAACCTTATCAAACTTTGCCTCGCAAAAGCTTATATCGAAGACGTGAGCCAAACCAAAATTCGCCCAGTAAAGATTTCATCGCAGCGGAGACACGAATCTTATTAAAATCTCCAGTACTGAAAGCTTTCATCCCAGCGAAGGGATGAGATCATGGCAACTTTTCAGACAATTGATATAGGCGCTCTGATGCTTCTAGGCTTTAATTCATTAGACTCCATGGAAACTTGTTATCTGGCTCTTCTCTGGAATGACAACTTGGAGAGGTTCCACAAAGTGAGCAAGTGTCTGCAATCTGTAAAATGTAAATGGGTACGATTGCCGAACTATATCAGTCCTTGGTGACATACGTAGAAGACTTCAGGAAACCCAGTAGTACCTTGGATCATTATTAGTCGAAAACTATTGAAAAGGGGCCCTAGGTCTCTAAGACTGGGCCTGGTCTAATACACTTAGACGAAAAGGTTAGGTCCATTGTGATGCCATAGTACTCAAGACCTCAGCTGGCCGTATGCGACACTATCAGACAGTGTCTGGTTAACACTCTCGAGGTCTTGTCTTCCGAGGCTCTGTAGTGAAATGGTCCGCCTAAGATCCTAATAGGGGTAGATCATTTTGGCCAAGGTTCTTTTATTAAGACCCTCCTCCCAATGTTTTTTTTTTGGTTGTTGCATTGTGTGCTATTTTCATCGGAGTTTAAAAGTTTCCCAAGGCATACCAACCCTTTCCTTTCCAGGAAGGATAGTAGTGGTCGTGGCTTTTCTAGCCAGTTCGTCAGGGTTACAGTTTACTTCTATATTTCCGTGACCGGGCACCTATACGAGGAGGGTCCTGAACTGCTGAGCCATTTCGCTAAGAGATCTGCAGCATTCAGAGGTAGTTCTAGAGCAGTTAGTGCAAGAGCGCAGGGTCTCCAGAGTCGCCTGACTATCTGAGAAGATGTAAACAATTTATTTTTTTCGCCTTGCTGGATGATTTGCAGAGGAGCTTCATGTATGAGTAAAATCTCCATTTGGAATACACTGTAGTGATCGGATAGTCGGAAAAAGATTTCAATATTAGCTTCGGGAAAAATATATACATATGGCAATTAACTCAGCTTGTAGGTGCCCCCTGGCCCATATCTTCGAGGAGCGTCAGTTCGGATTGAAGACGCCTAGCCGAACTCCAAAATCGCTATTTGTATACCAGACCTTGGGTCAAACGTGGAGACTGTTTTCCTCTCTTCTTTGGTAAGGCGACAGTTCCAGGTGGTTCTGCTATGCGTATGTATTTTGTTTCATTTGAGAACTCTGCCTATCCGTAAAAAGTTGAAGCTCTTAAATTAAGCTTTATTTTCACTTTGAAAATGATACAAGTGTGGTTTTGCTAAAGTTACGTTGTCACTAGACCTTTAATAAATATTAGGAAAAGAGCGGGTGAGTTTATCACTGTAGACCACCTTCAAATATGATGTGAGGACTTGATTACGCTGCCAAAAGTATATTCTGTTTGTATTGAAAAGAGAGGCAACGCTCAATCCAGTTCTTCAGAAATGAGTCCTTGTATGTAAACGATTACTATTAAACTTGAATTATAAAAACATTGCAGCACTCAAAAATATTGTTTGTAAAAGCTGAAATTCGAGCTCATCCACCAAATTAATTAAAAATAATTTGAATTGACGTTAGCATACCCATCGCAAGTTCGTTTTCATTGCATTGAAATAATATTAATAAATGGTAAAACTATGCATTCTGTATTAATCTCAAAAAAGTAATTTCAAAAAAGCATTAATTTGGAGAAAAGTTGTGTTTATTATTCCAAAAAATTCATTAAAATCCAGCTAAATTGAGGCTTTATTGTTTAAGCTGTTTTACGAATATAATTCCTTTTTACATTTAGACCATCCGTCGAGTTTGCGAGAACTTCACAATTCAACCATATACAAAAAGGGGGCGAACATTTTCAGCTCAGCTCATGATACCAAAAATTTATCATTTAACGCGTCAAAAAACATCCCTGCAGTTAATTGAGTAAGGGCAGTTCTCATAATGTGTTTTCAAAATAAACAAGAACAAAAAATAAATATGGTGAAAAAATAAAGCCAGTGCTTGGTGGGAAATGTATACAAAAGTAGATCCACACTCGAGCTTAACAACCAAATGTTAACCTATATTTTTTTTTTTATTTTTGTTGAGGGTATACAAGTTTCCAGTAAAAAAAAATGAATTGAATTTAAAAAGCAAATATTTTTAACCAGTCGAGGCGCTTAAGAGTTATTTTTTCTCGCTCGAATTTAATTTAATTGAAAGCAGCGAATCCCGCCAACCATAAATAACTCCCCGCCAGCGAAATCCGCTGTTATTATATTTTCATAATCTGTAATCCTGTTTCGATTATGGCAGCCAGGTTGAAGGATTCTATTTTCATCGTTTTCATAGTTATTACAAATATTTTTCCAAGGATTCTAGGCGTCCTTTTATTTGTTGTATTTTTGAAAAACGGTTTAGCGGTTTGAGCACACATATACTATATATTCCAATATTCCAGCTATATATGTGTTGGTGTTCATGATATGAATTTATTGTGTTGATGATTTAAAAGCTCATTGAAATTCCAGCATTGTTATATGCCACCCATTTCATAATTTCGCCGTGACGAGGATTTACGAAATCATTTGATATCACCCACACCCTCGTATCGCACACATCCTTTTATCGCGCCCAACAATCCTGCTTGGCATGCATCTATTTATGGGTAAATGGCCCCGTGTGTGTGGGGGGATGTTGGTGTAGGGGGGTGTGGGAATGGTATAAGTTTTAATTCTCGATGACATGCGAAACTTTCATTCTCATAAACGATAATTTCCATCCCAGCTGAATAAATATCGATACTGTGTGATCTCTGTTGGCTTATTCTAAAGTTATTCAATTTATTCAGGCCATATTGGATGTGGATATGGAAATATAATGCCCATGGATTACAAAAACTGATATAAATGCAAAAATCCATTTTGATACAAATGGAATCGCTTATTTTTAATTTTTTCCCACATTTCTTATTTTGGTTTATAATTTTACGATACATATTTCCAATTTCATGAAATATTTTTACGTTCCCATTACCTGTTTGCGTACTACTGATATCAGCGCCATTAGTGGTGAATAGATTTATGAAAATTGAATGATATGATATCACTAAACGAGAC
This sequence comes from Thereva unica, assembly GCA_949987705.1. Classification (NCBI taxonomy): domain Eukaryota; kingdom Metazoa; phylum Arthropoda; class Insecta; order Diptera; family Therevidae; genus Thereva; species Thereva unica. Next base: position 15,445,862 of record OX465283.1, on the reverse strand, counting down.
GAACAGTTTTTAATTAAAAAGTCAGTCAGTCTGGAAGTGTGCTCGGTTAAAAAAATAGGACTCAGGAGGCTCACTTAGTTCATGTCGCATGCGCGAACCGTCTAAGTGAAAAGTGATAAAAGTTCATGGGAGTTTCACGTAAAAACAAACCAAAAGATCATTCGCCGAGACCACGCGGAAATACTTAACCTAGAAGGCTCCAACCTTGGCAAAATTTCCACATACAGACAGACCACTGCCTAGTCAGTGCAAACTTCTGATACCAATCATCCACCTCAACCATAGCAGCTCCTAGAAGACCTGTTTGACATTATGGGAAAGCCAATTGACTGGGGCTTGTTCGCTTCTTCCAAGCTGTAGACTGGTATCTGAGTTTTCAGAATTGCGATGCCAACCAGCATCCACTTTCATTCAGCCTGTACATAAATGACCTACCAAGAGTAGTACGAAATTGTGCTATCCACTTATATGCTGATGATGTCCAATTGTATCTCACTCGTCCGATTGGACTAATTGAGGACTGTATTGTGCGAATAAACGAAGACCTGCAATGTGTTCATGAATGGTCTCAGACTAATAGCCTGTTGCTTAATCCATCTAAATCAATCTACTTAGCTGTTTATAAAGACATCATAGACACAAGAGTATTACCACCGGTCGTATTAAATAATGCCTTTATTGACTATGTGCATTCTGCGAAAAGTTTGGGTATTCAACTGAACTTCAGCTTTAGTTGCTGTAGTCATGTTCGTTCGAGTCTGGGTAAAATTTATAGTTGCTTAAGGCAGCTGTGGATTAGCTCGGTTAGCGTACCTCCTGGGTTACGAATGAAGTTAGCTAAAGCAGTCGTGCTACCTCACTTTATGTAAGGTAGCCTTATCTTTCCCAAGTTGGATTCTGTATGTCAAACAAATAACTTCATTTCGAAATTCGAATCATTTGACAAAATAATTATGTTGGAAAAACTATTCAACGCAAAAGGGCTTGTCAGGTTTGATCACAAAGGACGTAGAGAAGAAATTCCCGTCCAAAAACTGATGATCAAAGGCTAAGAACATAGTGAAGCAGAGAGCGAAGTAGCGATGAAAGCGGAGAGCAAAGCGGCGAATGGATGTCGCGCTTATAAAAGAGTGTCTAACACATAGTGACGCGTTTTAAATCGAACAGAAAGTATTCAAAATTATAATGGATTTTTTATAAGGATCCACAGGATCATCCTTTAAAAGTATCAGCTCCACTTTTTGAATCGTGATGTGACATTAATTGTATAAGAAACAATAGAAGCTATTTGGGAAATATTACAACCAGTTCATATAGAAGTTACCACAAAGAGTATGTTTAACCAAATTACCAAAGAATTTTACGATAAGTGGAACTTTCCTAAATGCTTGAATGAAATGAATTGAAATTCTGTAAGGGGTTTTTTTTACTTAAAACTCTCTATTTAAATATTTTTCAGTAAAAATATAACAAGTGCATAAAAAATGCAGCCGCAGCATTGCATAATTTGTCTAATATGAAACTGTTGTGATGTTTAGAATCCCATAATGGATTTTTAACAACAACTTTACTTAGAAATGCGTCTACATCCATTTTAAACAACTATTTCAACAGCGATGATAGCAGAGAAATCAAAATTGTTTGAACTCGTCGCTTTGCTCGTTCATAACAGCGATGTAACCTCGCTGCAGTATGCTCCACTATGTGCGTATTACCAGGAGTTCACTTATTTAATTTCGCCGCTTTGCTCTCCACTTGCATCGCTGCTTTGCTCTCTGCTTCACTATGTTCTTAGCCTTAGGCGCCCATTAGACGATAAGTTTTGCTGTCAGTTTTGCCAGTCACTGCTATGACTGGTGGAAAACCTACCGTCTAAAGTGATGTAATTCTCGGTATATTTGGATTTCCATCAATCACGAGCGATGGAATTGATTGAGGTTTGCATGAACGCCTAAGGTTTGAAAAAATCATGATGTTTGTGAAGGGTAAAGCAATTTTTGAATGATTTTGCTAGATTGCGTGTGACACTTTGTCTTTTTATTTAAAAGAAACGGGTTGACCGTATGTTATGAAATTTTTTTTTCGGAGCATTAATATGCTACGATCGACACCTCAACAAAGTCAGTACCATGTTTGGATCGGCGTGATATCGGCGAGGTACCTAATACTACCAACATCTTTTAAATTAGAATAAAGACTCAACCGATTTTTGTGAAAATATTTTCAGATTATAACTTTGTTAATACGCTGCGACTAGCATTTCAACGAAGTCAATTTCGTTGTGGCTCGCGCGATATCGGGCATGTACAAAAATCCGATAATTTTATGCACTCTTAACTTTTTTTTTTTTAAAGCAAAAACTCGACACTGAAATTACAAAATTTTGGGCCGACAGACTATTTTCAATGTCTGTACTTTCCAATATAAAACAAGTAATTTGACTGGATTCAATCATCATGAATCATTGAACTCATTTTTGCTTGGGGCCTCAAGAATCGTGTTGAATTCAACTGAGCCAAAACAAGGTATACTGTCTTATCTCTACAAAAACCTGCATCGCCCGTCTCTTTATCTCATTGTGCAAAAGGAATGTAATGGCTGACCCATCTCTTAACATCCTAGGCGTAGCCTTATCTTCAGATCTGCGATGTAATAATCACATATTCCAAATCGCCAAACAAACTTACCAATGCCTAGGATTACTCAAGAGATGCAAGTCCAACTGCCCTGGCTACAATCTATTATACAAGTCCTACATTCGGCCCCACCTTGAATATAACTCGTATATCTGGGCGGGCGCCCCAAAAACCACCTTGGCTTGGCTATAAAAGGTGAAAAACTGCTCCATCAAACTTATTGGCGATAGAATCCTTTGCTCTTTCATCGACCCTTTAAGCCACCGTAGGAATGTAACAGCCCTTAGCAAATTTCACCGCTATTACCATAGAGACTGTTCCACTGAAATTAGAAACCTCCTGCCTACACGACAACTTGTTTCCGGCAACGCAAGACTAGCGAACTCGGCTCACCCCGACACGCTACAGCCCTCCTCTTCGCGCACATTATATTTTAGTAGTTCGTTTATAAATAGAACAACTCAACTGTGGAACTGTCTTGAGCAGTCGGTGTTTTCGAACTCATTTAACATCTCAGGGTACAAAGGCAAGATTCATCGACATCTACTCACGCACCCTCCAGACCCCTAACCTATCCTTCCTCCTCTATCCTGCAAATCAAGCTTACTACTAGATACTGACCATGACTTGAACGACATGACAGACTAGTAGTACAAAGGGTGATTCCTAAGCTTGACGTTACCACATAACAAAATTGTCAGAATGGACTATGTTCCATCATAGACGAGGACGAACGAGAATGCATCCAGACGCCAAAATCTTTTATTAAAGTTTGTTGTAAATTCATGTGCATTAAGTGTTCCTAGAAAGAGTTTATTAAATGTTTAAACAATGCATTAAATTCTATCATTTCCCCAGCAAACATTTTCCTTTAAATTCATTGAAATTTTACACAATCTGCAACTGAATAAATAGCAAACGATCTGTATTCGAGCTTAAAAACAAACATTTAAACTCAATCATAACAAAATTGCATTCCGAGCGTCTTCTGATAAATGAAATACCATCGCATAGCTCACCTGTATTATAATTATTACTGGGTAGAGAGAAATTAAACTAAAATAACACACATCCCTTCCACATTCCCGTATCGCTTAACGTGAACCTACATACCTATATATAGTATAGAACCATGGAACCCATCCACCATCCTCAGCATAACTTCTTCCATAACGTCTTTTGCTGAATAGTTGCACGTGCAAGTTAAACTTTAGTCCTCCATTTAAAATCCGTCATCATCCCTCTGATTTATTTGTATGTATGAAAGACACACATCCTTGCGAAAATTCCGTTCGCCGTAAGAATGTTAATGTTAAGGTAAAATGCAAACCACATACTGAACTCTTTGGTATTACACGGCACAGCATAGCTGCCATCTTCTTTAGCTTTTGAAAGGGTAGGGAAGCCCCCAATCTAAACATCGCATTAGTCTAATGAACCATTCAAGAAGGAAACTGCTGAGCAAACTGTCACCGTGTTCTTGTACTAGAAAGCGGCTTGGCTCCTCTCAAGGATCTTCTTTCTTTTTAACCCCGTTAAAGTAGAGAGTAAGAAAAGCCCTTCCGGGATGTAAGAAATTACATTTGAAAAAAAAAAAATGCATGGAATTCGCTGCAGACGGGAGATTGCAAATGAACTTATTGTTTCAGTGCTAATGTAGGTTTAAGAATCCCAGAATTTAATTATACATCGGAGTGGAACGAGGCCATAGACTTGGGGCTTTCTTGGTCCTGAGAGGAATAATACTAAATTGTCCCAAGTATCCTGGCTTAGATGCTATCATCCTTATTTAATATTAAGTTTCAACTGAGGCGTACAAGATTTCATTTCTTTAATTGAGGAGGTATGAGCTTTGGTTGGACCAACGATTTTGACTTTAGTATTGATACATGGAAAAGTTATGGTAAACACAAGTTATGGTCTGGCAAAAATGAAAAAAAAAAATGTTTCCGCCCGGGATCGAACCGGGGACCTTCCGCGTGTTAGGCGGATGTGATAACCACTACACCACGGAAACGACGAAGTTATTGATTCAAATAGTTCTGTTAGCATCTGTAAGGATTGAACATACAAATGTGATTAATAGGAGATTGGTGTTTAGACTTCGAGTATGAACATTCCTAATATATTTTGGACCTGATGACACACATTCATCTTAAACTTTTTCAATATATTTTTATATTAGGCCAGAGGAAATCTAGGTAAAAATAACAATACTAAGCACCTTAAAACTAAATACCCGCCTGAATGCAGCTGAACTAAAGCTTATCCTTTTTCCCGATTTCACTCACGGCAACCAAAGCCCAGCATGAAACACCAAAGAAGTTTGAAGCTGAATTGAGTTGAAGCTATAATAAGCAATGGCGGATTCAAGAGTGGGGGGAGGGGTGGCATGAGTGACATCCTCCCTCTAAGAGCTCGTTTGATTTATGGATTACTTTAGTTCTGAAAATATGTCAAAATTGCTGTCTTTATTTTGGCATCCAATTTTTAAATTGTAGCTGAAATATTATCTTATCAAAATAGGTATGTACCTGAAATTGTTGAATAATAGAAAACTCATTTTAGAACCTACATCTAGCTACAATAACTCTGTGAACTATTTGATTACCTCATTCCCTACGGTAAGACTTGAGCAGGACTTATGCGAGGCAGTACATTTGTTCCCTTCACGACGGTAAATTGTACTGAGGCCTCAATTTTGTTAAAAGTTCTACTTCAAAAATGTCCAACTACTCTTGGTCTGAGCGTGTATACTTGCACCATCACCCACACAAAACCAAACCCACGGATCTCAAGCATCACATTCAGTTGATTTGTTACATTGATGTGCAGGTGTTCACAGGTTTTTTTTTATCGGCGCGTCTATTTGTACCAAAAATGCGGGTCTCATGAGCCACACGGGTTGAACAAGGCTGGGGATAAGGGTTATACGGGCGGCACAGGACCCGGGTAGTAATTTCTGCCAGAATTGGAGAAAATCTTTACCCGTGCAATCTGTGCTCTATCTCGTAATACGCAAGCTAAGAACTTTCCTACAACAGTCAGTAAACGGAGACTGGCAACTGTTAGGATTTTTTTGCCCAAAAAGGCTGCTGAGCGAAGTGGTCAGTGATCACCTGGATGTAGCTTTTAAGGGCGAGAGGGCTTTTGGGAGGACACATCCGACCTGGGTGGAAATGGAAGCCAAACTATCGGAGAAAGTGTTGGACATCCAGGGAGGAACAACGCCCTGCTATGACTTCTCGGAGGTAATCAGAGATTTCAGGATAATCAGATGTGAAGATCAGGCCTCAAGGGCTTCCTAGGCCAATGCGTCACTAAAGTCTGCGAAGATGCCTAAGTCTCAAGCTAATCCCTGCCGTGGATATCCGGAGGAAACATAGAGCTCGCATTTGGTTGCCAAAAGTAAATCTGAATCCTGGAAAACTTATCTGGTGTCTCCAGGCACAATCCGACTGTTCCTATGGATGACTGGGTGATCAGAGGAACCGTTTAAAACTAAAATTTTATTTTTTCTCCTTTTCAACGAATAGTCGAGATATTGGAAAAGGTTGAAATCTTTCCGAACAGACCGACTGGTCGGGGCAGGATCGCGATAGGGAAGTCGGGAAGCTTGAACAGTCAAATGTAAGCGACGGCAAGCTGCTTGTTAACTTGTTCCCGGGATCTGATGAGATATAGGGGTGTAGTACAATAGGCCAAGCGAATGGCAGCGGCAATGTTACCGTAAGAAGAATTTTGAGAATAGTAAAATCTACTACTTTTTTGAAAAAAGAAGTAGCAAATTCATGGATTGGTCTTGTGACATCGTGAATGCAGGACGAATCGGAAATTGAATTGCGAAAATTTGGCGGAAACGATTAAGTTGATTAAGTTTCAGAGGATTAACCGTTCGATTCGTCGACAGGAACACGGTCATTACCGATAGTCAGCAATTGTTAAAGAAATCTTTGGCAGATGAATTGTTTTAGTAAGGCAACTCGCGTGTTTGTCGTTTCTTCATAAAGCGTCACAGTGTCGACGATTTGAGGCAAGCGGTATCTTGGAATGACTGATAGTGTTTGGCGAAAATCGCGCCATCAAAACATCTTGAATCATTGCCCAGATCTTTCATAGTTCGCTTGAGTGCCTCCAATGCGCGTTCGTGCGCTATTGTGCATTCATCCCAGATAATGATTTTATTTGCTACCAAAACGTTTGCCATTTCTGAGTGCTTTGTAATGCTACATGTCGTTTTTTCAGTGGTTTGAAGGTTCGACGGCGATTGCAACATAGGCATCCTTCTAGCAGTGCGGCCGCTATTCTAAAAGAAGCAACTGCTAAAAAGGATATCTTGCCAATTTCACCTGGCACACCGAGGAAAAGGGCCACCTTTTCCATAATCCATTGCCTTCATTAACGTATCATGCACTTCCTTCTGTTGGGTGTTCCACAGACGTACATTCGCTCGAACCGATTGGTTCAATACATCTCGATCGTGTTCACGTTCACGGTCCAATTTTCGATTGAAAGCGTCGCTCATTCGCATGTCAAAATAATGATAGCAGCACGGTATACAGAAACATAAGGTAATGTAAAAGAGACGACAGCTTCGAATATGTCAGCTTCGTGGGCGCCCAGAGACGTCAGCCCTAATGCAGAAACAACAACAACAGCTTCGATTTTGTATGGAAAGCGGGAGCCACGTGACGTCAGCACTAAAATATCGTTTACGGTATACAGACTTTTACACTACCTTGTTTCTGTATACCGTGGATAGCAGTAGAAGCATTCGCCATTCTTCGGTTGAACTCTGCAAATGCGACCAAGAGTAGAACTCACATCCGGATGATCAGGAACCGCATCGCCTTGCTTCTGAAGTTTTTCGCTCTTCGATGAAGCGATCCACGTGTAATAACGGGGCATCTCAGAGTAGAGCAATGTTCGTACAAAAGGATCGCTTTAACAAATCGAAAAGAGTGTTGTTGGAGGTGTTTCAGCACGTTGGTTGTGCAACCATTCGATGGGTTGAAACTCGTTGACCATTCTCAAGATGTACCGCCAAATGTACAACAGTGGGATGACGCTCATGAATGGGAATCACCAATCACCAGCAATACGCCAAATCGCCTCATTGCAACTCACATATCGTGATATCATCACAGAAGCCCATTTCTTTTGTGAAATATATCCGATGTTTTAATAGTTATTCTGTTATTCGGTGCCTAGGCAAATCCGAAATATCAAAAATCATAAAAATCGGTCCAGCCGTTCTTAAGCTATAAATGGTGTAACTATCCCGACTTTGTTAGATTGAAAATATTCATTTTATTGCCGTAATTACATTGGAGTGCCATAATCTGCGTAAAGTTATTCTAAGGCTGCGATCGATTTATCCATAAATAAAAAAAAATTAGAATTATCGAAAAAAGGTAGTAGAATGACAACTTGATGTAGTAGTGTAGTAGATTACCATTTTCCCTAAAAAGGTAGTAAAATCACTGCATATGTAGTAGAACGGTAACGCTGGGCAGCGGTACTTACTTTTGTACCTAATTTCCAAAAAAAAAAAAAAAAAATCTTGGATTGGTGTTTGTGTTTGGAGAGGAAAAAGAGACTTTACTAAGCCTCAGCCTATATGGCTCCTGACCTGCCTGCACCCTCAATGGAGCTCATGAAGGTGACAATAGTACTAACAACGATTGAAGACTACATGGTCGTGTATTCACACTGTCTGTCTATGGACACGGAAAAATTTAAAGTAGAAAACTCGAGGATTTCACATCAGATTTCAAATCTAAGATACTTTCGAAAAAGCTGACTACTCGGCATGTAAGGTATCATGCCCAGTAAGGCGGAGCAAAAAACCTTTCGCCGGGTTGGAATGAAAAAACTGTTAACACGAGAGATTTTAATAAAATAAAGATAGGGATTAGCCTTATATCCATCGTGCTTAAGACACTAGAAAGGAACCGGGATGGTAATCAAATACGCTAACACGGGTGCACCACAAGGCGGCGTACTGTGCTTAGTTAAATTAAATAGCATACTACAAAAGTTTGACAGAATGACCTAGTGATAATGGTGTCCGGAGCTAATTGAGTTTTCAGTTGCACTTTCACCTTTCTACTTATCTGAGGATGCTTACATATTTTCCTGCCCCTCTGGCAGTTGTCCTTTGCCCTTTATTGCCTGCACGACTCAATCAAACTCGTTACTTACAAAGTTGCTGCCTTATCATCTACACTCTGATAGACATAAAATCCCAGCCAAGTTTTAAATATTCAATAAAAATGAAATTTCGTATCTTATCTTATATCTGCACATATTCTTCTTGATAAAAAATATTAAAGAGTTCCTTTGTGCCTTTTATGCTGCAATTACCTGCAATCTCGTTGACTTTCAACTATAAAACTGGGCTTATATACATTTTGACTGATTAGTTTACGGTGGTTCTTCGTCTAGAAACTGTGTAGTTTAAATACAAAAAAAAATTATAATGAAGTTTTTAATTTTACTTTGGTGTTTATTTTTTATATTTCATAAAAGTACTGCCAATTCATTAGACTGTTCTATTAACCCATTAGTAGAGTATCAGCCAACAGCTATAGGACTTCGTTCTTTGGAAGACAATTTCATAATTACGAATTTAGAAAACATCAGAACAATTTCGTCAGGAAGAAGTATTTTACTATATTGCCAATCGTTTAGTCATCGAAGTAACGAATATTCAAATAGTAATCATGAACTATTCTGCAATAAGGCTAGACTTGTTGTTTCAGTTGGAAAAGAATGGTATAATTACGACTCATCACTAAAGTGCGAGAATGAACTATCTTTTTATAAGATAGAAAGTAAATATTGTAACCATCAAGCCCTAGCATTTGGTATTGAAATAAGAAACGTCACAGTTGCTCTTGCTGAAATTTGTTATAATTTCGACAGTATGAATATAGCATATCTTCATTACACTACACCCAGGCGGAACATTTTACTCAACAAGCAGATTGATTATAACCCAAATTCTGCAAATTTCAGTGAAAGGATTGATAAAAATAAATTTACTTTTAAACATCAAAACAAATTTGTTATAACCATTGAAAATAAACTAACAATACAAAAACGTCAAGTGAAATTGATCCACTATGAATTGAGTGAACTTGTTGCAAACACAAATTTCAACAATATTCTCAAAAATTTGATCCAAGATAACGAATTACCACTAGTGCCTTGGTGGAGACATTTAAAAGACGGAAATTGGATAGCCTATGAACAAATTTTAGAAACTTATACAAGCAATCGAAATTTTAGTGTTTTTACAGGGACATCCCATAAGGCTAGCTATCCAGAAAATTTCTTATGCAGTGCTAATGTTGATATTACATACGAAATGAATTCGGAAGAAAACAATATACCGCTGTATATTTGGAGCTATGTGAAGGTGAGAAATGAAACGAGTAGTCAGGACGATGTAGTTGTGATTGGGCTAAACACACCATTTTTTGATCCTTCGAAAATTTTGTGCACTGACATATGCTCCAACATAGCTTGGCTAGTGGAACTTGAGGTGTCAAGGAAAATGCAAGCTTTTGGATATATATTTTGTTGTGAGCCAAATAAAGTTGCAACAATTCTGGACGGATTCCCAAAGAAAGTGTAATTCTTAGATTACAAATTTCTATAACCATAACCAAATGATAATAATTGACTACCAAATATTGTATTTAAAAAATGATGATCCCTTTAATTACATTATATTTGTGAGTTATAAGAATAAAAAATATCATTTACGTGTTATCGTATATTTTATTTTCGCACAAATAAACTCTTCCCTTGATGGTGAATTCACCTCTCTTTCTCTTTCTGTTCTTTCTGTGCATTTCTTATACTGAGATTGTCAATAGCATACGGCATACAAAAACAAGGTAAGATAAATGAGACTGACAGCTTCGAATACCGTGGAAAACGGTCAAAATGTGACGTCAGCACTAAAATACTGTCTTACGGTATACAGCCTTTCACATTACCCTGGCTTCACCGGCCGAACTGCGCAAGTTCGAACAAATTGGTGAACTGAACTTTGAAATAACCAGAGATCGCATACAATTTCGACATATTCAACTAAGGATAAAACAATCCTCATGTCGCCCAACTGGACTAGAACTCAAGTTAAACGTAAAAGCTCGCTCAAAAAAAAGTAATCAACTGGAATAATGGAATGCCGTTCCAGTGAGTTTTGCATCCCTAACTTTTGGCGAAAAAGCAACCACCATTTCAAGCACGAACTGAACATGAACTGGACTTTAGCCGGTGAAGCCACTTAATATGGATTTAACTGAACATTATTGAACTAAGGTAGGTAAAGCCGCTAAAAGGGCACTCTAATAGGTCCCCTAGACTATCAATAATATTGTGCAATATATTGATTTGCGCAATATTATTCGCGGTCAGTGGGTGATATTTATAGATTATCTGATGCAAAGAACGATACTGTCAATATTTTGCTCAATATTATTGTACAATAGGCCACTTAGGGTAGGGTATATACGGCTCTAATAACGCATCATGTCAGCTTAACTGGTTAATCGGGGTACCAGCTTTCCACTATGGTTGGGTCTTTACCTAGCAAATGCACACCTCCGTCTGCTAACTCTAGCAATGCCGGCGTCACAGCCCTTGTCTGCTGGTTAGCGGAATCCACCATTTTCAAGAGGCGTAAGACTCGAACGAGAATTTTTTCCGCTAACAACGACGGCTGCCTCTGAACTCATACAACATCAAGAGTTTAAACTTGTTAACTCGACTTCCGTTAACCTATCCTATCCTTTTTCTATTCTTCGAACTAAGCTTCCTACTAGGCATTGCATCATGACATAAACGACGTTAATAGAAGGGGTGACACCTGAAGCTGGACTTTTACTTATTCCTAAGATCAGCAACTAGATCACATGTTGACAGTTGACCGCCGACACCTTTGAACCGGCTAACAGTTCGTATATATTGAGGTGCCAAGTTAGAGTCGATCATCACTGCCTTGTTAGTGCAAGCTCCAAAAGTGCATTGCATTATACAGATCAGACTCGAATCAACACAGGCGATAATTCTAATCGATGAAACTTTCTTGCTGTATTAAGGCTCTAGAAATCTTTGAGTTTGACTGCTGGAATCAGAATGAGTTTATCTATCTCCTGGCATCAACTTCTTTTCAAAATGCACTTCAATACATTCATAAAGATAAGAAAAAGGCTGGCCAGGTTAAAGAATTTCCTTGGTTTTATTCAAACTGAAAAGATGCAGGTAAACTTGTGGAAGTCATCTTAAAGCAGCTAGAGAAGAAAGAAGTGGATCTGCTAGTTTGTCCGTGTACGGTAAAGCTTTTGTTAACACTTTGAAAGCTTTTGTTTGACCTTCAAAAGCTTTTATTGACTTTAAAAGCTTTTACTTGGATTTGAAAGCTTTTATTTAAGAGTTAAAAGCTTTAATTTAAGCTTTTATTAAGCTTTAAAAGCTATTATTTAAGCTTCGAAGCTTTTTCTTAAGCTTTAAAAGCTTTATTACAAGGGCTTGGAATACAATACTAATCCGTATTCAACACGTTTAAAAGAGTTGATGATGTCAAACATTTGAAACCGCTCAGAGACTATTTTAAAGATGATAGAGGAAAGTTGATAATGAATTATTCACTGAGCAAACTACTCAATCTCTGTGACACCGATGCATAGTTAATTAAATAGGGAATTGAAAGACCGTTTTCATAAGGAAATGTAGAAAAATTTCATTCGTTTAAACGAAATCGACGAAAACTTTGGTTTTGTGCGTTATACCAAATGACTTTGCTATGAAACAACAATTGCAACAATTTAGACGACAACAATTGAGTCAACATCAAGCCAAAGTGTCCAAACACGAACATTACGCGGTTGATGTGTCCTACCATCAAACGTGTGAAGCCGGCTTTAGCTTAGCGAGAATGTTGGCTCCTATTGGATCCACGAAAAGAAGCATAAACACAAGTTCCTTAGTGGCATTCAAATATTTCATTATGTTCTTTCCAGTCCATTTCGAATATAGCTTAGAATTCAGTATATAGCACTACATGACCTGAAATCGCATGTTGACAATAATGACGTCTGGCAATTTCTATAAAAAAGCAAACAAAAATAGTGTTTCAACAAGAATTCCAATGACCAGTAAACAGTCTACAACATTCAGTAACAATTATCAAAGTCGCAACGAAAAGTCTGCAGCCAGTCTGCATTAAGGTTAAAATAAGCACAAAAGGATATTTCCTCCCCAAAAAAACAGGACAACCTGAAAGCACACTCCCATCATGGTCTGTGACAAGTGTATTGTAATTTTAATTAAAATCAACGAAACTCAACTCATGTCCATCCCTTTCTGTTCCTTTTGCACTGAATCCGAACTGACAGCATGTTATCGTGTGTCGGGATATACCAGTCGTCCTTTTTTGTGGATTTTAAATTCATGAATGCCACCACCACCACCAACAACAAAACAAGAACTGGGACATTTTCCACCACACTAGGCCACAGATAAGGTCCTTTTCGAGTTATGCTTGTTGTATTTGCACATTTATGTTATGTACATATTTATTTATATATATATGTGGTGGCTATTGTCTAAAAAAGGGGAAAAACAATATCCTTGAGCCATTTCAACTTTTAATGAAAACTCAACAAAATAGAACATATCATAAACAACAAATCTTATTCTCGTCCCTTCTGTATTCAGTATATTGATGAGTTTTCCCAGAATTCCTTTGGATTCCTTTAAGGACGAAGGGACTGTGTTGAATTAATTAAAGGCAAGTTTTTCACTAGATTTGATAAAAGGATGTTCTCTGGCACAGTGTGTACCATTGACTTTTGGGAATTTTTTGTTGTTGCTGTTGTTGTTATTAAGGAATTGCTCTGAATGAATTGTATATAAAATGAACGAAACGAAAATAAATTTAAATTGGATCCTAACCGTTATAAATAAGGATGTTGTAAGTGTTGTTTTGGTTCGAGTTAATTCATTATTAAATTCGAGTTATGAGCGTAAAGGAGGATTTAATCAGTTCCTGAAAGTTGAAAATACCAAAAAAGGGTTTTTTAGTTTTTCCCAAGCTTATGATTTAGATTTGGACCTTCTGATTATTTTCCTCTTCTTCCTTCTTAAAAAAGAATCCTTATTCGGTTTGCGGGGTACTTGTTGATTTTTTCTAAACTGCCTGTCTTACTTTTAAAAGGCGGTGTCCATTTTTATTTTTTACTAGAGCCTTCAATTTACAATGGAAAAAGGCTTAAGTAAAGTAGTTGGTCATCGAACTAGACACACTTTTCAACCTTATCTTATATGAAAGTAACCCTTAATACTACCAACCCGTCATGTCGTTCATGTTACCTAGTAGTCGAGTCTAGTCTACGTTGTCTAATAATAAGCTCAGTTCGAAAGATAGGCCAGGTTAAATAGAGTCTGGTGAATGCATGAGAAGAGAGCCTCGAGCCGGGCGTTTGAACTTTTGGTTGTTGTATGAGTTCGGGAATACTAAATGTGAAAGGTTGTTCCACAATCGGGCTGTTCTGGTTAAAAACGAAATCCTGGGCCAGAGTTTGCTCGAAAAAAAGGGCTGGAGACTGTGCAAGTACGCAGATAGGGTTATTCCTGGGTTTGGGATACTCATTTATTTATTTCGGTGGAACACTCATTGTGGTAAAAGCGGTAAAAATTTGTTTTTAATGATGCCGAATTCTTTGTTCGCTTTATAAGGATCTAGTCCCACTATGCCATTATGAGCTCCTTTAAAATCTTGAAGATAGTTTGGATTGTATTCTGAAATTCTGAACATACATGAATAAACTACCTCAAGGTGAAAATCTAATTAGTTGTGGCTTGCCTGCAATGAACCCACACGGGTAGTAGCCTATGATGTTTATAGCATATGAAACTATTCAGTTTTGTACGACAGCGGACATTGCACTATATCCCCTACTCCATAACGTTACACCAGGGTTTTTTTCTTTTTGTGTAAGGCCAAGTTTAGAAGTTTACCTTTGTATTATCAGACCGTCATGTCGTGCTCCTTTTGGTGTTATCCTATATCAGGACTACTGTGGCACCTGCCCTTGGGATCGTCTGAATCGCTGTGTAGGCTTTGAAAATGTCCTGGATGACATTGGAAGAATTAGGCCTGCTCCACACTATCGTGCCGTTCTCGGTCCAATCTCATGCCACTCTCGGCCCAGTCAAATATTTTTACAGGAAAAGCAATTGGCGTACTCACACACTGACATGGAGTTTGAACGGGAGCGAAAGTGTGAAACTTTTCCTGTAAAAATATTTGACTGGACTGGACTGGAGAGTGGTATCGGTATGAGACTGAACCGAGAATGGCACGATAGTGTGGAGCGACCATTAGGCATAGGGAAGTATTTTTAAAAAACGAGCAATATGCAGGAAATCTTAGCATAAAGACTTGATTCCAATTTAGATTCATCTACTTATGTATAAAATGATACATAACCTTCTTCTGTTGGAAATCTTTCTATTTATCTCTGATAAATATGTGGATGCGAACATAGTATAGTTATGAGGTGACTATAACACTGAAGTCTTTGATGGTGTTTGGTGTGTGTCTTGGCTTGGAGCTTTGAGTTTTGGTTGGTGTCTTGACTTTTTTGGCTGAAAGTTCTGATGAACTTTTCGGGAAAGCTCTGCTACGAAATTAGTTGCGTCTTTGAATGAAAATGGCAGGTCAGAAAGCTTTACCGTGGTTGGATTCTTGACTACATCCTTGTACGCCCGATGACACCGCTTTTCAACCTTTACAGGAAAATTATATGGTTGGAGTAAATCTCTGATGGGCTTTAGCGGGAAATTCTTTGTACATTAGTTGAGAATGTAAGCCCTTGAATTGTCTGGATTAGTTAAATCCAAGAGTGGTCTACACGACAAGTAGACATTGCAGTACTTGTATAATCACTGCGGTGGAGAACTGTACAGGATCATCAACTTCCTAAGGTCTTCTTACGGGCATAGAAAGCTATTCTGGTCTTCCTTGCCCTATCTTCGATGTTGAACCCACAATTCAGCTTGGAGTCCAAAACGGTTGGAAGCTTAACGCATCTGCGGCTACCTTAACCCTATAGTTGTCTCTTATTTTAGAATTTGTCTAGCGAAGCAGATCCGAGAGGACCCTTCTCTCTCTATTTTACCATCTGTTGCCTAAGCTAATGTGTATAATTCTTGATGATGATTTTACGCTGCATGGGGAGGGTCTACTGACTAACTGCATTTTATATATTGGATTCCGCCAGGGTCTCCAAGAAGGTCTTGGTTCTGATATTGGTACAAGCGCCTTCTAAATGCAGGAAAGATGGCAAGGTAAACTATTTGTATTGTAGAGACTATTCTCTGCTTCCTGCAATGTGTCGTCTCGGATATTCTTTGCGCTGGGAGTTAGGTATAGGGACTTCTGCAAAAGTTTTTCAGAGATATAGATCTAAAATACCAATTACTTCAAGGCAGCGGTATTATAAATCGGGTGGTTGTCTCTCTCTTCATTAACTGTGATGTCAGAGCTATGTGCTATTTGAAGTACAGAATTTAACTGATGTGAACTGATGTATATTGGTGTGTTTTTAGGGTCAGAAAGCATACCTCGAGCTGTGTCGTAGAAGCCGGGGTATGCAGCACGGTAGATACGAACGGATACGCCGAAGCTTCTGTAGGGACTGGTGAGACCATCAACCTGGAAGATCTGGGACAAGCAGTTTACTTATCCGGAGAATTCACATTCTGCTTTGCTCTTGCCAGTATCAGTAGCTAAGCGGGTAGATGCAAAATCTAAGGGGTAGACAAAACAGAAGAGAGTTGCTCCAGTGGCATCACCAAAAGCTGCGCTACCGACGAAATACCTTATGAATTGAATATTTTTGTCAACACCTCCGTTGTTTGTATTTATGCATCTTTGATCGCAAAATTAGTGGGGAAATATCTAATGACGTTGGCAAGATTACCACGCCAGTAGGCCAAGGGGCATGTTTAGGGTTCGCTCCCACGACCTTTCAACATGAACTTTGTGGATGAGAGGAGAAGTGAGGTCTTACTTCTCATCATCCCCACTTCCCCCTTCATCCACAAAGTTCGTGTTGAAAGGTTGCGGGAACGAACCGTCTAAACAGGTCCCAAGAATCCTTGTTCTCGTTAGATACGAACAAAACAATCGATCATTCGCTTATACCGCTTCTTCTTCTTCGATGGCAGGCAATGGCATAAAAAAGATGGCTGACTGTTGGAAGTGGGGGAAGACGAAGGACCATGTCGGCTAGATATCCGTTTATTGCAAACTAGAAAACATCTGCGAGGCAAAGCCATGTTTTTTTGTTTTTTTTTTTTTTTTTTTATGTGATAGACTAGAGGCTTAGGGATAGCCCCTTTGTACTGTTCGACAATCTATTTTTTTCGTATAGAATGTCGAACAGCAGCTCTAGCCGGAAGATAGAGAGTAGAAAGAGATAGAACCATTTCGCGACTCTGGGATCGGGGCATTTAAGAAACAACTCGCTGGAGTGTTATGCCTCCTGAAACGAGTTGAATTTCATCAGCCAACCGATGACATGCGCTTGTTGGAGCGGGGAAGGACTAGCGAAGGCTATGACAGGAGGAATCAGGAATGTAAAGAGGGAAGAAGAAAGAAGAAAAGTTATGTGGGTGGGAAAGTGGAAAGGCGAAGGACCGTGGGGCTGGCCGGGATTCGAACCCGGGACCTCTGGAATAGCAGTCAGGCGCCTTACCCCTAGACTACCGAGGCCCCCATGTAAGAGCTTTATGGAGTACCGTCCTCAACGAAAGTAAGAAATGAGTGAGGTAAGATGTCATATTTTATGGAGGAGAGTGTTTAAAGGATTGGTGAAAAATTTCAGTGTTCAAAAAAAGGAAAAACTTGGCACTAAAAGAACTTTTTTAAATATTTTATTATTTTTACTTTAACTTTTCCCACAAAAAATTCTCTTTTAATATCGCTCATAGAGTATGTGGAATAATTCTCGGAAAAGATAGATTGCGGATCATTCAAGGTGTAAAATGTTAACATGCTTATTTGAATCACCAGTCAAGGTTAGAAGTCGGTTAATTGCTAATTGCATGCTCAAAATAAATCAAAATGCTTCAAGGATCTCTTTTGAAGTCCATCAATGAAGAAATATAAAAGACAAGAGGTGCGTTTATTTTAAGCACACACTTCGATTAGCTCGTAACAATTTCAAGCACGTTTCTGTAAGGATTCATCAAACTTGTTATAATATTCCCCATTTCCATTATAGTGTGCAATTCTTTGTAAGCATTTTAGTTGAGATAATATGCAGTAAAATTTCCCAACCTAACAAAATTTTTACCTTTAATTGATCGGTTGAATAATAATCTCCTGTTAAATCGCAAAAATATGTTATGTATGTATGTGTGTGTGTGTGCTAGCATGAGAGTGCCATTCAGGAAAACAATTCTTGGAAGCTTTTCATTCTCAAGTCCTTATCTGATATAGGTACAGGTACAAGAGTAGTTGATGAAGTTGTGGATAAAGCCATTGCAATTTGTGGCACTCCACCTGAAGTAGCATAGCCGAACAGAGAATGTTGTTGATTCTGCTCTTACCAATCAAGTAACATTTATTTTCAAGCACTTTGAACAAGTAAAAAGCGAATGTTAAGTAGCTGGATGGTATGGATTTGATTCCTTTCAAAAATCCTTTTGTTAATGCATCAACAGGGATTTTGCTGAATTGATTTTCGGTTAATTTATTTGAGTTTAGAAATTCTTGGATGTTTACAGGAAGCGTTAAAGGAGATTTCTAGTGCAGGGAAAATGTTTTTGTGGGTCAATGAGTTTGTTGTTTATGTTTCGATGCAAGAATGTTAATTAGTAATGGAGAATTGACTTTCCTGTAAGGTTAAAAGATATTACAATTTGTGGGAAAACAAGGGGGTTGCGAACTCAAAACGATCCCATGAACATACTACTTATTGTTTCGAAGTATTAATAAACAAATATTCTAATTCAAAAAACGTCCTCCATAGCTTTGCTTCCAGTAAGGCACAGCTTCAAGAACAACAAAGGAACCCGTCTACAGCGAGTATAGACAGGCACCAAGTTTTTTTTTTATGTGGCAGTTCTAAGCTCAGGAATCACCCTTTGTACTACTAGTCCGTTATGTCGTTTGCCACGTCATGGTGCAATGTCTATGTAGCAGTAAGCTTAGTACAGGAGGGAAATAGGTTAAGGGTTATGAGGGTTCGAAAGGGTGTTGAAGGAGATGGCGAAGAACCCTGCATTTGAACTCTTGAATGTTGTAGGAGTTCGGAAATACTGACTGCGAAAGGCTGTTCCACAGTCGAGTTATTCTATTTAGAAATGCATTACTAGTTTGTAGAGTGCGTGAACGGGGGAGTTCCAGGTGGAGGGAATGAGACGAGTGGGCTAATCTGGTGTTGCGGGCATAAGATTGCCGTGGAGGCAGGAGAGCGTATATTTCGGAGGAACAGTCACTATGATAGTAGCGATATAATTTTGTCGGTGCTGCTACATTCCTACGGTGGCTCAAGGGGTCGATGGTGGAGCAAACGGCGTCGTCACCGATAAGTTTGAAGGCCCTTTTTTGTACTTTATCTAACCACACCAAAGTGGTTTTCGGAGCGCCGCCGCAAATGAGAGAGTTGTATTCGAGAAGCTGCCGAATGTAGGACTTGTATATTATAGCACGGGCCGATGGCTGGAGTAGGAACTTGCATCCCTTGAGAAATCTCTTGAGCACTGAGATGCTTGTTTGGCAATTTTGAATATGTGGTCATTCCAACACAAGTCTTTGGTTAATGCCACGCCTAAGATGTTAAGGGATGGGTCGGCCATTATTAGTTCAACACGAACCACTAACACGGATAGAGAGCGGTTGCACTTTTTATTGGAGATAAGACAATACTTTGTTTTGATGGGGTTGAATTCCACACGATTCTTCTTTACCTAACCTAGAATGAGTTCAGTGTCTTTATTTATAGAGCTAGACATTCGCTCACGATCATCAAAACAGGATCTGGCGCATGCTTGACTTGCTTTATCGAAGCCGTAAGAGTAACGCAGGGTACAGTCGTCAGCGAAACTAAGAAGGGGGTTGGAGGGGATTGAAAGTAGGTCATTTATAAAGATAAGGAATAAAGCAAGAGATAAAATTGCTCCCTGGGGACTCCAGCAAAGATCGGGTGGGGTTCGGATTTGATCGGGTGGGGTTCGATTGAACGGCCAGAAAGGAAACTCTCAATCCAATTCTGTAGATGTGGGTCAACGACAATAGCTTTGAGTTTGGCTAGCAAGGCTGAGTGCCATACTCTATCGATGTCAACTTCGGTTGAGGTGTTCAGTAAGACAAACTAAAAGATCGCCAGTGGATCTTTTTTGTCGGAAGCCGTACTGTGTGTCGTTTGTAAGTCAGTTGGATTCTATGTTTTTGGAGAGAATAGAAGTAATTGCTATTGGGCGGTAGTTGGAGGGAAGGCTGGAGTCACCTTTTTTCGGTATTGGCTGAACATGGGAAAGTTTCCAAGAGTCTGGGTAAACTGCGGAGGAGTATGATAGGGCAAAAAGTTTGCGCAGAGGTTTAGCCAAAGGTGAGGCGCATTGTTTTAAGACAATGGGGGGTATATTATCGGGTCCAGTGGATTTGTTGGCATCGAGTTCGTTGAGACACCTTCGCGAGTCCTGAAGAAAACCCTGGGCATTAAATGAGCATTGAGCTCGAGAATCGGGGGTAGCGTATCAATTTCGGGTAGAGAAGAATTAAAGTAAAGCCATTAATACCACTACTGGTAGTAAAAACTACAATTGGACTCCTTCTCTACTCCTTATTTTGTTTAAAACGTGCATTGATTCTTTGTACTTATGTCCGTGCTCGCGACAAATTCTTCCTTACCCGACATTTTTAACCCCTTTAAAAGTGCTGAAGTTATACATAGAAAAGTACAAATAAGATGGAACCAGTATTTAACAAACTAAAGACATCATAATCTTAAGGCTAAATCACATATGTGCTTGGTATAGCAGACATATTTTGTGACTGTTGGGCACTTATCTCTTAATGCATTCACAATTGCCGGTCTTTATTCAGTGTCATCTTGGCTTCCAGCAATGTATCTAAAATCAGTAAACTCCACATTTTGCTATCTAATCTTTAGACACCACATCCCTGGAGGAGCAGCTGGATGTGTGCAGCTCTATTCTTCTGCTGGCAACTGTATACAGCAGAGCCAAAGAGGATTTAATTCCCTTCACAATCCTCTCTTCAATTTCCCTCAATTTCGAAATTTTTATCGACACAAAAAGATTTCCTTTTTTTTTTTTTTTAATTTTAACCGCTAG
Source organism: Thereva unica (assembly GCA_949987705.1). Classification (NCBI taxonomy): domain Eukaryota; kingdom Metazoa; phylum Arthropoda; class Insecta; order Diptera; family Therevidae; genus Thereva; species Thereva unica. Next base: position 15,424,839 of record OX465283.1, on the reverse strand, counting down.
ACATCCGCTCGAAATTATAATCAAAAATCCTTTTCCGTTTTTTACAAAAGTCATTCAATTCCCCAGCAAACATTGTACAATAAATTTTTCGAAGCATTGTTGGGGGGAAAGTGCACGCCATCATAAGTAGTAATAGGACCGCTGTAGTAGCAGCAACTGGAAAACATAGAATACAAGATGCACACGACTCCCTCAACAATGAGGCTATATATGAGGCAACAAAAAAAAAACCGGCAAGGATGATCATCAACAAAAGTGTGTACATCCTGGCATGCATCCATCCTCACGTCTAACAACTAGTCAGGATATGTAGGAGAATCCTCTGGGTATATACCCCAGTTTTTGGGTTAGGTTTGTGCATCAGGATAGTAATAAAGTATTTCTGTCGGTATGCATGAATGTCGGGTATGGCAGAGATGCACAACGAACCTATCTTTTCGCATGCAGAGGCTTCATGATTAATCTCGCTTTCATATATTCTAGACTAGTGCTCTAGGGTGAATCCATTAAATTGTCAAATAGACGAGCACATTTTGTGGTGTTGTTTATCATTTTCTGGTTATTTCCGAGATAATGTAGAGAATAAAAAAACACGCCGTTCGTCCTTTTTCCCATCCATTCGCTGGAGGTTTATATGCCCGTGAGCGAGCTTAGTTTATGCCAGAGAGATGTCGAAATTACGACTCAAGTGAAGTAGAAAATGGGAAATGTGTGAAGGATTTGTATGTGAAGTCCTTTTAGTATCGCGATGACATATAATAATTTTTTAAAAAATTACAGTTTTTTTTTAATAAAACTTAGAGTGATGGATTTCTAAAATGAATTAAGATTAGGAAGAGCGATTTGGGATCGTTTTCCATTCTCAAGATTAATATCTAGTATCTATATGCGGAACAGCCTGACTGGCAAGGTGTACTAGGAAATAAAAACATAACTACTCCGGACTGTTCAAGAAGATAGCTCAGGCAAATTTGATCGTGCCAGTCCCATTCAAGGAAGTTTTGGCGTAAAGGCTTGACCCAACTCAACCATTGGAGGCCTCGATGCCGTAAAAGTTAAGTGCCAGACTGCCACCTCAGAGGTCCATTGTGCGTCTTCAGATAGCGAAATGGTCCTTCATCTTCCCACTTCCCATACTCAACCATCTTTTTAGACTCGAAGCTCTTGGGGTTGGTTTAGTTATAATAAACTTCAGATTGGGATCTTTCGACATCTCTGCCTATATACCCAGGTTCTCTCAGAATCCCAAACCAGACACATACCTATCTTCATTATCGTGAATGCAAATCCAACCCAACAGTAATTGCTTATTTAAAGGAAGTACTGCAAAATATATGCCCTCTAGAAAAATACGCACAAATCTTACTTCTGCTGCATTGAACCATTTAATTAGTCAATGATGAACGATGGAACAAACAATTCAAATTAAACATTCTTAAGATATACAATTCATCATTGAGCTAACAGCCCATTCTATAAACTTCGAATCCTACATTAGACGTTTGTTCGGCCCTGATACCCTGGACAAACTGAAAAATTTTACCAATTACCAATATCAAAGACAGCTCGTTTCCATTGAGACTTCGCCCTGGAAAAAATTAGAGCCGTGCCACCCAAGCAAGGATAGAGGGCCAAATCAGGCGAAGGAAATGGAATTGGATTGGCCACAATTTGTGATACAAAAACGAGAATGTAGCCAAACAGGCCCTTGACTGGAATCTGCAATGATCCGGTTAAGGCAGTAGATCTAGAGCAACGTGGCGGAGCATTATGTATGAATGTATGTGGATATGTGCATAAGCTCCGGTGTCGATAAGCTTTTGATTTTATTCACTTGTTAGCAACTGCTATTTCCTTTCCAAACGTTTGTGTCGTTTTACCAAAGCCGTCCCCTAACTAAGTACTAACTACGTCCAGTGCTGCTTGACCTCCGTAATCCAATAAGAACCGATCTATTGAATATGCTAAAGGCTCCTTTCACTTTCACCAATATAATTATCCATTTTCTTCGTCGTATGCAATTTCCTAAAGGTCTTATTTTGCTCCTTTAGTAGGATATTAACATCGCGAAAGTTTCGCTCCTCTTAGCAGAGCTCCGAAGTTTTCCGACAAGGCAGTTGCACCACACAACGCAAACACAAGAGAAGTCACAATTTTGACAATTCGCAAACAGTTACAACAATGGGTATCTATCAAAAGCTTGTCTGTATAAATACCAAGTCAGAAGAGTATAAAAAAGAGGTTTCTAGCATATTTCTGATAATTTTTCACAGGCTACACACACATTCAGCTTCGATGAGAGGTGCTCAGATGTTCACATTCACTCTGCCTTACTGCATCAATGTGTTTTCGCGCACGTAGTCGCCCAAACTTTGCTAATGATCGCTAAACGAAAGCCTGTATAATGTTGCTGTAAGGTTGATCCACACATCCGTGACGTGACGGCGACTTCAGTGCAGTTCCGGGAGCATCAGTGAAAATAAATTATCGTTACGATAAAATCCCATGCAAGCAAATTAAGAAAGGCGCGACATATTCCCAGACATCCGATGCAGTGGGGCACCGACGATCTCAGTTCTTTTCAGGCGCCCTTTTTAATTTATCTCTGACGCTAAACAAATATTTTTTAAATTCAATGGAAATTTTTTTTTAGAAGTTAACAGTAAAGTTTATTTGGAATACAGTCAAACCTGTTGCTGTGCGACCACTTCCAGAAGAGTTTACCTGCATCAAATCCACTCTCTCCACGCTAAAATGCATGATGGTCAAAAAAAATTAAAATATCGGAGGCCATTGAATACAAGTCGTTTGTTCACCGATACGGAAGAAAGTGGTGCTGTGTGAATGTCAGTGAAAAAATTCATCACGGAAACCAGTGAAACGAAAAGCATCCGCGCCTTGCGGGATATGTGTGGATTTTAGCCGCATGCGTGCAGTGTATGCAGCAAATGCTGGCCAGGCATGGCCCTGCACCTGAGTCAGCATAATCTAGACTCCTTATCTCTTCCAAAATTCTTCACCACATTAAAAATCCTTTTCAACTTAGTTTGATGATATATTCCATGGGATGCACCGGAGGGAGGGTTATTCTGTGGATAATATGAATAGACGTTCCAAACTGTATCGAGACAGAGAATCGATAGGTTAAATCAGGAAGAGATCTTCGAACTGCTTTTTTATCTTGTCTCTAATTCCATCATGTTGGGTGTAACGTCCCCGTGAGGTTTTTGGTTTGAGCCTTTTTTTTTGTATGTTGATTTCTTTTTGAAGTTCACTCTTCTTGTTTTCTTAGAACTATCCTACTACTCTCAAATACATGCGCCAACTCCACATTTTCGCCTCTACTTTCTGTAATTAGTTTGTCATACACTCTGTTTTTCTTAGTTTATCATATCTACTTTCATCATCGAGTTGGTTAATAGCGTCAACACCCCCTTATTAGGGTAAGGCTTCGTAAAACACTCAGTGGGGTAATATAAAGTACAAAAGGTCCTTATCGGCCAGTTTCTCCATCATCTAAGCCACCTCACCTAGTAAGAATGTGTCCGTTTTGACAAAACTTTATCTGTACTATCAAAACGATTGTGCCAAAGAAATAATCGACCTCCACGGTTAAAGTTGAGCCAAAGTTACACGAGACAGTACATTTGCCCCTTACACCATGGTAAATTGTACTGAGGCCTCAATATTTTTTTAATTTCGCTGTTTGTGACGATAATTATGTTGTAAATCTGTCCATGAAATAACTTTTGGATGTGGTCCCCGTTTTTTTCTTTCTATAAATCTGGCTAGCTCGGACGTACTATTTCTATTCTAAATCAATTGTAGCTCGATCTAGACGGTCTGGTCCTATATGAGCGACCAGCTTGGCAGCCTCAATTGTTGTTACCTCAATTTTGTATTACATTGTTAATTGCTAATTCACGGATTACTTGGTGGTTCCCCTTAGTCTTTCATGGGACATGGGCTGAACCTTCGCGTATAGCTGGATTTATTCTTAAGTGTATAAATTGTTTGTGGATCGTTGGGGAAATGCGTTTCCAGCTGTCGAAAACATAGCCAAGCCAGACATCCGTCTTGTACAGTAACTTTTATTCACTTATTACTAAATTTGTACAATTCCAAAAAAAATATAGTCTACCATAATGTAGCAACCAACGACACCTCCAAGCAAAACGAATTTACATCCCTCTTGCAGACCTATAGCCACCCTCACGTACTTTTCAAAGTAACCAACATGTAAAGATTTTGGGGACTTATGGAAATAACTTTCGGACAGACTGCATCGTCCCTCGGGCAGTATGTTGAGAAAGGTTCTTTCAAATCCGATATTACTAGCCCTGAAAATTGAAGTTTGTTACTCGCATTATATCCCTAATGATAATTAGTCACGAACTAAACCACAATCTACTACTGCAACAAGTTGAAAAAACCCCACTATGTATTTGTTGAGCCCTTTTTGTATATGTATATCGTTCATCCTTACCCATTAGAGAGGGAAAAAACTCCAATCCCTTCAAATGTACTCACACAAAAGAATTAATGACCAAAGGATTCACCCACTGAACTGGACCAGCACAAATCTTTTTCATGTAGCCCCCCACATCCCCACTCCTTCTACCCCGACACTACATCACCGTTTCGCAAAACCAACAACAACAAATAATATTGAATGCCAGACAGAAAAGGCATGGGACAAACAATCACCCCTCAAACACCAAGGACACAGCCCGGCTACAACACAGCTACACAGCTCCAGCAACAGAAGAGCGGCAGCAACAAAAAGCCCTTGGCACGGTAACGGCCTCAGAAATCAGGAATCAGGAGCGGCGAATACCCAGTTATCATTAAAAGGAAAACGAAAATTAATAGAACGGAAGTGAAATAACTGCTTCCTGCTGTGGGTCCTTTATTTATGTGAAGCGAAATGGAAGGAAAATTGTCTCCTTCCTCCTTCGGTTTTGCCAGGATCTCTTTTGTATTGAAAATACGCTATGAGACGTGCTTTTGAACGGTTCAATTCTTTTATCGCCTTATCGGATGTGTCAAAGAATACGAAACAAGTTTCGTCCTAAAAGGGACGCTTTCGAGTTCAGAATAAAGAAACTTTCTACGTTTTTACAGTACACTGAGATTCGGATTGGAGCAGGGATATATACCAGAGTACAACTTACAAGGATTTCAGATTACAAAACAGAAACATGCTCCTTGTTCTTTTCCATCCCCCCTCCCCCCTCTGCATGTTTTGCGCCCTTAGCATCACAATACTGACCAGGACACCAGAACCGTTTCCTTTTTTATGGTGTTTTATCAGAGACACATTTCAGAGTCAGATTTTTGCTTTGGTTTGCTTTTCATAAATTGATTGTCATATAGAATTTCCAGGATGCTGTACATGATGTTTCGCCCCTTTCTTTCGAGCAGCATGTTTGAAGGAAGGATAAGGATTTTCAATTTATTTTTGTTTTTAATATTAGAACAATTTCTCAGAACAGTCGTGATGTTTTGTTTCGACATGTTTTGTTGATTCGGTAATTTATGTAGCGACACAGAGTCTAATAGACCGAGTAAGTTGAAGATAAAACTAATTTGATATTATTTGCTGAGCTATCAACAAAGGAAACTTTGATCAAATGAAAGCTGCGATTAGATGATAGAGGATAATGTAGAGTATACTTCAAAACGGACAACACAGTTTGTTTCGTTAGCGTCGAACAAAACCACCATATATCAATGATAATAATCATACTGTCACCTCATGAGAACAACCTGCCTCCTCGTGATGATCAACTGATTTGGTCGATTCGATTTCATAGCTTGATACTGTTATACGAAGTGCACCATGTTCAACATACTCTAGGTAGTCAGACTATTGGAAACCTGCACAGGTTCAGCCCTTAGCGAGAAAACTTTCCTCCTATTCTCTCCAAAAAGATGAAGCCGACAATAAACAAAAAGGGGTCATCATCATGAGTTCCACTGCCTATTGTTGGCCTTGGCTGCCTCCATCGTTCGCTTCCATGGCTGTCGATCTCTGGCCCGTCTTTTCCAGTTTCTTATTTCTAATTGCTTGGAGTCTTCCTCGACGTTGTCCTTACATATTTCTCTTCTTGGGGCGACCTGTTTGTTTGCAAGGATCCCGTTGAGTCGGAAGACCTAGAACAACGTGAAGGAGAGACCCTTTAGCAGAAGTCACAAGAACTGGGAGATCTTTGACGCAGCTGTAAGCTGTTGCGCCAGAGTCCGCGAGGGATTAAATGGCTCTACTACATGTTGTTCTAGGTTTGCAACAATTCGTTGAGTCTGTCCTGACTGCCCTAGATGTCTCCAAACGTTTCGATAGAGTTAGACATTTTAGAATGAGACAACAACAATCGTGTCTTATTCAATGCTTCTATCCAAAACTGACCCATACTGTCGTATGTCCAACAATTGCTTGATCTTTCTCTTATCGTCATAATGGTGACATTATTGAAAGAACTGCGATGGAATGGCCACATATTCCAAATCGGCAAACAAGAGAAATTCCAGTACCAGGATTTCTTAAGAGAGGAAAACTCAGCCATCCGTTTTGGCAATAAAATACAAATTTTACATTCAGCATCCATCTCCTCGAATACAACGGCTTTATTTGAGGCGAGGCTACGAAGGCTACCCTAATATTACTAGATAAAGTACAAAAACTTGCTCTCAGGCCAGGCAACAAGGAATAAACACTATCTTCCGCTTTTCAATATGCACTGAGTATCACCGAAATAAAGGCTGTATCAGATCCAACTTTTTGAGCAGCGGCAGAAGCAGAGGAAATAGCAGAATTCTGCCTGCTGAATCAGATCCACGTAAAGCAGCAGCAGCGGCAGACTTTTAATTTTTTATCAAGATATTTCAAAAATAACAAAAAAATAACATTTTTTCTGCATCACAACTGTGTATATACATAAATAGATACAAAAAACCACCCTAAAATATCCATTTGCCATTTAAAAACAACTTGCCAAGTAACAAATGTTTGAAATGTCAAAAAATTCTGCTTTGCAAAGCAGCAAAATTAGGATTTGAGATGAAAAAGCAGCGGCAGAACTCTCTGCTGCTTTTCTTGTCACGTGACCAGTGTAAGCCAATAGAAACAATTCTCTGCCGACGGTTCTGCTTCTCTGCTTTGGATCTGATAGAGCCTTAATGTCGCAACCAGCCATATTTTTCGTTGGAGTTGCTTTATGTGAGAACTCTAGTTTAATTCACCTTAAAGTAGGCGTTACCGATAATATTGCTTGTTGCCTATTGCCAGTTTGCTTTTGGTTGTTGCCTCAGTGTGAGAGCCGCCGCCAGATATGGATGGCTAGGCCATTTAGTCCACCATAGACTGTTTGAGCCATCGTAGGAATGTAACAGCTTTGACAGAACTTTATCATAAACGCTTTCCTAGCTGCACTGCAATCTAAATCTCGCAATAGCAGCATATTAGTTCGCTCGGTTTAGTCTCTCTTTTTTTAGTCCCACCTCCAACTTCGCGGGGCAGTACGTATTTCCAAACTCCTACGGCATCCAAGAGTTTAAAGGTAAGGTTCATAGTCAACATGCTAACTCCTCATAACCAACCAGCGTCATCCCGCGAAATAAGCTTACTACCAGACATTGCACCATGACGTGGTCTATTACCGGATAGTGCAAAAGGCGAATCCTGAGACTAAAATTCATATAAAAAAACCTGACTCCTTTTCGATCCAAGATGATCACACTATCGGACTCTGTTTTGAAAAAAACGCCGTCATTTCACACGAAATCTGCCCTTGGGTATTCTAATCGTGTGCAATCGGTATACAGAAACAAGGCAATATAAAATATAATATCATTTTAGTGCCCACAGCACTTGGTGACCATTTTCCACGGTATTCAAAGCTGTCAGTCTCTTTTACATCACCTTGTTTCTGTGTTTCAAATGCTTGTTTTTTTAAGTCGTTTGTAGGGTGTCCCAAAATATAACCGATCTTTTCTCACTTACCTCCTGGATGTCTATTGCTGCAGGTTTCTCACCATAAACATTCATTAGTTCTACTTTACGGATGGATCCTGAGCAATCATTTTACAGATATATCACCAACATTTAATAATGGATACCTAAAAGAAGCAATAGCCTGACTCAGCGCTAAAAAAATTTAACTTTTTCGTATCACCTGAAATTCTTGTCAATTTCCATATTTTGCCTAGATTCCAAACGCCATATCTGCTTGGATTTGTGGATCTTACACAGTGCGACGATGAGTATTGAAAATCAGAAATAAATAATTTTTCACGAATGCAATGTCCTGAGTTTCTTTCACATACACCCAAAGTACAAAAGAAAGGCATAGTTACTCGGAACTGCACCTAAAATTTGTAGTTAAGGTGGCACGCAAATTCTACTCTAATCAACAGGCTTGAACAAGTTCAGCAGTCTGCCTAGTGGCTTGGCGCTTTGATTTGAATGTTCGAGCAGGAACTCCCCGAACAAAGAAACCCTATTCCTCGCTATAGTGGGGCACTCACAGAGAGCGTGGCGAGCAGACTCATCCTTCTCCAAGCAAAGCCTGCATGTGGGGTTCTCCACCCTTCCTACCCTCCATAAGTGGTAATTTAGGATACGGTGTCCTGTAATCAAACCAACAAGTGTCCTGACATCATTTATACTGCGCCCTGACAATTCCCTGTCACAGGAAGAAACCACTTAGAGTTGGCCAGCCCAGCTGCGGACCTCTAGCGTTCAGTATGTTTCATAAAAGTCCGATCGGCCAGGGCCCTTTTGCAGCAAGCTGGTCGGTGACCCAATAGGCTCTGGACCGAGGTTTCTTCTACGATTTCCATTCTATGTAATTGAGACTGGTATTAATCGTTGTTCTCTTTTCTACAATTCTTGGAAAGGTTTCCTTTACGGCTTGCGCTTTGGGTCCGATTATGACTATTAGTGCGTTTCCATAACAGCTTGAGTACCCCAAAGCTTGAAAATCTCAAGAACTCTAGCGCGTTTATGCTCTATTTCTTTGAAGCCCTACTGCTCTACTTCTTTGAATCTACTTAACAAATTATGTGAAAGTACTTATGTTTGCAGCTCATCAATTCACCACTGTTGTGAACTGGGAGAATTGCGCCTAGAAGCCATTCTAACGACATCTTTCTGCTTCTTCATAGTTTGCAAATGAGGCCTTGTAAGGCATGAGATAACTTCTCCCATTTTTTCTCATCGTTTTTAAAATTCTGTTTGTCAGAAACTGGAAGCTTATAATTTTTGAGTTTCGCTATGGCATTTGCAACTGCCATTGTAGGTTCTAGCACATCGTTTTGTGAGTCATCTGAACATTCATTCTCCTTCAGTTAGAATTGCGCTCCTCAGCAGCGCATCGTAGTTATTTATTCACTGTATCATGCATGTTTAGCGATCAACTTATGAGCAACCTCTATATCCAGCTTGTTTTTCTATCCAGCTTGGTTTAAATGGTTTAAGATGTGGCCAATGCCAATATACTAATATATGCCTATCTTGACGGGCCTTTTCAAGAATTTAATCTACTTTGGCTGTGATTGTATTGTACTATCAGAGTGTACAGCAACTCTTCTGCGCAGCAGTTTTTGATAGTGTCTTCATCGACTCCCTCCAAGGTTTGTCTCCATTTTCAAACACATATAACTTTCCAAGATTTTTACACGCTCAAAATAAGGCTCGAAGGATGCTTTGCTAGCGAGCGTTTAGTAATATCGTAACTTATTTTCAATTAAGGCCGTGTGCCGGGAGAAGGCAACGTGCTTTTTAATAAAAAATACATTGTGTGGCTACACAAAAGCTGCCTTGATCTCATGCTTCCCATGCTGATTTGAGACTTGCAATGGCCAATGCAAAAAAAGCAAGATACTGAACGAAAAGTCTACTGCGAAGAATCCGGGCTTTTTGAGGTCACTCTTAATGGCTTATTTTTGGGAATGAGCACTTCCAGGCTCTCAGGAAGTCTCATAGAAGTCTCTACTACATCTCGAAAACCTCCGATTTTCCACTTTCAAACGCTTCCCTTGTTTGGGCTTACCCTAATACAGCATCAAACGCGGAAAAAGAGTTTTGTGGTTCAAAGGATACATCTTGCCTACAAAAAGCTCTTGCTTCAAAAGCATGCATCTTCGTGTATTTAAGGTCGTAATAGACCCAAAAGTTTTTTTTTGGCAAGGGAATCTCTCCGATGTTGTAAAAGTAAGGAATTTCATGCGTCTCTTTAAATTTTTATTATTACTGCTGTAAATTTAAGGGCAGAAGAAGTTTGTAGCCGAAAATAGTTGGTCCCGGTTGAGAAAAAAAATAGAAACAAAATACAAAAAGACCGGGGTCTTTCTGCATTTTGTGACAGTCTTTGACCGACAACTCGAAACTTCTTTCTTGCCTTTATTTGACATCATGTATGGTTGCATGTCATTTTCAGTACTTACTATTACTTACCAGCGTCTTGCTCTTTCTCCCGCTAAACAATTTTCCGTTGGTTGAATTGCCATATGACAATACATAACTCGGTATTATAAATTAGAAAGGTGATAATTAAAAAGAACATTAGAAAAGAAATTTGTTTATTCATATGTATAATAACACATTTACATCCACTTATCACCTGCAAAGTAAACAAGTAACAAATCAAATCATAATCGAGAATCAATATGAAAATTTCTTCTTATTTTTTTTTTTTTTATTTTATTTATTTACACTAAAATGATAATTCGGGCATCCACTGAGCCCGTCATAGACCGGAGCTCCTTGTTCCATCATGCTATAAAGTAACGAAATCATAAGTAGTTCGCTTTAAGCACATACCGCCATTCCTAACTATGTACAAAACATTATTTTTCCCAAAATTTTAGTTTATTAAATATGTCCGATTGTTTCCGGGTTAATCACCCGGTTTTTTTCGCCCGTATATAGCCTCTGCTCTCCACTAGAATTATTGATTGATTCTCCAAATGGAATCCTTTTCCGCTTCATTTAATCCTCCTGTTCTCGTTTTAGGCTGAGCCTCGGTGACTGTCAGATTTTTGTGAATGCCCATAAACATAGGACGATCAGAAAGGCCAGACTCCCTCGATAATCCGCACATCCTGAAGTGATTGCAGACGCTGAATATTCACCTATGGAAAGAAAAAATAACAGATAGAGAATTATATAGTCACGTGCAGGTATGCAGGAGGGGCAATTCCTTCCCAGACACGTGCGCTGGAAATTAATTTACCATTAAGGACATGAAGGACTACTGTAATTGGTTCACTGTTTGATGGGCTACACGTGTAGTTGCCGGAATCCTTCTTCGATACGGATGGTATAATTAATGAGGCGATCTGTACAACAGAAACAAGTGAGTATTAACTAGATGGGGTAAGGGAGAGTTGGAGTAATCTTACCGTATTCTGCCGGTCACTGTGACTAGCCGCAGTCTCCCTGTCCACTTCCGCCCTCCAACCCCTGTGATTATGTAAGTAGATTTGCTTCTTATCGAAGTACCAATTGATAAAAAGTGGCGGCTCCAGTGCTCCGCTAACTATGCAACGAAGGACTACCCTGCTGCCGGCCTTTACATGTCGGTTCGGCTCCCCCAGAAGCTCGGTTTTCGGTTCTGAAAATTCCATTCCGTTATTAGAATGACCATTAGTCAAATTGCAATTCAGGAGTACACTCTGGTACACACATACACATGTACGTGACCTTTCACCTACCTACTATATTAAGGCTTACTCTAGCGCTCATTTTTGGCTCGGTTGACACTTGGCATTCATACGATCCAGCGTCCCTGGTCTGAACGTACTTGATCTGAAGGGACCATCGCTCCGGATTCTGGGTGTAGATGGACTGGAATCGCTGGTCTGCTATGAAGGTTGTTTGATCCACTGTGAGGATGTGACCATCGCGTACCCGTATCCATGAGAGTGGTTTTTTCACTAATTGCTTCACCTGCAGAGAATGGAATTTCGCTAATGATGATGTAATATTCATTTAGTTAGGAAATTGCATTAAAATGTGGCAAAGATTACTCAATAGGAGACCCCGGGTCTAATTAAAATTTAGCCACACTGCAAACATACGGGTGCAGGTAGTTATTACAGCGAATTAAAGTTGGGGGGAATTACCTCAATATTAACCTATGACCTGAGCTTATATAGTGTACATAACAGCTAAGGGAAGCGAATGTGTAATTATTTGTAAATTTCGATTTTGGATTAAATTTTGTGGACATAGCGGTTAAAAGAGACTGCATATTACTATATATGTACATATTAATAAAATACATATGGAGAATTGATTATAGTGATGTAAGCATGACCTTTTCAGAAAATTGTTAAAGATAACCCAAATCAGCTTATGCATTGCTACTTTAAGGTTTAGTTGAGGTGGATTAATATATCTTGCTACATCAATATTTCTTTGCATTCTATTAGTGAAAGAACGAGTTGTGAATAGTTTTAACACTACGAAAGTGGACGATTTTGATGTGGCTCCGTATCTTCCGGTGAAAAAATCCTTGACCAGTTGAAAAATTTGAAGATGCAGAATTGGACACATTACTGGATGAATATTCAATTCAAACGCAACAAGAACTTCCAGTTTCATTGAGCATGACCCAACAAGCCATTTCCCATCATTTGCAAGCCTTGGAAATTATCTAAGAGTAACGAAACTGCGAACAAATACTCCGACGGCAAAGAAGTAAAAGATTTTAGCATTGTATTGTGATGAAAAGTGAATCGGTAACGATAATTCAAAGCGAAAAAAATCATAGGGTCCATGCATAAACATCCAGTCCAACCCAAACTTCCATGATTCCGAGCCCATGCTGTGCATTTAGTGGGATTACCTCGGCGTGGTATATTTTGAGCTGGTGCCTGCAGTTGAAACCATCACAGGAGCTATCTGCAGACCACTACTAATGTATTTGAAGGAAAAACAATTCGTATAAAGGCATAGCAAGGTGGTTTTGAAGCACGACAACGCTAGGCCACAAGTTGCCCATGTTGGAGCCCACAACAAAAGGAAGGAAAATGTCGAGGAGCCTGCAATTCAATACAAATAATCCACAGCCATTGTGCCTCAGTTAACACGCAGTTAGAAGACCCCGATAGCCTAGAGAGTAAGGTAACTGACTACCATCCCAGAGGTCCCGGGTTCGAATCCCGGAAGCACCTTCGCCTTTTCCACTTTCCTTCTTTCTTCTTCCCTTTTTACACTCGGGATTCTTCCAGTCACAGCTTTCCTTAGCCCTTCCTCCAAAGCGTATGACATCGGTTGGTTGATGAGATTCAACTCATTTTAGGAGGCGTAACACTCCAGCGAGCTGTTTCTCGATGCCCCGACGTCAGAGTCGTGATAGTAATGGTTAGGAGTTGGTGGAATAAAAATATCGCGACTAGGTTGTGGGAATTTCTTCATTCCCGACTAGAGCTACTGTTCGACATTGGACTTTATACATAGAGTGCCTTTCTTGAGCCTTTAGTCTTTCACATAAAAAAAAGGTCCTACTTCGCGAGTTAAGGTCCGTTTATATCTACAGGCATCGAGCATTATAGACACGTGCCGTGCCAGACAAAATAATGTTCTTCTATTCTTCCCTCTTAAGCATAATAAGCTGAGTTCGTCGCCATCTTATTCCTCATAATACTTAGCCTATTCCCGTCCTGTACTAACTGCTAGACATTGCCCTTAGAACTGCCACATAAAAAAATCGTTGGGACCATCGTATTGGAGGAAAGTCGGTAGAATAAAGCCGCGTTCTGGGATTATTACTTGTTTAATTCTTCTCTCTACTATCTGGAGTTGGAGCTGGAACAGTACAAAGAGGCTTGAGCTCTGAGCGCTATTCTTTCACATTAAAAAAAAACTGTCAAAAAAGGTTAAAGATAAGTACAGCTGGACCATCTGTGAGGAAAGACTAAATTCTGTAAACGAGATGAGAGGTACAGAGTTCGACAGATTTTAAAAAAATAATGTCATCAGCACTGTTGCCTCCGGTCGACTGACAGCTAGAATGATGCATCTCAGTGGTGCAAATATCCATCACTCGATAGTCGCATCAAAACGGTTTGTGTATGATGCGGGTATTACACTAAGCATTCATTTTTCTTTCTCTTTTTAGTGTAAGGTGTCGTCTATTAACTACGTGAGGCGTTTAGAGGGAGGGGGTCGAGCCAAGTAGAAGACATCGTTTTTTTTTTTTTTTTATATGAAAAAACCAAGCTTAGGTGTAACCCTTCATACTACCAGTCCGTCATGTCGTTCAGTTCATGGTGCAATGTCTAGTAGTAAGCTTTTGAAGAATAGAGGAGAATAGGAAAGGTTAGAGGGGTCTGGAGGGTGTAGAAGAAAATGACGATGAACCTCACGTTTGAACTCTAGGGTGTTGTACGAGTTCGGAAATACCGACTGCGGGAGATTATTCCACAGTCGAGTTGTTCTATTCATAAACGAACTTCAAAACCGTATTGTGCGTGAACGGGGGAGCTGTTCGTTGGAATATGTTTTCATTCAAATTTGGTGGGGTAAAACCGAACACCAGAGTTGCCGATTAATGAAAATATATCAAGTGCATGTTGGGCCCGACCCGTCTGCGTGAAGATCAAGCCGGCAATAGTATGAAATCATACGGTTTCTATAAGCCAACAAAGCATACTTTGGCCAGTTACGGCTCTTCAGATCCCAAGATATACAAACTAATGCAAGATAAGACGATGGCTTACCAGCAGTATCCTTTGACATCTTTAGCTGGGCTCAAGAGGAAGGTCTCCGGAGAATTGTTAGTCTAATATCTGAGGGAATACAATTCCGAATCCGCTTTATGATGATATCTAAGAACGTCATCCCACATAGATGTCATGAAGAGAATAACTTAGGGTAGGCTTCGATGGGAAGGAAATCTAGTACGAACATACGTTTTAAGAGACGACTATTCGCATGGATTCATAGATATGTACTATAACCAGGTAGACCAAAACACTCTTGAATGGATGGAGTAGACCAGTATTTTTAAATATTTGGGAAGCCAAACTGAATATATCATCTCGGAAACTATGGAGGAGGCAGTCGCGAGAGTCCAGAATCGGGTTCCTTTGGTGAAGCAGCACAAGTAGTAGCACATCCAGTAACAGATAACCATATTTCCACGACTAAAATTGATTACAGCTATTTTTCGAGCAACTTTCTCTTAACTGTATCCCATCAAACTTCTGCAACTACGCTATCCCCTCGACCGATTTGATATCCTTGGTTCCAATTATTATAGCTCATAATTAAAGCACACCACACATGTATTATTGGTACAAGAAATGTTCACTAAGGCTTGATTAATCACGTGGAGTTATCATGTTTCGATATGAAATACGTCTGGAATATTCGGGCTGATTTTAATCTTGTGGATTTGCTCAACGACCTCTACTTTAATTCCTACAGTTTTTGTTATCAAAGGGAATTATCGTCAATTTCACGTGATTTAAGACTTTCACAAAATTTCTCCCTTAAAAATATTTCAACAACTTGTTATATTTACTTTGTAATTTTATCGAAAAGTTTCATTTAATTTTGACAACATAAACAACATCCAAAAACAATGTAGCATCCTTAATTTGCGTTAAAGGTCCTTAAAACACCCTTGTCTAGATTATAAAAAAAAAAACATTATTAGATCCCTTTTAAAATTTATCCTTTTCATCAAAAATTTTAGTATAGATAAAAGCGGTACAACAAAAAGTAAGATCTAAGGGATGTTTTTAGGCCCACTGCTAGAGGATAACCTGGATGTAAACGCCACCAACAAGGATTAAGAAAAGGAGGAAGGGGTGGCGCCCCCAAAAAGCCAACACACTTAAAGCAACCGAAAATCTTGCCATGCCAAGGGGAAAATTGAAATTCAAGTGTTTCTACGCAATATGTCGTCTTCAAGGATGCTCCTTACTGTCCTTAGGCAGGGCACACGCACCTCGTCTCCCACCCAGCATAGTTTCGTTTACAGTGCTCCCAGGACTTATCATTGTAGAGCCAGGATAACAAAAAAAAACACTCGATGGCCCCGAATTTGCTTCTGTTATTGGAAGCCCATCGCAAAGTAGTCTCCCCTCCGCGCTATTAGGACGTAACCATCCTTTTCAGGTTAAGGATATTATAGGATGCCTCAGCTCCCTGCTTGATTGTGTAGAGATCACAGAACAAACAAGCATGGCGAGCAGCCTTGATATTATAGGGGCCCAGCTTCCCGACCAGCAGGACTAGGGCCCCATCTTCAAAGGATGAAAATCAATGAGCTCTGATAGCTTCCAACTTGCCAGAAATTAGCGCCCTCTGGGGATGCTGCGGATACCAGCTGGGGGTAGAGCATGGCAAACCGAGTTTACCCTTCAAGTCAAAGAGAAAAGGCTAAACCAACATAGGCATTCATTTTTCATCCCTAAGTCAATACTGACCAGGGGATTTGTTTAAAAAACGCTGCGGACCTCCCCACATAGCATCATACTCACGTTGCATGGCAGATAGGCATGGGTGCCAGCCTGGCTGGTTATGTTTAGATACCCGCTAGATGGGGCTCTTCTTGTAGTATCCACTTCTGCTGTCGTAGTAGTTGTAGATAAAGATTTACTGATGGTGACGATAGATGGGGTTGTGACCGCAGCAGCTTCACCCGTCGCCGCCGTCGTGTTTGGTCCGTTCGGTGTTGAGTCCGGATCTGCTGCTGATGTCGTTGATGGGTCTGTTGTCACTGAGGGTGTTGTTATAGCTGTCGCCAGTGCAGTCGCCTTGATGAATGTTTGTCCGTCCTCCTTAAATAGGGCTGCGGATGTAGTCTCGATGTCGTTTATAGCTGAACCTGCAAAATATATGAGAAGACTCATAAAAAGGCATTCGATTTATGACGGGACTACGATAAAAACCAAAGAGGGACTGAACGTAAAGATCGAACCAGGGTAGGGGGGACTAGAATCGGTTTTAGGGGCTGTTTTCCCCCGTGTTGAGAGTTATTTCCCATCAATTGCTATTGACTTAGGATCTGTCCTTGCATCCTTACAAATAGGGAGGGTAGAGGGAATACTAGCTTTTGGCGCCGCGTTTAGTCAACATTTATTTGAAAGCCATTTGGCGAGAATGAGCACATTAAATTGTTGTTAAGCTTTGATGAATTTGGAAATAGATTCAGCAGCACAAA
Organism: Thereva unica; assembly: GCA_949987705.1. Taxonomy (NCBI): domain Eukaryota; kingdom Metazoa; phylum Arthropoda; class Insecta; order Diptera; family Therevidae; genus Thereva; species Thereva unica. Next base: position 15,407,659 of record OX465283.1, on the reverse strand, counting down.
AAGGAGAAGAATCTGTATTGGATGTGGAATGAAATTTAATTGGTAAATGCTGTTAATTTGCCGAATTATTTAAGAATGTTTAATGAGATTTCGCTGGCAAAATACAAGGGGCAATTGGAATGAATTAATGAACATTTAAAGCGTTATAATCCTCTTAACAATTTGTACAGCTTTAAATTAGGACAGTTGAATTTCGGGAGGGAATTCTTTAGAAAAACATAAACGACGCCGTTGGAAATTGATTCAGATTTGAAATTACAGAGAAGGGAAAATATTTCTATTAGCTTTGAGAACTTAGAAATACCACGAATTAGATTTTGTCGCACTCCTGGTAGACAAGTATAGGGCTGCCTCTAGTGCGACCCGAGGTACAATAAGAGATTTGCACGTTCCTGTAAGGCCACACTCCTGTACCACATGTGTGGTGGATGTTTGGTGGGCTGTGATGAGATGTCTATAGGCATTCTATGTAATTGGTGAGGCATATCAGCTCCACTACCCTAATCTGAATATCTCTTTCAAACCTTTCAATATACTCAGCACAGTTGGGAACATAGAGATTAGTTTTGGCGATGTCTCGTATTGGTCTAGTTCGAGGCTTATTGTTACTCCTTTGGTATATGTAGACCAAGTCGTCCTAGAGATAATGCACATCTTTAGTACGCTCCACCTTTGGGTATCTAACAGATAGTGTAGTCTAAAATAGTGTTTTTCATCCCGTTTATCTCCTTATCCCTGCCCCGTCAGAGGCTAGGAAGCAGTTTATGTTCTGGGACTTCCCTTACATTTGCCCGCAGATACAAGTCCAGGGTGTGAAAGTAGTAGGGTGGTCGACCTGCAGAATAAACCAGAATCAGGAAACTAACTATTTACGAAATAATGCTACCGTATCCGGGGCAGCCGATGGGCCAGCGCTGGGGACCAGGGTTGCTAGTGATAAGAGGGTTACTGTCCGAAGACCCAAATTAGTCACACTGAAAATGAAAATTCAATTTGCCGGATGGAATACACGCACAGGACCTCACGTCGGTCAAAAGGAAATCTTAGCAATGGAATTATCAAAATGCAAACAATCAGTCTCTCTGGGGATGCTGCGCTATCGGAACTACGACTTACCGGATCCGGGACATTGGCGATCATCGCTGATCCGATCATAGATTATGCCGACGAAACGATGACGCTTTACTATTCCGATGGTGAGAATCCAAAGGCTGACGTCGGGTTTATGGTCGATCGACAGGCTGCCAACAGCATTATCGCATTCCAACCAATATCCGTGCGTTTGGCGGTTATAACCATCAGTGGAACGATCACGATCTATATCGTATACGTTTATGAAAAACAGCCCTCCGCCGTACCAGTCCGAACGCGAACAGGGACAAATTTTACCATCAGCTTCAACATACGGCTGTAACGGACGGACAGACAGTACATGTAAACTCATTCCCCTTTTCCACACCCGTTGACGGCATCGCCCGCGTCAGAGCTGGCTGGATGCTCCTTGCTTTGGGAGGCATTACACTCCAGCAAGGCGCATCTCTTTAACCAGACGGTGATGACAATGGCATTGCCAGCTGCGCTGAGGCTTGTAACCTAGTGTTCCCGAAGCCGCGTTCCCGAACAACCGTGGCCTAAAGCGAATTTCTATTTCGTGTTGTGATATCTTAATACTTATTCTCCTCCAATCTTCGCACTAAGTGAAACTCAGATTTTACCTAACGACGGCTTAGATTGTTATCAGGTTTCCGGGTACCTAAATTTTAGTGCATAGTCTCTCCCCACATGGGATATTTGCCATTTATATTAGGAAAGACGTAGCCTTCCAGAAGGTTTACAGCAGTACATCTCGGTATTAAAATTTCACTTCGCAACCACGTCCTTTTCTTCTGTTTTCAAACGGGAATCCTAATATTACTTCCTTATTAGCGTTTGACGCTATCTACGAACGTATCTCCAAAATCGTTCATAACGTAAATTGGCTGAATTACTCGTATAGCACCAATGTTCCTAGCAGGCATCCCGAGCTCTTTGCTGAGACCAATAACCTGCACCAAATGGTGAAACAGCGTACGCATGTTCCTGACACTGCAGGACAAGGGTCTTACCTCCTTGATCTCTTTCTTACCTCTCCTTCAACAAGTTATTCCGTTGAGGTCGATTCGCCTATAGGCAACTCGGATCACTGCCTAGTCAGCGCTTACTTCCCATATCCATCTCCAACCCCAACCACGCCAGCTCCTAGGAGAACTGTTTGGCATTATGGCAAAACCAACGGGTGGGGGCTGATTTCCAAGTTGCTGACTTGGATCTGTGTTTTCAGAACCGCGATGTCAATTTTGCGGTCTTCTGTATTACCAAAATTATCTTGGCTGGAATGCGTTTATTCATTCAATCAAATCCATAAAGCCTAGGCAGCATTGATGGTTTAATCGAGAGTGAAAAAGTCAGGAAGGTCAAAGAATTATTCAATGACAGACTGAGCGGTAAACTCATAAAATCCACTGCTGGCAGTTAAAACTTCTGGTCCTTGGTAGCCTTCATCAGGAAGAATTTCACTTCACATACAACGCTTTCATTCATTTACTACAAACAGGTGATAATAGAAAGCTAACTCAAGATCGACCTAATTGTATCCCTGTTCGCCGAGAATTCTTCCTTACCCGATGCTGACATGCAACCCCCTCCCCATCGAGTCTTCGGCCACTTAATCGATACAGTTTTCTTCAGGACGTGTGAAGTGTATAAGTTTCTCAAAGAGCTCCAACAAAGCCACTAGTGACCTTACTTACTACCGCCCAATACCAATTACTTCTATTCTCTCCAAAAATATAGAGACAATAATAAATAGAAAGCTTATGGAATATCTTGAATTCAGCAAAATATTGGAGGATAAATAATACCGCTTTAGATCGAAAAATCTACTGTCGACCTCCTTGTTTGCCTAATGGAGCACTTCAGCCGAAGTATACACCGATTTGGAGAATCTGGCCTGGTTGGTCTGAATATCTCCGAAGCTTTTGACAGAGTATGGCACTCCGCTATGATCGTCCATCGCGAAGTTATGTCCATTTCAATCAACAGGAATATAATTATGATTCTAGATTTGGACCTCAGGAATTGTGTCCAATTCAATCCACGGAAAACGAAATATTGGCTCTTCTCTAAAAAAAACGCACTCCTCAATTCCCCCATTTCAGTGGACAGTATAGAACTGATGGCAGAAACATCTCTCAATGTCCTAGGCATAACATTAACCAAAAATCTGCATTGGAGTAATCCCATATTCCAAATCGCTAAACAAGGATCACAGAGAGAGTCCTTAAAAGATACAAGTTCCTCCTACAGCCGTCGGCCAATGCTATAATCTATAAATTCTACATTCGGCCCCGCCTCGAATACAATCGTATCTCTGGGTAGTGTAACGAACCACGATTCGTTACTAATAATCCCTCTTCCAACAAAGCTTTAGAAAAGTTAATATTCACCAAACAAGTTGGGTGATTCTCCTTTGAAAGCTTCACTTCGAAGCTTTAAAGCTCCTGACGAGCTTTCTAGCTATAAAATAAAGCGCTTCACCAGGCCAAAATCAGTCTTTCACCAGGCTCGTTCCGAAGAGGTCACAATCTCCAGTCCTATACCGTGTCGTGATATATGATCCGGCACGGTTAGACTCAGTGTATTGTTAGTGTATAAGAATTTTGTTTAAGAATTAAAAAATGTTGTTTTGTAAGAAGGTGTTTGTTCTCACATGACCCTGGACAACTCCCGTCAACCCTCTCTTAAAAAATTAGGTTTAGAGAACAACTGGACGAAACACCATTATAGTAGAGGCCCCGAGTACTACCTTAGCGGGGCTGGCCAAAGTGAAAAGCGCGCCCTCCAACTCATTGATTCATTAACCTACCGCAGGAATGTAGCGGCTCTGGTGAAATCCTACCGCATCTACCACAACGACTATTCTACTGAAATATATAACCTCCTGCCTCCACGGCAATGTTTTTCCGGCAACATAAGACTAGCCCTTTCGGCTAATCCTCACTGTCTACAGCCCTTATTTTAACGCACACATCAGTTTAGAAATTAGTTCTTCTCGAGAACAACTTGACTATGGAATAACCTCCCACAGTCAGTATTCCCGAACTCAAACAACATCCAAGAGTTCAAACGCAAGGTTCATCTCCATCTTCTAAAGCACCCCCAGACTCCCTTTAATCTGCTTTATCCCATCTCTATCCTTCGAACTAAGCTTACTACTTGACATCTGATCATGACGTGTACGACTTGACGGACTGTTAGTACAAACGGTGACACCTGAACCTAGATTTACACATAAAAAAATCCAAGTTATGAAAAGTTTAGATAACATTGGTTTACGGGCATGATATACTGTGGGCGATACCTTCTCTATCGAATACCATTGCAACAAGCTTTGAATAATATGGCACCTACTATAACAGCACACCACCTAACCTTCTTGGCTCACAGCCAAACGATTCGTTCATTTGAAAGGTAACTTTTCGATTACCGAAACCAGTGCTGGTGTCGTTATCACTTTAATCTACAAGCATGCAATCAAATTTTCCTAATCTTAATTCCGGTAACAAGAAAAACGGCAAAGCTGTTCTGAAATTGCCAACGGGCTCAATTACTGCATGTGAACAATGCAAACAGGAAATTGCCAAGGTGGCACCTCTGCATCGGCCTTAGAACGATTCTTTATGTATAGATAGGTGCAGGTAGATCCTTGGACCTAGTATTTTGGGGAGTTGACGATAAAGCAGCTGAACAATGATTTATGTTCAATGACAATTTTATTCTGATAATTTTAAATTAAACAAAATTGTGTATATAAAAAAAAATTAAGAAGGTTTGAGTCCTGGACAGAGAAAGGGTTTCTTGTTTACTTTTTTTAAGGGCATTTGGTAAGGGAAAGGATTTTTTTTTTAATTAATCATAATTCCTCCTTGCTTTAAGCCCATAAATCTTCAAGAAAAAAATTCAAATATAAAAAAGACATTTTTCAAGAATCCATCTTTTGACATTTCGACCTAACAAAAATTCTTTTGAAAAATAAACGACGAGAAAACATCACACGAACACCATTAAAGTCGCCTAAATAATAATTAAAGACGACAAATTTCGACCTCCCAGGCACCTGAGTGAGGCTTTCAGTGAGGGAATTTCGTGTTTTCGTTGATTTCTTTAATTATTAATGGGATTTCTTTTGCGAAAATGTCCCCGGAAGATCCTTAAAATGCGCAGTAAACACTAAGGACCAAAACATGCCTACACACACACATACACACAAAACAAAAAATATAAAAAGAGATACACAGCCTGCCGCTACCCCTCAAAAGTGTCCCTTCAATGCCGATCTTTACCTTGATATTGTATCCCAATTTTCCGTCTTCAGGTATGGTAGTGTGGGGGGAACGTAACATATTTGTACAAGTATCATAAGGATTTAGTTTGAAAATATCAGGAATTTCTTAAGGGAGGCCTTCGTCGTCGTTGTATGTATTGTGTTTATTGTTCAATCAATGAAGGCGGAAAATAGAGGGATGATGAATTTTCGATGGTTCAGGCGGGAATTGGAGGATTATTTCCTTTTGCCCTTGGTATAGATCAGGCAAGGAAACGTTTAGGAGGAGATTATTTTATAGATATTAAGGGTGTGTCACTTTAAATTAGTTTTGATACTTTTTATCAAGTTTGATTGTATTGAAAACCAATAGAAAATAGAATAACTTTTATGCAAATTCCATTATACTTGCGTCTGTCGCTATACTAGACACCGGAGTATCATACAGGCATTTTGTCATTCTCCGTGACAGTAAAAGGAATCGCGATTGCACTAAGCATACGAACTGTATTTCTGCCCATGGTTTCTGGACCCACACATAATGAGGTAGCACCGTTTCCACATCCTTCAGGGACAACAGTCATGCCTCAAAAACTGTACTGCATAAACCAGGGGTGGCCAACCCAAATGGTATCGCGGGCCACTTTGAAAATGCATTATGATCCCGCCGATGACCAACAAACCGGTTTGCACCACTGTAAGATATCATGAAACAGTCGCAGAAGCGTAGACTCACGCTAGTCACTTAAGGGTCGATTACATTTGAGCGAGTTTACCAGCTACTAGCTGGCGAGTCGGCTAGTTAATAGTAGTCAATGAAACCAAATAATAGGATAGGGCATTTTCACGTCAAAGCAACTGAGCAACAACGCATCAATCCGTTCCTAAACGCAGTTTTTAATAGGAGTTAAAACGAAAAATACTAAAAAATAGCATAAACAGCTATTAACCCCAACATTTGTATTTAAAAATGAAAACTTCAATCCACTACTCAAAAGAATACATTCGAAAATGACTACGCTGTTGCTTTGATTGTTGCGCAACCAACTTGAATCTTGTGCGTTTTCGAACGTATGACTTTGGATCATCTGCGTTTACGAACTCGTTGTATCGTTGCAAAGCATACGTATGCGTTTACGAAAAGGCTAGTTCACTAGCAATTATAACTACACACTGCTAGTTTACTAGCTAACAAGCCAAATAGCTCAGCTTTCAACTTTTTCGGCTAGTTAGCTAGTGAACATGATGACAGTGGGCTCGTTAGCTAATGAATGCGCCGACTAGTAGCTTGTAAGCTCGCTCAATGTAATCGAGCCTATGGAGAGCAGCCCGGAGATCTAGGAATGTGGTCAAAACGACTTAAGGCCCTAATACACTCAGCGACGAAGTCCAACATGAAATTCAGTTCCAACAACAAAATATTAAGGGAAGCTTAAAAAAAAATACAGTCACAAAATTAAACTAACCCAATCTCAAAAACATCCTAACACAGTCAAAATTACCTGTTGTGCACTGCTTGCAGTGCACAACACGGCCGCCGGAGGGGAAATCTTTGCACAATAAAGGGGTTCGGCTGCATTCGTATGTCTTGTTGGGCTCTACTTTATGAGTGCGTGCCCGAGGTAAATTTTCTGGCGACTTTCAAGAAATCTCTTCTGCGGTGTCGCCGGCTAGAAATTGAAGCCAGTGTTAGATAATTATGAATGGAAATTGAATTAATGTCGCAGTAATGCACTCTACGAACTTGTTCCTGTCATGGGATATGGAATAGATCTTTTTTGTTTGATATTTAAATTTTTCATTCATGTGAAATTTTGATATCGCTGCTTTTGCTGATTTGAAATTTAGCAAGTGCTAGATACTAGTTTTTTTTGTTTGGCTCCCACCCCCTTTACTAAAAAATCTGAAAAACACCCCCGACTTTCCGAATTTCCGGACCTCCTACCAAATTAACCCAGAGGTCCAGCAAAGCCCATATTTACATACAAAAATAATAAAAACCATAAAAAATGAATTTACGCAAAATTTATCTACACTCATGTTGTAAAATACCTGTGCAAGGGATACACCTTTTTTGCGAATCTAGTTCCGGGAAGTTGTTACGGCTAAAAAGACAATAACGAAAAACAAGGATGTCATAAAACTTAATTATTACATGAAGGTAGTATTTGCCATTAAAATATTTTCTTGGGTTTTTCATAAAGCCAAGATAATAAACACCGATTGATCACTACCTGACCACCGGCAAGAATCCCTAAATTCTCAAATCAAGGAAATCACCATCAAGCAAGTCATTAAAATTCTTGCCAAACAAACCGATTTTTCCTCAGATTTTATTTTTTCCCGAAAATACGATCACCATCCATGCCTGCAACAAAAAAGGTTTGAAATTTCCCCTGCAAAAGCCGAAGCAGAAGCTCTCACTTATACAAACGCATCTCGTGTATGATTACGCAAATGCTTTTATACAGAATACAACTAGCGCAGAGATTTGCTTGGAGCGGAAATTTGATGTATTAAAACTGAAGAATTTTAGGGAATTTTCGTTCTTAAATTTTGTGGACAATTTTTAAAACATAATTTACTCATGAAAGAAGGCTAAAATTCAAAAATTTTCCACCATGAATAGCTAGATAATCGATTTAAGTTTATCGTACATTAAAAAAATTTTAAAATTTTTCCACCTAAATAGGAGTATTTTCCGGGCGCAGGTACGGAACTTTGAACCATTATAACTAATATACTAATAAAAAATATTAAAATTTTCCACCATGAATAGCTAGATTTATGTTTTCTTAAAAATACCTAATTTAAATTATTTCATTTGGTTGGATAGTTTTCTTAATATTCGCGGGCGCGCGATACCCTATAATTGCTCGATTGAGTGTATTAGGCCCTTAAATAATCGTTTAACGCTACTTCAAGTATATGAGCGTATGAAGAATCGAGAGGGGGTAGATTGAAAGGCTATTCCTTAGAAGAGGTAGTAGTCCCGCATCAAAGTCTCAATCCCGCAATGCCGCCGGATCGAGGTCAATAATCCTGCGGTTTCGCGAGATTTTCGAGACTGGAAAATAATTCATAGATTTTGTTCTAAATAGTTATGTTCATGAATTCAGGAAGTATTATATGAAATAAGAGCGTAGCAAACTACAGTCAAACAAAGTATTCACGCCAATTATGCACTACGCTGGAATTTTATTACATGGAAGCATAAATTTTAATTTTGAAATTACTCTCCGTTACAGCAGAGTTTATACTACCGATGTAAGAAAACTCCAGCGGAATCAATTCCAGTGCAGTTCAGAAATGGCCAGAATACTTTGTCTAACTGACCTAGTAGTTCATTTGATATCAGGGTAATCCCCTTATGCTCATCTGTACTGTGTCACCATGCATAGTTTACCCTGGGTTTTCTCAAAGTAGGCGTCCATGGAAATAGTTGAGTAAATTTTCGTTAAATCCAAGTAAACTCAACGAGATCTGTCCGGTTAAGCCGAGTTTTGAATACGTGTGTGATTAAGTATACTTTACTGCACATATACCAACGGCGACGCAATGTAAAATTATTTATCCGTCGTCACTTTTACCCACAGCCGTCATGGAAACAGCATCGCTGAGCGTTCTGTTTACTCAACCACGTGGGGAATTCTCTGTCGTTGGCGTAAGGTAACTTGACATTTACACTAACGTTTAAACAAGCACATATGCAAAACCCGGGTTAATCCGGTGTCGTGGAGTTTTCTTGGATTTAACGAAACTTTACTCACCTTGGGTTTCCATGGGCGGTTACTCGGAGTCGGCTAATTTGCAATCCCAATTTCAAACTGCTTACACAATGATACATGCACAACCAGCTTACAATCCAAAAAAAATCTTTGTCCACACACGAGCACAACTAATTTTGGATCAATCGGTCTTAGTTTTTAGTCACAAGGGTTTGGCAAAATTTCAAGTCAGATGAAGTGTAACTGATATCGCTTTCGACGGGCAAGTACAGTTGCACGCGAGCAGTTCAAACTAATTTCAAATCGGCTTGATTTCTGTCGAACCGTGTATGCACTTCCGTACACGGGCAAGATCATGAAACAGTTCGTCTGCAACTGGAATTGCAAATAAGTCAACCTACATTCGGCCGCGCCTCGAATACAACTCACATATCTGGGCAGGCGCCCCAAAAACCACCTTGGCTTGTCTCGACAAGGTGCAAAATCGTGCCCTCAAACTCATTGGTGATGGCCCCTTTCGCGCCTCCATAGACACCTTGAGCCACCGTAGGAATGTAGCAGCCCTCTCCATACTTTATCGCTATTACCATGGCGACTGTTCCACCGAAATTCAGGACCTCCTGCCTGCACGGCAATACTTTTCCCGCAACACAAGACTAGCCCGCTCGGCTCACCCCCCTACCCTACAGCCCCCTCGTTCACGCACAATACGGTTCAGAAGTTCGTTTATGAATAGAACAACTCGATTGTGGAATGATCTCCCGCAGTCGGTATTTCCGAACTCGTACAACATCTTAGAGTTCAAACGTGAGGTTCATCGTCATTTTCTTCTACACCCTCCAGACCCCCTCTAACCTTTCCTATTCTCCTCTATTCTTCAAACCAAGCTACTACTAGACATTGCACCATGAACTGAACGACATGACGGACTGGTAGTACAAAGGGTTACACCTAAGCTTGGTTTTTTCATATAAAAAAAAAAAAAAACCTTCGTACGGAAGGCCTAAATCTATTTTTATGACTATTTTGAAATATTGTTAGTATTTTTCTGTTAAGTTCCGTTTCTTATAACAGGCTATTGCCCAAATCCCACGAATCCCGCGCATCCCCATGTCTAGTCCCGCATTACTGATCCCGCATAAATGGTGGTTACGGGATCCCGCATTTCCCGCTGGGTAAATGACAATTACACAATCATTAACATTTCGTGTATGGATAAAATACAATCGCACGTGCATTTCCCCTTCAACACTCCCCACTAGCATCTGACCACGACAAAAGTGACAGTGAGACCGTTGAATTATGTTTGGGAATACAAATGAGCCAGTGTTTTTGGGTTTTTAAACGAACGGAGTGACACTTTCCTTTTCGAATGTACTTTCGTGGTGGGATTTGAGTCTTTCACTGCCCATGGAAAAAGCAAATTTTGAAATTCCCGATTGTTTTGGCGCACGCCATACTATTGGCTTGTGCGTGCAGTGAGACGCGCCGAGTTTCAGCTAGTTCTATGTATCAGGGCTACACAGGCCAATCAAAATCACCAAAAGGCCGATATCTTCCACAACCAATGTCACATATTCTTTTGAATAGCCCAAAATAATAGAGAGAGATTGTAAGAGGTTGTAGTCATTCGTTTCGTTTGAATTTTACAGCCTGAAAATTGCCACTAACAATGCATTATATACTTGTCAAGCCCATCGCTTTGGCAGTTGATCCTCTCATCTGGGTCAACACCTGCACTTAGTTATATTAGGTCATTGGTCTCAGGGAAAACAAATCAAAAGCTCCTGGAACCAATTCATTAGCTTATGTGCATCAGTATTGTCTAACTTTTACATGGTATCTTTGCTGTTAGTGTGCTATTCTGACGTTGCGAACTCTACTCCCGAGTACAACTTTCACTCAATGGACGGAGTTATCTTCAGCACTCGCAAGTTGCATACATGCCTCAACGATCTTCACTTGAGCTTATTGGTAAATAGTAGACAATATTCCCATATGGTAGGGTTTGTTTCAAGTTCCATCAATTGAAACACGCCAGTACTTTCGAAAAGTATCTCCACCTTTGGTGCGAGTAGCTTGAATTCTACTATTAGATTGAAACCATGGAAGCCACGATGCATAGTATGCTCGTGCACCTGTATAAGGTGCGGCACTATAATTTGGAGGTACAATTTATGATTATTTTCGTCATCGCCGGGTACTCGGTCAAAAAAGTTTGGAGACCACTGTTCTACCAGAAACAAGACGTTATCTTTCAGTTTCGTAATTCGACCTTGTAGGACATTAATGAACGAATTTATTTTTAAAAAACGTCTCATTATCACACAGCCTCTTATTAATAGAGTCTCGTAAACTGATACCACACAAACTTTTTGCAAATATCCAGCACAATATGACCTCTAGGCTCTAGGGTATCTCTTCGAACCCAAATCTTGTGGGATGATGTAAATATTATTATACTGGTTCCTCGATCGTAAAAAAAGATCAGTGATCAAAAAGTTATGTCATGAAGCAACCACCAACCACAGGTTATCTAAGTCGCGGGCTGATAACGTTTGGGTAATAAATACGAAAAAGTGGTTTTTGGGAATACAGTTCAATTTAAAATTCGCGATCGTTTCGATGAAAGTTCCAAAATCTTTAACAGTTTTGTGTTTGGTGGTGGTTTTCTGTGCCCAGGCGACAAGAGCGGAAGAGTCAGGTGAAGATGAGGACATTTCTCCGCTGGCCCTGCAAGGGATCCTCATGTCAGCGTACATGGACGAAACTGCCGAACCTTGCGACGACTTCTATCAGTATGCGTGCGGTAATTTCGAGAATGTGAATCCTCGCTTAGGAGGAATGGACGTCGCAGGAATTGCCCGTGCAATGCATCACGTGATCGATGATTTGCTGATTGAAATTCTCGAGTCCGAAAAGGCAACTGACAATGAACTGGAGCGGAAAGTGAAACAATTCTACAAGACATGCGTGAATAGTGATTTATTCAACTTCAAGAAGAGCGATGCATTGGAGAAACTTATCAAGAGTTGGGGTGGTTTTCCAGCTGTAGACCCTGACTGGTCTGAAAGTGAATCTGATTTTTGGAAACTGAACGCTGAGATAGCTGCCCTCGACATGCATGGTCTTACAATAGATAAAGATGAACGAAATATACCTGCTTTGCGATTAATGCCATTCGGAATTTACGATTCACATGATTTTCGCAAAAACAACACAAAAAATAACAAAATTAATATTGTATTAATGAAGAAGCTGATGATCATGTACGGAGCACCAATAGAACATGTAGATGCCGCTGTTGATGGTATTCTAGAATTTGGTGAAACATATCAGAAAATATTGGATCATAACTTACAAATTATTTTTCTACACAATTCTCGAAGACTTTGTAGAGAAGAACCTATCATGTGCGACCTCATCAAAATTGTGTACAATTCTGAGCATCGGGAACCATTTCAACTTTCATGGGATCCTAGAATAACTAGAGTATGGGGATTTCTCAATGGATATTATGATAAAAAATCTGTTTATAATTACTTAATATTAAGAGCACTCGCGCAATTCCATCAAGAACTCGATAAGCCAAAATATATTAAGTCATTCTGTGTGAATCAAGCTAGAAAGAGTTTTCAATATGCAACAAGTTTCATGTTTTTCAACAATGAACATTACAACAAAAATGTGGAACAGGAAATTATGACCATGACTGAAAATATTCGAAAGCAATTCATTGAATCAATCAAATCGCACGATTGGCTTGACCAGTTAACTAAGGAAAGAGCTATTGATAAGATCACGAATATCAAAATTTTCATTGGTACTCCTTTCGAGAACCTGAAGAATTGGGACTTCTTAACTACTATATATAAAAATGTGACATTAACCTCAGATCATTTCAGCAATGTGTTGTCAGCAAAACGCAATTTCAGAAGTCTTTTGAATGAAGTTGGCAGATCCCGACTAGAAGAATTCAGTGCATTCCTACATGATTCTATGGAAGCAGCTTACATTCGTTCGATGAATGCAATTATCTTAACAGCTGGTGCATTGCTGCCGCCACTTTACTTTACCGGTATGCCAAAGGCTTATAACTATGCAGCGATTGGTTCAACCATTGCACATGAATTCACACACGCCTTGGATGGTAAAGCTGGCGAAAGTCAGCTAAACTGGGAGCAGAAATCGTTGATTAACTTTCACCAGCGTCTCTCATGCATTGAAGATTACTTCAGTAATTTCGTAATGGAAGATATCCATGCCAAAGTAGATGGAGCTCTTACCCGTGCAGAAAACGTTGCGGATAGTGGGGGTATCAGACATGCCTACTACGCCTTCCAGAATAATAGTGAAACAGATCATGTGGACCTAAAGAATGACATTCTTTCATATCTGGGACTAAATGAAAATCAATTCTTTTTCCTGTCAACGGCTCAATTATGGTGTCATTCATTCAGTAGGAAAGTAGCATTACGTGCCAAGGAAGATGAACATACGCACGATAAGTACCGAGTCATTGGTACTTTGGCACATTTCAAAGAATTTGGAAACGCCTTCAACTGTCCAGTCGGATCCAACATGAACGTAGAGAAGAAGTGCGAAATTTGGTAGTACCTGTATTCTGAATAACGTTTTCTAACATATGTAGTTAAACACAAAATTATATAATGACAAAAATAAAATCGTTCTATTGAAATATCGAATGTTTAAATGTTTTATTCCTACTTATTTATAAACAGGTTCAAGAAACAGAAGAAAGTTTTGGAAATTATCATACACTATTTTATCATTCTTTCAAGAGACTACATGGTCCCACACCTCTTGCAACCACTTTAACCTTAACCTGGTCTTGTACTATACCTGGAACACAATAAGGCTTTAAAGGTATCCCAAAACAACCATAGTATCGACTTTTAATATCCTTTTCGGTATACAAAAGGGAACAACAAGGAACAAAATGTGATATCACTTCAACTGGAAGTAAGCTTTTTCTAAGCTTTTAGTGAGAGCCGATATCATAATCTGAAGTGAGGAGAATCTGACCAATTTAAAAAGCTCAAAACTTTTTCGTTGGTGCATCAAGCGCCCGACATATGGACTTACGTTACACACATTATACAATCTGCTAGCAAGTTATTGTCCAGGAAGTTGATGGGAGCATTCCGATGCCGTAGGGGAATTTAGGGGGAGGTTTGTTCTAGGTCCCATACTTCTGCTATCCGACGTTTGTGGCATTACTGAATTGAGTTGATTTAATGCAGTTGATATTTTGCAAATACGCATAAATGGCGCACATCAAAATTTCCATGTCTATTACGAACTTTCGAAAAGCAGCCAGCAGCTCACTGTCATGATTATAATTAATTTTAGAACATTTTCTATGTCCTATATTGAGGAGAATAGTATCTACTGGATTCTCAGTCTTGCGCTCCCATATTTTGTTTTAAATGACGTTTTTCAATTTGTCCCTAAATGAGTGATCATTTAATGGGCCGTCCACACTACGCGGACTTAGATCCCACGCGCTTTTCGCCGTACGGACTCAGAAAAAAGCGCGCATGAGCTTTTAATAGTGAGCAAATTGAGAAAACAAATGAATTTTCATATGAAAGGCCATACGCGCTTCTGAAAAGCCCGTATTGTGTGGACGTAAAATGTACCTTTTTAAGCATAGCCTTTTGTCCGTGCAGTTTGGTCGTGCTGCCTTTGCCATTAAAAATATCACAAAAAAAGTCATTAAACTCTATATGAAAAAAAGAGGCAAAAGCGCGTAAGACCAAAGTCCGTGTAGTGTGGATGCACCATTAGACGTGCATTAATTTCATAGTCGCGCGTATCTGCCGGGACAACTGGCAACATTTGTCCGAAATCTATGCCAATAAAATAATTACTCCCAAAATAATTGGTTTTTACTTCTTAAATCTGGCATTCTTGAAAAATCTTTAGCTTTTTGACGGCTTTTAGATTTTTTTGCACTCAGGATTTTGCATATGATCTTCTTCGATCAGTACCTTAAACAAAGAATGAGCTGGTTTTCGTTATGTGAGTAAAGATGCGGCTTATGATCCCTTTTATCTGCACGTATTTTGGGCAATATTGTTATTTAAGAAAGTCATACCAGTGCCTCCTTATAGGCCTTGAAAATTCACCCGTATTGACACTGTTAATGACGAGTTGATATTCTTCGTTTTGTTCATTTTTTAACTTTGGTTCATTATGTTCCATATATTCTGTGTTTAAATTATCTTCAGACCCATCGATTATTTGTGGAAATGGCAAACCATTATGATACCTTGTATTTCAACCAATTGAAAGAACAATATCTGGTAGTGACAGCATTTCGTAGATTGTAAAATTATATCCTTTTTCCCAAATAAACAAATATTAAAGGATATTACAGTGTATCATAATGTGAGTCAGTGATTCATTGTAATTTGTTACCTTTTCTAATAAGTATTATATCCCGTTTAGCACATGGTTGATTAACCAATAGCACAGAGAATTAATTTTTAGTCGGTTCGTTACGGCTACTTCTGTGCTCTGTTGCAGGTTTCCGGTCTGCATCTTATAATTTCATTCCAATTGTAGACCGTAAAGAGCTATCCATTCGTGACTAAGTACATGTCGGCAATACACGGCAATCCTTACCACACAACTTCTACTAAAAAGAAGAAGGCTTCATACGACAACTTTGGCCTAGAATTGGAATGATAAAAAAAGTCTTCACACCATTTTCTTTCAAATATAGATTCAAGTTTTTGTTGTTATGGGGGGACTGTTTACCTACATTCTTATTTTACTAACACCGGAACTTTTCGATAGCGATTTCATACCCATATCGAGTGGGTTGTAAGGAAAAAGGAAACCCGCCACTTTGTATTGGCCGCCATTTTGAATTTTGAATGATGCCTCATAGCTAATTGTATTCTACTTGTCATACCCTTTCATTTGATACCCATGTCAGAGGTCGGGGAGCACAATTGCGAAATTCGTCCGCCATCTTGGAACCGCCATCTTGATTTTTTTTACAAAATGATCAAATTGCATTGTCACGCGAACTTTACTTACTTATTTACTTAATGCTCCGCTCATGGGACATAGGGCGGAAACAGTTGCCCAAGAAACAGCGGACTCTGTTTTGTGCAACAGCTCTCAGCTACGACCAGGATTTTCCAGTTGCTTTGGCCTCTGCTAATAGGGTTCTGCTCCACGTTGTTCTAGGTCTTCCGGCTCGACGGGATCCTTGCGGATTCCAGTCAAGGGGCTGTTTCGCTAGATTCTTGATTTCGCGTCGCAAGGTATGGCCAATCCAATTCTATTTCCTTCGCCTGATTTGTTAGTCTATACTTTCTTGGCTGGCACGGCGCCATAGTTCTTCATAGGTAATTCTATCTAGTCCAGGCGCTTTAGTAAAAATTTTACTAAACCTGACACTAAAACCAATAAAAATGATTTTTGGCACACGAGCTCACCGTTGCTGTTAATGACCTGGCCTATGCCTTGATTTCCTGTTGTGTGTTCAAGGCCGGTGTTGCTGGGGCCGATCTGTGCGCTTAAGTCACCCATTAAAACAATGATGTCTCCCCTTGGAATGAATGAAAACCCTCATTCAGTTGCATATAGAATGCTTCCTTCATGTCGTCCTCTGCGTCTTCAGTTTTAGCATAGCATTGGACTACCGTAGTACTTCTCAGTATGGTACGCAGGCGCACTGTAATAATTCTCTCAGAAACTGGTGACTGGTGGGCTGCACCTGACTTATTTGGTGAGTATGACGCCAAAGCCATTAAGCAAACCTAAATGGGAAGTGAAGTGAAGTGAAGTTAGGTATGATAGTGACCAAGATGGAAGTAAGCGGAAGTTACATTTAATTCAGTGGAAGTAACGTCTACTTCACTTCTGCGTTACTTTTCATTTAGGTTTGGCCTATTCCTACGGCTTTCAGTTTCGTATCTACCAGAATATAAGAACGACTCACCGTTTGGGCAGATTCCCCAGCGTCGGACCACCTGATCTCGTTGAGTCCCATAATCTTGATTTTATATCGATTCACCTTGTTGAGGAATTCATCCAGCCGTCCCTCAGTAAGCAGTGTTCTCACATTCCATGATCCGATTCGTGACCTTGTTCAAAAACCAAAGGTCGTCGTGTTGTCCATCTGGCTCCGAGGCATTGTTTGCAGATTCGTATCAACGGTGTTTTTTTTATGGGAGCGGGTTGCTAAACCTCAGCCCAACCGACTTAAAACTCGGTTTTGTGGCGCAGAGAACAGAGTGACAAATCGGGTGCCACTACTTTCCGAGGGCTTTGTTAGCTATTCTTCAGTATGGGGTCACCATTTCGTCTTCTAATAGAAAGAGCCAATATTGGTTTCGAAAATTGACCTTCGAGGACAGTAATGAACGAATTTATTTAAAAAAAGTTATTTATTATCACACAGCCTCTTATTAATAGAATGTCGTACACTGATTCCACACTAACTTTTTGCAAATAGCCAGCAGCCTGTGACCTCTAGGGTATCTCTTCGAACCCGAATCTTGTGGGATGATGTAAATATTACGATCGTAAAAAAGATCAGTGATCAAAAAGTTATGTCATGAAACAACCACCAACCACAGGTTATCAACGCCGGGGCTGATAACGTTTGGGTTATAAATACGAAAAAGTGGTTTTTGGGAATCCAGTTCAAGTTTAAATTCGCGATCTTTTCGATGAAAGTTCCAAAATCGTTAACGGTTTTATGTTTGGTGGTGGTTTTCTGTGCGAAGGCGACAAGGGCGGAAGAGTCAGCCGAAGATGAGGACATTTCTCCGCTGGCACTGCAAGGGATCCTCATGTCAGCGTACATGGACGAAACTGCCGATCCTTGCGACGACTTCTATCAGTATGCGTGCGGTAATTTCGAGAATGTGAATCCTCGCTTAGGAGGAATAGACGCCGCAGGAATTGCCCGTGCAATGCATCACGTGATCGATGATTTGCTGATTGAAATTCTCGAGTCCGAAAAGGAAACTGATAATGAGCTCGAGTTGAAAGTGAAACAATTCTACAAGACATGCGTGAATAGTGATTTATTTAACTTCAGGAAGAGCGATACATTGGAGAAACTTATCAAGAGTTGGGGTGGTTTTCCAGCTGTAGACCCTGACTGGTCTGAAAGTGAATCTGATTTTTGGAAACTGAACGCTGAGATAGCTGCCCTCGACATGCATGGTCTTACAGTAGATAGAGATGTAGAAAAAATGCCTGCTTTGCGATTAATGCCATTCGGAATTTTGCATCCACATGATTTTAGCAAAAACAACACAAAAAATAACAAAATTAATATTGTATTAATGAAGAAACTTATGATCATGTACGGAGCACCAATAGAACATGTAGATGCCGCTGTTGATGGTATTCTAGAATTTGGTGAAACATATCAGAAAATATTGGATCATAACTTACAAATTATTTTTCAACGCAATACTCGATCACTTTGTAGACAAGGACCTATCATGTGCGACCTCGTCAAAATTGTGTACAATTCTGAGCATCGGCAACCATTTAAACTTTCATATGACTATAGAATACCTAGAGTATGGGGATTCATCATTGGCTATCCTGATCAAAAATCTGTTTATAATTACTTAATATTAAGAGCACTCGCACAATTCCATCAAGAACTCGATAAGCCAAAGTATATTAAGTCATTCTGTGTGAATCAAGCTAGAAAGAATTTTCAATATGCAACAAGTTTCATGTTTTTTCAACAATGAACATTACAACAAAAATGTGGAACAGGAAATTATGACCATGACTGAAAATATTCGAAAGCAATTCATAGAATCAATCAAAGCCCAAGATTGGCTTGACGAGTTAACTAAGGAAAGAGCCGTTGATAAGATTACGAAAATTAAATTTTTATTGGCACTCCTTTCACGAACCTGAAAAATTGGGACTTCTTAACTACTGTATATCAAAATGTGACACTAACCTCGGATCATTTCAGCAATGTGTTGTCAGCAAAACGCAATTATAGAAGGCTTTTGAATGAAGCTGGCAGAACCATGCTAGAAGAATTCAGTGCATTCCCACATGATTCCATGACAGCAGCTTACAACCTTCCAATGAATGCAATTATCTTAACCGCTGGGGCATTGATGCCGCCACTTTACTTCACCGGTTATGCCAAAGGCTTACAACTATGCAGCGATTGGTTCAACCATTGCACATGAATTCACACACGCCTTGGATGGTAAAGCTGCCGAAAGTCAGCTAAATTGGGAGGAGAACTCGCTGCATAACTTCAACGTGCGTCTCTCATGCATTGAAGATTACTTCAGTAATTTCGTAATGGAAGAGATCCATGCGAAAGTAGATGGGGCTCTTACCCGAGCAGAAAACGTTGCCGATAGTGGGGGTATCAGGCATGCCTACTATGCCTTCCAGAATGATAGTGAAACAGATCATGTGGACCTAAAGAATGACATTCTTTCATATCTGGGACTAAATGATAATCAATTCTTTTTCCTGTCAACGGCTCAATTATGGTGTCATTCATTCAGTAGGAAAGTAGCATTACGTGCCAAGGAAGATGAACATACGCACGATAAGTACCGAGTCATTGGTACTTTGGCACATTTCAAAGAATTTGGAAACGCCTTTAACTGTCCAGTCGGGTCCAACATGAACGTAGAAAAGAAGTGCGAAATTTGGTAGTACCTGTATTCTGAATAACGTTTTCTAACATGGTTAAGCACAAAATTATATAATGACAAAATAAAATCTTTCTATCGAAATATAGAATGTTTAAATGTTTTATTCCTACTTATTTATAAACAGGTTCAAGAAACAGAAGCAAGTTTTGAAAATTATCCTACACTATTTTATCATTCTTTCAAGAGACTACATGGTCCAACAGCTCTTGCGAATACTTTAACCTTGTCTGGTGCTATACCTGGAACACAATAAGGCTTTGGAGGTATCCCAAAACAAGCATAGTACCGATAAGGATATTAAAACTCCTTTTCGGTGTAAGGTTATTACCCCCCTAGTATAGGGAAGCCTTTGAGTGGTGCTTCGCAACTTCATCGTGGCACAGACTACTTAATATACAGACGGAACAACAAGGAACAAAATGTGATATCACTTCAATTGGAAGTAAGCTTTTTCTAAGCTTTTAGTGAGAGCCGATACCATATCTGAAGAGAGGAAATTCTGACTAATTTAAAAAGCTCAAAACTTTTTTGTTGGTGCATCAAGCTTCGGGCATAGGGATTTACGTTACACACTTATACAATCTGCCATCAGTTTATTGTCGAGAAAGTTGATGGGAGCATTCTGGTGCAAGGGCATTTGGGGGAGGTTTGTTCTAGTTCCCATACCAGCCTGAATTAATAGTTTATTTTCTATCGTCATGCATTCTTCAATGGCAATCAGTCCTTCGTTGTCGTCACACATTGCGATTTCCGGAGTATGCAATGTATTTTGTATGCGATGCAATATGTCTTTGTAAATGTCGTCCTTATATTTGTAATACAACACTATAAGTTGAGACGGATAGCTGTTGTTACGCTTGTTTGAGGCCTCGGTACGGGTAAGGCGCCTGACTACTATTCCAGAGGTCCCGGGTTCGATTCCCGGCGGTGCCACGGTTCTAGCCTTTCCCAATTTCCCACCTACATAACTTTCCTTCTTTCTTCTTCCCTCTTTGCATTCCTGATTCCTCCTGTCATAGCCTTCACTAGTTCTTCCCCGATCCACCAAGCGCATGTCGTCGGTTGGTGGATGAGATTCAAGCCGTTTCAGGAGGCATAACACTCCAGCGAGTTGTTCTCGATGCCCCGATGTCAGAGTCGCAAAATGGTTGCGAGTAGGTGGAATAAAATACCGCATCTAGGTTGTGACAGTTCTTTCCTTCACTTCTCTCTCTATCTTTCGACTAGAGCTGCTGTTCGACATTTCAAAATTAAAAAAAATACATGGTCGACAGTAGAAAGGGGCCTTCCCTAAGTCTCTAGTGTGTCACATAAAATAAAATAATGACGAATAGCATACTTATTTGATGCACATTCGATGTGGCTACGAAAGCAGCGATTGTTGGTCCCATTGGGATCGTCCACCAATAAGCTCCAAAGCTGACACGACTCACGATATGTTTGGCAAAGATGACCATTTACTGTTCGTAAATGTGCGTATGATTTTGGGGTACTTACTTACACTCACTTGCACTTTCACAAAGAAATAGACGTGTTGGCCTTTCTCCAAAGTACGGCTAAGTGCACAAAGGTGGGATGCCGTTCGTGTATCGCGATAGAAAATAAACGACAACAGCGCCTCGTTGGTGCTCACATATTGGCCCATTTGGTATTGGTAGACTTCATCATTGGCATTTTCAGGACCAACTGCAAGCACTGACATGTTATTTTGCCCTTCGTTACACATTTGCACAAATGTTTAACTGATTTCGCTGAATGACATCTCTCAATATTTACGTGTTAATTAAAAATCTGGGACAACAATAAACAATGCGACACAACGAACTCGTTTCCAATCCCTCGACTCTGAAGATGAACCGTCACTTTTGTAGTGACCGCGTAAAGTATAATTATCAAACTTTACGCAATGTCACACAACAACTTCCGGCACGATCAAAACGATCAGTCGGAACACTCCCATCGATCACCGAACGAAAGTTCAGTGATCTTGCCGTTCCATATCGAGATAGCAATTTCCGGCATCCCCGTTTGGCACTGACTCACTTGCGACCCGTCCATCGATGCAAAAACAAGTGTGAAACCGCAGTCTGCTTTTAAACAAAACAAATATCAAAAACAAGTGTCGAATAAATATATATATATAGTCAGAGATTTAAGTTTTAATAAAAACCTATTATACTAGTGTAACTAAACGTGTTTCAATAAAACCGTATAGTACGGTAAACCACAGTGGTGACCCCGACGGCAAAAGCACGCGGAATAATATAAAAGTTTGCATTCCAAGTTTGCAAGTGCATTCCGCATAATAAAAAGTGCATGCTTATATATATAAAACAAAAACTAAAAAAATTAAATAGAATATAAAAATAAAAGTTTTTTTTGTTTTAAAGAAGTGCGTGCCGAAAAATAAAAAGTGCATGATTATATATATAAAAAAAAACCAATTAAATTAAATTGAAAATACAAATAAAAATTTTTTTTCCTATATAAAGTGCGCTTCGCATAACAAAAAAAATTGAAATATATACAACGGAATCCATATTGGAATTTGTAAAGTGCAGTTGAACTGCAGCAGAAGAGGCCTATACTATAGAAATTAGAGGAATTCCCAAAAGAAGCTGGACAGTCATCAACACAACGGATAACCAATAACAGATAACCTATTTAACACAATATATATCTTTATAAAATAAGTTTAAAAACATATATACAAAAATTTCCTATATTTAATTATTTCTTTCTCGCATGCAATTAAAGACAAAATATTCACGCCATTATATTTTACAGTAATTTGGAATTATCGGTAGTTTGAAGTTTGGTTTTGGATTAGAATTTACAAAAAATTGTTCTTGCATTAGTAGTAGTTTGAAATTTTGACGTTTTAAAGAATTTTGTTTTCGATTTAAACAAAGAACAAAAGAAAATTATATTCTTCGATTGAAACACAATAGACGTAATCGCAAATTTATTTTTACTAGCATTTAAGTTTATTATACCATATATTTATATACATTTTAAAAAAAACACATATTTTGCATGCAAAAATTTTATTAATATTCTTATATACGCTTATATATATATTTTTTTTCCCCCTTATATATACGCTCATACTTATTTATACGTATATATATATTATTTCGTTACTATTGCACCAAAAAATAATTTGCGTTTTGAAGCTTCTACATTTTGGTAGTTCGGTTGTCATTTATTTGCTTGCATATCCCAGCCGTTTTTCATTGTTTTGCGCCAGATTTTATTGTTTTTGCATCAAACTTTTCGACGATTACAAAATGTCAGTCGAAGAAAACAATTTTATGGACATAGGTAACGCTAGCGGGGAGGAACCTAAACCCGGAACCTCAGGAGTCGACGCCGCTAAGGTCACGAAATATGACATTCCCAAGTTCTGGGTACATCAGCCCGCCTCCTGGTTTTACCAGGCGGAAATAATGTTTCAGTTGGCGGGCTGCAAGTCAAACAGTGGCAAGGTGTACAACGTGATGGCAGCACTGCCGGAAGAGGCGGTGACGGCAGTGCGGCATAGCACCGTAGACTTTGCCACTGCCTCCTACGAGGAAGTGAAGCAGCATCTCCTAGAGAAGTACGGTACTTCAGAGAAGCGCCGACTCGAGCAGCTGCTTTCAATGCAAGAGCCTGGAGATCGGAAACCTTCCGAGTTCCTCCAAGCTCTAAAAGCACTAGCTGGCGGATCAGCAGCGGTCAATGATGACCTAATTCGGAACCTGTGGGAGCGGAGGCTTCCACAGGTCATCCAAGTTTCATTGGCCACCTCGGCCGACCAAACGCTAGCCGGACTGGCTGCCACGGCGGATAAAGTATGGGAGGTGCTTCCACACGGAGGCGCCTCATACGCGTCCGCCGTCCGTGCAACTCCGGCTAGCACAGAGCCAACGTTGGTGTCACTACAACGTGACATCAACAAATTAACGGCTCGCCTAGATCAGCTGATCAGCCGGCGGAGCCGAACACCTGCCAAACAGCAGGGCGGCCCTCGTCAGCCCTCGGCCAATCGGCCAACAGGGGCAAATACACTGAGAGGTAGTTTGTGCTACTTCCATTACCGCTATGGTAAAGAAGCACGCACATGTAAGGCCCCCTGCAGTTTCAGTGGTGGTGGCGCCAAGTCGGCGAAGAAACCACACACCACCACTAAAAAAAACTAAAGGGGCTGGGGATCGATTCGAGCGAGCATATAACCGGCCGCTCATATCGTTTATTCGTCCGTGACACCAACAATCGGATGGACTTCCTGATTGATTCGGGCTCGGACGTTTCAATTGTTCCCGCCAAGGCGTTCCCGGCCCATAACGGTAGCCCGAACGTCCTTCTGTACGCGGCCAACGGATCACTGATCCGAACTTTCGGCACAAAGTTGCTTGAACTTGAACTCGGCTTACGCCGACGATATGTTTACAACTTTATTATAGCCGACACCACTAAAGCCATTATCGGGGCGGACTTCTTAACGAAGTTCAAATTGTCCGTCGATTTTGAATATCGGCATTTAGTCGACAAGCGCACGAAATTTCGAATTAACGTGTGCGCTACCGTCGACTACAACCCCGAAACATTTCCATGCCGAGTTATTGGCATATACAAAGAGCTATTAACGAAGTACGCTTCGTTAACAAAACCGCCCAATTTTAACCTTCCGGTTAAACACAATGTGCAACACCACATTGTAACTAAAGGGCAATTACCATTTGTCACCGCTCGGCGACTCCATCCGGAGAAACTGAAGGTGGCAAAGTTAGAGTTCGACCATATGGTCGAATTGGGGATTTGTCGACCTTCGTCGTCCCCCGCAGCATCTCCGCTTCATCTAGTTCCTAAACGGGACTCTCATGATTGGAGGCCATGCGGCGACTACCGTCGCCTTAATGCTGTCACTGTGCCGGATAGATATCCGATCCCGCATATACAGAATTTCTCCGTGAATCTTCACGGCTGCACAATTTTTTCGAAGGTTGACTTGGTACGTGCATACCATCACATACCAATCGCCCCAGAAGACGTGCATAAGACTGCACTCATTACGCCATTCGGCCTATATGAGTTTACGCGTATGCCATTCGGCTTACGAAATGCAGCACAAACCTTTCAAAGGTTCATAAATGAAGTTACGAGAGATCTCGACTTCGTTTATGTATACTTGGACGATATACTTATCGCCAGTAAAACCGAGGATGAGCATATCGTTCACCTCGAAGAGCTCTTTAAACGCCTCGATAGCTTCGGTTTAACCATTAAGCTAGAGAAATGCGTTTTTGGTGCAACAGAGATTAAGTTTCTAAGCCACCGCATCACAAAGGATGGAATACTTCCATCCTCCGATCGGGTTCAGGCTATCGTTGATCTCGCACCTCCAACTTCTGTCAAATCGATCCAGAAGTTTTTGGGAATGGTGAATTTCTATCACCGATTTATCCCAAAATTGGCTGAACAGTTGGTGCCGATAAACGAGCATTTGAGAGACCTTCTCAACCGCTCACGTGCCAATAAAGTTTTTGACTGGCCGGCAGAATGTCAGGCGGCATTCCTCAAGGTGAAAACCTCGATGGCTGAAGCAACTCTGCTGAACCATCCAATCGAGGATGCAAAATACAGTCTTACGACTGACGCCTCTGATTATGCAATCGGAGGCGTTTTGGAACAATTCAACGGTCATCGGTGGCAACCTCTAGCTTTTTATTCCAAAAAGCTGTCACCAACAGAACGGAAGTACTCTGCATTCGATCGCGAACTCCTCGCAATCTATGCAGCGATCAAACACTTCCGTTACTTCGTTGAAGGACGCAATTTCGTGGTCTATACTGACCACAAACCACTGGTTCGCGCCCTTCACACAAAGACCGAACGATCCCCTCGACAGACCAGACATTTGGGTCTAATCTCTCAGTTTACCACAGACATCAGACATGTGTCAGGTAAACAAAACGTTGTCGCCGACTACTTGTCGCGCTCACTAGCAACCGACAACGTCGACTCGGTCACCTTCGACCTGCCTACACTGGTTCAGGCTCAACAAGGTGACACAGAGTTGAAGTCTCTACAAGAGCACCCCAGCAACGGCTCACGGGTAAAATTAGTTCTCACACCAATACCATTCACCGCCCATCAAGTGTGGTGTGAAACTAGTACAGGCATTCCAAGGCCTTATATACCCACTTCCTTACGTAGACTAGCGTTCAACTCCGAACATAGTCTCTCTCATCCTGGTATTCGTGCTACAAGACGAGCCGTTACCAAGAAATACTTCTGGCCATCGATCAATAAAGACTGCAATGAGTGGTCTCGATCATGCCTAGGTTGCCAAAAGTCCAAAGTTTCAAGGCATACCAAATCTCCATTGGAAGCTTTCAAACTTCCAAATAATAGATTTGACCATATCCATATGGATATAGTGGGACCCCTACCCCCATCTCGTGGATACTCTTATATCTTAACGATAGTCGATAGATTCACGCGATGGCCTGAAGCATACCCAATTCGGGATATATCAGCTTCAACAGTGGCAAAGAAATTCGTCACTGAATTTGTCCCACGATTCGGCGTACCACTAGAGATCACAACCGATCAAGGTACGCAGTTCGAATCGAAACTATTCAATGAAGTTGCCAAATTACTCGGCACTCATCGAATCCGGACCACCGCCTACCATCCACAAGCAAACGGGATGGTTGAACGGTTCCACAGGCAACTTAAAGCAGCCTTAATGGCAAGGGATAACACTACTCATTGGAGTGAAGACTTGCCCTTTGTCTTGTTAGGCATACGCACGGCAATTAAGACCGACTTACAATGCTCACCAGCCGAGCTCGTATACGGTCAGAATCTGAGACTTCCCAATTCGATTTCTATCCCAACGGATGAGAATCCAATTGAAGAATCAGAATTCCTCGCTCGCCTTCGTTCTCATATGCAGAACATTAAGGCAATACATCCTCGGCAACCCGTCCAAAAGGATGTCTACGTGCCAGAAGCCCTGGAGAACGCCGACTACGTTTTCATACGAGTCGACAGAGTTCGAAAACCTTTCGAACCTCCATACGAGGGCCCATATGAAGTAATCAAACGATTACGAAAACACTTCGTCGTCAAATTGAACGGCACAACCAAGTCAATATCCATTGACCGGCTAAAGCCAGCCTTCGGTTGTGACCGCGACAACGAAGCTAAGCCGTCTAAAGCGGTAACATTCCGTTAACGCTACGCTGGGGGGGGAGTATGTAGTGACCGCGTAAAGTATAATTATCAAACTTTACGCAATGTCACACAACAACTTCCGGCACGATCAAAACGATCAGTCGGAACACTCCCATCGATCACCGAACGAAAGTTCAGTGATCTTGCCGTTCCATATCGAGATAGCAATTTCCGGCATCCCCGTTTGGCACTGACTCACTTGCGACCCGTCCATCGATGCAAAAACAAGTGTGAAACCGCAGTCTGCTTTTAAACAAATCAAATATCAAAAACAAGTGTCGAATAAATATATATATATAGTCAGAGATTTAGTACTCAATAATATTATTATAATAAACATTTAAGTTTTAATAAAAACCTATTATACTAGTGTAACTAAACGTATAGTACGGTAAACCACACTTTCACGACGATCATCCGGTTAGTATTGTCCTTTGACCGTTTTCGATAAACTCGATATCCATTTGATACAGTAACTGGACAGCTCATAAAGGCTGTGAGTATTGGTTCGTACATTTTCTATCAACCATGCACGGTGATTTTGGATTCAAACGCGCCACACGGGCCATACACCATCTGCGTTCTGACAATTGGGTCTAGGATTTTAGCTGATATGATATCGTCTATTTCGTCAAACCGCAATTTGCTCATCAGCCAAGTCAGAATATGTGCTTGGGGTAGACCGTGTTTCTGCCACGCCATCGAATACATCCAACACCTTGTAATGCCGAACACTCCATGCTTCACGATCATATCCATAAGAACCTTCTACTTATACTTAAAAAAAGAATGATTTAAATCGGTAAAATCATTTTCGTTATGGCGCAAAAAAAATGACAATTGCTTTACCCCTGGGTTCTCACCTGCAATATCACTGACCAAGGTTTTATTTGTTTACCAAGATGCCAGCCGGATCGCGTAGTGCAGAATCCTAGACTTATACCTAAAATTCCAGATTCTTTTCCAATGAATATAAATCCCACACTTCTCCTTTTATGATCTTTCCAAAAAAAATCCTTAAAGCTTGGAGAGCTTCAGATTTTCCGATTTTCCAACTCTTGAACAACCTACATTCAACTAACTGAGACCCGCTTTTTTAAATTTATAAGTTTTGATCATAAATTCGTTATTTGCAACATTAGAAAACCCCAGATACCAACTTGCATTAGAATCGGAACAAAATTAACAAAGTTCGCCGGCCATATTGAATCCCTAGATACACATTTTTATTGGAATCGGAAGAAAATTGGCAAATTCAACCATATTTCCTTGACCAATTTGAATTTCGGTCAAATTTCAGCGGCCATTTTCAATTTTTCAAAACCGGGCTTCGAGGTGCATCATGGGAGACCCCCACGGACCTCCATACAAAATTTTGAAGCCCTGCAGCAATGATTATAATAGTTGATAATTATCAACGAAGCTCTCGTATTTTTCCCATAGATTATTTAAATTAAGATTCTTCTTTTTCTTCTTATTCTTCTTCTTATTCTCCTTTAATCCCTCATGGGACATAGGGCGGAATCCCCCAGCTCCGTCCAGGATTTTCCAGTTGCTTCGGCCTCTGCTAACAGGGTTCTCCTTCACGTTGTTCTAGGTCCTCGCCTCGGCGGGATCGTTGCGGATTCCAGTCAAGGTTTAGCTAGATTCTTGTTTTCGCGTCGCAAGGTATAGCCAATACAATTCGTCTATCCTTTCTTGGCCGGCACGGCGCCATAGTTCTTTATATGAAATTCTATCTAGTCCAGGCGCTTTAGTAAAAATAAAGCCAATAGAAATGATTTTTGACACACGAGCTCACCGTTGCTGTTGGCCTATGCTTTGATTTCCTATTATGTGCTCAAGGCCGGTTTGGTTGGGGCGGATCTGTGCATTCAGGTCACCCATTAAAACAATGATGCCCTTGGAATAGAACTCATTCAGTCGCATATAGAATGCTTCCTTCATGTCGTCCTCTGCGTCTTCAGTTGGAGCATAACATTGGACTACCGTAGTACTACTTTTCAGCCTGGTACGCAGGCGCACTGTAATAATTCTCTCAGAAACTGGTGACTGGTGGCTGCACCTGGCTTCTTTGGTGGGTATTACGCCAAAGCCATTAAGCCAAACCTAAATGGGAAGTGAAGTGAAGTTAAGTTAGGTATGAGAGTGACCAAAATGGAAGTAAGTGGAAGTTACATTTAATTCAGTGGAAGTAACGTCTCGGTGGAAGTTCACTTCTGCGTTACTTTTCATTTAGGTTTGGCCTATTCCTACGGCTTTCAGTTTCGTATCTACCAGAATATAAGAACGACTCACCGTTTGGGCAGATTCCCCAGCGTCGGACCACCTGATCTCGTTGAGTCCCATAATCTTGATTTTATATCGATTCATCTCGTGGAGGATTTCACCCAGCCGTCTTTCAGTGTTCTCACATTCCATAATCCGATTCGTGTCAGTTACCCTGTTTATGTCTAGGTTGAAAAGTTGAGTCGAAGTTGAGTTGAAATTTCAGCCACCGTATATGATGTCGAGTTGAGCTCACTTTGGGTTGAAATAGAGTTTAAGTGAAATCAAAACATAACCTCAAATTTTTGGGTGAAACTCTCATCTATAGATACCTAAAAATTCAGAACGTAATTTTTTGTTCCTATGCCAGAAAAAATACCGAACATAAAATTAACGCCCAAAGCGGACTTCACGGATGATAACCAAACAAAACAAGTGTCACTTCAACACAATTTCAATTGAACCTTCGTATATGAGGCGAAATATAAACTCGATCCAGGTAGGAGAGCTGAGTTGGGTTGAGTGGACCCAGTTTCAACTCGACATCCGTTTATGACTGGGTTGAACCCGGTTTGAACTTGGGTTGAACCTAGTCATAAACAGGGTACTTGTTCGAAAAGCAAAGCTCGTCGTCGTGTTGTCCATCCGATTCCTAGGCTTTGTTTGCCGATTCGTAGCAATGGTGTTTTTTAAGGGAGCGGGTTGTTAAACCTCAGCTCAACCGAACTCTGTTTTATGGCGTCGAGAACTCGCCATTTGCCAGTCTCTGGTTAGTTCCTTCCGAAAAAATACCCCAAGGGGAACAGGCGGGAAGTGGGATTAAGACTTGCTAACAGAGCTGCTAGGTGTTCGTCTGCAGTAACTCTTCTCGGGTTTTAACGGAAGTGACAAATCGGGTGCCACTACTTTCCGAGGTCTTTGTTAGCCATTCTTGGGGGTATGGGTATGGGGTCTCAATTTAATTCGTCTTCTAATAGAAAGAGCCAATATTGTTCCTTTTCGGTTTCGAAATTTGACCTTCGAGGACAGTAATGAACGAATTTATTTAAAAAAAGTTATTTATTATCACACAGCCTCTTATTAATAGAATGTCGTACACTGATTCCACACAAACTTTTTGCAAATATCCAGCAGCCTGTGACCTCTAGGGTATCTCTTCGAACCTGAATCTTATGGGATGATGTAAATATTACGCTGGTTCCTCGATCGTAAAAAAAGATCAGTGATCAAAAGTTTATGTCACGAAACAACCACCAACCACAGGTTATCAAAGCCGGGGCTGATAACGTTTGGGTTATAAATACGAAAAAGTGGTTTTTGGGAGTTCAGTTCAAATTTAAATTCGCGATCGTTTCGATGAAAGTCCCAAAATGTTTAAAAGTTTTGTGTTTGGTGGTGGTTTTCTGTGCGAAGGCGACAAGGGCGGAAGAGTCAGCCGAAGATGAGGACATTTCTCCGCTGGCACTGCAAGGGATCCTCATGTCAGCGTACATGGACGAAACTGCCGATCCTTGCGACGACTTCTATCAGTATGCGTGCGGTAATTTCGAGAATGTGAATCCTCGCTTAGGAGGAATAGACGCCGCAGGAATTGCCCGTGCAATGCATCACGTGATCGATGATTTGCTGATTGAAATTCTCGAGTCCGAAAAGGAAACTGATAATGAGCTCGAGTTGAAAGTGAAACAATTCTACAAGACATGCGTGAATAGTGATTTATTTAACTTCAGGAAGAGCGATACATTGGAGAAACTTATCAAGAGCTGGGGTGGTTTTCCAGCTGTGGACCCTGATTGGTCTGAAAGTGAATCTGATTTTTGGAAACTGAACGCTGAGTTAGCTGCCCTCGACATGCATGGTTTTACAATAGATAGAGATGTAGAAAAAATGCCTGCTGTGCGATTAGTAAAATTCGGAATTTTGCATGCACATGATTTTAGCAAAAACAACACAAAAAATAACAAAGTTAATATTGCATTAATGAAGAAGCTGATGATCATGTACGGAGCAACACCAGAGCATGCAGATGCCGCAGTTGATGGTATTCTAGAATTTGGTAAAAAATATCAGGAAATATTTGACAATTCCTTCCAAACTAGTATTTTACACAATACTCTGTTAATTTGTTTTGTAGAACCTACCATGTGCGATTACGTGAAAATTGTGTACGATTCTGAACATAGGGGAACATTTCAATTTTCATTTGATACTAGAATACCTAGAGTATTTGGATTCATCAATGACTATCCTGATAAAAAATCTGTTTATAATTACTTAATATTAAGAGCACTCGCACAATTCCATCAAGAACTCGATAAGCCAAAGTATATTAAGTCATTCTGTGTGAATCAAGCTAGAAAGAGTTTTCAATATGCAACAAGTTTCATGTTTTTCAACAATGAACATTACAACAAAAATGTGGAACAGGAAATTATGACTATGAGTGAAAATATTCGAAAGCAATTCATTGAATCAATCAAATCGCACGATTGGCTTGACCAGTTAACTAAGGAAAGAGCTGTTGATAAGATTACGAAAATTAAAATTTTTATAGGTACACCTTTCACGAACCTGAAAAATTGGGACTTCTTAACTACTGTATATGAAAATGTGACATTAACCTCGGATCATTTCAGCAATATCTTGTCAGCAAAACGCAATTACAGAAGGCTTTTGAATGAAGCTGGCAGAACCATGCTAGAAGAATTCAGTGCATTCCCACATGATTCCATGACAGCAGCTTACAACGTTCCAATGAATGCAATTATCTTAACCGCTGGTGCATTGATGCCGCCACTTTACTTCACCGGTATGCCAAAGGCTTACAACTATGCAGCGATTGGTTCAACCATTGCACATGAATTCACACACGCTTTGGATGGTAAAGATGCCGAAAGTCAGCTAAATTGGGAGGAGGAATCGCTGCATAACTTCAAAGTGCGTCTCTCGTGCATTGAAGACTACTTCAGTAATTTCGTAATGGAAGAGATCCATGCCAGAGTAGATGGAGCTCTTACCCGTGCAGAAAACGTTGCCGATAGTGGAGGTATCAGGCATGCCTACTATGCTTTCCAGAATGATAGTGGAACAGATCAAGTGGATCTAAAGAATGACATTCTTTCATATCTGGAACTAAATGAAAATCAATTCTTTTTCCTCTCAACAGCTCAATTATGGTGTCATTCATTAAGTAGGAAAGTAGCATTACGTGCCAAGGAAGATGTACATACGCACGATAAGTACCGTGTTATTGGAACTTTGGCACATTTTAAAGAATTTGGAAACGCCTTTAACTGCCCAGTCGGATCCAAGATGAACGTAGAAGAGAAATGCGAAATTTGGTAGTATTTTCATTCTAAATAATGTGTTCTCACATATTTAACCACACAAAATGATATCATGACTAAAATAAAATAAGCCAAATAGTTTAAATGTTTTATTCCTACTTATTTATTACCAGGTTCAAGAAAGTTGGTTTAAGAAATGATCATACACTTTCAAGAGACTACAAGGTCCAACACTTCTTGCGACCACTTCAGCCTAAACATTGTTTTCTACTATGCCTCGATCACATTAAGGCTTTGGAGGTATCCCAAAATAAGCATAGTACGCAGTTCTAATTTTTTATTTTCTATTTCTCTATAAGAAATAAAATGTAAAAATGAAACTCGCCCGCTGCTAGCATGCACTAGCCCGCGCCCGCAAGTAGCACGCACGTTTGAGTAAAAATAAGACTCGATGGCACCTACCATGCATACTCTCGCCACAGGCATGCACGATATCACCTGTATGGCTATAAAAAATTGTATATAGGACGAAGAAAAAGGGAAATTATCTTGGTGACCATAAAGGGTGCCAATGCTCGGTTCTCGTTCGATTGCATAGGTCAAGCAGCTTTGGATGTGGTTAGTGCTTAGCTGGGGGACTGCTTGGTAAAACAACACTCGCGTTTGGAAAGGCATTTGCCGATGCGGATGCATTTATTTATGTCCATGCCTGAATTTTTAGATTTACGTGCCTGTGGCGGGAGCGTGCATGCCTGTGGCGGGAGAAAATTAAGCAGTAAATTATTTTTAATCGGGTTATTATGGAAACAAATTATTTTCCTTAGAATATCGCACCAGTAATCCATTTCAATTCGAACTCTACTTTTAATACTCTTGTCTATACTTTCCAGATGTTTAGCTCGCCGTCGGTTTGCCAAACATATAGTTTTCCACGTGCCTCTTCGTGTGTTCATGACTTTTGATCGATCGAGTACTATTTCTCCGATCGTTGAAACCAATCGCTCAAAGAAGTATCATTGGGACAGTCCCTATGGTGAACCCTGCAGCCAAGTTAGGCCTCACCTAAGCTCTCTGATAATCGTTCTTCTTCTAAGCCATATCGGAACAGTACATTCTCAGAATATGTGTGTGCGGAGGTGAGTCCTACTTCGCCAGACGGCTAAAGAAAGAGCCTGTCTTAAACCAAGGATAGGTTCCCTAGCCTATTGGGTCTTGGGGTCGGTCCCTTCACCCAGTCCTCGATGTAGGATTTTGAGATGGATCATGAGATGCCACAGAAGGGATCTTGGCCCTGGACTAATGTCTCAGAGTCCTTCCTCTCGAATTTGTTGATGAGGCTAACCTCGACCCCCAGCGTTCGTGGACCAAGCAAAACGAGACCCTATTTTTCCCTGTTAGGCCCTGGAGTACGTGAAAGCATCGTGCAACTATTTTGAAGAGGAAAACTTCCACGTTAAGAATGCCTTGATGGGACCTTAACTGCCAAAAAGATTTTATTCAAAGTTGGTCTTTCAAATCTTTTTCTTTTTTGGTTGAATCTGACTCTGGTTTCCGTGGTATGTATTTCAGTCTGGAAAACAGAGGCCACCTACCCATTCAAATCTAGATCTTGAAGTTCGGTCCTGAGACGTCGGTCCCTGTACCATGTTCCATTTTTCACCCGGCGGTAAGCCAATGGAGATTTGTGGCACCTACAGGAAGGATTAGTTCCTCCTACTCAAAGCGATCCGGAATAGTCGTCCAGAATTTCCTTTGGAACGACAGTTCACTAAGCATATGGTCGGATACGTGGCAAGTTGAAATATTTGGATAAGGATTGCTTAGGGGCAGTTCAATGAGATCTGAAGTCTCAAGGCACTTATGGCGGCAGATTTCAATAAGAAGCTGTTCAATGGATTGCCTCCATAGCCACTTTTGGAAAGCTCCGCATATCTCCGATAATGTAGAGGCAAGCAAATCGTTGCAGTCTACTGAATTAAAAGGGCTTCCATGATAGATGAACTGACATGACCTACAATCAAGGCATATATCCACTCAATTGTGAGGGAATACAGGTTTCTGAAATACAGTGATGTAGAAATAGAATCATAGCCAGTGTTCCCGAAAGCACCCACGATATCAAGGAACGATAAGGTCTATCTCGATTTCGTTGACTAAGTGGTCTGCTGATTTAAAAGGGTAAATCGAACGAACTGACAGGTATGTTGTATGTGCATAGAGGAAGAGTGAGCGCCAGCTGCTGCTTCGTATGAAACTCTAGCATCCTTTCCGTCCCTTTTCAAAAGAGGTTAAGCTGATAAGTCTATACGATTTCGGCAACACTAGGGGAACGCGTTGGCTTGTTTAGGGATAAAAACCACCACGACTTTCCTTCATATAGTTAGACGCTGCTGATGATGGTTGGAGCTGACGGATTAAAGCTGGCTCTAAAGAGAGAGATGAGGTTGTCGATAATATGATCACCAGAATAGTCGTGAGACAAAACAAAAACAAAACCAATTCGTTGAAGTTTTGCCCCACCTGGCAATTCATGATGCAAATGAAATTTTAAAAAAGGCCGACCAACTGGCGAACCTCAAATTTGGATGGACTTCCTTGCTGTACCGCCACTCTCGATTTATTCTCTCCAATGCCATGTTATAAAGAAGGCAGGCCGTACCATCCCTCTGACGTAGTCCATTATAGATGTCGATTGCTCTGGTCTGGTCATAATCACACTGCTCGTTAACTTATTGAAATTAACCAGTATGTGACCTCTAGTCTAGGGTATCGCTTCGAATCCGAGTCTTGTGGAGTCATATAAATATTGTCCTCGATCGTGAATAAAATATCAATGAACCAAAAACAATTATGTCATAACGCAACCAGCATAGGTTATCGAAGTCTGATAACTTTTGGGTTATAAATACGAATAAGCGATTTTTGTGGATTCAGTTCAAGTTTAAATTCGGGAGCGTTTCGATGAAAATTCTAAAATCTTTAATAGTTTTGTGTGTAGTGGTGGTGGTTCTCTGTGCCAAGGCGGTGAGATCAGAACCTTCAGCTGAAGATGAGGAGATTTCCCTGGTGGCCCAACAAAAGATCCTTATGTCAGCATACATGGACAAAACTGCCGATCCTTGCGATGATTTCTATCAGTATGCGTGTGGTAACTTCCAGAGTTTCAATCTTGGCTCAGGAGGAAGAGACTACAGCGGAACTGATCGTGGAATAGATGAAATCCTTTCTAATATTTTCGAGTCTGAAAAGGAAATTGATAATGAAATCGAGACGAAAGTGAAAGAATTTTACAAGACATGCGTGAATAGTGATTTATTTAACTTCAAGAAGAGCGACGAACTGGTGAAACTTATCAACAGTTGGGGTGGTTTTCCAGCTGTAGACCCTGATTGGTCTGAAAGTGAATCATCTAATTGGTGGAATCTGACTATTGAGCTAACTGCCCTAGACGCATATGGTCTTATAATAGATAAAGATGAAGTTCTAGAGCCTGCTTTGCGATTAATACCATTCGGTATGTTACATGAACACCAATTTAGACGAAACAATACAGCAAATAACGAAGTGAATATTGCATTAATGAAGAAACTTTTGATCATGTACGGAGCAACAATAGACCAAGTAGATTCCGCAGTCGATGGTATTCTAGAATTTGGTAAAATATATCAGGACATAGTTCATGGATCTTCTCCACGTATTTCCTATAGCAACAATCGTAAAATTTGTTCGGACGACGATATGATATGCGATTTCATAACAACTTTATACAATTATGATGATGTGCTGAGATACTTTGGTATTACATGGGATACGGGTATACAAGCAATTTTGCAATTTATCATGAGATATTCTGATAAAAAATCTGTTTATAATTACTTAATATTAAGAGCACTTTTGGAATTCCATCAGGAGCTCATCAAGCCAAAGCATGTTAAGTCATTCTGTGCTGGTGAAGTTAAAAAGAGTTTTCCATTTGCAACAAGTTTAATGTTTTTCAATAGTGAATATTATGACAAAAATGTGGAACAGGAAGTTCTTGATATGTCTGAAAATATTCGAAAGGAAATTATTGAATCGATTAAAGCCCACGATTGGAATCAGAAATTAAGAAAGGAAAAGGCTCTTAACATAATCAATGAAATCGCTATTCATATCGGTTTTCCTTTTCCAATGCCCAATGATTGGGACTCCATAGCAACATTGTATAATAATGTGACATTAACCTCGGATTATTTCAGCAATATTCTATTAATAAAACGCAACTATCGAAAGAATATAAATAAAGCTATTAGAACCAGATTTGAACTGTTCCCCACATTTCTTCATGATTCCATGGAAGCAGCCTACAACCTCAACAATAATTCAATTATCTTAACCTCTGGGGCATTTGTTCCACCATTTTACTTCACCGATATGCCAAAATCTTATAACTATGCAGCAATTGGTGTAAGCATTGCACACGAATTCACCCACCCTTTGGATGGTAAATACGAAGAACGTCTGCTAGACTGGGAGTCGGATTCACCGGATAATTTTCCGGAAAGTTCCTCATGCATTGTAGATTATTTAGCTGATTCCACAAAAGGGAACATGATTAAAAAATATGCAGAAATTGTTGCCGATATTGAAGCAATCAGGCATGCCTACTATGCCTTCCAGAATGATCGTGATACAGATCATTCCGAACTAAAGAATGACATTCTATCTTATCTGGGATTAAATGAAGATCAATTCTTCTTCTTGTCAGCGACTCAATCGTGGTGTCAGTCGTTTAATAGGAAAGCAGCATTTCTTCTGAAGGATGATAATCATGCGTACAACAAGAATCGTGCTATTGAAACTTTGTCACGTTTTGAAGAATTTGGAAACGCCTTTAACTGTCCAGTTGGATCCAAGATGAAAGTGGAAAAGAGGTGTAAATATTGGTAGTGTTTTTATTTCGAGCAGTACTTAATACAAAATGATATGTAGTCAAATACAAAAAGATATGGTAATAAAAATAAAATCTAGTTTACATATTTTATGCCTAGTATATTTATAAAAATATTCAAGGAACAGAAGCAATATCATCAAGACCCAAGGAAGAGTATGGTACCCTGCCCTATTAACTATAATCCAAGCTATTGAAACAGACTTAGTTCTACGGAACTGGGCTGTTTCTTTTCTAGCCGATCACTAAATTTAGAGTGTGATGGCGTCGAATCCAAATCCTACATAATTTTTGCAGGTGCCCTCTAGGGTGTAATTCTCTCACCAGCACTTTTTCTAGTTTTTATAAATAACCTGCTTTTAATTCCCATACAACACCCAACCGTTCAAACGCAAGATTCATTGCTCCTGCTCATTCTTCACTCAAACTACCCTTAGCACATGGTACAATAGTACAATGTAGGCTCATAAGTAAAAGCTCTGACTTCGTGACGTCACTCACATCTCCGTTCATAAGGGAAAAAAGCTTTCCCCTGACGTCATTCAGATCTTTTCTCTATCAAATTGCGTTTAAGCTTTTCAAGATGGAAACGGAGCTTTTCCTTATGAACCTACCTTGTATTATTGTACCATGCCTTAGCATATCTTTCCAGCACGGCAAAAGCTCTTAATGCAAAAATCAAGCAAAGAGGAAACTCTTATCCATGCGGCAAAATCACGGAACTATCAAGTTCAAGCTTTTGCCGTACTGCATGCAGTGCTGCAAAATCACGAAACTTTAAAGTTGACAATTCTAGCAATTTTTAAAGATTTTTAATAAGGATTGAAATTGATATGGATCCTAGAACTAATTTGTTTTTTATTTTTAAAGTAATCCATTAAACAGCTAATTTGTGGCAAATAGCAGATGCACCCATGCGAGGGGATGCAGTCTTTGACGAACATTTCCGAATACTACGTGAAGTCAAGCTTTTTCCGTGCTGCATGCATCTCATGTGAACGCGGCCTTAAGCTAACTACTAGACATTGTGCTAAGGTGACGCCAGAGCTTAGACTTTCATAAAAACAGATGTGCCTTCAAGCTTGGAACTCATCAGAAAATTTATTTAGATAACATTATCAGGCATCGGTTTGTGTGAAAAACCTGTATTTCAATGCCACACCATTATACAATAAAATATGAATGATTCTGACATACTATATTCTTTGAATCTTAATCGTTACAAATGTGAGTTATTCTTAGGTTATTTGGGGAGAATAACAAGTGGATAGGGTATGAAAAGGTTGACTAGAAAAAGAGCTTTGGTTCACAGACGACATATTCTGCTATCTACGTCAAAATCTGTTTTGCACCAGAAAAAAAGTTAATCTGTGACACCTGTTAGGCGTGTTTCGATTCAGCATGAAAACGATACTCAAGTTTTCCTAATAAAAGTTTCCCCTAGAGTAAAAGCCTTCATCCTAGATAACTTTATCGAAATTTCCCCTTCAAAAAAAGCTTTTATACCAGCGAAGACACGAACCTTACACTATGTCTCCACGGGAAATAAATATTGCTTAGAAAATCACAGAAATCTACCAAATTGTTTTCAAAATTTTAATTTTTTTAAATTGTGGGCAAATTATTGTATGCAATTTCACTTGTCGGAGCACTAAGTCTTTCACTTCCTACATATACGTACAATATACACATAAGTGCACACCGATACGTAGAAACTGCGCCAGAATCCCGATTGTTCAACTACTTATAATCTCTCAATATTCAACCCCTACGTCCTTGTCATGAGATCTGGGCAGCGTATATACGGCTAACAGAGCTATAGGCCTAGTGCCTGGAGATAAATCCTGGAGATAATCACCTCCACGATAGTATCTATCGACTACAGAAAGTGAAACACAACCTCGGAATGGGATGGACAACATTGCAACGACTTTTGGAACACGAAACAGGACTAGAATAGGATTATGGAACGTAAGGACAATGAGAGAATCAGCTAGACTCGCTCAGAAGTAGAAATGAAAATATACAAAGTAATGTGGCGAAATGAACACGACAAACAATGACAAGCTCATATATTCAGGTAGCCAAAGATCAAGCGAAAGTGGAGTAGGCATTATACGACCTTATCAAGAAATTAGCAAATACAGAGTTGAATTTTTCAGCTTACGCTTGCGCCCTTATGCCTTGCCTTATGCCCGACCAATCTATACTTTGCTTTTATTACTAGTTTTTCAAATAATTGGAGTACCTTGTCTTAAAGATTTCTTAATTGCTGCTACAATACTTGTAGGCTTCGAGTTTTTTAAAGTTTCCTCTACCTGTAGCCTCTAAGTCTTGCAGTTCTCTTCAGTTGGCGATACGAGGTTTTGTTAATATATTCCAGATAGAGATGCGCCGAATATGGGTTCGACCGAATACGAATATTCGGCCGAATGTTCGGTCAAAAATGTACCGAACCGAACATTCGGCCGAATTATTCGGTTCATTTTTGCGCCGTAAACAGGTTCATATTAGGTCGACGAAGCGCTCTCGTGCTAGTTCGACTCACTTACTCAATGCGCCGCTCTTATTTTTATGGCAATTTCCCGTGTGATACGAGTTATCGCCAAAAAAGGACTAAAGCAAGAATGTGAGAAAATGACAATTCCATAAACATTGAGGCTCTACGCACATGAGTCGACTGATTTGCGATCCCAGTCACCATTATCATGCTCGCAACCAGTTTGCAACCTAATTGAAACCTTTGTTCACACACAAGAGCAACTGATTTTTAAATGAATCGGTGTTCTATGCTCACGCAGATTTTGTTGAATAAACTTTGACACGTACAAATGTAACCACGCAACTGAAACTGGTGACATGTCCAAGCGTACATGCGTTGCATTCGGTGACAGATAATATAGAAGTGTGTGTATTCAAATGCGACTTGATTTTGTGAATAATTTTTGATTTTGTGAATAAACATAGTTACACAAAGAAGTGTCTGTTTCATTTGCAAATACTATACCTATGTACGGTTCCAGCATAAAGCCTCTTTAACGTTTGTAACTCTTAAAATAATACTATTCAAATATTCGGCAATTATTCGGCAAGCTAACCGAATATTCGGCCGAATACGAACATTAAAAAATACGCCGAATATACCGAATACGAATATTCGGCCGAACATTCGGCGCATCTCTAATTCCAGAACATCTTCCATCCACTTATTTTTTTTATCGCCCAACTCTTCTTTTTTCTGATGGTCTACTACTGAAAATCAGAGAACTGTTGTCTTCATTTTGTCATAAATCATCTTCCTCATAATTTTATTAAATGCAGAAAAAAATCGTTTAAAATTTAATTAATAATAATTAAAAATGATTAAAAATGAATTTATTTCAAGACCCAAAAAAATTAATTCTTTTCCAAAACTCCACGATTTCAAACCTTCCCAAAAAAGTGTATTTAATCATTAAGGACCTCGCTACAAAATTTCACTCTGGGGAATTGAAATGTGTTACGTATTAATGGTCAATGGCGGAAAAAATAAATTTAATACCAGAACACAGAGCACGGCTTAATTTAAAATTGATATTGTGACGGAATCATTGATTGATTATTCAGAGATAAACAGGAATCTGCCAGCCGAATTTCCGGTAATTATGGTCGACTCGATGACAGCGCGCTGGCCTTACCTACCGAAGTGGATATAAGCCGGCCAGCAGAGTCGTAATCAGTTTGCATTATTTAAGCCTATATACAATTTCATTATTGGCATTATAGATAAATCAATCTTTAATACTTATTATTATTGGTTATTATATGTTAATTAGATCAGAATTCCGTTGCGGGTATGTATGGTGGTATGGAAGTTGAAAAAGGGTATGTTTTTTTGGAGAAATCTAATGATAAAATCATTCTTCTGCAGGAAAATTTCAAAAATTGATACTAGTATTTTCGATGATTGATTTGATTATGAAAGAAGTAAAAATTCACTGTAAAGGACACCTTTAGAAGCTTGAAATCTCAAATGAAA
Source organism: Thereva unica (assembly GCA_949987705.1). NCBI lineage: Eukaryota > Metazoa > Arthropoda > Insecta > Diptera > Therevidae > Thereva > Thereva unica. The sequence continues at coordinate 15,366,136 of OX465283.1, read as the reverse complement.
CAAAGCACAACGGGCTAATATGTAGTTCGAAAATGGCACAATTGCCTAACAGAAACGAGGACGTAGACATCCAGGCGCAAAAAAGCTTTTTCGAAGTAGAGAGATCTATGAAGGTGAAAAAAGCTCTATACTTGAAGAGCGTCCTTGATGAGCTTTTACATACGGTGTTATGCTGGCTGAGCAAAAGCTACGCAATCATTTGACGAGAAACACAATTGGAGATTTTTTGCCAGTTGAGCTTTTCGCATATGGAAAACCACCCCAGTAGGACTTGTAAGCTTACAGATGTATTGAAATGAAAAGTAGGTAAGAGATAGGCCTTCCCATACTCCTTCCAGAAGTACTTATTTTTACACAAGATATCACGTTGCCGGAATGCAATTTTCCTTCCGCTAAATTTTTACTAAAAAAATCTTTTATGTCTAGCTATAGACCAAAGTCTGCTGGTGAGTCGGTTTTTCCTATCCTACTACTTAAATGCAAACTTAGTAGGTAATGTTCAAGCCGTTGGCATCTGTCATCTTTTTCATTGCCTGGAGTTTACCTTCAGATCGAGTAAAAATAAAATAATTACCCTACAACGGGCGAACACCGGCCACTTGCATTTTTAAGGAGCATATGATGGCCTTAGGGTTTCAACCATTTGAAATTGGAGCACAGAAGCACAGAGCACCCAGGAGCACAGAGCACGAGCCCCGAAACTTCCCCGAATTTTTTTTATTTTTACTCGGGATCGGTATGCTTTATAAAAGTCCGGACCGAAGAACACATTGTTAGAGCTTAGTCTGCCAGGACTTTCATCTTTTCATTCCTTGCATCAAATGAGTTCAATTTGGTACCTTAGGGAACCCGTAGGAGAGCCTAACTTGAATGTTCATAGAAGGGCGTTTAAACTTTGACAACATTAAGGGGAGTTTACATCCCCAACACAGAGTAGAAACAAAGTGGCTCTGTACAAAATACAAGCGCAAAGTTTCGTCGAAAGCTTTTATAACTATCAAACGTAAAACTTTTAACACGGTCGCAGAGGAAACAATTTAATGAGCTGCAAAGCCTTTTAGGCTAGCAACATACGATTATGTTTTCCCCGAATGGCTAACCCCGTCACCGTTTTTTGCCATCGGCATGATTACATGGCTCTAAGGTTTTTACGAACAGCGTATGATTGCAAGTAAGTGATATCGTTTAATTAATTTTGAAAGTGTAAAAATAATGGCAAATTTTAGTAATTTAGGACTTATACTTTTGTTGCTTATAAAAAATAAAAAAATTCAAAATTTTTTTACTGCCAAAATTACGTGTTTTGCGTCAAGCATTTTGTACTAAAGAAACAACTTTAATTAATAATTCATTGAGCACCACTCAACGGCTACTACGCCAATGCGCTGAATTTTAACAGATCGTAGGGAAAAACTTAATCGTATGTCCCAACACATTTAGCTTTTCAAATCATTCGGTTGCAAAGCCGTGCAACCAGCCGTTGCCAAACCCGGGATGGTTACGGTTGGTTTTCGATCTTGAAACCGATTCGGAATAGACCGGTTTTCGTTCGATCACGAAGGTCAAGCAGCTTTGGTTGTGGTTAGTGCTTAGTTTGGAGACCGCTTGGAAAAATTAAATTCGCGCTTGGAAGAACGCAGGGACAATTGTAAAAGTTGAATAAAAATAAAAATCTTTTCGACACAGCAGTTTTCACCATGTCCACAGGCGAAATCAATTGGAGGGTTTAGAAAGGTTTCTCTCACTTAACTAAATTCACTGTTGTGTTTTTTTATACTAAAATCGTGTTAATGTAACATTCCGTACGGTTTTAATCGCATAACAGTCATTTCACGTCCACCTTTATCTATATCAATACCATAAATATCGAGAACAGCCAACTCAGCATTCAGTTATCACCAATCAGATTCCCTTTCAGACAAGTCAGGGTCTACAGCTGGAAAACCACCCCAACTGTTAATAAGTTTCATCAATTCCTCGCTGTTCTTGAAGTTAAATAAATCACTATTCACGCGTCTTGTAAAATTGATTCACTTTACTCTCGATTACATTATCAGTTTCTTCTTCGGACTCGAAAATATTAAATGGGATCTCTTCAACTGCACGATCGATTCCACAATCAACTCCGCCGTTTTCTTCTAAACGAAGATTCACATCCTCATAGTTACCACATGCATACTGATAGAAACCATCGCAAGGGTCGACAGTTTTCTCCATGAATGCTGACAAGAGGATCGTTTGCTGGGTCACCGGGAAACTCTCATCATCTTCAGCTGACTCTTTCGCTTTCACCACCTTGGCACAAAAAACCACCACCACACACAAAACTATTAAAGATTAGGTACAGAATTTTCATCGAAACGCTCCCGAATTTAAACTTGAACTGAATTCACAAAAATCGCTCTTTCGTTTTTATAACCCAAACGTTATCAGACTTCGATAACCTTTGATGGTTGATTCATGGCATAAGTTTTTTTGGTGACAGATCTTCTATTTACGATCAAGGAACCAGCACAATATTTACATCAATCCACAACATTCGGATTAGAAGTGATAGCCTAAAGGTCACACGTTTCTGAATATTTGTAAAAAGTTTGTTTTGATCCGTAAAAGAGGGATCAATGTACGAGAATCTATTAAGAAGAGGTACTATGACATGCAAAACTATTTCAATAAACTCGTTCATTGCTTCAAGGTCAAATTTCGAAACTGCTAAATAACAATATGTCTTCTTTCTGGTAAAATGCGGATCTCTCGACGGAGGAGCGCCTCGTTTTTTTGGGGTTATTCATGGATCGACCCATTTTTACTGAACAAGAAGCTGGTTCTGCACGGATCAGAGCAAATGGAAATCAGAAGGAGCAAAATCTGTTGGATAAAGGCGAGTGTGGTAGATGCAATTGTTCTGATGATTATCCAAATCTACCCAGCTTCTAACTCAGAGACGAGTGTATGAACCCAATTAAAGGAAAATATGTAAAATAAATAGACATACACTTGCGCTCTAAGCAGAGAATGATATGCAACTTCTATTAGTCCCCCATTAGTTTGCGGTACAGAACATCTCAACCGAAGTCTGCATGGATTTAGTGAGTGTAATCTGGTTGCTCTAGATATCCCCAAGGCTTTCGATAGAGTTTGGTACTTAGTCCTGTTAGCTAAACTCAAAGCTATTGTAGTCGACCCACTTCTACAGAAGTGAAAATGCAGATGAAGATTCTACTAAGGCAGAACCCAATATGTTCATATTTGGTCAAGTCATATTGTCGCCGTATTGTAAGCATATTAGACTCTTTAGTTTTGATCTACATTATTTTAGAGACACACTCTAAGATATTGGCTTTGAGGAATATATTCTTTAATAAACTTTCGATATGTCAGCATGAAAAATCGTTTTTTTGACATATCGGGTTCTGCCTTAGCACGACAGAGTTAAAGTCATTATAAAAGGACTGTTGTACTAATATTTTTTTTTTTTTTTTAATTTTAAGTGTCATTTTTGTTGTACTTAGTTTAAGTGACGTTGTTTGACAAATAAATAAATAAAAATGGTTAAAAACTCTACGGCCATCATATGCCCCTTAAAAAGCCAACCGGCCGTTGTTCGCCCGTTGTAAGGCCATATTTTATTTTTACTCGGGAAGTTGCTAAATTTTTTAATATTTTTGTAGGCTATTAAATTCACAGCGGTTTGGTTTTTCTTATATTTTCTCATGTCGATATCATTTTTGGATCGCGCGATTTCGTGCAGGTAGGTACAAACAATCACATACGTCGTTTAAACAAGAAAAAACGGCTCGACAGAATTTTATGAAAATCTTGTCACAGGCTTGAAATACCAATGGGACTTTGACAAATTAAAATACTTGGAAAAATACGATTTCGATTTTCGAATCGATTACAACAATTTCCTTATAAACTGCGAAGTTAACATGCCGCTAGAAATCATACAAACTGGAGTATAATCCCATATAGGAGGTCATGGCTCGACTATGGGCTGTAGCGCCATATAAAACTAAAAAACATTAAAAACTAAAAATACAAATTAATAACAATAGTAATACAAATTTATTTACATACATATTTCCCTTGTCATAATTTTTCATATTTATTGAGATGTCGAAGTTATTCACGCTTTGTTTTTTAAGCTTAAATTGGCCTGCTAGTACATTACACAAAGGATAATTGTTAAAATAATTAATAACATGTTAAATGTAAAATTTAAATAAAAATAATTTTCCAATAAATTGTGGTTAATTAAAGGATTTCACACAAAATGTTGGCATTTGCAGTAATTAATTGTTTAATTAAATAGCAATAAACCGCAAAATTTTGTTCAATATTTTAAAAAAAATAGTTGAGTTGTGGGCTTGACCCTTTTGTTCTACACGATAAACTTTCCAGTTTAAGAATGTTGAATATTATGAATTTTTATCAGCTTCTTGAAGATTTAAAACTAAGAGTCTCGTATAATGAAGCTTTATTCGAGAAAATCAACGTAAAGTAAGATGTACCCCAAGGCTCGCTCATAGGTCCTAAACTATTTAACCTCTTCCTTACAAACTTTCCTCATGGTCATCAAACCTCCCACAATGTGATTAGCTTTAAATCAATTCTTTATGTTGATGACTCTTTTATCTACGTTCGTGACCCTACTCCCGACAGTACAAGCACAAGAACAATTAAATGTTATTGATATCTATTACAACACCTGGGGAACCAAAGTAAACCCAAATAAATCTGAAATGATTTGTACTGAGCTGAACTAAACGCACTAAGCACGAAAGTAGCAGGGGCTTTTGCTATAAAAAAAACCTTATGCGAGAGAAGTAAAGTCATGAGATCGAAGAATTGAAAGAGATCACAACCCAGTAAGGAGTTTAGGACAACTGACGCATGATCAGATCTTCTAAAATGAAAAATGAACTTAGATAGTCATTAAATGCCTCTTTAAGACGATAACGGCAGGATGTATCGAAGGAAATTATATACTAGCGAGTCGTAAGGGAGTGAGGAAGAGATTTGATAAGTTTGGCTCGAATAGGTGATGATAACAGCCACAGTTTGCGAAATGTGCCATAGATCTTAGAGAACTGCTGTGAGACACTGGAGAGTTTGGAATTGACAACAATACGACCCAGGTTTTTGGGACAGTCAACGATTGGAAGAGGAACATTATTAAGTAAAAGAGGTGGGATACCATCCGGAGAAAGCGAGTGAGGACTAAGGAAAAGTACTGGTGATTTAATTGGATTTGATTAAAGGAAATTGTTACAACTGCATTCGTTTATTTGAGACCAAGTGCTATTGAGACACAGAACTCAATCTGACTAGCAGGACAAGAATTATATAGTTGGAAATCATCAGCGTATATATGAAAACAGCAGCAACTGATAACGGAGGGAAGATCAGGGAGAAAAGCAAAGGACTAAGAACTGAACCCTGAGGCACACCTGCAAGCACACTTAGGAAAGAAGATGTAACATGATTATGCCGAACATACTGAGATATATTAGTGAGAAGAGAAGAGAAAAGACGAACAAAAGAAGAAGAGAAGCGATACCATTGACTAAGTTTATGAAGGAGATGCGAGTGAACCAGAGTCAAATGCTTTGGAGAAATCTATAAGAACTAGTATTGCAATATCACCTCGGTCAATGGCGGAACGAAGATCAGTTGTTTCCTTCAATATAACAATTTTGCAACTGTGGGATTTTCACGAAAGGCAGGTTGGAGTTTAGAAAGGAATTCATAAGAATCAAAATAAAACAAGACCTGAGTAGATACAATTCTCTCGAAGACTTTAGCGAGAAACGGTAGAATACTAATAGGGCGAAAGTCTGACAAATTAACGGGGGAGGACTTTTAAGGAATGGGAGTCACTATGGCTTTTTTCCAGATTAAAGATACTTGGGAAGTTGGCAGGCAATAATTAAGAATATGCGTGATGACATCACCAAATTCTACTCTACGGTATACGATCAGCTCCACGAAGACGGTAGGCAGTTCAAGGAATTCCATGGACAATTTAAGCACATGAGAAGAGCCAACAACATCGTTTAAATCCAGGGTCTAAGAGATTTGGCGTGGCTGCTGGTTTCGATCTAGCTAGACATAAACATGTACCGCCTAGTAAAAACAGAAGTCACGAGAGATTGCTCTTTAAAAGTTTTCGTGCCGTTTGATATATACATATCACTGTTTTTGGATGTTAGATTTTCAGTCGCTCGAACAACACTGTCAAAAGCGAGTCCTAGGTTGAGTTTCTTCAACGTTAGTGTTTCATGCTGACGACTTTTTCTCAAAAACTCCAGCTGCTCGTTGCCAGATGGAAATTTGACAACAAGTAATGAGCTCACTTTCCTGACTGTCTCAGACAGAAACGGGGTGGCATTTCTCTGTGGTGGACGGAAGGCATTTACATTGGGCGAGAGATCATGGCCCATATTGGAGGCAGCAGCGCTCAGAATCCACCGGGGTTTTCGTTATCGCTCGACGGGATACCCCACACGACTAAGCCTTGGAGCCTAGACACGGGACAAAATCCTCCAGCTCATTCGAGACTGTGACAAGGTCATGTTGCACAGTCTCGACCTCTTCTCGCAATTTAACAAGTTGATTGTTAAAAGTGCTGCACACTTCGTTGATTTGCGCCGCCAGAGACTTAAGCTGTTTAATTCTCTCGTCGAAAGCAGCGAAATATTAATCAAGCAGGCGATTGAAGCTTAAAATCATACATAACATTTTTTTCCAGGAGCTCAAAGCTATGATCAGGGGCAGCTACAGATGTAGTCCTGGGCGCTTTTGCTTATGCTGGTGTCGTAACGTCTGCTTGTAATACTCTCTAAAATGGAGCTTCGCAAAACACGACTAAGTTTAATGCATGTTAGAATCAAACAGTTCAGGCATTTCTTCAAGGTTGGCTTTTCAAAACATAAAGGCAAAGATTGACTCCTCCGGGATTAGGTTATTGTTAAAGGCGGAACAATAGCTCAGCAGGAGAGGAGGGTGATGATTATCGACAGGCGACAAGGCAATTAAGCTAGGCTGAACATTCATGTTGTTTGAGTCGGAAAAGAATACAAGATCTAGCCCCTTCGTCAAAGTCTTTCCATTTGAACAAAAAAATGGCTCGACCGATTGTTGTGAAATTTTTTGCAGTCCTTGTTTTCGTTAATATACTTCGAACGGCATCAAAAAGAAGACAATATCGTTTTTGGTTTGGGCGATATCGTGCATTTACAAAAACCACAAACGTTTAAACCATTCCCTAACCTGAAAACCTTTTCAGATAATATTTTCGTTAATACTCTTTGATCGGCACCTCAACGAAGTTGGTATCATATTTTGATCTCGCGATATCGCCCAGGTACAAACATCACATGCGCCGCTTAAACAAACAAAAAACGGCTCGACCGAATTTTATGAAATTTTTTTCAAATTTTATATTCGTTAATACCCGTCGATTGGCACCTCAACTAAGTTAGTACCATATTTGGTCCAGTTTATAGCCCAGGTACAAAAATCACGAGCGTCGGATAAACGGCTCGACCGAATTTTATGAAATTTTTTTCAAATTTTATATTCGTTAATACCCGTCGATTGGCACCTCAACTAAGTTAGTACCATATTTGGTCCAGTTTATAGCCCAGGTACAAAAATCACGAGCGTCGGATAAACGAAAAAAAAAAACGGCACAACCGAATTTTAGGAAATTTTTTTAAAATCATATTTAGGTTAATACTTAATACAGCACCTCAACGAAATCGATATCTTTTTTGATCGGTACGTGCATGAAAAATTAGCCACATACGTACGCACACATATACTTGTTCTCAATTTTTTGTTTAAAATGCTATTGGGCCTTTCAAAAATGAAAATACGTTGAAAATTTTGATTTCGATTTTCGGACCGATTAGAATAACTTCCCTATAATCCGGAAAGTTAAAAATAAGGCTTGGGGCGTTGGCAGCGATTGCATAAGTATGATTTTACCTATTCCAGTAAAAAAATGCATTAATTTTTGCAAAAAAAAATATTTCAACAATGACACCAGAACCAAAACGATAATATCAACAACACCAAAGCAACAAAAAAATACAAACAACCCGAGAATAAAAGAAGGACATAATTTTTAAAAACAGTTTGTACCAAGAGATATAAGGAGTAGATAAGAATGAAAATATGGTCGATGGTTTAAAAAAATATATACTTAAGGATGGTCCTTCTCTTCCTCTACACCATGTGTATGTACATTTTGTATATGGTTGCACATCCTTTACTATAAGCATGGTATGGGCCAAATAGAAGAACATGGGTAATAAATTTTCAACAGCAATTCTTTTTAAGAGTAGAACATATTTTCTTACAAAAATATAACTTAGTGCTGTGTTATCCAGGATAGTAACAAATAACATAATAAAAAAATACATATATTGCACATGTATGACTTGTACTTACCAGAAACATATACCAAAATAATAAATACTGGCAGACAAACGAAGGATAGCATCTCTTAGATAACTTAATGCATCGGCTTCCTGTAAAGAAGAATTTCAAATAATGTTGTTGGTTTTTTTTTTTTTTTTTTTGTAAGGGGAGGGGATGCACAATATCACAAAACGAAATATGGTTTGGAAGGGAGGAAATAAATAATTTAAAAAAACAAAAAGGATAACAAAGACACCACAGAAGGATATACAACTTTAAAAACAAAAACAACAAAAAAACAGTATTTTAACAATAAAAAAACAGTATTTTTTTACAACAACAAAAACAGTATTTTTAACAACAAAAACCAGTATTTTTAAATAATGGGAAATTGAAGGTGGGCGGAATGAGAAATAATCTTAAGAAAATAACTGACATCTTTAGAGCATCTTTCATTCAGAATGAGACTGACACCATCGTACTTTTTGTTCACTTTATCACGGTGGTAGGAAGAGATATCACAAGTCACTAAGCGATATGTCTTCTAGATCCAAAATGTCTATCACTGAACTGTTATCCATTAATCACAACTCATGAGATTCTTCTTTTTTTCTTCTTTATTTTTTTTTTTTAAGATAATCCCAAAACCATAGTAGCTCTATATACCTGGATCTGTTGTCATGTCTTCCAGGTAAAAGGTGTTGAACACATCACTACACAGCTTGAACAAAATTTATCACTCGCTTCTCGCCGGTATATGTATTTTAAAAATAAATGGATATTTTAAAAGTTGATGAAAATATACAAAAAAAATTTCGATTTATTTTAGCACATTCAAAAACTAACAAATAAAAATAAATAAATAAATAAATATAAAATAAATTTACAAATCGTATGTTTTACGATAAGAACAATAAACGTGTATAAGGAACCCTTCGAAATTTTTTTATCACAATATTTCGTAATTTTATGTTAATTATATGAAAAATTTCGCAATCATCCGACGGCAATTGCATATCCTCCAGTACCGCGTACAACGCCGGCCAAAATATAACTAGATAAGTTTACTGGAGAAATTTCATTTTACACCCAGAAAAATGGTGTTAAAAATCTTTCGTTGGGATTCTTTAGATATATATATCTGTATACATTTTGGACGTTGTTGGTGCGGTGCACACGGTAGTGATACACATTCATTTCGGTACTCTGATTCCTTCTAAACCAACACATACACACAAAAAAATACTCCTCCTTATAGAGTCCATGTACCGGGAAACATTATTAACATCCTTGTAGTTTGGTTGTGGTAGCTTGGAAAGCACACAGTAAATGCTGTGCTGCTCCAGACCTCCCCAAAAAATATCCTGCCCCAGCCAGCCTCTTCCACCCCACACCACGGCCGGGCCATTCTCCCCTCCTTCGCCATATCTCTCTGTAATGATGGCACCCTTAAAAGTGCGCGCATGTCCATTGGCATTCTATTGATAATGTCGATAAGGATAGATAGGACAGACGAGAGCTTCATATCAAACATAGCTCCGGACTAGCATGGTGCTGTGCTACCTTACAGGTTTATGTCCTTTATCCCTTTATGTACATATATAAACATATATACGTATATACACATATATATATAAACATCAGGTAAACGATGGACAAATGTAAAGGTAGTATGACCCAGGCATGAACGGAAGGGGATGTGTGGAACCGAATAGAAGCGTTAAGGGGTGGGGGGGGGGGGGTGGGGTGGGGAATGGAAAGAAGTTTCTTTGGTCCAGAAGGAAATTAGGAACGATAATAGGAATTCAGTAACCCAACTGGGTAATTATTGGATCAGGATCATTCATTTAAGGATAACCAAAACCTGAAGAACACTTATGGCCCCCCGACTACTGTCCTTGCCATATCTTGTTGATTAAGGTGGAACATTATGTCCTCATAGAGGAAATCATGCAATGATTTAGCTATCATGAACCATTTAGTATAATATGACACAAGAGCCATCCGTATAGTATACACATCAAACACAAACACAAGTACACACTATAAATCTGAATATTCAGGACTATATGTCCGTAAATCCTTCATATCAGGATATTCATCAATTTATATTATATAGTGTATGCATCCGGTAGAGGGTGACATTATGGGGTTTCAACTTGACTCTCAACCATAATAATATTAATAATAATAATAATAATAATAAATATAATTTGAATAGCCCCAAAAAAGGATGTGCTTCAAATACCCATGACAATCCACTTTTGAAATAAAGACATTATCCTCAAGCATCATATCCTTTTACCCATTCTTAACAATTAAAGGGATTCAAAATGATTTTGCATTTTAATTAAAACCTGTTCCGTATATATTATCATTTCATATATAAGACCATGCAAATACACATACATACATACATACATGCATAATAGCACACACTGTCCACATATCCTTTTCATATCTTTTAAGTAAATATGGAAAATGTAAATTCGTCTCGGAAATTCCTTTTACTTCTATAAGTGTATATTTGGTTGAGTTTTACTTGTTGATAAGAATCCTTGGGAAAAAAATAATGTGTAAGAGAGAGACAGAGAGAATTAAAGAGAAAAAAAACACACATCCTACGAAAATATACCCCATTTGTGGTGGCAAGGCAGAAGGGCATTCAATTCCCTTTTGAATCATAAGTCCACTTCTCCAAATATAGTCTTGAATAAGCTTCGTTATGTCTCTGCAATTTTAGATCATTCTAGCAACTGCTAATGGCAACCAATCTTCTGATCCAAATAATGAACCAAAACTACCCTGTGTATATAAATATATATACATATATATAGGGTGGGTTAAAATCATGGAGGGATTATTGTGGCCATTTGGTTCAACCAGCTCAACCCCCCTCCCTTCCAAATTCTAATGGGTTAATATAGGGTCTTCAGATTTTTCGGGGGGTTGGGCTAACTAAAGCAGCGAATGCATGCTGACCATTTCTTGATGATGCTCTGAAATAAAATTCAAGATGGCTCATTATGCGTTATAGGAAGAGTGATTGGGGGGGTGGAGGGGGAGGGGTAACATAAAGCGTATATGGCAGCTTAAATATATATGTACATATATGTAGGGCAAACAATCATCTCAAATTTGTAATAATTTCATTATCATTATTACTAAGAATAATATATTTTTCCCAGCCAAAGTATTATGGGGAAGGGGGAAGATTGTATGGCAGGCATCTTGGCCCATTGGGGGGGTTTAGTGAGACGCAAATTAAGCTGTTTTGTTTTTATGAATGTTTATGTATACAGTATATATTTTTACTGTTTTTCCTTAAATAGTGATTAGATAAAACGTTTTTTTTTTTAATTAAACGATTTTTTTGTATGTATGGTAGTTCTAAGTTCAGGAGTCACCCTTTGTAATACTGGTCTGTCATGTTGTTGATAACATTATGACCCCATGTCTAATAGTAAGCTTCTTTGAAAGTATAGGGTAGATTTTAGGTTAGGAAGAGTCAGGATAATGTTGATTTGAAGGATATGGCGATAAACTCTGTGTTTGAAGAACTGCTGAATGTTGTAGGACTGTGGAAATACTCACTGTGAAAGATTGTTCCATAGTAGAATTATTCTATTTAGGAAACAATTGCTTAACAGAAGTGGTTCCCAGAACTGGGTTTGCAAAGAAAAGAAATGGTGATCAGTCACCACCGAGATTGGGGGATCAATGCTTAGCGTATTGCCAAGCCAAGATATAAAGCAATCGTGTCGAGGGCTGCAAGGCAGTGGGTAGTTTTTGCATTATCGTTTAGCGATCTCCTATGTGCACCGGATAAACCAAGTTGTTCTATAATGCCTTACCCTGATATGGAAGCTCTCTCAGAATGGACCTTCCACTTCCTATAATACTCATGCGACTTTTATGGACCAATTACCCGAGTAAAAATAAAAGACAGCCTTATAACGGGCGAACACCGGCCGCTTGGCTCATTAAAAGGCATATGATGGCCGTAGAATTTTTAAGAATTTTTAACGGAGATTTTAATGACCGAGTATTGAGATGTACATACACGGGCATACAAAGGCAAATTTGAGCCAAATGCGATTATGGCCCACAATTTTCGCGTTTGAACAACTACTGTACCACCGTCTGTACTATCGTCATAAACGGCCGTACAGTCCGACAAACAACCTTCTGATGCCCAGCACAGAACTATTTTCCAGTCATAGCTGGTGTTAGCCCATTATAAGACCATCTTTTATTTTTACTCGGGCAAGCTGGAAAAGGTCAACGCAAAGTGAATCGGAGTGGAGCCCTGCCTTCGTCTTTCCCAATAGACTAGAAGTGGACGGAGCCAAGAAGCAGACCAAGACAGCCGCTCTAATCAAAGTTTCTGGATACACGAGAGATCTAAAGCAAAGAGGTAGAGTGGAGCTGGGTAAGCTAGTGGCCGCAGTTCTTTTGGACACAACAAGCAAAGGGAATAAGTCAAAAGGGCTAATCTGGTGTTAAGGATTTATTTATTTTTTTATGTGAAAGACTAGAGTCCCAGGAAAATCCCCTTTATACTACCAACAATCTATTTTTTTCCTTATAGAGTGCAATGTCAGGGACCCATGGTGGCAGAAGTATCACAGTTACGATAAGGATTTGTTAGGGCTGCCAGATTCCTATGGTCTCAAATGAAATGTACCTTACCGTAGCCATAATGATGTTATAGTCGAGAAGAGGTCATTTAGGATTTGAATATTGCAACCAAAGTTGATGCCTGCAGGAGAGCAGATTTCGCGTTGAAGACAATTAACCACCTCGGCGCCCTTCGACCATAAAAAGGCCAAGTGTAAGTGCGATGAATACAAAGTCAAGGAAGTCAAATATTTAGTGGCTAAATGCCTCACCGATGTATCTACACCTTGACGTGGTGGTGAGGCTTGTGTGGTCCCGTTAGGACGCCCTGACTAAGATAGATACTTAAAAGCAATGGACACAACAATGGGAATTTGTACCCCAGGTGGTAAACCTGCAAGCCAGGGAAATCCACCCTCTACGGAGGTCGGCCTCATGGATTCTGGGGGAGGCCATCTATTGCTTAAGAGGAACAGGGAAGTGGACGACTCGCATGTCAACGCAGTCACGCAGGAAAGCGTAGAAGCGGCGGCGAGCGAGCTAGTGAAGCTGAACCTGGAGGTATGCTCAGAGAAGGTGGACAATGCGATGCAGCAATGTGTCAAGAGGTCAGCCGGCTCTGGGCCTACGTTAGCGCAGGAATCCGACTCGGATGTGAGGCTGCGAAAGCAGCTGAAGCAGAAGAGGAAGAGGGAGCGCAGAAAACAGAAGAAGGCAACTTCCTCTGTTGGGGGATCCGCCGAGTCCACTCCGGAGGAGGTGGGACCCACGAAGAGGTTTAGAGGTGAAAGTCTCTGCACCTCAGCCGTGGGTACTACTGTCGAAGGGGAGGATAAGGCCAGGGAAAGGAAGGGTGGACAACCTCAACCTGTAAAACAGGGAGGAGTCAACCCTTCTGTCTCGGGGGTCGTGCGTGCGGAGCCTGTGGCGGAGAATACCTACGCAGGCATAGCAGGCTGTGACCTCCGTTTGGGTGTGACCGACGATGGAAGGGAGGAGGGTCTGGGCACGAAGCAGGTAACCGTTTTTAAAGCGGCCCTGCTCAAGGCACTAGACTCTCTGCCTGACAACGCTGGCGACATCGGTATTACGGAGGTAGACTTGGAGGACGGGGTCATTGCACTCAGGTGCGTGAACCAAAAATCCAAGGCCTGGCTGTACGAAGCTGTCGGAAAGATGACTGACCTATGGGAAGGAGTCAATCTGAGAGTGGAGCGCCTTCACATCCTTAAGGATGTGAGGAGGATGATCATCCGAGTTCCCGGTTCGCCGGAGAGCAAGGAAACCATCCTAGCCAGATTACGCCGTCAAAATGCCTGTGTGACGGACACTTCTAAGTGGAGGGTCAGTCGCATAGGCAGATATGGTGACGCGAAAAACGGCGGTACCATTCTCACCGTATGGTGTCCGAAGGAGGAGGCGGAGGCGGTCAGGCGTGCAGGGGGGAAACTCAACTGCGGGCTGGACCTTGCCTACGTGCGATTCCAGAAGGACAAGCCGGAGGAAATGGTAGAGCCGGCCGGAAAGGCAGCTGAACAAGGGGACCAGTGAAATGGAATCCTCGTCAGCTGGGCGGGAGGTGGGCCAGTTCCGGCAATTAAAGGTTTGCCAGTTGAATCTACACCATAGCAGAGCAGCATCAGCAATGATGACGCGAGGCTTCGGTGAGATGAAGCTGGATATTGCTCTCATACAGGAACCCTGGATCTACAAGGGTAGGATTAGGGGACTATCTGGGGGCTTTGACACTCTGTACGTTCCCAATGCGAATGAAAGAGTGAGGACGTGTGTGCTGGTGAAACACGGAGTGCAGGCGGTTTTACTGCCGCACTTGTGCACACCAGATCTCACAGCAGTACGCGTAGGTACTGGAAGTGGGGCTTTCATTCTAGCCTCAGCCTACCTTCCGTACGATTCGCCAGATCCTCCGCCCACCAGGGAGTTGGAAATTCTGGTTATTACCTGTGGCGAAAAAGGCACAGGGTTAATAGTTGGTTGCGACGCAAATGCACACAACACGGTGTGGGGAAGCACCAACGACAACCATAGAGGAGAGGCTTTGCTCGAATTTGTGGAATGCAACAATCTAGTTATTGCAAATAGAGGGGTAGAACCAACCTTCGTCGATGCTAGACGAAGGGAAGTCATAGATATAACTCTATGCAGCAACCGGATGTTGACAAGATTGACCAACTGGGAGGTGATGGATCGGACGACTATGTCAGATCACAGAGCCATTTCATTTGAGATAGAGTACGGAACCCCGGGCAGGGGAGACGGAATTAGAACAACGAGAATTCCCCGCAACACGGACACGTCTAGATATACTGAAATGTTGCGCAGGAATCTCGGGGAGCGCGTGCCAAGGGCACCGAAAACCACAAGAGAAGCAGAGTCTCAGTTGCATGTCCTGCAGACAGCGATAGAGAACGCTTTTCGAGTGGCGTGTCCTCTTACGTCAGTGGATGACCATGATCCCACACCCTGGTGGTGTAGGGAGCTGGAGAAACTGAAGAAAGAGGTCAGAAAGGCTTTCAACCAAGCGATGAGGTGCAATGACCCGGTTGCCTGGGAGAATTACAAAGCCAAGAAAAGAGAAATGAAACAAACTCTGCGACGACGGAAAAGGGAGTCGTGGAGGAACTTCTGCTCGAGCATGGAGAGCATATCTGAGGCCAGCAGACTTCAGAAAATGATCTCCAGGGACCCGGTCTCCAAAGTCGGACTCGTTCGTGACCCGTCGGGGAGGATGACGGAGACGCTGGAGGAAACCAACAAGATCCTGATGGAAGTTCACTTTCCTGGCAGCTATGTCTCGGGTAAATCTTGGACTATTCGTAACAGAATGGCTACAAGGATGAACCGAGAGGAGGCTAACGGGGGTGGTGACGGAGGAAGGGGTGAGACGTGCAATAGACACATTCTCTCCCTTCAAGACATCGGGGCGTGACGGAATATTCCCTGCGCTGCTTCAATGGGGCAAAGATGTCATTGCACCCAGGCTTAGGGGAATATTCGTTACCTGTCTAGCAACAGGATACATTCCGGCGGTGTGGAGGGAAACCAAAGTGGTATTTCTCCCTAAGCCAGGCAAGAAGGACTACACCGAGGCGAAGTCCTCCAGGCCAGTCAGCCTAACATCCTTTCTGTTGAAAACAATGGAAAGAGTGGTGGCAGACCACCTGGAGAGTACTATGCTAAGGAGGCACCCTTTAAGTAGAAGCCAGCACGCTTACCAGGCGGGCAGATCTACAGAAACGGCACTTCACCAACTGGTGCGAGTAGCCGAGGGGGAACTGTATACCGGAGGCATAGCGATGGCCGTTATTATGGACATCGAAGGCGCCTTCGACAAGATACAGTTCAACAAACTCAAAGACGCTCTGGTGAGGCGAGAGGTCAGCCCTATGATTGTAAGGTGGGTGGACAGCATGCTGAAAAACAGAGCGGTAAGGATTCAGACAGGAGACTCGCGGCTTCGAGGGAGGGTCAGCAAGGGATGCCCACAGGGCGGGGTGCTATCGCCCCTCCTGTGGAACATCACTGTGGACACTCTGCTCAGGCGGCTAGAGGAAATGGGCGTGCATACCGTTGGGTATGCAGATGATGTAGCGATTGTGGCACGTGGCAAGTTTATGAGCACTACGGCAGATATCATGAGGAATGCACTCCAAGTGGTTGAGCAGTGGTGTACGGAACAGGGCCTCACCATAAATGCTAATAAGACAGACGCGATAATCTTCACTAGGAAGATTAAAGATCTGGATTTTCAGCCCCTCATGCTTTTTGGATCGAGGATCAAGGTGTCTGGGATGGTCAAGTATCTGGGTGTATACTTGGACTCGCGACTAACCTGGAAATACCACGTTGAAGAGAAGATTAAGAAGGCGACAAGGGTGCTTCACCAGTGCAGAAGAGTATGTGGACTAAGGTGGGGTATCTCACCAAGGTTAGCATACTGGACATATACCATGATGGTGAGACCCATCATAACTTATGCCTCGGTGGTCTGGTGGACTAAAGCCACACAGAAAACCGTCAAGAGGCATTTGGACAAGGTGCAAAGAATGGCCTGCGTAGGTGTGAGCGGTGCTTTCCGCACCACACCCGCCGCGGCATTGGAGGCGCTGTTAGGGCTGCTGCCGTTAGACCTCCAGGTGATGAAGACTGCGGCAGCCTCAGCGATTCGGATGAGACGAGATGCCGCATGGCAGGCGTCAGGAACCTTATATGGGCACATGAAGATCCTGGATCGCATTAAAGGGATTAGGGAGCTCATGATGCCCATGGAAGGGATCACAAAAATGAGGGTGACCGAAAGGTATCATAAAACCCTCATAGGGAACGGAACGCTCCCCGAAGGGAGACCGGAAGACATATATATCTTCACGGACGGATCCAAGATTGACGGCAGAGCAGGTGCGGGAGTCTTCTCGGAGGACTTAAATCTGACCTGCTCTCTGGCTTTGGGGAATTACACCTCAGTCTACCAGGCGGAAATGCTTGCTCTGCTGCACGCGCTGGATCACATAAATGAGGGTCAGGTGCAGGGAAGAAGTATCCTTATAGCACTGGACAATCAGGCTGTGATTAAGCGCATGAACCAGACAGAGATTAATGCGTCTCTGGCGTTGGAATGTGTCCAAAAACTGAACAGGTGTGCGCAACAAAACAACGTGACGCTAGCTTGGGTTAGAGGACATACAGGCATCGATGGGAACGAAAAGGCTGACAACCTGGCAAAACAGGGGTCAACCTCGGAATTCTGGGGACCGGAGCCATACTCTGCCATTGGCAGAGGGTTGGTAAGGAACTACATCGAGAAATGGGTCGCTGAGGAACACCGGAGACGGTGGGACGCTATGACCACGTGTAGGCAGGCTAAGATGGTGCTTACGCTGCCGATTACCGCAGCCAGAAGAAGGATCCTGCATATGCAAAGGAGAACCCTCAGATGGTTGGTGGCACTGATTACAGGACACGGATGTTTCAGGTATCACCTAAAAAGAATGGGAATTCTGGAGGATGACACCTGTCGGATGTGCCTGGAGGAACCTGAGACGGCCACACACATAGTGTGTCACTGTCCGGCGGTGGCGAGGAAAAGGGATGCCATAACTGGACTCCAGTGGATGGAGGACATGAGGCAGACTCCCTTCAATCAGCTGCTTGCGATAACTAGGGGAGTCGAAGTAAGGGAGCAATGGGACAACCCACTGCAACCCCAATAAGATGACTCTAGGCAGAGGGACGAAAAGGGACCCGCAAATAGTGGTCTGATTCGGTATCCCTCGAAAATCTATATATAGTGGCTAAATGTGGTCGATTCGAGTCCTTTGGACATTACGCAAATATATTTTTGAGACGATACAATTTGGATCGAATCAATACAGACAGTTATATAGGTGGGAGAAATGGAAAGACAAAGGACCATGCCTCGGAGTTGTCTCGACCCACGGATCTCTGGAATGGTAGTCAGTCGCCTTAATTCCTAAGCTACCAAGGCCAAAAAAACACTGAACTCCATTTTTTCAAGAACTGAATGGAATTTGATAGTAAATGTCCTTGTTGATTGAGTCAGACATATGTAAGTCCCCGTTCATAGAGACATGGCCTACAACATCTTTAGTCTTTAGCTAATATTGCATTGGTGTATTTACCCTTTTGGCTGTAGCTTAGTGTTTAGCTTTGGAGATAACAGCCACACTAGATCGACCACATCAATGCAAACTTTGTCTGAGTTGTTGTATAAGATACACTAAAAGATCGTCAGCGGATCTCTCTTGTCTGAATCCATACTAGCTGTTTTTTAGGATAAAGCTCGACTCTATATAACTTATAAGGAGTAACCTTGTTTCGGTGTAGGCTAAGCATATGCAAGTTACCAAAAGAAATATGATAGAGCATAGAGATTGTGTAGGGGTTTAGGCGTTTTAAGGATGATAGGGGTATGTTGCTGATGTTCAGTGAGGGGGGGACTGATATTGATATAAAAGCGTCGGACAAAGAAGATCTGCTGTCATATCCCTCATGTAGACTAGTGGATCTAGTAAAATTCTTCTTGATTATAACTTACCAAGGACCAGAAGCTTTTATTGCCGGCGGTTTTAATAATTAGTTTACTTATTAACTTATTATCAAATGAATATTTGACTTTCCTGATGGTGGGTTTACAGGAATTTCTTAATTTAATGGGGAAACGGGAAACTCTTGCACACTCTGAAGAAGGATACTTTAGACTTAATTCCCGAAAGAACCAACCAGGTTTCTTAGAT
Source organism: Thereva unica (assembly GCA_949987705.1). Lineage (NCBI taxonomy): Eukaryota > Metazoa > Arthropoda > Insecta > Diptera > Therevidae > Thereva > Thereva unica. Next base: position 15,346,811 of record OX465283.1, on the reverse strand, counting down.
TTGAAAGAATCGGAAATAACATGAATAAATTCATCGCCGCCGAAATAATCCTGGTGGCACAGATACCAAAAATTACCCACAAAGATACGACGCTCTCAAAATTTCCCATAAGCTCCCTTGCGAGTGAATATATCAATCGACAAGGTGCAAGCGAGACAAAATTCAATTTAAAAACAAAACAAAAATCGAAGAAAGAGAGGGTAAATAAAGAAATGTTATTTCACAAAGTGCGAAAGAGACGCACTGATTTCTCTTCTCCGCAATTTTTTGTGCCGTCTGGACTTTTATTTTGCTTGTGTGAATTCATGTACCATCTTCGTGTACTTCCTGCTCTGCATGTGTTTGTGTAGTTTGCCGTTGCTCCTCCCTCTCGCCATTCCGTAGCGCGTATATGAATAGAGAAGTTGATCATAGATTTTTACTTTCCTTTTTCTTCGCACAGAAAGGATTACATTGTCGTATCTTTCTGAGTAATTTTTGCAGATACCGACAGACTTGATGTTTTTGTCGCGGAAGGACAAGTCCCAGTCAGCCACTTGGAAAGAGGAGTAAGTTCCAGCCTTTATACATATAATGCCATGCAATTTCCTTAGCCGACTTTGTTATAGGAAGTGAGGACTGACTATGCCATCATTTTTTCACTATTTATCTTTTCTTTTTAGTTTTTTTTATGGCCGCGTAATTTAAGAGCTGCAACAATAGTTAGGTATCGTTATTCCTCGCTGACCCAGACTAGAATTTGAGATTTAAAATCGCTGGAATGCTCGAGCACTCCTTAGGAAGTCGATTCTGGTAATGGTTTTCGAAAGGTCGGCGATGATGAAGCTATGAATGCAACGTTTAAAACAAAGATGCAACTTGCAGTTGCAAGTTTTGCGCCATCCGTACGTTTTCTTTTTAAAGCCTCTAAGAAATTAGAATCTAAATTCCTATTATTATTATCAAAAATATCCCGTCTCGAACTACCCTTCCACATACAAAAATACCCCGAAAAAGTTCACCAAGTTCAACGATCAATCACCTATAAATTCATTTCCACACTCTGGCATAAATTAATACACTAAAGCTGCAACTGATCTACGAAACAAGCGCACTCATCGCCCCTTAAGTAAAAGTCCTTAACTTAGTTAACGTTTTCCCCATTTACTTTCACCTCCAGGTGCCAGCAAATAGCAAACATTTGTGCACCTCTTCACTGCACAAAAGCCCACCTGAAAGCCGAACCTTACTACATTTTCTCCTCTTTCTCCTTTTTTTACAAAAACAAAAAAACTACTCCTTTTCCTCTCTCTCTTTCAAGACGAGGCTTTCATAATGTCATTAAGTCCTGGCTATGACAAAACAGCCTGCATCAACAGGGACAACAGTAAGCGGGGATTATGTAAGGGAGCTCATTCTCCGCTGTAGTTTCTAGGATAAACTTGACATTTGCCATAATTTAGCAGAAAAACGTATGCAATCTGCACAATCTTTTCTCGTCCTCTCGTCCTTTGAATAGGATACGACGACTGTGCCGACACTACATGCAATTCGTGCCTGCATAAACTTTATTATCACGCCTTCAGGTGAGAAACTTGCGCCAGTGCCATGCTTGTCAACCTCAATTCACCTGATTTACATTTTATTCAGGTGGAGTGTGTTATTATATATATATGTTTTATTTTTTTTTATTTTTTCATTCACGTTTTATTATATTTGCATAAATATGATTTTTTGTTGTTCTGCATTTTATGCGAGTTTTTATCTGAATATGTAATGAGTTTACTCTGCACACGAATCGCGGCGGCTGGATTAATATTTTATTTTTGGCGTTTTTATTGAAAATTACACGTTTTACATGTTTTGATTAAATTCCGACGTTTTTTTCGTTGTGTCGGTCAGTTTCAATTTTGAAAATCGTGGATATTGAATATTAATCAGAGCATAAAAATTTACAATCTAAGTTGTAAATATTTTGTAGTGTATTCAATTTTATAGAGAGCGGAGAGGACATAACAAAAATCAGGACAGCACCACCACTCCATAAAATTGATTATTTTTGTTTTTATTTTTATTTTTTGTAAATTTCGTGTGGCAAATGAGAAAAGCCTCGCAATTAAATCATTTTTGCATTCCTTTAACATCATAAAAAACACAATATCGGGATTTTTTAACAAAATTAAGAGCTTTTAAAAACTTTTATTTAATTCACTTTTTTTACGAGGACAACAAATTTTTATTAATTTTCTCATTTCTCGTTATCTTACACCAAAACATCAAAAGAGTCCTTCACGAAAAAAAAAACAACAAAATATTCATAATTTTCCTTAAGTTTACAACATGCACCTTGGTAGTTAAGATGCACCCGGTTTTAATCATCAAAACTACAACTACTTAGAACTTTGTTCTGAAGTGTAATTGCTGTAAATATATGTATGTATATATACTACATACAAGGCGCAGGAGGAAGTGCATGCCGGATGTCCTTTTAAGAGATTGTTCCTGCTTGCAAAGTACATCATTATTCTTAGGTGCCACTTTGGTTTCCCCCCCCCCCCCCCCCCCCAATGCTTAAGGAGAAACGTGAATAAGGCTGGAGACGATTTTACACCTATTAGTATTTTGCCGTGAGTTTTCAAACTACTTTAGAAACTTTTGACTTCACAGATGTCCTTGTGATGTATGACGTTGGGACAAGAATTTTTTTTTTTTTTTAATATTTACAAAATATAACTTTTGGGTATCGAATCAACCAATGAATTTCTTGAAATTTTTCTCTTTTCATTAATTACACCGTTTATGACTAGGTCGAAAAGTTGAGTCGAGATTGAGTTGAAATTTCGACTACCGTATATGATGTTGAGTTGAGTTCACTTTTGGGTTGAAATAGAGTTGAATTGATATCAAAATATAACCTTAAATTTTTGTGTAAAAATCTCATTTATAGATACGTAAAAATTCAGAACGAAACAATTTATTTTTCCTGTACCAGAAAAATCATCGACCACAAAACTAACGGCGAGTGCGGACTTCACGGATAGTAAACAAACAAGACATGTCACTTCAACTCAACATCAACTCAACCTACGCATATGAGGTGAAATATCAACTCGATCCAGATAGGAGAGCTGAGTTGGGTTGAGTGGACAGTTTCAACTCGACATCCGTTTATGACTGGGTTGAACCCGGGTCGAACCTGGGTTGAACTTAGTCATAAACGGGGTAAATTTTTCAGTTTTGGTATTATATAAAATTCTTTATGCACCTTGTTTTACCTTACTGTGGACAAAATATAAAAAATATTTTTTCCAACATCGCTAAATTCTTTACATTCATTAGTTTTTAAGCAAGGTTCAAAGTTTACATCGATACGTCAGCACTTGCAGGTTAGAGTATTGTGCAATCACTTCAAAGCTTGGGAGGGATCTGCTTGGATGTACTTCGTGTAACACAAAGGACTTCGCCAATCTTGGTAACTGGAAGAAAATTTAACAATTTGTTTGTTAAAGTTGTCGGAAAGGCATCTTAAATACTAAGCAAAGGTTGGCATTTCCTGATTCTTCCAAAAATCAATCTAATGTGAAATAACTTAAATGTAGGTACTTCAACCAACAGTACACACATGTAATTTACTCAAACCACATACAATCTGAAAGAGAATCGACAATTTTCAAAATTCTTATGTTAAGTAGAGGTAAAGTATGCTTAGTGAGAGTAGCACGACATTTGAAAAAACTTTAATTAAAAGTCGGTCTGGAAAAAACCCACCCTGGTACCACGACGTTTTCTTTCTTACAACCACCTTTCAGGGTTCACAACACGTACACCAGATAAAAGAGTGAGGTGTGAAACAATAATCAATTTAAGCCAATTTAGGTGTGAACCAGAATATTAAAAAACAAATTAATAACAATAGGAACCACACGGTACACTAGCACAATTACTTACTTGGCTCCTCCAGTACTCCGATACGGGGTCTCTAGCAGCCGTGATGGGTTCAAGTTCCGCTCATTTCCTTTATTAATTAACTACTGAGGCGAAGAGTGCAGGATAGACTTTTAGCCTGGGGCTATCGGCAGAATTCAGACGGGTTGGAGAGGCACACCATAAGGTGGGATTTTATCGCCGCCTCTTTGTATAGTCAACGATGATGATATTGTGCTGGTGGTGACCAGCAAGTCACAAAATATAATTTTTTTTATGTGGCAGTGCTAACCTCAGGAATCACCCTTTGTACTACTAGTCCGTCATGTCATTTGTCACGTAATGGTGCAATGTCTAGCAGTAAGCTTAGTACGGGGAGGGGGTTGGAGGGGTTATAAAGGTACGGGAGGGTATTGAAGAAGGTGGTGATGAGCCCTGCGTTTGAGCTCTTGGATGTTGTAGGAGCTCGGAAATACTGAGTGCGAGAGGTTATTCCACAGTCGAGTTGTTCTATTAACAAACAAATTCATATCTTGTTGAATGCGTGAAAGGGGGAGTTGCAGGTGGAGGGAATGGGACAAGTGGGCTGATCTGGTGTTGCGGGTATAAGAATGCCGTGGAGGCATAATGCAACAAGAATTGGACACTCTTGCTCATTGGGCTACTACAAATGATCTAGACGTTAACCAAGCCAAGACTGAAGCGTAGACTCTTTACAAAGAAGCGTAGACTTCCTAATTTCCCTTTTTAAGACTCTGCAATCAACTAACACTCCATCAACTAACGTGGAGGCCGAGTCTTTTAGAAAGAACAAATAAGGCCACAACAACTTCCTTCTTAGGCCATAGAACGATCGGAGTCAATTGGGGCCTTAAACCCCGCATAGTCCACTGGTTACATACAGCCGTAATCAGAATTACATCTTTGTATGCCATACCGATATGGTGGACTGCATTACAGAAGCTTACGTATCGAAAGATACTGAAAAGGGTCCAAAGAACAGCTGAGCTGTGTATCAGTGGTGCAATGAGAAGCACCCCAACAGTTGCGCTGGATGTCTTATTGCATATTATTCATTTGAACATACACGCCGAGTAAATGGCAGCCTGGACTGGTCAAATGCTTCTCTTGGATGAACTCCATATTCATATTGGAAACTCATCTATCCTTAGGATTTTCACCTCCGCTGCGGACAACTTAGACTACACTACACCTACATGGACTTTGGAGAAAGGTTTCAATACCATCATTCTGGCCAGAGATGACTGGACAGATGGGGTTATCTCGACTGGGTCATTATGTATCTCCACATATGGCTCAAAAATTGGGAATAGTGTAGACTCTGGTATTTTCTCCGAGGCATTGCTATTAGTCTACCCGACCACTGCTGGGTCTTCCAAGCGGAAGTCACTGAGATCAGGGAGGCTCTCGAATGGCTGAAGATAAATAAACATCCACGACTTTTCTGAACTACCGCAGGCCTCTGTGTGAGACTGCCACTCAATTTGATATAACACTGTGTTGGGCTCCTGGAGACAGTGGGATTAGGGGAAACTGTAGGGCAGATAAGCTTGCTAGACAGGGAACCGAAGTGGAAAGGACACCCTACTTAACCCAGATGGGAATGCCCGTGTTCTTCTTCTTCTTTGATCCGTTAGCTGGTGGTCTGAGCGGGAAGTCCCGCAACGGATACGCTGCTGTCGGTGCCGCTGGGTCTCGAACTCTATTCACGATTCGCTTCCATTCTTGCCGGTTTTTGGCAACGTCTCGAGCCTCGGTAACTGATAACCGTTGATTCTTTAGGTCACTCTCGATATTCTTTAGCCAGGTTTTCTTCGGTGCCGATCGCTGGGAATGCCCTTAGCCACCTTCAAACTAGCTGTGAGGAAAATTAGCTTAGCTCGAACTGGGCTGAGATGGACCAGAGCAACAGTGTATCGCACTCTTCGCACAATATGGCTGACTTTGGACGGAAAGCCACGCCGAAAGATTAAGACTTCCTCACAACGACTTATGCAGAAGTTGTGATAATAAAGAAGAGGAAGAAACTGTCTCCCATCTTCTCTGTACTTCTCCCGCCCTCGCAATGAAAATTGGGACTATTCTTGGCTCATCCTTCCTTGATGGATTTAGCGAGCTGCAAAATATTGGTGTTCCTAACCTCTGTCGCTTTATCAAAAGCCCAAAATGGCTTTAAATGGCCTGAACTTTGTCCCAACACTAGAATGACATCACAATTGGCTCAATGGCGTGCCTCAGTGGACACCCTTGTGGGGGAGAATTTCAACCTAACCTAACCTAAGCAGTGATCCGAGTTGCTGAGAGACAAGTCATCATCGACCAAGTGCTTCGTAGAACGGGAAGTCAAAAATATGTAGGTCAAGGAGGCTGAGTCGCTTGATGTTACACTGACTACTCTACAGGAAGAGTTTTTCCTATTAGACCTTATAATAGTTTTGGCGACTGTGTTCCTTGGTCGATGTCATGCTTCTGGGCTTTTTAGTTAAACTACAGTCCCCGAAATAATTATAGGTTCACATAAAAAATTTAACGCTTTGCTTTCGCTTTTGAGGTTTTCATAGGTGAACCTATAATTATTTCGGTGACTGTAGGAGGGTTGGGAACCCTATTATTCCTGATCTGTGCTTTTGGGCTAAAATAAATATACGATAGTATTGAGGGCTGTCGTCTTACAGGTCCATGCTCCGATTCTGGCCTCTTATCCCTGCTGGGAGTGTCCACTTTTAGGGTTTTCTCCGATCTGTGCTTGTGGGCTCAATTTTTTTTTGTTTTGTTGAACAATGTAGTTGATAATCTGGCATGATTTGCCCTATTGAAAACATTTAAAATTTGTTTTTTTACTTTTATAAATAAATCACAACCTTCTTAAGAATTTTAAATGTGCTTCTTTAAATCCCGAGAAAATACTACGATAATCATAATTCACTAGAAGAGAGCAAAATCGTATGTAAACACGAAATACATTAAACGGCTTCTTATTGAAAAAAGCATATTTTCTTGTGTGAGCATACAAAATCAGAATTCCCCAAATCTACCTTTATGTCTGCGGCATCCACACTCCACGTATCCTAAACAATCGTAAAACGATGTCGACTTGTATTTTTTAAATTTGTTTCATCATTTTAATATTTTTTATTTCTTATTTTACGCAAATCATCTTCCATACATACTCTTACCGCCATGCAAGGCTAAGCTACGGCAAATCTCCTTGATGACTTTTAACAGACTACGGCTGCGAGACGAGTTTACCTTAAAAATATGTATGTTTTCTAGAAAAGCAGAAAATTCAGGAGCCATGTAAAAATACATTTTGCTCAACGAATTTGTTTAATATCACATTCTTGCAGCAGTAGCAACAACACCATGAAATACTGGAACAGAAGTTTTCTTGTAAGAAAAACCAATCTAGACGAAATACAAATATCGCATTATGTTTTTCGTGGAATGGCGAACAGCAACACGTGTAAGGTAATACACGTTCCGAGGTGAATGCCTATTTAGGCTGACAGTTCAATTTCGTTCTGTCTGCCCGTGGATAAGGTTTCTTCATTCGTTGACAACAGCATAATTGGAAGCAAGGTGATGCCTAAGAGATTACTGAACTTCTCCTTTCGCAGTTAAATTTAGACCAGCGGGCACGGCCTTAGGGTTCTGCAAGGGTTGTCGCAGTTCTGGTGGAATTTTCGTGATACACACACAGAGAGAGAGGGAAGAAGGAAATTCCATGCCAAATATGAAATGAATTGAAATGAAAATAAAGATGGTAGCACATTTCGTTTTTATCTTATTCTTTTCGGTTGTCAGGTAAAACCTAAAAATAAATTTGTAAACACTTTATGTTCAGGGTTTGGGCATGAAATACTCCGAATTCTCTAAGTTGAACGCATACCGTATTTAGAAAAGCTCAATCCCATTCACAAGTGGAACATTATATTTTTCCGATGAATTGTGAAACTCGATTATGAATCCCTTCTGGAAATAGTACCTATAATTTGGGTTTTCATCGTTCCTCAAAATTATGCAGAGCAATGTTCGATTTGCCCTTTTCTGTTAAGAGCTTTATCTTCCAGGTAATCTCTGTGTTCAAATATGGAACCTAGCCTGCTTAAAGTTCAATGCACTTGCTCATATATTTGTTTCTCCTGTTTCTCAGTGCGTTCGTGGAATTGAGTTTCTTCGAGGCCTTGAGATTTTTCTTTTAATTCATCAAACGTTTCTGAATGGGAAAGTCTAAGGTCAGGGGTCACCGTTTGTATGCCATGCAGTTCAAGCCATGTTTAGTAGTAAGCTTCTATAGACGTAATCCAGGAGGTAGAGTCAGGGCGGGGAAATCATCGTTCCCGTCACGTGTGTCTTCTGGCCACTATGGACGTGAAAAACGCCTTCAATTCCGTTAGGTGGGAACTGGGACATGGTGCTTGGCGTGATGTTTCACGACGTCAGACTCCTGTATCTGCTGGGGGAATGCTGGGGGATTAACTTATTACCACTTCCAACGTTGGCTTGAAAAGAAAAGAGATGACATCTGGGGCCGCCCAGGGCTCCATTATGGAACCCAAAACGGAGATCGTGCTACTTATGAAAAAGCGCATTGACCATCTGCGCAGCTTCGATTTGGTAGAGGCGACAGTTGCATAAACGTAGGCCATGAAGTTCCTCAGAGAGATGTTGATAACAAACTATCCTTCGGGCAGCACAAACTGTGAGTAGCGGACAAGGCAACAGCGGCGGTAGCGTCGCTTAGCAGGATCATGGTCAAAGTTCACGGCTCCTACCGCACGGCCGCACAGTGCCAGGAGTTGCCGGAGTCATTCCGATGGACCTGCTAGCCCAGTCTGGCAAACGCGCTGGGAGGGTGATTACAGGGGCATGTGGACAGTCCAACGATCGGCTAGCTGAGTACCTGGGTGAACCGAAAGTTCGGCGGGGTTGACTACTACCCGACCTGAAGAAAACGGGTAAGGTCGCGGATACCGCATGCCCCTACGGGACTCCCCTTCGGATGACGCTCACCATACATTCTTCGAAGCTCGGAAACATGACCTCCGACAATTGTTGGGATAATGCTTCGAGGCCCCGAGGAAAGGTCGAGGGTGGCGTGGTTTCTACAGACTATCTTAAAAATGAAGAAGACGGAGGGTCGTTGGTTAGTCTCCACGGAGTCATGGCATCTTCTCGCTAGCACCGCAGGGTTGCATAAAGGGTCACGTTGGTGACACCCACCCGAAATTACCGTTACCGGGCCGAATAAACAACATCGAAAGGAGGGTGAGTTCAGCCAGAAAAAATCTGACACTACAGTCTGAGTACGGACCCTCAGCGATAGCTCACCATCCGTCGCCAAAAAAAGGAGTAATCTTAATTCGAAGGATATGTATTTCGGGGTGTTGCGTGCTCTAAGGATGGTAAAGGAGGAGATGAACTTTCGTCCCGAGTAACAATGAGTTAGTTAGTTGTTTTTTGTAAAGCACATACGTGCCCACAACTAGAACCCGCATAACGAGCAGATGCGCCGGCTACACTGGTGTGAACGTTTCTCCTACAGGCATGAACATCTCTAAATGCACCCGGATACGCATAGACCCTTCCAACCGCGAGCTTTGTTTTACCAAGCGGTCCCCCAACTAAGTACCAAGCACGTCCAATCTTGACCTACGTAAACGAATGAGGACCCTATTGAGTCTGCTTTAAGTGTGGCACACAGCTAGCCATCACCAAACGCTCCTTTCATACCCCCACTTTTCGTTATTTTGACAAAAATCTAAAACATTTTCATCGTAGCAAATACATTAAGTACGTGAACCCAGAACTTCCACTTCTTGCCATCGGCATACTTAATGCTCTCACATATTTCAACACTGAAGTTCGCCATAAGATCATTTCCATGATCATCACAAAACTATGGGTCATAAATACCAGGTCAATTGTGCAACCTATTCCACAAGTAAAAAACCTTCGAAACTACAAAGACCCGGTGGCGGTGCCGTGCTATTTGCCTTCCCTTTCGCAGCACATGGTAGAAATAATCAAAAGAGACATAAATTTTGAACCCGAAAGGGAACAGGTGCTGGATATTTACGGTGCCTCCAAACACTCCCAGTCTCTGACATTCAAAATTACTAGTGGAGCCAAAAAAACTGGTGGCAGCGATGGGATACGAACTCGCGCCTCCAAAGAGACTGAGTATGTCCCGAGTTAACGAGGAGCAGGGTCTGACTGAACAGTAAACCGTTCAAAATTACTATTGGAGCCAAAAAACTGGTGGCAGCGGTGGGATACGATCCCACTCGCCTACAAAGAGAGTTAGTCCCGAGTTAGCGGGTATGACCTCACAGCAATCCTAACTGACAAGTTATTAGGCAGATTGCTAAACCTGTTCAAGATATTATCAGGAAAGAAAGGCCTACAAGGAATGGTAACGAACTTTATTGAGCCCATTTAATGCGAAGAGTCTATTGTTGGTAAAGATAAATGAAATAACGTACAAATGTCTCATAAGCCATGTACCGTGAAATCTCATCATTATGCGCCTCTCATTCTTCCGTGAAATATACGTAAAAATTCGCTTTGATTACACAAAATTTAAAGAGTAATATTGCGACTTTGATTTACTTGGGACTTGTCCCGATAACAACGCAAGCGTATGTATAGGTGCACATCATATCACATCCAAAAACGATCTAAGTGTGCTCATCGGATCATAAGAAGAACCGGTAAAAAGTAAAAAGAAAGGGAAAAAATTAATCGTTCCTTGGGAGGCACATATCTCGATTAATTTTTATTTCAGAGATATAAAAACATCCCTGCCTTCGTTCCAGCCGGAAATTATTCAGAGTATGTGAAAGCAATTTCCTTGTTTTATCCCTGAAGCTTTCATTTCAGATAAACCCTGCTCCCCACAGCAGCAGCACACCGGCTAAGGGATGAAATGAGCAGAGCAACTTTCTACGTGAGCAAAACTTGAAGTTCTGCAGGGATCAATAAAAGCTGAGACGGAGGAGATCCTTTTTTTGAAAACGTACAGGGTGTAGGGGGGGGGGACAAAAAAAGCAGCATTTCAACCCCCTTTTTTGTTGATACTGTTGTTGCTGCTGGTGCTGCTGTTGTTGCTGTTGGTGGTGGTGGTGGTGTTGTTGTTGTTGCTATTATTATTTACAACCCAGTTCATCATGTAGGGCAGATCTCTGCCATTTATCAATTTTACTCCCGATACATATTTATGGTAATGTGGTCAATTTGGTTTCCTTAAGGATACTTTATGACGCGAATAGGGATACAATGATACGGACTGGAAGTGACTTTATGGGCTCGCATTGTAAAGCCATCGTCGTCCTTTATTGGTCCGCTTGTATTGTAGACCGCCATTCCAGAGGAATCGGCCCGTAATTTATGATCCCTGAAAGCAGATTGACCAAATGGTCTTACGATGACCATTTTTGGTATTGATGACATCCTGAATGGGCACATTTCATTCAGAAGTTTGACGACGTTTTATGTATTTTTGAGGAGTGAACTTGGGATATTTCTTGTTGGGGATTTTTCCTTTTGCTAAAATAAAATGAAAAAAAAAGAAAGCGGCGGAAGGAAATGATTAAATAAATTTTAAAACAACAAAAAACACGTCGTAACTTTTGTGCTTGTATTGTGGATGAATGATTTTTGGAAATTTAGTAGAGAGTTTTTATTGATTTGTGTCATTTTTATCAAGTTCAACGCTCATAGATCATTTATTCTGCTCCGTGGTTTTTATTTTGTAGGCAATCGACGCTACAAAAGTAGTGATTTTGAGGTGGAAGATAAGGAAATCCCAGAGCAGCAGAAAAGTTTGAAGGCGCGGAATTGCGATTGTTTTTTCGTCTATTTCCAAGCGCGAGGGTTGATTTATTTCCCGAAATTTCTGATACCAGAGGCACAGAAGTCTGAAACGGCTTTTCACAATCTGGTTCAAAAAGCGCGTTTGCGGCCTTCCCAGATATTGAGATGGCCTTAGATAGGAAATCCTCCGATGACACAGTAACGTTTCTTAGAAGCTAGGCAACTCTGGATCAGTTATATGTTGAGATTACGCTAATTAAGCGACATTAATTTAAGGAGTAGTCTCTAAAGGGAGCTACGGAACCCCGCATAAAAAGTTCGCAGTAAGTTCGATATCCATCGCGGATCTAATTGTATGCATGGATTCCGTCATAAACTGATCAGTCTTGATCATCCATCTTAAAGTGGATACGACTGTAATCTGACCATGGCTGGACCTCTGTGACTCGGCGTAGTTACTACCGAGTTGTCCATGACCTCGCCTGTCTTACCCTTGTCGATCAGTGCCGAGGTTTATTATTTTTTTTTTTTATGTGGCAGTGCTAAGCTCAGGAGTCACCTTTTGTACTACTAGTCCGTCATGTCATTTGTCACGTAATGGTGCAATGTCTAGCAGTAAGCTTAGTACGGGGAGGGGTGGGGGGAATAGGTTAAGGATTATAAAGGTACGAGGGGGTATTGAAGAAGGTGGTGATGAACCCTGCGTTTGAACTTTTGGATGTTGTAGGAGCTCGGAAATACTGACTGCGAGAGGTTATTCCACAGTCGAGTTGTTCTATTAACAAACGAATTCATATCTTGTTGAGTGCGTGAAAGGGGTAGTTGCAGGTGAAGGGAATGAGACGAGTGGGCTAATCTGGTGTTGCGGGTATAAGATTGCCGTGGTGGCAGGAGAGCGTTTAACTCGGAGGAACAGTCACTATGATAGTAGCGATAAAATTTTGTCAGTGCTGCTACATTCCTACGGTGGCTCAAGGGGTCGATGGTGGAGCAGGCGGTGTCGTCATCAATTAACTTGAGTGCCCTTTTTTGCACCTTATCTAACCATGCCAAGGTGGTTATTGGGGCGCCGCCCCAAACGAGGGAGTTATATTCGAGAAGAGGCCAAATGTATGATTTATAAATAACAGCACGGGCCGATGGCTGGAGGAGGAACTTGCACCTCTTAAGAAATCCCAAGCACTGGGATGCTTGTTTGGCGATTTGGAATATGTGGTCATTCCATCGCAAGTCTTTGGCTAATGTCACGCCTAAGATGTGTAAGGATGGGTCGGCCATTAGTTGAACTTCATCCACTCTCAAGGGTGGAGAGGTCGTCGTTAGTAGTTGAACAAAGCGATCGTTGTACCAATTTTTAAGAAAGGCGACAGTCGGAAATGCAAGAATTATCGCGGTATTAGTCTCTTTTCGATCGTCGGCAAAGTATTTACGAAAATCATACAATCAAGGCTCCAGAAACGTCGAGAGCAAACGAGCCGGAAATAACAAGCGGGATTTAGACCACATCGAGGATGCATTGATCAAATATTCGCACTCCGTCAGCTAATGCAAGAAAGAATTCGTTGCGGCAAACGAACTGTCGTCGGTTTCATAGATCTCAAATCCACTTTCGATTGCATCGATTGGAACAGCTTGTGGAATGTCTTGGAAACCGAACACGTGGCATTGAGAATCATCCAACTTCTCCAAGCGTCGTACCATGGCTCAATCAGCAGCGTTCGTATTAGAGGTGACTTATCCTAGGAGTTCCCGATTCAAACGGGTGTCCGACAGGGAGACGTCGCTTCGCCACTTCTCTTCAATGTTGTGATCGACGCGATTATGCGTGAAGCATTCGATGGACGACTTGGAGTTCGATACGACGACAGCAACTTCGTAACCGACTTAATGTTCGCCGACGATAGCGCCGTTTTAGCCGACACCGATGGCGAAGCAACGGACATCTTATACGACATTTCCCGCATCGTCATACGGGTTAAAAATCAATGCGGAAAAGACCAAAGTGCTCACAACGGACGGATCGACGGCCAGTGTTCACCTCCATGGAACCCAAATCGAACAGGTTTCGAGGTTCAAATATTTGGGATCATTGTTTGAGGAAACGAACGAAAGTAGCATCAACGTCCGACGTTCACAGCCGCATCGGCCAGGCAACCGCAACCTTCGCCTCGCTCAAGTGGTGTATATGGAAACGAACAAATATCTCCATCAAAACAAAAGTACGCCTTTACCGAACGTTGATCCTTCCGATTCTTCTTTATGGATCTGAAACGTGGACACTGCTCAAACTGGACGTTAAGAAGCTCGAGGTCTTCCAAATGCGATGCTTGATGCAGATCCTCGGTGTCCCACTACGCGATCGCCTTCGAAACGAGACAGTCAGACAAAGATGCGATCAACAGACACTGCTCGAAGAAGAAATTCAAAAACGTCGACTACGGTGGTTTGGACATGTTTGCCGAATGGATGATGACCGCTTGCCACGTAAACTTCTCTGGCGAGACCGTCCTGCAGGCTGGAGAATCCAGCGATCGGCACCGAAGAAAACTTGGCTAAAGAATATCGAGGGTGACCTAAAGAATCAACGGTTATCAGTTACCGAGGCCCGAGACGTCGCCAAAAACTGGCAAGAATGGAAGCGAATCGTGAATAGAGTTCGACACCCAGCGGCACCGACAGCAGCGTATCCGTTGCGGGGACGTCCCGCTCGGACCGCCAGCTATCGGATTAAAGAAAAAAAAAAGTTGAACGATAATCGAAAAGGTACTCACTGCTTGTATTCACTCCATTGCTGTCCCATGCATTCGCATGACATCCTGTAATACGTTTCATGATCGTTTCTGAGAGGCTAACAATCTCCTGTTATTGGAGGATGTTTTTCTACATCAAAACGAATGAAGCCCTTTTGCCAGTATGGTGACCTCTCCAACGAAGACGAAGGAGAGTTTGAGAGCTGTTTTATATTACCAGGAAAGGAAGTGGTTTAACATCTAGAAATACTCCAACCAGGAAAGAGTTATGAAAAAATAGTAATAAGTTGGCGACGAACATTTGAAGAGACGTGTAGAGAAAAATGATTCGTTTGAGCTAGTTGTCGTTTCTTGTGAAGAAAATGTATAAAGGAATTATGGCTTGGGAAAAATACATGTAGGCTCGTGATTCGTGGTACTTTATTTAAAAAAAAGCTTGACACTATCTATAAACAAAATATAATTGGAAGATTTGCCGACCGATAAATTGCCGCCATCGGGAAGCTTTGCCAAAAACCCATTCCAGCTTCCAAATTTCAAACGTAAATATTTTTACAAGTCCATAAAGTTGCAATTATTGTTGGTAGTGTTTTTTTTTTTTCTAATTCGTCCTAGCCCGCAAGGACAAACAGACCGTAATCTCAGTGCTTATGTCAGGGGAAAATAATCAAGGATATAAAAATTAGAAAATTATTCCGCCCCCGGAGCGCTCCAGCTCCAATCATCGTTTTCTAGAATAAAGTTTTCTGCCATTTTCCCAATGCCGTCCTGTGCCATTCAACATTTGTTCAAACATGCACTCAACTACTTACATATGCGGACCCAGTAGGATGTCGGTGCTGGTAAGGACTTCCTTCGTAGCCACACGGCATCCCTGCGGGAACACCCTGAAATATTCAGCCCCATTTGAATATTTTTGGAAGACAATTGGGTAAAGTGGTAAAAAATTGTTTGGGATTCTCTGAAATATTTTTATGGACCGTCACTTCTGGACCATTCAGAATGGACGATTTCGCTCTTTTAGTGGTTAACTGTAATGGAATTGGTAATGTTGGCAAAGTGCTTTAGCATAATCGCCCTCGCCCCTGGTTATGGCCGTCTTACGTTTTTAAGTCGTTCAACAATTTATCGCTGGTAAGGTACCTACTATGTTCCAAAACTGTGTGGAGATGTCCTTTCGGGGTGGAATCCAGGATTTTTTCTTGTTTCTATTGCAGAGAAGCAGGCCTTTGCCAAATACGAAAAAAAAGGGTAAGGGATGCAAATATAAGAAAATGGTTTTATAGTGTGGCAGAATAGAAACAAAATACACTGGCGTGGCATGGGGGCGCGGGAAGGACATTCGAATTGGTTCTATAAATTTTAAAAATTCATGAAAAATTTATTTATAAGAAGGGTTGTTTTTGCAATAATAATATTACATTTGTGAATATTACTATGAAAGCAAATTTTCGGATAAGGAAATTCTTTATGCAAATACAACCGGAGATTGCGGTAATATGATAAGAGGTTCAAGATTATGTTTCGTGTATACACAGAGGATGTTTGGTGGTGAATATTAAATACCTTTATGGTAACAGAGAGAGAGCCACCCGGTAGACTTGTTTCCTTAAGGGTTAAGTGGCAGTAGCTTGTTAGAATAGAATTTTAGTTATTTTATATGAATGGCCTAAGGTATTCCGTTTAGGAGATTTAATCAAGAAAAGTGGAAACGAATAAAATGAAAGATATAATGCATACAATGCTAATTTACTGCAATATTTTTAAGTAAATGTAAAATGTTTTATTTTGATATTTATTACATTTTTATTTTTTAAAAAGAAATTTACCAATGATGCACCTGAAGGTGTCTAAGAGAATGAATTTATTTATGCACCATTATTATTGACAATTGTTTTCCATTTTTCGCGTAGAATTCCATTGAGTCAGGGTTCCAGAGATTGAAACAAGTAATTGTTATGTAATTGGACTACACGGTAAGTATATGTATCAAAACTTCCTAACCTATGCTTCCATATCGGTAGTCAGCGAGTAAGGCATCTGGCTACCATCCCAGAGGTCCTGGGCTCGAATCCCGGCAGCCCCACGGTCCTTCGCCTTTTCCACTTTCCACCTACATTACTAACAGGAGCTCCAGAAGCTAAGGAATATCCACAAGCGGAACACGAGTTAATAAATTGGTGGCAGCGGTGGGATTCGAATCCACTTCTCTGAGATTTTTAGATTGGGCAGACATGTTGTTAGGTTTGGATTCATGTTTACATATTATAACTTGACACGAGCAATCCAACAGACTGGGATTTCTTAAAATATGAAAAACTCCTCCTTTAGCCAACGGCCCGGGCTATGATCTACAGGTTATACATTCATGCCTACCTTGAACTCAACACGTATATATGGGCCGGGCACTGAAACCACCTTAGCGTGACTGGACAAGATCCAAAATCGCCCTTTCAAATTAAATGGTGATGACGCCATTTGCTTTTCAATTGGCTCACTAAGCCACCGCAGGATTGTAACAGCTTTGGAAAATTGGTACCGCTTTTACCACAAGCTCAGCTGAGTTCTTTTTAAGATACTTCAGGGAGAACTCGTATGGTACGCAAATGGTTTAAATAAAGGGGCTTAACAAGGTCTGGCTTACCAAAGAGATAAACCGGTGCAGCCATAGCTGGCATATAATGTGGGTATGGTGGGTAATGGTAGCCAACCGGAAAATTTTTTGTGATTGTGTTGTGACATGTGACTGAGTTTAAAATACGATGGACATGCACATTGCATCGACTTATCTGGATACTTAAGCATGCCAAGCACAGCACTGAATCATAATGCTCGAATCGATGGAGGTTTCTCCTATATATATCGTACCATGTCCACTCAAGCGGTTCGTGAAGGCACAATCTAATTGAGGCTAACACGGGCTAGCACAAACTGCAGGCGGCGCGGAGAAATTAAATGTTCGTGGAATTCTTCTGTAGGCCGCCACTGTCATCCGTCCGAGTCATCTGTTTGTGCCTTGAGGTCGTAATTCACTTCACCACGCTCCCTCGTAACCCACCTCTCCAAGTTTGGGCTGTCTGTGGATCCAGCGACCCTTAACAGACTCATCCAACTTCTCTTGCCATTCCGTTACAGACTCGCTGAGCGTCATCTGCCGCCGCTCTGCCACGCATGCTACACTGTTTCACGTGCTCCTGGTACCCTTAGTCTGTATGCGGCCCTCCATTTTTTGCCGTAAGCCGACTTGTTCAACTCTGTTGATCCCACTGCCACTGCATATAGCGAGATTGAGCTAGCCACCCTCAGCGTCAGGAACCGATCACTCTGTCTAGAACCTTGTTGGGCAGTAATCTTAGGAGATCTTACTTTACAAATAGCGTGTTAGTTGCCATGTCCTCCAAGCTTAGTTTAAATTTAGCCTGCGGTCGATGATCACTCCCAGGTACCAAACCCCGGGTTTCCACGGTCAATTGTTTAGGGTAATATTAATAATTTCCATTTTCCAATATGAAATATTTACCCAGGAAACCCCGGGTAAGGGCGGGCTGTGACGGAATGATCTGTTCCCAAACCTTGATCTTTGCGGATACTCGTTTTTTTTTTCGTTGACACAGCTGCAGTTTTGTGCTCAGAACATCGCTTTCACGCCACGATTTAATATCTCAGATAATTTTGTTCCCCAATAACTCCATTTCATGGAGGCGTCGCGGTGGTGTGCAGAACAACATGCGTCCTGGGTTCTTCCCGGTGGATCACAATGAGGCACCGCTTCGAATCTACTTTCGTGGTGAAAATTTGAGATCCTCACTGTGTCACTAGAGACTCTCACCGCTTGTGGAAAAAGCGATTTTGAGATTCCCAATAGTTTTGGCGCAGGCCATAACTGGGAGAGATCGATAATTGATTCTGAAACATTAGGAAGGGTGCCCATTTCCTTTAAGTATTCGGATTTTGCAAAGATGAAAGTTATAATATATTTATACAAAAAAGAACGTTGTCGAAACCTTTTTTTTGTGAATATTAAGTCTAAATATATTTCAATGAAAAGTAATGAGAGAGTGAAATAATACTCTTGAAGTCGTTGAATATATTGATGACAGAAGTCACGTTCTAGGATTATTAAAATTCAAATTTAATTTTGAGTATTTCTTTGTAAACTGATTGGTAAGGTAAGGTAGATAATTACTTTAAAACTTCTTCATACAAAATTAATATTTGCGTGCCTGCAATCGAGTCAATGAAATGTTTTTTCAATCAATACTTCAATGCTTCATGATTTACGATTTCCTGAAATTTTATTTTATCTAAACGAATTTCTATAAATGCCAAATGAACTTTTTTTTTATTTATTTATTTATTTTCTTCGTCAAAACTTTTTCCTGCTCCTCCTCATGCTTGCGAACAGATCCAATACTTATAACCATCAATTTGTAGGAATGACTTTAAAAATCTGCAGGACGTTAGCCTCCTTTTTAGCAAGATTTAACGATGTCAAGAAATTTATATTCTTAGAAGGTGTAGGGCGAAAGTTTGTAAACTCTTCATGCCCACCCCCGTTCCGCTCCTGCTATGTCAAGTTTGTTGTTAAAATTTTGAGCTATTCCTTAGCCTTACTTCCATAATCCTGGCAGTGGACATAAATAAGTCATTTCCAGCACAAGAGAACCCACCACCACTGCTGGCATCTTGTCCTTTTGTTGAAGTAGCGAAGCCGGGGGAGCGTAACCGATGCTCCCCTTGGTCCGAGGGTGTATATGCCACAAACAGAATTACCATAATGAGCCCAATTTGCATGATATTACCATAAATTTTAATATAAAAAAAGTTTCCCCATCCGGGACATTTTTGGCCGGCGATTCCTTTCATTTGTTCGATTTCGAGGATCAGTGACAAGCGAGGACGAGCAAGTTCCGCCCAGAACACCCCAGACTCCAACCCAGCACAGATACCCACCACCATCCAGACCACCCAGGCCACCCTTAAGCTTACCCCAACGGAATCCAATTGAAAGGCAAAAGTCCTAATAGGACTTGGCTTGATAACAAATTTCTCAACTCTTGCAGTTGTGTGTGTGTGGGTGTGGGAGGACCGGCTCGGGGGTGGCTTGTGCCAGTGGATTGGGGGCGAACGGATGGAACTAATTTGTTCAAACTCTGTTCTTTTTTTTTGTGGTGCCCTTTTCGGATTTCGAGCAACTTTTTTTGTTACAATTGGATTATTGTGATTTAAAAGTTGTCAATACTAATTTGTTTTACATGTTTTAAGTGGGAGCGGGGTCGCAGGCAAACGAATAAGGACCAGGAAAGGATTTTATTGGACGTCTGTTGAATTTGTTTTGTGTGTCTGTATATTTTTTTTATTTTTTTTATTTTCAAATCGTATCTGAAACGATGAACAAGTTTCGACAGAAATCGATATTGGGAATTACATAATTTTTGGATGTATATATCACACTGGATAAAACAATAAATTATTTGAATTTAAGATAGGCTGAGTTTGGAAATCTGTTGGATATTTCTTTTTGTTGGTTTGTATTGGTATTAAAACTTGGTGTTCTATAAACGTGGTTTGGCTACAAATGCGATGAATTGATCAAATATAGATTTGCATAGTATAAGTAAAGAAGAATTATGGATAGACTAAAAGAGAATATTAAACTTCGAATTTTTAATTGATTAACTGATTTAAGATTATTTTAGAATAAAAATAAATACAAAAATCTCTCAAGCAATATTTTTGAGATAGACAAATGTATTAAAAAATAAGGACAAGACTAAATCTCGAAGGTACACACAGGAATTATTAACGATAAACCTGAAGGCTACTTGACAAATAGAATCAGTGTAATTAAACAAAGCCACAATTATTAAAGATGCTAGAAGACTTAATAGTAATTAAATTAATATAGAAAGGTTTAGAACTTACTAGAAACATAGTAAGCAGGAAGTATTACACTATAGTAAGTAAGTAGTATAGCTCTGCCGCTACGAGGCCACTTGCAGGTTTGTGTCTTGACGAAAGCTTTTTTTGGTTGGGTAGCTTCGGGTGTGAGTTTTATTCGAGAGAGAGGAGTATCTACTAAGAATTGGAGCACAGGCCAAATTCCTCACCGGATGCCGTATACATTTTTTTTTAAGCCAAGCTTAGGTGTAACCCTTTGTACTACCAGTCCGTCATGTCATTCAGTTCATGGTGCAATGTCTAGTAGTAGCTTGGTTTGAAGAATAGAGGAGAATAGAAAAGGTTAGAGGTGGTCTGGAGAGTGTAGAAGAAAATGACGATGGACATACAACTACAATTCTTGTTTCTACTCATAAAACCAAAGCCATGAACTCCTCAATATCGTCCATCCCAGCACAGGCGAGACGTGCACATCAAAAACACAAAACCTAGTAACATCACTTGCTATACAAATGACGCTACTTATAACGAACTTGCGGCATGTAAATTTGTTGATCCTGGAAATTTTGCCAGACCCGCATCACGCAAGACCGAGCCCTCTGATTATATCACCAGCTGAAAAAGGAGCTTATGACCATTCGAAGTTACTTACCATCATCATCCATCATACAGCCTTCATTTGGGTCCGCGACATATCATCCGATGACGTGAATTATCAGCAAGCCGATTATTTGTATTTGAAAGTATTCTGAATCTTCTGTGGTTTTTGACTTCTGCTCCAGGTCAGAGAACCTTGTCTGCAGAGTCATGATGGCATTGTTGATCTCTATTAGGTGATTTTTATTTTTCTCGGCAATGGACTTTAACCCTTCCGTTAGGCGAAGTTGGATTGAGTCGAGAAGATCGCTAACAGTCTTCATAGAACTGCAGAATTCACTGATTTGTGATTCTGCAATGCGGAAAGTTGCTGAAAGATCATCGATCTTCTTCGAAAAACGTGATCGTAGGGCTATAACCTGCTCTTCAAGAAACTTTTCTCTCTGACAGCTTTCCGAGGACGTTCGTGCAGCACATATAGTTATTACAGGAGACGGGTTATATGAAGGTGCTGTTTTCTTAGAAGGCACTTTCCCTTTCTATTTTTGCCGTACTCTGGACCAATCTTGCATTTATGTCTTTATAGATCCTGTATCACTGGTCACAATACCAGTGAGACGTACGCGGAGACTGCAAGTACCACGGCTTTATACATCTATAAGAATGTTGGCTTGAGATCCAATCTCTTGTCAAAAGTCTTTTAAACAAGCGCAGACAGTTATACAGGTTTTTTACGTCTTCCTTGATATTCGATTTCCAATTGAGTTTTGGATCCAAGATTAGACCTAGAAATCTCAGCCTGGAAATTGTATGTCAATCCAGCCTCGCGAAGTTGTATTAGTATTGGCAGGGTTGATTCCCGTGGGGGCAGTGTCCAGCTTCTGATCAAGCTCAACTCAACTTTCCACTGCCTTCACTCGTCGAGGGCAAGTATATGTGCAGTTGCAGAAAAATGAGCCGCCTAAATTATTCACGTCAGCACTCGACCTGAACGACGCCGTCAGTCCAGCCTCCACATCAGGAGCATAATTTGGAAATCTGGAACAACAAGCCGGCGCCTGGGAGCTTTGTATGCGTCTGTTTATAATTTTTTCTTTTTGGTTCTTTGGTTTTAATTTTTGATCTATGTAATTTCTTTTATATTTATTTTTGTTTTTGTTCTGTTTAATTTTTGAAAATATTTTCTTTTTTTTTCTCTTGTTTTCTGTAATGTTGGGATATTGCTGTAAGTCGTTAGAATTATTAATAATGTCGCATCCTGGACTCACTTTACTATCTCGTGTTGATGACTTCGGGTAGTTGGCTTTAATATGAACAAAATCAGAACTTTGCTTAACATCTTTGAAAGTCGAGCTCAAGGTTTAAATGTTCGTCACATTAATGCGCGCAGTTTATGCAATAAAATGGATGAACTTAGGGAAATTTTTCGTGAGTCAAATATTCATGTTATACTGGTATCCGAAGCCTCATTACGCCATCATGTGCCGTCGAAACTTGTATCCATAAAAGGTTATAACCTATTTCGAAATGATAGGAAAAATCGCTCTGGTGGTGGAGTAGCTATTTATGTTAAGGACAGTTTTCGATCCCTGAAAGTTAAGGAATCCGTTTCAAGTGCTCTAGAGTTCCTTAGCATTGAAATTAATAATGGCTACAGTAAATGTCTCGTTTCTGTGGTTTATTGTCCTCCTCGAATTTTCACTATTTCTGAAGCTAGCGAGTTGGAAGAGTGGCTCTCCGATGTTTCCCATAAGTACGACAATATCTTATTTGGAGGAGATTTTAATGTTAATATTTTATCTAATAATGCCCGTTCGAAAAACTTCCTTGAGTTTTTCAATACCTTCGACCTTAAACCCGTTAATCGACTTCCAACGTATTGTGATACTAATAATCCATCATTGCTGGATATATTTTTTGTGCCGAATGTGGACAATGTATTATTTCATAATCAAATTAGCCCACCCAGTTATCTCGATCATGACATCCTCTATCTCTGCTTAAATTTCAAAGTTGAAAAAGCACAGCAAAAAGTTTTCACATATCGTGATTACAAATCCATTGATATACCAGCCCTATTACAAGGATGTGCCTCTCTTCCATGGAATGGTACATATAGTATCATTGACATTGACGAAAAAGTAGAATATTTCAATTCACTATGTAACTTTCTGCATGAATCTTTTGCTCCGGTCAAAACGAAACGTATGCTTTCTACTATCTTCCCCTGGTTTTCCTCTCAAATTAACCGATTGATTTCTGAAAGGGAATTCTTATTCAGAAGATATAAGAAAAATAAAACTGTTGTGAATTTAGAAAGGTATAAATATGTTCGGAACTTAGTAACCTCTGCCATCCGTAGGGAAAAACTACGATTCTTTTCGTCAAAGCTTAGTCCTAATTTGCCTGCAAAGAAATTTTGGGCCAACATAAAGCAACTTGGAATCCATGGAAATGACTCTGTAGCCCAGGCCAATCTTAGCGTGAATGAGTTCAATAAATATTTCACAGCTGCAACGAGCAAAGTTGGTGATAATAATTGCTCTACGTTTACTGTCAATAATACTGGTACATTTAGTTTCCGCAACGTGGACAACGAAGAAGTACGTAAAGCCTTCTATGCTATTAAATCCAACACCACTGGGCAGGACAACCTCCCACCTATATTTCTCAAGCTAATTCTTCCTGTAATTCTCCCATACATATCTCATATTTTTAATAGCTGTCTCATGAAATCACATTTTCCGCTTCAATGGAAAAAGGCGAAAGTAATTGCACTACCTAAATGTAAATCTCCAAGTAGTCTTGCAGACTATCGTCCTATAAGTATCTTATGTTTTTTAGGTAAGGTACTAGAAAAAATAATGGCTTGGCAAATTGACAGCCACTGTGAGACGGGGTCCCTATTGAGTCGGGCACAGTCTGGCTTTCGCAAAGGCAAAAGCTGTGAAACTGCACTTCTGAAGGTTACTACTGACCTTCGAATGGCTCTTGACTCAGGTAATGTTGCTTTCCTCGTTCTTCTTGACTTCAGTAAGGCTTTCGATAGTGTTGACCACATGCGCCTTTTTACCAAATTGGCAACCCACATGAGGTTTACATCCTCTGCTACCTCTTTAATCCGTAGTTACCTGCAGAATCGTTCACAAAAAGTATGGTTACATAACTCGATTTCGGATCCCTTACCGATAACCTGCGGCGTTCCACAGGGCTCCATACTAGGACCATTACTCTTCTCTATGTACATAAATGATCTTAGCAGTGTCGTGACAAGCTGCAAGCTCCACATGTATGCAGATGATGTTCAGATCTACTTAAGCAGCCCCCTTGGACTGGCTGAGAACTGTATTGCGAACATAAATGCAGATCTCAAGCGTATTTATCAATGGTCTGTGTCCAACCGTCTACAACTTAATGCCTCTAAATCCTGTTGCATTCCAATGTATAGGAGTAAATTAGATACCGTCCGTTTTCCTCCTATCGTTCTTATGAACACACGGCTACCTTATCAAACGCGTGTCATTAATCTAGGCGTTTATCTGAATTCTCAACTTACCTGCTGCGATCATATTTCTCTGGCTATACGCTTCCATCCTACCCTTGGGCTCCCGCTCAAAGATAATTAAATCTCTAGTGTTACCATACTTTACTTATGCTAGTTTGGTCTTTCCTGTCCTTGATGCTGCATGTCGTGGTAAGCTTAATGTTGCCTTCAACGACTGCGTAAGGTTTGTCTACAGTCTTCGCCGATGTGATCACATCAGCCCATATCGTTGTTCCCTTCTGGGATGCACAATTGATGATTATCTACTCCTCAAGGCATTGACTTTTGTTTATAAGCTTCTACATTCCGATCGTCGATCTTACTTACATGAGTATTTCCGAATTGGACGTACGTCTAGAAGAACGTTATTTATACTGCCAAGAGTCTCTTTCTTGGTTGGGCAAAGCTCTTTTTTTGTTCATTCGCTTCAAGTTTGGAATAGTCTGCCTAACTACGTACAAAATGCGGGGTCGTTAAATGTGTTCAGGAAACGCGTCTTCAATTTTTTGAATAACCAGTAATATCTCTTCAACTACATTCTTTTTAATTTTTAATTTTTAATTTTTAATTTTTAATTTTTAATTTTTAATTTTTAATTTTTAATTTTTATTTTTTAATTTTTACTTTTTAATTTTTACTTGTTTACTTCTGTTTCTTTTCTCACTTTTTATTAGTTCACTCACTCGTTCCGCTTTTTATTAGTTATTGTGTTGTAATTATAATGTACATGCGTTTTTCAGCTTCAAAAGATTATGTAATCTTGATGTACAGTTCATGAATAAACGAAATAAATAAAAAAAAAAAAAATTAATAAAAATAAACTCAAACATCCTTCTATGATTTCACGGAGGTCATCTGCGTATGCTATTTCCGTATCTCCCCCTCTGTCTATCTTTTCTATTACGATATTTGGATTTACTAACGATAGTAAGCAGGAGACCACTCGTTCTTATGTACACATTTTTCGGCGTGTCTGATAGCCATCCTCCATGGGCTAAGGCTCACTTCTGGGCCCGGGGCTATGTGAGCTTCTTGAATCGATTCAACTCGTACGTTGTTAATTGGGCTTTATTTGTCTAAAAAGACTGACAAGGTGACAGTTCCCACCACTTTGAGCAACATTGCTTCAGGAGGTACATACATCCAGCTAAGCATGTTGAGCTGGTGACGCAAAAGTAGTATTTACCGGTTGTGAAAGTAGAAGACCCTTTCCAGTGTCTTGAGCACGAAGTGTGGCAGGCTGATCATCCTGTAATACTTCGCGGATTCATGGCTTCTTTTTCCTGCATTTATGGTAGCACATACTCTCAGCCGTAGTTGCCTGTTTTTTGAATTCTTTGTCACTTCGACGAATCTGGTATAATTGCAACGCGTTATATTGTTAGTGCCCACAAACAAAACGATCTAGAAACTTTTGTAAAAATAGTCCCAGCCGGGACTGAAAGAAAGCCTATTCACTCAGAGACTTTGGATATAATTCAATAAGATGCGCAGCTTTGATGTTTATTTGGTTGCGCAAGCCATACATAGCCCTGAATTTCATGATCGCTTCTTCACGATCACAATTTCACGATCACAAATGCAGCCTGGCCAATGCGTCTCAACAGTTATAGATTTGTTTGTGTCTTTAAGATTGAAGGCGAAGGATTAACATAATCTTTTGATCACCTAGCATAGACCTAGTACCGATCTTCGATAAGTTGTCGTTCGCAATCGATACATACGAAAACTTTACCGGCATCCTCTAGAGCTGCATACAAATAAACATCTCTTTCAGCTGATTATGAAAGACTACTCCAAAGTACGAAAAGGCGTAGTACTGTCAACTGTTCTAGTATTAACTGCATTATCGGACAGAAAGCACTCTAGAGGCGTCCTTATAGATTTGTTATTTGTATTATGATTAGTAGCCCATGCAAGCAATGCCTCATGATCGATGTACTACCAATAGTCCATGACACTTCCCTTAGTGAGATGCTCCTTTAAAAGTTCCAGGATCACAACTGTGCGAACTAATGGAACGACTGAACTGAATATTATTGGTAGTGCTTGACAAAATAATGTATTTCTATAATGCAACTTCGACAAAGTGGCGACTTGAACTGAGTTGAACGGGAAGACAGCAATGTTCGGGTTGTGACGGTTAGACACCATAGAAGTTTATTGCAACTGAATGATTAACGTGATATGGATTTTATTTTATTTCTTCTCGCAGAAAGTGCCCAGGAATAATTTTTGGATGCTATTTATTAAAATTGTATTTTTTGGAGAAATTGTTAAGCTCTTAAAATACAAATTTATCCAGTGAAGATATGACGCACTAAATTTTTGTGGCCCAAAATGCGCTATATATTTTTTTGCACCACCACCTAGGTCATCACAGTTTAACAGACAGCATCTCGAATTTACGAAATATTTTCCAATAAATTGAACTGTTTCGCTAAAAGTGCATTCCATACAAATATTGTCAGACAAGTCCTGTGAGTGTTCCGTTTTTGTACAATTTTC